>CM038675.1:380128072-380728072 GCA_021605145.1 Aegilops bicornis | reverse complement strand
CGTAGCTCCACCGACGTTCTCCTTTCACCCATATATACCGTCGCATTCTAAAACTTCCGTAATAGAAGATAGATCGGGAGTTCCGCCGCCGCAAGCCTCTGGAACCACCAAAACCAATCGGGACCCCTTTCCAGACTTCACGGAGGGGGGATCCATCTCCGTGGCCATCTTCATCATCCCGGCGCTATCCATGACGAGAGGAGGGAGTAGTTCACCCTCGGGGCTGAGGGTATGTACCATTAGCTATGTGTTTGATCTCTCTCTCTCTCTCTCTCTCTCTCTCTCTCTCGTGTTCTCTCTCGTATTCCTCTATGGCACGATCTTGATGTATCCGAGCTTTGCTATTGTAGTTGGATCTTATGATGTTTCTCCCCTCTACTCTCTTGTGATGAACTGAGTTTCCCCTTTGAAGTTATCTTATCGGATTGAGTCTTTTATGAGAACACTTGATGTATGTCTTGGTGATCAACTTGCGGGTTTCGTGACATTGGGAACCTATGCATAGGGGTTGGCACACATTTTCTTGATTCTCCGGTAGAAACTTTGGAGCACTCTTAGAAGTACTTTTATGTTGGTTGGATGAATCCGAGATTGTGTGATGCAAATCGTATAATCATGCCCACGGATACTTGAGGTGGCAATGGAGTATCTAGGTGACATGAGGGTTTTGGTTGATTTGTATCTTAAGGTGTTATTCTATTACGAACTCTTTTATAGATCGATCCGAAAGAATAGCTTTGTAGTGGTTTCGTACCCAACCGTAATCTCTACGTTTGTTCTCCGCTATTAGTGGCTTCAGAGTGACTCTTTGTTGCATGTTGAGGGCTTGTTATATGATCTATCTATGTTATTATTGTTGAGAGAACTTACACTAGTGAAAGTATGAACCCTAGGCCTTGTTTCCTATCATTGCAATACCGTTTACGCTCACTTTTACCACTTGTTACCTTGCTGTTTTTATATTTTCAGATTACAAAAACCTATATCTACCATCCATTTTGCACTTGTATCACCATCTCTTCGCCGAACTAGTGCACCTATACAATTTACCATTGTATTGGGTGTGTTGGGGACACAAGAGACTCTTTGCTATTTGGTTGCAGGGTTGCTTGAGAGAGACCATCTTCATCCTACGCCTCCCGCGGATTGATAAACCTTAGGTCATCCACTTGAGGGAAATTTGCTAGTGTCTTACAAACATGTGCACTTGCAGGCCTAACAACATCTACAAGAAGAAGGTTGTGTAGTAGACATCAAGCTCTTTTTCAAGGCGCCGTTCTTGGGAGGCTAGGTAAGTGAAGGTATATCTTTAGATCTTGCAGTCGAATCTTTTTGTTTCTTGTTTTAGCACTAGTTAGTCTATAAAAGAAAATTACAAAGAAATGGAATTGAGTTTGTCTCATACGCTTCGTCTTTTTAATATCTTTCGTGAGTATGATGGAAAGGAAAATTGTGCTCAAGTACTAGAAGAAGAATTACATAGAATTCTTGGCATAAAATATGTGAATGATGAGCATGATTGCAATGTTGTTAGTATGAATTCCTTGAATATCCATGATGCTAATGATATGCAAATCCACAAGCTTGGGGAAGCTATGTTTGATAAATATGATATTTTTTGTCCCCCAAGCTTTGATGAGCAAATTTACTATGATGAAAGCATACCTCCTATCTATGATGATTATTGTGATGATACGCATGCCATAAAGAAGAAGTTTGCTTATGTGGAGAGTAGTAAATTTTCTATGCTAGTAGATCATGAAAAGAGTGCTTTAGGTGCTGGTTATATTGTTGAATTTATTCATGATGCTACTGAAATTTATTATGAGGGAGGAACATATGATTGTAGGAATTGCAATAATATCAAGTTTCCTCTCTATGTGCTTAAAATCTTGAAGTTATGCTTGTTTTACCTTCCTATGCAAGTTGATTATTGTTTCCATCAATTGTTTTCTCACAAAGTCCCTATGCATAGGAAGTGGGTTAGACTTAAATGTGCTAGTCATATTCTTCATGATGCTATATTTATGTTCCAATTCTTATCTTTTATGTGAGCATCATTGAAATCATCATGCCTAGCTAGGGGCGTTAAACGATAACGCTTGTTGGGAGGCAACCCAATTTTATTTTAGTTTCTTGCTTTTTGGTTCTGTTTAGGAATAAATAATCTATCTAGCTTCTGGTTAGATGTGTTTGTGCCAAGTGGAACCTTTGGGAAGACTTGGGTGAAGTCTTTATGATCATGCTGTAAAAAACAGAAACTTTAGCGCTCACGAGATTAGCTTCAACTTTTTACTGGAGAGTGATATTTAGTTGATTACTTTTGCATATGATTACTAGACAAATTCCTCAGGTCCACCAATTTATTTTAGAATTTTTGTAGTTCCAGAAGTTTGCGTTAGTTACAGATTACTACAGACTGTTCTGTTTTTGACAGATTCTGTTTTCATTGTGTTGTTTGCTTATTTTGATGAATCTATGGCTATAAAATAGTCTATAAACCATAGAGAAGTTGGAATACAGTAGGTTTAACACCAATATAAATAAAGAATGAGTTCATTACAGTACCTTGAAGTGCTGTTTTGTTTTCTTTCGCTGACGGAGCTCACGAGTTTTCTGTTAAGTTTTGTGTGGTTGAAGTTTTCAAGTTTTGGGTAAAGATCCGATGGACTATGGAACAAGGAGTGGCAAGAGCCTAAGCTTGGGGATTCCCAAGGCACCCCAAGGTAATATTCAAGGACAACCAAGAGCCTAAGCTTGGGGATGCCACGGAAGGCATCCCCTCTTTCGTCTTCGTTCATCGGTAACTTTACTTGGAGCTATATTTTTATTCACCACATGATATGTGTTTTGCTTGGAGCGTCATGTCATTTTGTTTTGTTTTTATTGCTGTTATTTATATTAGTGTTTTGCATATTTAGTTTCAATAAAAAAAGTCAAGGATAGCCTTTGCCATGCTTATTTTGCTAGTATGCATGTTGCTGTTTGAAAAACAGAAAGTTTACCGCTGTTGCAAAAATTCCCTAGAAAAGTCAGAGAGTGCTATAATGTTGAATCTTTTTGCATATTGAGCTCTGATAAATTTATTACAGTGGGAATTTTAGTTAATAATTTTTGGAGTTAGGGAAGTATGATGAATCTTGCATTCTTTACAGACTATACTGTTTTGACAGATTGCTGTTATGTTTGCATTGTTTGCATATGTTTGCTTGTTTAATGATTCTAATTGATGATAGGAGTATTAAATATGCAGAGGCATTTAGTACGCAATGTTGAATAATAATTTTAGTGATTTGTTACAGTAGGAAATGATAAGGTTTTGCATTGGTTTATACTAACCTATCTCACGAGTTCTTGTTGAGTTTGTTGTGAATGAAGCTTTTGATAAAAAGAGAAACCATGATATGAGAGGAATTAAGGAGACACAAAAGCTCAAGCTTGGGGATTCCCAAGGCACCCCAAGATATTATTTCAAGAAGTCTCAAGCATCTAAGCTTGGGGATGCCCCGGTAGGCATCCCACCTTTCTTCTTCAACAACTATCGGTTAGTATCGGTTGAGCCTAAGTTTTTGCTTCTTCAGATGAGTTGTGCTATCCTTGCAATGTAGTTTTATTTAGCTTTGCTTGCTGTTTGAATAAAGTATCAAGATCTGAAATTATTAAATGGGAGAGTCTTCACATAGTTGTATAATTATTTAGCTACTCATTGATCTTCACTTATATCTTTCAGAGTAGTTTGTTGTTTGCTCTAGTGCTTCACTTATATCTTTTAGAGCATGGTGGTAGTTTTATAAATAGATGATCTATCATGCTTCACTTATATTATTTTGAGAGTCTTAAATAACATGGTAATGTGCTTAATTCTAATATGTTAAGCATACAAGATTTGTAAGGATTCTTATGAGTGTGTTGAATACTAAGAGAAGTTTGATACTTGATAATTGTTTTGAGATATGGAGGTGATAATATCAAAGTCGTGCTAGTTGACAATTGTGAATTTGAGAAATACTTGTGTTGAAGTTTGCAAGTGCCGTAGCATGCACATATGGTTAAAGTTGTGTAACAAATTTGAAACATGAAGTGTACCTGGCTTGTGCATCCTTATGAGTGGCGGTCGGGGACGAGCGATGGTCTTTTCCTACCAATCTATTCCCCTAGGAGCATGCGCGTAGTACTTGATTTTTGATGACTTCTAAATTTTTGCAATAAGTATATGAGTTCTTTTGACTAATGTTGAGTCCATGGATTATACGCACTTTTACCTTTCCCCCTCTGCTAGCCTCTTCTGCACTGCATTGCCCTTTCTCACCTTGAGAGTTGGTGCAAACTTCACGGTGCATCCAAACCCCGTGATACGATACGCTCTATCACACATAAACCTCCCTATATCTTCCTCAAAACATCCACCATACCTACCTATTTATGGCATTTCCATAGCCATTCCAAGATATATTGCCATGCAACTTTCCACCGTTCCGTTCATCATCATCATGACATACTTTACTTTTGTCATATTGCCATTGCATTATCATGTAGTTGACATCGTATTTGTTGCAAAGCCACCATGCATTATTTTTCATACATGTCACTCTTGATTCATTGCACCATCCCGGTACACCGCCGGAGGCATTCATATAGAGTCATACCTTGTTCTAGTTTCGAGTTGTAATCCTTACGTTGTAATCAATAGAAGTCTGATGATCATCATTATTAGAGCATTGCCCAAAAAAAGAAGAGAAAGGCTAAAAAAAGAAAGGCCCAAAAAAAAGAGAAATGCCAAAAAAAAAGGCCCAAAAAAAAGAAAATAAATAAAAAGGGCAATGTTACTATCCTCTTACCACACTTGTGCTTCAAAGTAGCACCTTGTTCTTCATATAGCGAGTCTCATATATTGTGCTTCAAAGTAGCACCATGTTTTTCATATAGTGAGTCTCATAAGTTGTCTTTTTATACTAATGGGAACTTTTCATTATAGAACTTGGCTTGTATATTCCTACGATGGGCTTCCTCAAATGCCCTAGGTCTTCATGAGCAAGCAAGTTGGATGCACACCCACTAGTTTTCTTTTGTTGAGCATTCATAGCTCTAGTGCATCCGTTGCATGGCAATACCTACTCCTAATGTTGACATCAATTGATGGGCATCTCCATAGCCCGTTGATTATCCTCGTCAATATGAGACTTTCTCCTTTTTTGTCTTCTCCACACAATCCCCATCATCATATTCTATTCCACCCATAGTGTTATATCCATGGCTCACGCTCATGTATTGCGTGAAGGTTGAAAAAGTTTGAGATTATTTGAGGATCAAACAATTGCTTGGCTTGTCATCGGGGGTATAGAAGTTGGGAACATCTTTGTGTGACGAAAATGAAGCATAGCCTAACTATATGATTTTGTAGGGATGAACTTTCTTTTGCCATGCTATTTTGAGAAGACATGATTATTTTGATTAGTATGCTTGAAGTATTATTATTTTTATGTCAATACGAACTTTTGTCTTGAATCTTTCGGATCTGAATATTCATACCACAATTAAGGAGATTTACATTGAAATTATGCCAAAGTATCACTCCGCATCAAAAATTCTTTTTTATCATTTACCTACTCGAGGACGAGCATGAATTAAGCTTGGGGATGCTTGATATGTCTCCAACTTATCTATAATTTTTGATTGCTCCATGCTACTTTATCTATTGTTTTAGGCAATATTGGGCTTTATTATCCACTTTTATATTATTTTTGGGACTAACCTATTAACCGGAGGCCCGGCCCAGATTTGCTGTTTTATGCCTATTTCAGTGTTTCGAGGAAAAGGAATATTAGACGGAGTCAAAACGGAACGAAATCAATCGAGAAGTTATTTTTGGAAGGAAACCCACCTGATGGACTTGGACCCCATGTCGAAGATACAGGAGGTGCTCACGAGGGTGGGGCGCGCCTCCCCACGCGCGCCCCGCCTCGTGGGGCCCCGTAGCTCCACCGACATTCTCCTTTCACCCATATATACCGTCGTGCACCTAAAACTTCCGAACAGAAGATAGATCGGGAGTTCCGCCGCCGCAAGCCTCCGTAACCACCAAAACCAATCGGGACCCCTTTCCGGTACCTCGCCGGAGGGATCCATCTCCGGTGGCCATCTTCATAATCCCGGCGCTATCCATGACGAGGAGGGAGTAGTTCACCCTCGGGGCTGAGGGTATGTACCATTAGCTATGTGTTTGATCTCTCTCTCTCTCTCTCTCTCTCTCTCTCTCGTGTTCTCTCTCGTGTTCCTCTATGGCACGATCTTGATGTATCCCGAGCTTTGCTATTGTAGTTGGATCTTATGATGTTTCTCCCCCTCTACTCTCTTGTGATGAACTGAGTTTCCCCTTTGAAGTTATCTTATCGGATTGAGTCTTTTATGAGAACACTTGATGTATGTCTTGGTGATCAACTTGCAGGTTTCGTGACATTGGGAACCTATGCATAGGGGTTGGCACACGTTTTCTTGATTCTCCGGTAGAAACTTTGGGGCACTCTTAGAAGTACTTTTATGTTGGTTAGATGAATCTGAGATTGTGTGATGCAAATCATATAATCATGCCCACGGATACTTGAGGTGACAATGGAGTATCTAGGTGACATTAGGGTTTTGGTTGATTTGTATATTAAGGTGTTATTCTAGTACGAACTCTTTTATAGATCGATCCGAAAGAATAGCTTTGTGGTGGTTTCGTACCCAACCATAATCTCTACGTTTGTTCTCCGCTATTAGTGGCTTCGGAGTGACTCTTTGTTGCACTGGACAACCACCTCATCATATGATATATATATGGTGGATACACCCAAAGAAGGCAATGGCGACGGGACGGCGGGGGATGACCCCTCCAAGAAGCAACCCAAGTGCCGGCGTCAGCGGCGCCGCTCTAAGCCCCGCCAAAGCAAAAACGGTGATACCAGCACAGGAGATAATAACACTTTGACAAAGGTCAAGACAACTCCCTCCAGCAGGATTCAAATAGCAGAGGATGGAGAAGCCAGCCCTCCCGAGAGAGTGGCAGATAGAGAGGTAGAGGATGATAATTACATGCCTCCCTCCGAAGACGAGGCAAGCCTCGATTTATTTAATAATTTGTCGTGCCTGAGGATCCCGTCGAGCAAGAGCGCTTCAAGCGCTGGCTTATGGCCACGGCGAATAGCCTTAAGAAAAAGCAACAGCAGCTCAGAGCCGATCAAGACCTGCTAGCTGACAGATGGACTGAAGTCCTTGTGGCCGATGAATATGAACTCGAACGCCCCTCCAGGAGCTACCCAAAGCGCAGGTTGCTACCCCGATTAGAGAAGGAAGCATTAAAACCTACATCCCCAGCGTATGACACGGCAGATCGGCCACCTCGCGGCCGCGATAGAGAGGTATTTCAGCCAAAAGCTCAAGCTGCACCCCGTCGCCATTCAAAGAAAAATGTCAAGGCACAGGGAAATACGCTAGACCTGCGAGACGTATTGGAGGATAAAGCAAAGCAAGCAAGATCGATCTACGGATCGCGAAGGCGCCCCACTACGAGAGACGATAACCGTCACGCCGGATACAGTAAAAGTAAATTCGGCCGGGCCGAACACAACAGACAAGACTCATTCAAGCTGCATCGTGATATAGCCCAGTACAGAGGCGCCGCACACCCCCTATGCTTCACAGATGAAGTAATGGATCATCAAATCCCAGAGGGTTTTAAACCCGTAAATATTGAATCATACGATGGTACAACAGATCCTGCGGTATGGATTGAGGACTACCTCCTGCATATCCACATGGTCCGTGGTGACGATCTACACGCCATCAAATACCTCCCACTCAAGCTTAAAGGACCAGCTCGGCATTGGCTCAACAAATGCCAAAGAATCCATTGGCTGTTGGGAAGATCTGGAAGCCGCATTCCTTGACAACTTCCAGGGCACTTATGTGTGACCACCAGATGCCGATGACTTGAGCCACATAATTCAACAGCCAGAGGAATCGGCCAGGAAATTCTGGACACGGTTCCTAACTAAGAAAAATCAAATCGTCGACTGTCCGGATGCAGAGGCCCTAGCAGCTTTGAAGCATAACATCCGCGACGAGTGGCTTGCCCGGCACCTTGGCCAGGAAAAGCCGAAATCTATGGCAGCCCTCATGACGCTCATGACCCGCTTTTGTGCGGGAGAGGACAGCTGGCTGGCTCGCAACAATAACATATCAAAGAACCCTAGTACTTCGGATACCAAGGGTGGCAATGGTAGGTCACGTCGCAACAAACACAAGCGCCGCATCAACAGCGACAATACAGAGGATACGGCAGTCAATGCCGGATTCAGAGGCTCCAAGCCCGGTCAGCGGAAAAAGCCATTCAAACGAAGTACTTCGGGCCCGTCCTGTTTGGACCGTATACTCGATCGCCAGTCGATACATGGCACCCCCGACAAGCCAGCCAACCAGACCAACAGGGATTGTTGGGTGTTCAAGCAGGCCGACAAGTTAAATGCCGAAAACAAAGACAAGGGGCTACATAGCGACGATGAGGAGCCCCGATCGCCGAACACCGGAGGACAGAAGGGGTTTCCCCCACAAGCGCGGACGGTGAACATGATATACGCAACCCACATCCCCAAGAGGGAGCGGAAGCGTGCGTTAAGGGATGTATACGCGTTGGAGCCAGTCGCCCCAAAGTTCAACCCATGGTCCTCCTGTCTGATCACTTTCGATCGCAGGGACCATCCCACTAGTATTCGCCACGGCGGATTCGCCGCATTGGTCCTAGACCCAATAATTGACGGATTTCACCTAACTCGAGTCCTTATGGATGGCGGCAGCATCCTGAACCTGCTTTATCAGGACACAGTGCGCAAAATGGGCATAGATTCCTCAAGGATTAAACCCACAAAAATGACCTTTAAAGGTGTCATACCAGGTGTAGAGGCCCATTGCACAGGCTCAGTCACACTAGAAGTGGTCTTCGGATCCCGGGATAATTTCCGAAGCGAGGAGTTAATCTTTGATATAGTCCTGCTCCGCAGCTGGCTATTGTGCATCGCCGGGCGAACCGCATTGCAAAATTCAATGCGGTGCCGCACTATGCATACCTCAAGCTCAAGATGCTGAGGACCTCGGGGTCATCACGATTAATGGAAACACAGAGCGCTCTCTTTGAACGGAGGAGCACACTGCGGCCCTCGCAGCAGAAGTACAAAGCAGCCTCTCAAGGCAATTCTCCAGTCCGGCGATCAAACGCCCGAAGGCCTTCAAGCGCGCCCGGAGTAATCTGCAGACCGCCTGGCACGTCCCGAGCTCGCATAGCAATGCGGCCCCTACCCCAGCCCTAGCCAAACGGCGAAATACGTGCCACGCGTACATAATTACGCATTGAAAATACCATGGGCACAGGGGGAGGGGCACGACTACGGCACGCCCCAAAACGCGGCTCAACCGCACTAGGGGCTTCCTACTTTGTTATTTTTTCTCTCTTTCAGGACTTTACTCTCTGGAAGCCCTATCCAGCAGTATAATCGCCGAACACACGATACAAGAACCAGGGGGGTGGAAAGCTATGTCGCATCATGGAACTCCCAGGTGGTCTCTATAACGAGCGAAATACCTGCTTTAAATACCATTCCGCAGCTTACCCTTGGAGGAGACATGTCAAATAGTCCCATTTTTTGCTTATCGCACTACTTGTATCGTCCTGCTTTAATGCACCCTTTTTCGAATAAACAATGCATAGCACTAGTCTATTTCCACATTCTCTATTCCTTCCCTTTTTATGCATATATGTTCATTCATGACATTTATCAACCGTACACTTTGGTACGGCCAATACGTCAGGGGCTTAAGTACCCCATAATACGGCGTGAGAAGTCCGAACACTTTCAAAAGTGCGGCACCCCGAACTTATAGCATTATATGCATTGGCTCCGAATCATGTCTTGGGTCAATAGTTGGGTTTGCCCGGCTCCCATGTTTTGGTACCTTACGTTCCGCTATATCGGCTAAGGTAGCACTGGGAGAACTACTGCGATTGTGCCCCGGTTCAGCTGGGCTAAGCACCTCAGTGGAGAAAGCTAAAACTGACCGCCATGATAAGGCGAGAGCTGGTCGCTGTTCGAGAGGTCTCGAGTCCCTAAAGACTTATGCCGCTTAGAGCGAGGAGTCGGCCTTGTCCGACCTAGGCGTGTATAGCGCCCCAAATTCGGCCTTCCGAATACCAGGGGCTTCGCCAAAATTTAAAATTATAGAATTATCTGGCTAAGTGAGAGTGATAAAGCATTATAGTCCGATTGCCTTGTTCGTCGTGCTGAGCACCTCCCTCGAAGGACCCAAGAATGGGAAAAGGAGTGCTCAGGTTTATCCCGAACACCCCAACACTCGTGGCATGGCGACAGAAGCCGACGACTCGCCATCTCTCAGATTTAATAAACGGCCGCACAGAAGGTAATATTTTAAATTCAAACAAGCGTTGCATAGCGCATATGAACAAGTTTTCAGCGTACGGGATCACACGAGCGAGTTCACTCAAAAATTACATCTTTGGAACATTCATCCTCCACAAGGCGGGCACCCTTCAGGACGCCCTCATAGTACATTTCAGGGTGGCGATGCTCCTTGCCCTGCGGTGGCCCATCCTTCACCAGCTTCTCAGCGTCCATCTTGCCCCAGTGTACTTTAACACGGGCAAGCGCCCTGCGGGCGCCCTCGATGTAGACGGAGCGCTTGATGACCCCAAGCCAAGGACAGGCATCCACAAGCCGCTTCACCAGCCCGAAGTAGCTCCCTGGCATGGCCTCTCCAGGCCACAGCCGGACTATAAGACCCTTCATGGCCTGTTCGGCCACCTTATGGAGCTCGACCAATTGCTTCACTGGTCGCTATAAGCACTGCCGGTGTTTGGCCTCAGTATACTGAGACCAGAACACCTTATCTGTCGAGCTCCCCTCGTCGGCTCGGTAGTGCTTTGCGGCATCCGACACACTGCGGGGCAAATCTGCGAATGCTCCTGGAGAGCTCCGGACTCGGGTAAGTAACAAGTAATTTACTTTCACATGCTTTCTTTGCATAATGAATGCCTTACCCGTCGCTATCTTCTTCATCGCCTCAATTTCCTGGAGGGCCTTTTGGGATTCGGCCTTGGCATGCCTGGCGCTCTCAAGGGCCGAGGCAAGCTCGGACTCTCGCGTCTTCGAGTCAAGCTCCAAACTCTCATGCTTTTTCACGAGAGCCTGGAGCTCTTGCTGCACCTCAGCAACCCGCGCCTCTTGTTTCCCCTGCTCGGTGCGCTCCGTGGCCGCTTTGTTTTCGACCTCGGACAGCGCTTGCTTCAGGGTCGCCACCTCGGTCGTGGCCCCTGGTATATCCACAATGATCTTGTCATTTTTTGCAACTACATCTTTTTTATATACTTATACAAGGTATTATTTACCTTTGTTCTCCTCGAGCTGCCTCTTGGCAAGGCCGAGCTCTTCCTCGGATAGCTCGAGGTTATGCTTCAGTGCGGCGACCTCCGCAGTCAGTGCGGCAGAGGTTAGCAGCGAAGCCTGCATACGCATATCGACATACTTGTGTTAGACTCCTGCAGATATTATTAGATCCTCTATTCGGCTTTTCTTTGTGAACACCAAACAGAGCATCAGGGGCTACTGTCTATGCGGTAATATTTTCCTATGTTTTTAATACTTACCTCAAAGCCTGTTAGAAGGCTGGCACATGCTTCAGTCAGTCAGCTCTTGGCGGACTGAACCTTCCTGATCACCGCACCCATAATAGTGCGGTGCTCCTCGTCGATGGAAGCGCCTCCAAGCACCTCCAGCAAGTTGTCCGGTGCCTCCGGGTGGATGGAGGTCACCGGCACGGGCGGCTTGCCCCTCTTGGAAGGGGGTTGCCTGCCGGAGTCCGGAACCACTGGAGGTTCTGGCGCGATGTTCGGCCGAGGGCCGGACTTGGAGCCTTTGGGAGCCTTGCTCCCTTTGCGCCTGGAGTCCAGAAGGTCGCCTTGAGGCGCCCCCAGGACTACCTCCCCTCGGTTTGGAACCCCTTGAGACAACACCTCGTCATTGTCCATAGGGCGAGGTGAGGAGGTGGTCGGAAGTGAAAAGCATCCGACAAATCCAATGAACCGCTCGACGATATGTCGACGCGGGCTCGGGGCGGACTACATGATTATATTCGGCGTTAGGAGAAGCTGTGCAATAAAGGAACGCTATGAGTTACTCTGGCATCCGAATACTTACGACTTCGCCAGGGGCTTGGCCCTGGGTGGCCACTCGTCTTCGCTGTTGGCGGTGTTGGTGGAACAGTCCGGAGGAAGGGTCCTTCCCCTCTTGGATCCTCCGGCCTCCCCGGTTGGGGCGGCCTTCCTTTTCTTGTCTTCCCCGGCTGGAGGAAGAACCTTTATCTGCCTCCTCCTCGTTTCCACAGGAGGAGTGCGTCTCGGAGTCATCGGATGATGAGTCCGATAACACCTGGTGCCGGTAACTCTTTCGGGTTCCCGTAGCCTTCTTCTTGACCTTTTTCTCTGGCACCTCATAAGGAGCCGGAGTAAGCATCTCCGTCAGGAGAGCGTCCGCAGGGTCTTCGGGCAGAGGGGCCGGACAGTCGATTTGCCCCGATGTCTCCACCCAGTCCTATCAAAGGCAGGGGGGCTCAGATCTCGCGCATTGTTAAACTATGGAAAATGAATACCCTATAAATGGTAAAAGCTTACCGCGCCGGCTTGACGTTGTGTGCTGAGCCCGCGATCCTCGGTGAGGGGAGGGGGAACCTCGGGACTCTTAAACAACACCTTCCAGGCATCCTCGTGCGTCGTGTCGAAGAGCTCGCTCAGAGTCTGGTGCTAGGCCGGGATGAACTCCCACAAATTGAACGCCCGTTGTTGACACGGGAGGATCCGGCGGATGAGCATGACCTGGACCACGTTGACAAGCTTGAGCTTCTTGTTTACCATGTTTTGGATACAGGTCTGGAGTCCGGCCAGCTCTACCGAATTGCCCCAGGGCAGGACCTTCTCTTTCCAGGAGGTGAGCCATGTGGGGATTCCGGATCGGAACTCGGGGGCCGCCGCCCATGTGGTGCTGCGCGGCTCGGTGATGTAGAACCATCCCGATTGCCACCCCTTTATGGTCTCCATGTAGGAGCCCTCGAGCCATGTGACGTTGGGCATTTTGCCCACCATGGCGCCTCCGCACTTTGCCTGCTGGCCGCCCACCACCTTCGGTTTGACATTGAAGGTCTTCAGCCATAAGCCGAAGTGGGGTTTGATGCGGAGGAAGGCCTCACACACGATGATGAACGCCGATATGTTGAGGATGAAGTTCGGGGCCAGATCGTGAAAATCCAGGCCGTAGTAGAACATGAGCCCCCGGACGTATGGGTGGAGGGGAAATCCCAGTCCGCGAAGGAAATGGGTAAGAAATACTACCCTCTCATGGGGCCTGGGGGTGGGGATGAGCCGCCCCTTATCTGGGAGCCGGTGTGCGATATCTTCGGACAGGTATCCGGCTCCCCTCAGCTTCTTGATGTGTCCCTCCGTGACAGAGGAGACCATCCACTTGCCTCCCGCTCCGGACATGGTTGGAGAAGGTTGAGGATGGGAATGTGGACTTGGGCGCTAGAGCTCGAGTGCGCGAGAATGGATGAGCAAGGAGGAAGAAGGCGTGGGTAGAAAAAGGTGAATCCTTATCCCTTTATATGGGCGGAAAAAACTATGCGCCCCCACCGGCCTGGTAAAACTTGCTTATCCCCCAAGCGCCATAATCAATGGCGCGGTTGGGTTACCCACGTCCGTATTGATGAGAATCCCGCGATAAGGGGACACGATCTCTGCTTCAACAAGACGTGCCAAGGAAACCGCCTCGCGAAACGCACTGAGGTGGGCTGTAAAAAATGATTCGAATAAAGGCTTGGCTGTGGTGTGGTGTCACACTACGGAATACGTCAGTAGATTAGATTTGTGAAAATATTATTCTCTCTACGATGGTATGTGGAACTTGTTTTGCAGAGACGTACACGATCCTCGTGTTCAAAATCTTCTATGAAGTATTCGGAGGAGGAACCCGCCTTGCAATGCTGAAGGCAATCTGCGCTCCGGACTCATCGTCATTGAAGCCTGGTTCGAGGGAGCTCTTGAGGAGTCCTGGATTAGGGTATCCGGACAGCCGGACTATAACCTTTGGCCGGACTGTTGGACTATGAAGATACAAGATTGAAGACTTCGTCCCATGTCCGGATGGGACTCTCCTTGGCGTGGAAGGCAAGCTTGGCAATACGGATATGAAGATCTCCTTCCTTATAACCGATTCTGTGTAACCCTAGCCCCCTCTGGTGTCTATATAAATCTGAGGGTTTAGTCCGTAGGACCAACAACAACAATCATACCATAGGCTAGCTTCTAGGGTTTAGCCTCTCTGATCTCGTGGTAGATCAACTCTTGTAATACCCATATCATCAATATCAATCAAGCAGGAGTAGGGTTTTACCTCCACCGAGAGGGCCCGAACCTGGGTAAAAACATCGTGTCCCTTGTCTCCTGTTACCATCCGCCTAGACGCACAGTTCGGGACCCCCTACCCGAGATCCGCCGGTTTTGACACCGACAGTACTATAGACTTTTAGAGAGTCATAAATATATGAAGATCAAACTAGTAGCCCCCAAGGGCCGGCTTAAATGATCACGTCATGCCGGGACTTCAATTAGTAATGATCAACTTTGCACCTGTAGCCCCCAAGGGCCGGCTTAATCAGCATGAATAAGCCGGGACTTATCACCATAGCTGAAAAATTCAAGCATGTAACCTAAACCGGATCATATCGTGTGCTCGGGTCATTATATAAACTTGTCTTGAAAGGAGTAATCGGCATTAGCCCCCAAGTGCCAAGGAAAATACTTGTATTGTGCTTGGGACTTCAAAAATAATCATGATCATAATTCCTTCCATGTTGTTCATGTCACAGGTCGAACTAAATGAAAAGGAATCCCAAGTCCAAGATCTGAGGGCCAATATTCAAACTCAGCAATCTGAGACTTCAAAAGCCAAATCGAGTCAAGACTGCATTAGAAAACATTGAGCAGTTTAAACAGAGCTTCAGTACTGATAGAACCGGCTGGGAGACCGAGAAGGCGGCTCTATTAAAGAGAGCAGAGGAGGCCGAGGCGGCCCTTAAACCAGTGACTGACGAGTTGTCCGGTTTAAAGCATCAGATCAATAGCATGACATCAGCCATCTTCGGTAAGTAGTAAAAATGACTCCTTTACACCAGCAGGCATATCATAATCATCTGCCGGTTTATCAATAATTTTACTGATGCGGGCTCCCGAAGCGTCAGGTTGGGCTCAGACATGCGCATCAAGCTTAAGGCTGTCTATACTCTTGTAGAATAGCTATACATTGGTGCTCAACGGGCCATTGCTACTGCTATTCATAAGAAACATCCGCCCACCCTTATCAAAGAAACATTGGAGAAGTTATCGGTGCTGACCCAAAGGATGGACGATTTAAAACGAGCAGCTGCCAGAGCTGGCGCCATGACTGCCTTGAGCCGAGCCAAGGCGTGGCAAGCAGATCTCGACCTAGAAGACTTGGATAATGGTTGCCCAAGTGTAAAAGAAGACGGGTCTCCCTTCAGCGCTGATGGCTTCACAGAAATAGCAAGAGCAATGCGTCTGTTAGCAAGCAAACTTGCTGAAGAGACCAATCTATCCCAATACCAGGCGGCTTATGATGCTGAAAACAAGAAGATGAAGGCGCTGACTCATCAAGAGGTGGATCTCATCCCACCAACACGTAAGCACACCTTCGCTCCGGACATTGATCCATCCAACCTTATTGACGATGAAGCTGTGTTTAGAGCTTTGACCGGTATCAACTGGTCTACGCCTGACTTCCAGCCAATGGATAATCAAGGAGCTGAAGAAGAAGAAGCGCGGGAAGATCCTGAGGCTTCGACCCACCAAGACTAAAAGTCTGAACTCATGAGCCGGCTTACCAGTCATAGCATTTTGATGCTATGTCTCAAAAAACACTTGTCCTTTTGGGCCGTCAGATGCCTTGTAATACGCTAGTTAAACAATTTTGATCTGTCACGCCATCGTGCGTGTTTATTTACATAACACTGCCGATCCATCATTTGAAGATCTGCCACTTATTCTTATAATATCATCAATTATGCAGACCATGTTTATCATTGTTCCCTGCACATAAACAGCTAACAAGTGCCCTGGCGGTTTACCCCAGGGCGGGTCATAATACCCCATATAAAAACCACTGATGACTAAATAGTCCATAACCAGGCCCGATTTATCAAAACCTCATATAATCAAAACAAAATCATACCTGTGATATTTGTTCACACTACCGGCTTATCATGCATCGCGCAGTAAGGGTCATAGTCCAAAGATGAGAGCACAACGCCCTCTTTAATTTATTCATACCACCGGCTTATCACGCCATATGCAGCAAGGGATAACATCCAACGCTTAGAGCCAGAACTCCAAAGCACAAAATCATCATATATTGGCGATTTAAAGTCCAAAGCCAGTCTGGGTTAACAAAACTCCGGATAGATTCACATATGAACTATAAGGCAACATGGCCCTAATCAGTTTTCAACCATATATCAACATGGCACAAAAGGTGAACCTCAAAAAATGTTCAAACCAAATATAAAGCAGAAAATCAAAAAACAAGGCATTCATAGGCTGCCAGGCCTTCATGTAAAGCGTTATTCAAGGGCCACACAACCGCACCTTAATTCAAACCTCGCAAGCCGGACCTCACATGACCAATCATCGTTTTAACTTTGACAAATTCAGGGTCTTTAAAAGATTGATTGTCAAGAGTACGGCGAGTCATTCCAGGATTACCCGGTCGGAATGGCAGGCAAAAAAAGGCAGGATAACCCGGATTTTTTGGTGAATACACCTGGCGTCCAAGCCTATTACAAGGGTCAACAAAGCTCTTGTTCATTAATAAGAAGCCCCCAAGTAATATTTCATTCCAGGCATATAAACCGGATGAGTAGGGTAGTCATAGCTATGCTCAATGAGCAGGAAGCCCCCAAGTATTTTGTAACTATGGCGTACAAGCCGGATCAAGAGGGTAGTCATAGCTATGCTCAATGAGCAGGAAGCCCCCAAGTGATCGTGTGAATTGACAATAAAGACTCATATTGTCAGAAATGAAACGTCAGAGGCCTGAATTATTAGGGATGCCGGCTTTATTATATTCATCATAATATATACATTTATATAAGTATGTACATCACAAGATCCGGTGGCTCAAGTGTAATAAGGCTGAAGATGAGCAATATTCCACCGCCGGCGGGTCTCCTCCGCCGACGTGCGTGAGTCCTTGTGGTCTCGAACATCGATAAGGTAGTATGACCCGTTGTTCAGATTTTTGCTGACCACAAAGGGCCCTTCCCAAGGTGGGGATAGCTTGTGCATATCATTTTGATCCTGGATAAGCCGGAGCACCAAATTGCCTTCTTGAAAGGTCCTGGTTTTAACCCGTCGGCTATGATAACGACGCAGATCTTGCTAGTAAATCGCTGAACGAGCCGCCGCAAGGTCACGCTCCTCATCCAACAGGTCAATAGCATCCTGACGTGCTTTTTCATTATCAGCTTCAACATAAGCCACCACACGAGGTGAGTCGTGACGGATGTCACTAGGGAGAACCGCCTCTTCTCCGTAGACCATGAAGAAAGGCGTGTAACCCGTAGATCTATTGGGGGTAGTATTGATACTCCATAGCACTGAGGGCAACTCCTCCACCCAACAACCCGGCGTCCTGTGCAAAGGGACCATAAGCCGGGGCTTGATGCCTCTCAAAAATTCTTGATTGGCTCTTTCTGCTTGGCCATTGGACTGGGGGTGAGCCACTGATGATACATCAAGACGTGTATGTTCTCGTTGACAAAACTCTTTCATAGCACCCTTGGACAGATTAGTGCCATTATCAGTTATAATGCTGTGGGATAGCCAAAATGGAAAATCAGCTTTTTGATGAACTAAACCGCAGTCGCCGCATTACACTTACTGACCGGCTCTGCCTCAACCCACTTTGTAAATTTGTCAACCGCCACCAAAAGGTGGGTGTTTTTATCCTTGGACCTTTTGAAAGGTCCAACCATATCAAGCCCCCAGACTGCAAATGACCAAGTAATTGGAATCATCCTCAATTCTTGAGCCGGCACATGAGCTCGTCTTGAGAACTTCTGACAACCATCACATTTGCTGACCAAATCCTCTACATCAACATGAGCTGTCAGCCAATAAAACCCATGACGAAAAGCCTTGGCCACGAGAGACTTAGAGCCGGCATGATGACCACAATCTCCTTCATGAATCTCTCGTAGAATCTCACGGCCCTCCTCAGGAGAAACACAATGTTGAAACACCCCGGTGACACTGTAGCGGTGCAATTCTCCATTGACAATAGTCATTGACTTAGACCGCCGGGTTATCTGCCTGGCCAAAGTTTCATCTTCACGTAACTCGCCCCGGGTCATATAAGCCAAATATGGAACTGTCCAATCAGGAATAGCATGAAGAGTCGCCACCAACTGCGCCTCTGGGTTAGGAGTAGCAAGGTCTTCCTCTGTAGGAAATTTGAATGAATGGTTATGCAGAGTATCAAGGAAAATGTTAGGTGGCACCGGCTTACGCTGGGACCCTAACCGGCTCAAAGCATCAGCCGCCTCATTTTTCATGCGATCAACATGTTTCACTTGATAACCTTTGAAATTACCAGCAATAACATCAACCTCGCGGCGGTAAGCCGCCATGAGTGGGTCCTTAGAATCCCAAGTGCCTGAAACTTGCTGAGCCACCAAATCTGAGTCACCAAAACACCTCACCCGGCTTAGATTCATCTCCTTAGCCATTCAAAGACCATGGAGTAAGGCTTCATACTCAGTTGCATTGTTAGTACAAGGGAACATCAACCTCACAACATAACAAAATTTATCACCTCGTGGGGAAGTCAAAACAACTCCAGCCCCTGAGCCTTCCAACTACCTGGTTCCATCAAAGTGAATAGTCTAATATGTGCTATCCGGCTTCTCCTCAGGCATCTGCAGCTCCGTCCAATCATTGATGAAATCCAAAAGTGTTTGAGACTTGATGGTTGTGCGAGGCATATATTTCAAACCATGAGGTCCAAGCTCAATGGCCCACTTGGTACTCGACCCATGGCTTCTCAGTTTTGGATAGTATCCCCTAAAGGAGCAGAACTAACCACAGTGATGGGATGACCCAGAAAATATTGCTTGAGCTTTCGACTAGCCATGAACACCCCATATACCAACTTCTGCCAATGCGGATACATCTGCTTGGACTCAATGAGCACCTCACTGATGTAATAAACCGGCCGCTGAAACGGATATTCCTTGCCTGACTCCTTCCATTCCACAACAATTGCCACGCTGACAGCTCGGCTATTGGTAACCACATATAACAATAAGGGCTCTTTGTCAATGGGAGCAGCAAGGATCAGTGGCTCCGCTAATTGTTTCTTCAAGGCTTCAAACGCCTGATCAGCCGCATCACTCCAGACAAAATGACATGTTTTCTTCATCATCTGGTATAGAGGGATAGCTTTTCCCCCAACCGGCTTATGAACCGGCTTAAGGCCGCAATACGCCCCGCCAAACGCTGAACATCATTGATACACGCCGGTTTAGCCAAGGAAGTAATAGCCTTGATCTTTTCTGGGTTAGCCTCAATGCCTCTTTTAGAAACAAAGAAACCCAAGAGCTTGCCGGATGGCACACCAAAAACGCACTTGGCAGGTGTCGGTGTCAAAACCGGTGGATCTCGGGTAGGGGGTCCCGAACTGTGCGTCTAGGCGGATGGTAACAGGAGACAAGGGACATGATGTTTTTACCCAGGTTCGGGCCCTCTCGATGGAGGTAAAACCCTAATCCTGCTTGATTGATCTTGATGATATGAGTATTACAAGAGTTGATCTACCACCAGATCGGAGAGGCTAAACCCTAGAAGCTAGCCTATGGTATGATTGTTCTTGGTCCTATGGACTAAACCCTCCGGTTTATATAGACACCGGAGGGGGCTAGGGTTACACAGAGTCGGTTACAAGGAAGGAGATCTACATATCCGTATTGCCAAGCTTGCCTTCCACGCCAAGGAGAGTCCCATCCGCACACGAGACGAAGTCTTCAATCTTGTATCTTCATAATCCAACAGTCCGGCCAAAGGTCATAGTCCGCTATCCGGATACCCCTAATCCAGACTCCTCGGTAGCCCCGAACCAGGCTTCAATGGCGATGAGTTCGGCGCAGATTGTCTTCGGCATTGCAAGGCGGGTTCTTCTTCAAACTCGAGTATCATTAAATAGTGTCCGGCTTCTCATAAATGTTGCGCTTCTTGGCTTCTCAAGGTCCGATAATGGCCATCTTCCACGTGTCAGCGAATGTGAGGCAGGCGTTTTAGCTGTGTGAATGAACTGTCTATTTAAAGAGACGAGGATTCTCAGATCCAAACCACACCATCCTCCCTCAGCGAGCATTCATCGGAGCGCGCCCAAAAAAATCCATTCCAGCATGGCCGACCAGCACAGCTCCTCCTCTCGCCCCCGCAGCCCCAAGCCCGGAGATTGGGAGAGGTGTTCCGTCCCGCACAGCCAATTAGTGAAGCTACAGACCCAGGGATTTCTCCCCCCAGCGTATATGGTCCCGGTTCGAGCCGGGCTCGCCACCTATAATGGCGGGGAGCAAGCGGAGAGCTTTCCCAACCCCTCTAAGGGAGAGTGGGTATGCCTTGTCCCTTATGGAGAGCAGGTATGCCTTGGTCCTTATTTGTTAAGGGGACTCGGATTTCAATCCATCCATTTCTCTGAGGGCTCCTGGAGTTCTACGGCCTCCAGTTGCACAATCTCACCCCTGCCTCCATACTGCACATCGCTGGTTACGTAGCCCTTTGCGATCTATTTCTGGGCTGCAAAGCTCATTTCACACTGTGGAAGAAGTTGTTCTGCCTTGTGCCCCGTACACAGAGGGGATCAATATATCAAGTGGGCGGAGCCGAAGTGTGGCGCATCGCCGGGACCGGATACCTATCCGGTATGTACCCCAAAGAAGATGTCCGAAGACTGGCCTTCAGAGTGTTTTTATATGGAGGACGTCCCCCTTCCGGATCCTATTCGGATCGGCCTTCCTGAGTTTGATAATGCTCCCTTGAAGAAGCGCCTGAGCTGGCGGCCGCGGAGCCCTCAGGAGGAAGATGATAGAGACGTTCTTTACCTGATGGGCCAGATAAAGGTATTGGCTCAATCAGGACTGACCATAACCGAGGTTATGTCAATATGCATTATGCGGGGGGTGCAGCCACTTCAATATCAAGGCCACCCTATGTGGGATTTCAACGGGGAAGATGATGCCACCTGCTGCGGCCGCAAGGGGCCGGACTCGACTGCTGCCCTAGCAAAAATCATGTCTGGTCTGTACAAGGGAGAAGAAGAGGAGTTCCTCCGCATCAAGCCACAGGATGGATTCTCCATGTACAACCCTCCGAGCTGGGTAGGCCGCCACTTTTTATGTCCACCCATTCCGTATTTCTGCAGTTAAATATTTTACCTCACAATTTCTTCGCAGGAGCTGCGAAGGTTGTAAGGGAGATCAACAGCCCACCTCCACAACCAGAGGATCCTGAGCGGTCCCTCGACCCCGGCCTCAAAGAGGATCCGGACATATTCGTAGAGCTGATTGACAGGGTATTCTACCAATTGAGTTGTGATGATGCCATGGTGGCCATTACAGCTGACTACCCCGGGCTACTCCCAGCCTCGCAGGTAACTGAGATCAAAGTCCCAACTTTTGAAATGGATTCCCTTTTAGGCACTTCACCTACCGTAAACGAACGATGTTTTACAGGGAAGGCCCTCGGGACGCCATGCCGAGTCCGCGACAACTCGCCAACAAGGGGCTCCAAGCCCGGACATGCTAAAAAGGAAGGCGGTCCGGACGGAGACGCCGGCGCAGAGGTATGATGCAATGCCTCGCACCGCGGTTGTCGTCTCTTTTTTTTTTAAAAACATAACAACACTCGTGTTTCCCAGAAGGAAGAACGCTCGCCGGACTATATCCGGAGAGGTCGCCGATCATGCCTCTACCAGTCGGGCTCCAGGGCCGGACACAGAGGCAGAAGCTAGCATGAGGCGCACACCGGATGCTCCTCCTACAGAGGATGCGGATAAAATATCCGCTACAAATTCCGAAGTGGAGAGCGCCATGAATCACAGGCGTCGCCGAGCCGTACTCCGTGACGCTTGTTTCTCCCAAGAGGCGTTTGATGCCTTTAACTCAGGAGACGCGTATATCCGTGCAGCTCAAAATGGTCTAGCCAGAGCCATAGACCAATATGTAAAGGATATACGGGTAAGAAAATTTGATGATTATATATATCAGTAGCCCCTGAGACTTGAAACAGTTAGAATAACTGATTTAAGGATCATAACATGTGCAGGTTCTTGCAGAGAAGAATACCCAATTATCTCAGGAGCTGGAAGAGTGCAAAGCCCAGCTTCGGGCCGCACTTGCCGCGGAAGAGGAGTCCAAGAAGACCCCCGCTGGTAACTACTGCGTTCATGCGACGAACGGCAGGTATCAGATGTTGTGCGGCGTGCCTGCAAGTCTAACAATAGCTTTTGCAGATGACTCCGGAGTAAATCCGGAGGCCGTGCCAGGGGATGCGAAATATGCTGAACGACAGCTAAATGCTGGCGAGCGCGTCTTGTCACGCGTCATTCAAGAGAAAAATAATCTCTGAGACGCTAATACCCAGCTGAGCGTGGAACTGAAGGATGTCCGGACCCAGCTTGCGGACTCCGTGAAGGAGAATAAGCGGCTTCGACGCGGCATTTTTAGTAAGTGCTTAAACGAACCGTTCAAAGAGTTCAGCGAATAGGCTGGCTAGCAGAGTTGTGTCTGCAGGTATGCTGACTGGTCATCCCGCAGAGGAGATGCCCGGGTCTGCGGGTGATCTTCTACCCGAGCTTTCACAACTGCACGAACAAGTTCGGCAGGTGATGCAAGGTATTGCCCAGGCCTTGTGGCCATCCGTCTCCCTGCCGGCGGGCATTGGGGAGCTTGCGGGCTTCAGGGAGCGTGGCGGCACTTCCGATTATGGAAGATATCAGCCTTGTCAAGGTGCTGTGGAAGCTCGGGCCATGGTGAAGACGCTGTATACCAAGGTTGACCCAAACCACATGGCCGAGGTCGGACCTGTGGGGCTGATGGGAAAGAGATCCCCGTTAGCTTAGTGTATGGGCAAGTATAATTAGTCATTAGTATTCCCAACAGGATTGTAGGCTAGACAACCTGTTGGATGGTATAGAAGAGGAATTTAGTCAGTCTAAGTGACTATGTAATTAAAGTGACATGTATAATGCCTTCTAGCCGGATTGTAAATCATTTGTCATGGCGGACCTTTTCGCTTCAACCTCGGGACCCGATAGTCCGTAGTGTATCCGAATACCCGCCGATTATATAAGAACCGGCATGCGTGGAAACCAGGCGTAGGGGTCATTAGTGCTTGAACAGACAAGTACCCAACTAGTTATGTTATATTACATGGGTAGTAAGAAACATCTTCCAGGGAGAATAGTTCCGTTAAGGGTTCCTTTCCCTGGGTACGCATGCCCTAAAGTGCATGTCCGGACTGCGAAAAGAGACGCAGGCAAAAAACATCTGGGGGCGCATATGGAAAATAAATAAAAATCATCTTTTGTTCACCGACCGAATATTCCCTTAAGAACGCTAGATTTCGGCTTCACCCAGTCTGAGGTACACATCCGTCTGATCCGGCAGTAACAATCACAGAGGTGCTCCCCTTATGCCCTAGCCGAATTAACGGGAACGTAGGGCATAAATACAAGAGCCAGACAACCCAGCTTGGCCAAAACTTAAGTCATATCGATGCATATAATGGCGAAGAAAAGGTACATGCGGAAGAATAACACATGTTCGGGCACGAAGCCTAGATAAATAAGTAAGCTTCTGTGTAAGAAGCCCCCAGGTATAATGAGCGCGGTTAGCGTGTCAATAGTGTGCAGGCAAGGCACAAGTTGGCCCTTGAAGGCCTTGAGAAAGAAAAAAGAAGAAAGAAAGAGAAGACAGATAATGTATATGCAAAAAATTGACAGAGGAAGGAGACAGACATAGAGTCCAGCGCTAGGCGTAGAATCTTCAGAGCCTGGCTGTGTTCCATGGGTTCGGCTCAAATCTATTATCCGCTGCATCCCGCAGACGGTACGCTCCACCGGTCAGAACTTGGTCAATAATGAAGGGACCTTCCCATTTGGGCTCGAGCTTGGTCTATTTCTTCTCCGGCAGGCGTAGAACTAGCTCGCCAACGTTATAAGTTTTGGCCCGTGCTTCTACGCTTTGGTATCTTCGAGCTCATTCTTGATAGAATGCGGAACGGGCTTTTGCCATGTCGCGCTCCTCCTCCAGGGTGTCCAGACTGTCCTGCCGATCGAGCTCGGCTTCTCTTTCTTCGTACATGCGCACTCGATGTGAGTCATGAATTATGTCGCAGGGCAGAACCGCCTCTACGCCGTACACCATAAAGAAGGGTGTGTATCCGGTAGTGCGATTCGGCGTGGTCCGCAGCCCCCAGAGTACGGAGTCGAGCTCCTCTACCCAGTCCGTGTTAGATTCCTTTAAGGACCGCACTAATCTGGGTTTGATGCCGCTCGTGATAAGACCATTTGCTCGCTCGACTTGACCGTTAGTTTCTGGGTGATAGACAGAAGCATAATCGAGCTTGATGCCCATGTTGCTGCACTGTAGTTTTACCGTCGGCAGTGAAGTTCGTGCCGTTGTCAGTGATGATGCTGTGGGGGACGCCATAACGGTGTACAACCCCAGATATGAAGTCTATCACCGGTCCGGATTCGGCCGTTTTAACAGGTTTGGCTTCTATCCATTTGGTGAATTTATCCACCATGACCAGTAGTATTTTTTCCTATGGGTTCCCCCTTTAAGGGGTCCAACCATGTCAAGCCCCCAGACCGCAAAGGGCCAGGTAATGGGGATTGTTTGGAGGGCGGTGGGTGGCATATGGCTTTGGTTTGCAAAAAGCTGGCAACCGACGCAGCGTTGGACCAAGTCCTGTGCATCTGCCCGGGCCGTCGGCCAATAAAAACCTGTACGGAAGGCCTTGCTTACAAGTGCCCGGGCTGCGGCGTGTTGGCCGCCTAGTCCGGCGTGGATTTCTGCCAAAAGTTTCCGCCCTTCCTCTTCGGAGATGCACCTTTGAAGGACTCCGGTAGTGCTTTTCTTATACAACTCTCCCTCGTGGACCCTGTAGGCTTTAGACCGCCGCACTATGCAGTGTGCCTCATTTTGGTCCTCGGGAAGTTCCTGCCTAGTTAGGTAGGCCAGGAATGGTTCTGTCCATGGGGCGATGATGACCATTATTACGTGGGCTGAAGGTGTTATTTCGGTGGTAGAGCCTCCGATTACGTCAGAGTGTTTGGTATCGGGCATTGTGGCCGGGTCCGGACTATTGTTACCGGTGTCCCCTTCCCATACCACGGATGGCTTAAACAGCCTTTCCAAAAAGATGTTGGGGGGGACTGTATCAGGTTTTGCGCCGATGCGGGCGAGGATATCCGCCGCCTGATTGTTTTCCCTAGCCATGTGGTGAAACTCAAGCCCCTCGAACCAAGCTGGCATCTTTAGGACGGCGTTGCGACAGGCCACCATTTTCGGATCCTTAGCATCAAAGTCTCCAATTATTTGGGATATTGCGAGGTTCGAGTCCCCACGCACCTCCAGGCGTCGAACGCCCATGGAAACTGCCATCCGAAGACCATGCAGCAGGGCCTCGTATTCTGCTGCATTGTTGGAGTCTGTACACAGTATCTGGAGTATCTTTGAACTGTATCTCCTGTTGGGGACGTCAGGACGACGCCAGCCCCCAGCCCCGCCAGCATTTTGGAGCCATCAAAATGCATGATCCAATTGGAGTATGCGCCGTACTCTTTAGGGAGTTCGGCTTCCGTCCATTCGGCGACAAAGTCGGCCAATACTTGCGACTTAATGGCTCGTCGAGGCTTGTATGTTATGTTGAACGGGAGGAGCTCAATGGCCCATTTGGCAATCCGGCCCATAGCGTCACGGTTGTTTATAATATCATTAAGTGGTACCTCCGAGGCCACTGTAATTGAACACTCTTGAAAGTAGTGTCGCAGCTTCCAGGATTCAATGAATACCGCATAGGCTATCTTTTGATAATGTGGGTACCGTGATTTGCATGGAGTGAGGACAGTGGATACATAATATACCGGCTTTTGAAGGGGGAATTTATGTCCGTCCGTTTCTCGTTCGACGACGAGCACTGCGCTTACAACCTGATGAGTTGCGGCAATGTACAACAACATTGGTTCGCCGATGTTTGGTGCGGCCAGGATTGGGTTGGTTGCCAGTATGGCTTGTATTTCTTCCAATCCGGTTGTGGCAGCATCCGTCCACTCGAAGTGTTCGATGCACCGAAGGAGGCGATAAAGGGGTAATGCCTTTTCTCCTAAGCGAGGAATAAAGCGGCTTAGAGCCGCCACGCATCCGGTTAATTTCTGGATTTGTTTGAGGTCCGTTGGGATAGCCAACTGTGACAGGGCTCGGATTTTGGCCGGATTTGCTTCAATTCCTCTACTGGAGACAATGAAGCCCAGGAGCTTTCCGGCTGGTACACCGAAAACGCATTTTTCCGGATTTAGCTTGATGTCGTATGTTCGGAGGTTATCGAATGTGAGCCTCAAGTCGTCTATTAGAGAGTCGACGTGCTTGGTTTTGACGACCACATCATCTACGTATGCCTCTACTGTTTTGCCGATCTGTTTCTCCAGACATGCCTGAATCATGTGCTGATATGTTGCGCCGGCATTTTTGAGCCCAAAAGGCATTGTGTTGAAACAGAAGGGGCCGTATGGTGTGATGAATGCCGTTGCGGCTTGGTCGGACTCCGCCATCTTGATTTGGTGGTAGCCGGAGTATGCGTCAAGGAAACACAATGAATCGTGTCCTGCGGTAGCATCGATAATTTGATCAATGCGGAGGAGGGGGAAGGGATCCTTTGGGCAAGCCTTGTTGAGGTCCTTGAAATCGACACATAGGCACCAGGATTTGTCCTTCTTTGGTACCATCACCAGGTTTGCTAGCCAGTCCGAATGTTTTATTTCTCTGATGAATCCGGCCTCCAATAACTTGGCTAGTTCCTCTCCCATAGCTTGTCTCTTAGGTTCAGAGAAACACCGAAGAGTCTGCTTGACTGGCTTGAATCCCTTTAGAATATTAAGGCTGTGCTCGGCCAGCCTGCGTGGGATTCCTGGCATATCTGAGGGATGCCAGGCGAATATGTCCCAATTCTTGCGCAGGAACTCTCGTAGTGCAGCGTCCACGGCGGGGTTTAACTGTGCCCCGATGGAGGCTGTTTTTGTAGGGTCCGTTGGGTGGACTTGGAATTTGATTATTTCATCCGCTGGTTTAAAAGAGGTGGACTTGGATCTCTTGTCAAGTATCACGTCGTCCCTGTCCACTGTGGAGCGCAAAGGTGATTAATTCTTGACGCAAGGGCTTCGAATAATGCCTCGAGGGCCAATGCGTCTGTTTTGTTTTCGGCACGGAGGGCTGTGTCCGGATCACTAGCGAGAGTGATGATTCCATTGGGCCCAGGCATTTTGAGCTTCATGTACCCATAATGGGGTATGGCTTGGAAGATCGTGAACGCCTCCTGCCCTAAAAGGGCGTGGTATCCGCCATCAACGGGCCACTTGGAATGTAATTTTTTCGGACCTATAGTTCTCTGGCGTGCCGAATACCACATCTAGTGTGATTTTCTCAGCACAGCATGCTTCCCGACTGGGGATGATTCCTCTGAAGGTTGTGCTGCTTTGCTCAATGCGGTTCCAGTCTACTTCCATTTTCTGAAGAGTTTCCTCATAGATGAGGTTTAATCCACCGCCGCCGTCCATGAGTACTTTGGTGAGTCGAAGCCGTCCACAATTGGACCGAGGACGGTCTGGTGGTGCCCGGCTGTTCGGAATTTAGGTTCGCCATGGCATTGAAGGTAATAGCCGTGTCACCCATGGATTTATTGCTGCCACGTGGTAGATTTCGCAAGGCTGCGGAGTGTTCGCTATGCCTATTATTTGATGCGAAGGTCTCAAAGACTGTTAATACCGTATTGTTATCCCTCGATGGTGCTCGTGGCATCTGGGATGAGAAGATCCTCGCCACTTTTGGCCACCTGCCGGAGTATCCAACATGCTCTAAGGCTGTGTGTTGGTATGGTATCCACTATACTATGAATTTTGCAGGGTCCGTTGAGCCATCCCTCTAATACGGTTCCACGCCCTGTAGAGGGTTTTTGCTTTTTTGAGATTAACTCGAGTGTCTTATGATAGTGCGCCCTTTTACTCTAGACTAGGTGTATATTCGGAGCCAGATTATCCCAAAATTTCGTTTCGGTTTTCCAGGCGCTTTCCATCGCACAGTACTTTCGTACTATGGACGCCAAGTTAGCGAAGTGTGATATGTCACGGCGACTTATGGCGTTAAGGATTCCCTTGTCCGTGCAATTATTGCAGAAAAATAAGATTGCGTCTTCCTCATGACAGTCCTTAACCTTGTTCATCACAAGGAGGAATCTGGCCCAATAATGATGTACTGTTTCCTAGGGCTCTTGCCTGATGTGGGAAATATCGCTTATGTTTGGGTGGGTGGGTGGAATTGAGCCCAATAATGATGTCAAAGGTTTCCTTCAAATCATCCATCAAGGTTTCCTTCTTCCTGGATTTCACAACAATATCATACACATAAGCATGAACATTGCATCCAATCTGGCCATGAAGGCAATTTTGAACACACCGCTGGTAAGTCGCATGGGCACTCTTGAGCCCAAAAGGCATAGACACATAACAGAAGGCTCCGAAAGGAGTGATGAAGGTTGTCTTCTCCTGGTCCTTAACTGCCATCTTGATGTGATGATACCCAGAATAAGCATCCAAAAAGCTCAAACACTCACAACCCGTCGTAGCATCAATAATCTGATCAATACGTGCGAGAGCAAAAGGATCAGCCGGGCAGGCCTTATTAAGATCTGTATAATCCACACACATGCGCCAAGTACCATTTTTCTTAAGCACCAGCACCAGGTTAGCCAACCATTCAGGATGAAAAACTTCAACAATGAACCCAGCTGCCAAGAGTCGGCCCACTTCTTCACCAGTGGCCTTATGCCTCTCTTTATTAAAGCGACGAAGGAATTGCTTGACCAGTTTAAACTTTGGATCAATATTGAGAGTGTGCTCAGCGAGTTCCCTCGGTACACCCGGCATGTCTGAAGGCTTCCATGCAAAGATGTCCCGGTTCTCACGGATGATGAGCGCGCTTTCCTATTTCGGATCCAAATTGGCACTTATACTGAACTGCTTGGATGAGTCACCAGGAACAAAGTCAACCAACTTCGTGTCATCCACCGACTTAAACTTCAACAAAGGGTCATGCTCTGTGGTTGGCTTCTTCAAAGGTGTCATATCCGTCGGGTCAACATTATCTTCATAAAACTTCAACTCTTCTGTTGCACAAACAAATTCAGCATAAGCGGCATCACCTTCTTCACATTCCAAGGCTATATTCCTGTCGGCGTGCACAGTGATGGTGCCCTTGTAACCCGGCATCTTGAGCTATAGATAAACATAAAAAGGCCTTGCCATAAACTAGGCATAAGCCGGCCGCCCAAACAAGGCATGATAAGGGCTCTTAATCTTAACCACTTCAAAGGTCAATGTCTCCGCTCTGGAATCATGCTCATCACCAAAAGCCACCTCCAAAGCTATCTTGCCCACTGGATACGCCGACTTACCAGGCAGCACTCCATGAAAAACTGTATTAGATGGCTTTAGATCTTTACCAGTCAATCCCATATGACGGAAAGTATCATAGTAAAGGATATTGATGCTGCTGCCTCCATCCATGAGTACTTTAGTGAACTTGTACCCTCCAACCCGCGGTGCAACCACCAAGGCCAACTGACCCGGATTGTCCACCCGGGGCGGGTGATCCTCACGGCTCCAAAGAATAGGATGTTCAGACCATCACAAGAAACGGGGAACCGCCGGCTCAACTACGTTCACCGCCCTTTTATGAATCTTCTGATCTCGTTTGCATAAAATCATGGTGAACACATGATATTGCCCACTATTCAGCTGTTTCGGGTTACTCTGATAACTAGATTGCTGTTGATTCCCTTTACCAGACTGTTGATTGAAACCACCTTGATTGCCTTGGCCCTGGAAACCAGAATTTGAGCCGCCTCCACCAAAGCCAGGCCCGTGAGAGCCGGATCCTGAACCGCCATTCGGGCCATGATTGTTCTGGAAAAAAATGGAATTTTCGTACTCCCTCATGATGAAGCAATCCTTCCATAGATGATTGGTCGGCTTCTCGTGCGTACCATGCTTTGGGCAAGGAAGATTCATCATCGCCTCCAGGTTGAACTTTGGCCCACCAAGCCGGGGCGGCTTTCCCTTCTTACGCTGATTATTGCTCTGCGTATTGGTGTTGGCCACAAAGTTTAAACCGCCCTCAGCTTTGCGCTTACCGTTGCCACTTTCACCCGCCGTGTTATGTTGTTGCCCCTTCGTACTGCCATTCTTCTTCCCCTTACCCGCCTTCTCCTTGGGGTCTTTGGTACTATCAGAGTCGGCATATTTGATGAGACCCGAATTGAGCTCCTTGATGTATACTATGCACTTTATTCTTGTAGACACATGTTGGGCCTCCAAGCGCAGAGTTTTGTAGGACAGTAGAAATTTTCCCTCAAGTGGATGACCTAAGGTTTATCAATCCGTGGGAGGCGTAGGATGAAGATGGTATCTCTCAAACAACCCTGCAATCAAATACAAGAAATATCTTGTGTCCCCAACACAACCAATACAATGGCAATTTGTATAGGTGCACTAGTTCAGCGAAGAGATGGTGATAAAAGTGTAATATGGATGGTAGAAATATATTTTTATAATCTGAATAAATAAAAACAGCAAAGTAGCAAATAGTAAACGGGCACAAAAATGGTATTGCAATGCTTGAAAATGAGGCCTAGGGTCTGTACTTTCGCTAGTGCAACCTCTCAACAATGCTAATATAATTGGATCATATAACCACCCCTCAAAGTGTGATGAAAAATCACTCCAAAGTTCCTATCTAGCGAGAACATAAGAATAAATTTTTTGTAGGGTATGAAACCACCTCAAAGCTATTCTTTCCGTTCGATCTATTCAAGAGTTCATACTAAAATAACACGAAGCTATTCTTTCCGTTCAATCTATCCTAGAGTTCGTACTAAAATAACACCAAAGCAAATTCATATTCATAATACTCAATCCAACACAAAGAACTTCCAAGAGTGCCGCAAGGTTTCTATCAGAGAAACAAAGACAAGAACGTGCATCAACCCCTATGCATAGATTACCCAAATGTCACCTCAGGAATCCGCGAGTTGAGTGCCAAAACATATATCAAGTGAATCAGTACGATACCCCATTGTCACCACGAGTATTCAATTGCAAGACATATATCAAGTGCTCTCAAATCCATAAAAGTATTCAATCCAATAACAACGAAATCTCAAAGGGAAAAACTCAATTCATCACAACAAGATAGAGAGGGGAAAACACCATATGATCCGACTATATTAACAAAGCCCGCGATACATCAAGATCGTGACATCTCAAGAAAACGAGAGAGAGAGAGAGATTAAACACATAGCTACTGGTACAAACCCTCAGCCCCGAGGGTGGACTACTCCCTCCTCATCGTGGTGGCCACCGGGATGATGAAGATGGACACTTGAGATGATTCCCCCCTCCAGCAGGGTGCCGAAAAGGGTCTAGATTGATTTTTGGTGGCTATAGAGGCCTGCGGCGGCGGAACTTCTGATCTAGGGTTATTTCTGATGGTTTCTCTATTTATAGGATTTTTTGGTGTCGGTTTCACGCAAACATGGGCCTTGAGGTGAGCACAACCCACCGGGGCACGCGTAAGGGCCCAGGAGCGCCTTGGTGTCTTGTGGCCTACTCCTTCACCTTCTGGTCCTTCCACGAAGCTTCGGGGGTCTCTTTTGTTCCAAAAAAATCGTCAAAAAGTTTCAACTCATTTGGAGAATTTTCATTTCTGCACAAAAAACATCACCACGGTAGTTCTGCTGAAAACAACGTCAGTCCGGGTTAGTCCATGCAAATCATACCAAAACCATATAAAATTGTTGTAAACATGGCATGAATACTTCATAAATTATAGGTACGTTGGAGACGACAAGATCCCTGTTTAATTCCTACTCGTCCCCGAGTAGGAAAATGATAAAAGAAAGAATTTATGAAGTGTGAATGCTAGCAAAGTGCATAAGTTTGAACAATGATAATTTCAATCACTTTTCCTAGCATCATAACATCAACTCTTTCTCATAAAACTTATCATGATAAAGTAGCAATTGAAAATGGAATTTTTGTTGTGGAATGCTACCTATCGTATTCATCATAAACTATTTTCTTTTGTAGCATGGACATTTGGACTTTTATATGGTTCAAAGCAATGGTCTAGTTTCGACATGAGGACTTTAATACTCAAGCATACCAAAAAGCAACCATGTCTTTCAAAATATCAATGCTAAAATAAGTTATCCCTGGTCCATCATGCTCAATCATTGATCCATTCATGAAACACACTTGCATATTAGCTACACCCAATGCTCAAGTACTATCATAGTGCCTCCTAGTTGGTGCTCTATAAGAGAAGATGGAGACTCAAATTAAAAATAAAAATTGCATAGAGTAAAAGAAAGGCCCTTCGCAGAGGGAAGTAGGGATTTGTAGAGGTTCCAGAGCTCAAAGCGAAAAACTTAGAGATAAAAACATTTTGGGAGGTGTGCCTTTCCCACCAAAGAAAACGACTTAGAGTTCCCAACACTTTCCATGCTAGATATATCATAGGCGGTTCCCAAACAGAAAATAAAGTTTATTCCTTTTTCCACCATACTTTCACTTGCCATGGCTAACCGCATCCACGGGTGCCCTCCATACCAACACTTTCCAAGGAATTTATTATTTGACAACATAAAGTAAATTCATTTTTCATTTCAACTGGGCATCCCTAATACCTTTGCCTTACTCTCGTGCAATGACAAGTGAATAAACACTCATCGTGAGAGTAACACATCTAGCATGGAAAATATTAGCACCCCTCACCGCTTTCACGAGCTGCATTTAATACACAAAAGAGAAGTTTAATTTGAAAATTAGAGATGGCACATACAAATTTGCTTAGAATGGCAAAAGAATACCGCCTATAGGTAGGTATAGTGGACTCATGTGGCAAAACTGGCTTAAAGGATTTTGGATGCACAACTAGTGATCATACTTAGTGAAAAATGAAGGCTAGCAAAAGATTGAGAAGCGACCAACCAAGAAACGAATAATCTCATAAGTGAGCATTAAGCATAATTAACACCAAATAATGCACCACAAGTAGGATGTAATTTCATTGCATAACTATTGACTTTCGTGCTTGCATAGGGAATCAAAAACCTTAACACTAATATTCTTACTAAAGCACAATTACTCATCAACATGACTCACATATCACATCATCATATCTCAAAACTATTACAACGAATCAAGTTTATTTTGTCCAATGATCTTCATGAATGTTTTTATTATATCTTTCTTGGATATCTATCACTTTGGGACTAATTTTCATGTGTTGCTTTTGATAAGCTCAAACAAATTTAAGTGAAGATCATGAACATAATATTTCTTTATCTCAAATTAATTTAAGTGAAGCAAGAGATAATTTCTTCAAAAATACTAAATCACATCATGCTCAAAAATATATAAGTGAAGCACTAGAGCAATTCCATAGAAAAGAGCTTCGTTGACGGGATGTGAGTACCGCTTACCTAGCCTCCCTGGCAACTATATGAGGACTCTATTTTATTTAAAAACTTTCAGATCTAAGTACTTTATTTAAAAAGCAAGCAAAACAAAATAAAATGACATTCCAAGGATAGCACACATCTTGTGAAGAAGCAAAAAAATTAGGATCAACCAATACTAACCGATAATTGTTGGTGAAGAAAGGTGGGATGCCTGCCGGGGCATCCCAAAGCTTAGATGCTTGAGACTTCTTGAAATATTATTTTTGGGTGCCTTGGGCATCCCCAAGCTTGAGCTTTTGTGTCTCCTTAATTCCTCTCATATCACAGTTTTCCTAAATCTCAAAAGCTTCATCCACACAAAACTCAACAAGAACTCGTGAGATAAGTTAGTATAAACCAATGCAAAAACCTTATCATTATCTACTGTAGCAAATCACTAAAATTATTATTCAACATTGCATACTAAATGCCTCTGTATATTTAATATTGCTATCCTCAAATAGTGTAACATCCCAAATTTTCAATTTGGAATGTTATACATTAGATCATCATGCATATCATATTTTCTCGCATTTTCCGATCCTAGAAAATTTCACGCAACTCAAGGACCCTCGGAGAGAGTTGGAAGTTTCATTATTTTCATATTTGGGATTTCTCAAATTTTGGAAATAGGATCATTGGATTTATTTAATTATCTTCATAAAGTTTTTCCTACAAAATCTCAAGAGAGGGAATAATATGACTTTCCCAATATTTAGGAAAACGAAGATATTTTAAATAAATCAAATTTGGGTTTTGAAGATTTATTTTGCTTAGGCAAAATGAGCATTTTAAAATTTATTTGCATGTTGCAGTTTTTAAAAGTTCATTTTGTTCGACTCATTTTTAGGAGTCGGGAAAATTTGTTTTATTTAATTTGGAATTCATTTGGTATTTTTTTAATTCGTTTAATTTTAATTTAAAAAAATAACGCTACTGGACTGGCCCAGTAGGCCCGACCAGCCAGCCCAGTGCCCAGCCCCACCTCCTCCTCCTCGCCTCGGCCGCCCGGCGGAGTCCCACCGCCGCCAGCCGAGTCCGGCTCCGCCCACCTCGCCGCCTCCCCAAGGAACCCGCCCCCCTTTATAACCCGACGCCCTCTCTCTCAAGTCGCCCACGCCGCCCTCGACCGAGCCGCCCGCCGCCGAGCCCATCCGAGCCGCCCGAGCCCGAGGACGCCATTGCCTCTCCGTCAGCCGAGCACCCGCCGCCGCCCGAGCCTCCTCGCCGACCCGCCGACCATGACCAGCGAGCCCCGCTGAACCCGCCGGCGAGAGCCACCGAAGGTAGCCGCCCCGCGCCGCCCGATCCGGTTTTCCCCTAATAAACCGACCCGGTTTTTTTTTTTAAAAAAAAGATGTTCGGTTTTTTCTAAAAAAACCTAGATTGGTTTTATTTTTTTTTGGTTTTGTTTTTTTGCGAACGTTCACCGACCCGTTCGTTTCAATGAACGCGTTCGTTGGATTCGCTTACGCTAACGAACGTCCGTTATTTAGATCGTTCGTCGTTTTCTTTTAAATCGGATTTAATCCATTATTTTTCGATTCGATTTCGATCCGATTTTCAAAACTGTTTTATTTCTTGCTCGTTTATCGGAATCAGGTGATTCAAGCGCCTGGAGTTTCGTAACGAAACCGCCGTTCCGACTAACCTACTTTCACAGAGTTCTGGTACTGTGAAATTTTGACCTATTTTCAGTTTGCTAAACCGAGTCGTTCTCTCTCGAGTTCCGACTTTCGATGCTTTATTTGACTCGATTCTTTTGCCACCAGGGTTCTTAAGTTGAACTATCTGGTTAGATCATTTATTCGAGATTTCCTGTGCATTAGATGAGTACTTATTGTATGCTTGTTGTTTGTCTGCGTTAGATCACCCTTGAGCGCCGCTTGTTATTTCAATCTCTAGGACTCATGGATCATCGCAAGGCAAGTAACACTTTGATCATACCTTTTCTACTACCCAGTTTTATGCATTAGATCAAACCTCAAACACTTGCATGATTAGGATCTAATCAAATTGTGGGATGGGAAGTAGATTGAGGTAGTACCTATTACCTGCTTTACTTATGAAACCTTGGGAGTTACTTCTACGTTTGCTTGATTATGCCATGCTATGCTAGTAGACGTGGATTGGGTGAGTGAATATCCATGACAGATGTGAGATTGTTAATTAATGGTTTATCTAAGGTGGCAACCTAAACACACATCTGGGTGGATTGAGGCACTGGTTTCTATCGAGACTTGCTCAGATTTCTTCGGACCGCCACCTGTGCTCTAAGGGATCATAAGATTATTCAAACTAGAAACTTCCGTGTGCAGCCACAAGCCAATTATGGGCTCTAAGCGTAGTTGACTAAGTTGTGCGAACTCTTACGGGTAGGCTAGCTGATGTAGGGGTTGTAGGTTGGTACGGTCTACCCACATGTAAGGTGCTAAGCGCTTACGAAGACTATGTCTCGATCATCCGTCTCTCAAACACCATGCAAAGGCGAGAAACCAAACGGAGGCGATCGAGTCTTGTGGGGAAAAGTGCAAACCTCTGCAGAGTGTATAAACTAATCATGATTAGCCGTGTCCCCGGTTATGGACGTTTTGAGTATCTAGTATTTGAATATCATGTGAATCTCAACATGTTACTCTAATAATAAAGTTATTGGGTTTTAATGAGTACTTTTTAATTGGGATTGAGGATGCTGTCAACCATTCTCAATGTTTAACAACCACCATGATAGTTAAATAAAATTTATTCCTTTGATGTAGGGAAAAATCAGCTTTATGCAAAAATGTAACCGTAGAGCCTTACCACCAGCCAAATATGCATGTAGTATAGGTTTATTGCTTCATTGTTCTCTATGTGTTACATTGCCGATATTCCATGTGTCTTGACCGTTTTCGGGCTGCAACTTTTCATGTTGCAGACTTTTCGCATTTACAGTAAGGTGTTAGGTCGTGGTTCTATACTCGGTGATGCCGTTGGAGTTGATGGACTCACTGCTTTTCCAAGCTTTCCGCTGTTATTATTAGATGGCCTTAAGCCATATTATTGTATTAAGTTCCCTTGTGGACAACGATGTAATAAGTGTGTGATTGCTACTCGCTATAAATCCTTCAAGTATCGTGTGGTGTCGGCATTCGATCCAGGATGACATCGAGCATAGAGCGCTAGATCCATTCGGTCCGGTCATGACAGAGAATGGTATCGAGCACACGATCGTAGGACACGACCACTAAGATAAAGCCATAGATCACTACTCTCTTCCCATTTTCTAACTCCTCATCTTTTCTACTCTCTTTAGGATGATTTGACGCGAAGATCAAGTACACCCAACCGGATGAAGGCACACCTTTTGGATTTCACTTGAAGGAAGTTACCAAGTACACGAACATTGGATTACCAAGCTTCACCGGAACTTTCAACGCCACTCTGCTCAAGAGGAGCGCTGGAAGATTCACGCTCACGCTCCAGAAGGACATTCGCCCCAATCACCAAGCCAATAGATAGTGTTTTCAATGGCACCAACTTGGAGTCCGGGAAAGAGCATGGCAGCTCACATCACCATGGGACGCATTGGAGAAGTTTATCAAGAAGACCTCAAGGACACAATCTACCAGATTTGCGGACGCCGAGACGACAAATGGGAAGTCGTCAACACTAAGAAGGATAGATCCATTGCAGCATTTATCCAGGAGTTAAACCAGCACATTCGACGCCAGGAAAATCAGATGTGCAATGATATGTTGGAGTTGCAGAATGCAAAGGGAAGGATCATCGAGCTTGAAGAAGAACTAAAGACAACTCGCAAGGACTATATGGACGAGATCGTAGCTCTAGCAAAACACAATAACGATCTTAAGTACGAGGTTGAAGAACTCAAGAAGAAGTTGGCGCCAGGAATGAAGACCAAGATGTCGATTGCCCAAGCGACTACATCAACATCGACGACACCGATTCGGATCCAAGTGAACCCGACTTTGAAGACGGTTGAGTCGAGCGTACATTATGGAGTCTTCCACGGTTCAAATTAGTAGAAGTCCCCACATATTAGTAGTATTCCCTCCATGTAAACATTATAGTACACGCACTTTTGCGATAGTTAGATCGTTGTAAGCCTTTGTTTGATTGAATGAAGTGATTTTGTGTGTATTTGCTCATGTGCATTTGGGTAGTGATTCCCCTTAGACCTCATTCTATTCTAAATTCTCATCTTTTCTAAACCCATCAGATGCCTCCGAGACGCGACCCCGGATTTGTTTTCCCGCCAGAGATCACCCAATTGATTCAGCAGCAGAATACCCTGATTCAAACATTGGTGCAGAACCAGGGCAACAACAACAACAACCCACCGCCACCACCACCTGCGGATCATCTGACTCGTTTCCTTAGACTGAACCCGCCGGTGTATTCCAGTAGCACCGAGCCAATTGTAGCAGATTAAGGAGCTTTTGGATAAAGGTTTTATACGCCCAAGCTCTTCACCTTGGGGATCACCCGTTTTGCTAGTGGAGAAGAAGGATGGATCGTTAAGAATGGTTGTTGATTATCGTGGATTGAATGAAGTAACAATCAAGAACAAGTACCCACTACCTATGATAAATGACCTGTTTGATCGCTTGCAAGGAGCCAAGGTGTTTTCCAAGATCGACTTGCGATCGTGGTACCATCGATTGAAGATTCGGAGCAGGACATACCCAAGACAGCATTTACCACGAGATATGGACTATACGAGTATACCGTTATGTCATTTGGACTGACTAACGCACCAGCCTATTTCATGAACCTGATGAACAAAGTGTTTATGGAGTTTTTGGATAAGTTCGTCATGGTGTTCATTGATGACATTTTGATTTTCTCGAAGAATGAAGAGGAACACAAGGAACATTTGCGATTGGTTTTGGAGAAACCGAGGGAACACCAGCTTGTATGCCAAGTTCAGCAAATGTGAGTTTTGGTTAAAGGAAGTTGGATTTCTCGGACATGTTATATCCGGAGAAGGGATAGCAGTTGACCCCACGAAAGTTGAGACCGTAACCAAATGGGAAGCACCAACGACCGTTGGAGAGATTCGGAGTTTCCTTGGACTCGCAGGATACTACCGAAGATTCATTGAGAATTTCTCAAAGATTGCTAAGCCTATGATGTAATTGTTGAAGAAGGAAAATAAATTCATATGGACCGAGGACTGTGAGGCAAGTTTTCAGAGTTGAAGAAAAGATTGGTTACCTCACCAGTTTTGATATTGCCGGATCGGACTAAGGATTATGAGGTATATTGCGGCGCTTCACGCCGAGGACTTGGAGCAGTGCTTATGCAGGAAGGAAGAGTTGTTTCGTATGCTTCACGACAACTTAAGCCCCATGAGTTGAATTATGCCACTCATGATTTGGAGTTAGCAGCCGTAGTGCATGCCCTGAAGACGTGGAGACATTTTCTCAATTGGAAATCATTGTGAAGTATATACGGATCACAAGAGTTTGAAGTACATCTTCACACGTATGAATTGAATCTCGAGACAAAGGAGATGGTTAGAGCTTATCAAGGATTACGACATGAGATTGCATTATCACCCCGGAAAGGCTAATGTCGTAGCAGGCATTTATTGAGCCGTAAGAGCCACGTCAATACCCTAATGATGGGAGGAATACCCAATGAGTTAGCCGAGGACCTTCGAGAGCTATGTTTGGAAATAGTACCGAGAGGCTATGTAGCAGCATTGGAGATATGGACAAAATCAGGGAAGCCCAAAAGGCAGATAGGGAAGTTGCCTCTATAAAGGAGAAAATGAGCAAAGGAAAGGCTAAAGGATTTCGTGAGGACGAGCACGATACCCTATGGTTCGAAGACCGTGTTTATGTGCCCAATGACCCGTAGATCGTGAAGTTGATTTTACAAGAAGCCCATGATTCACCCTATTCGATTCACCCAGGAAATACCAAGATGTATTTGGATTTGAAGAATACTTTCCGGTGGACCGAATGAAGAAGGATATTATGGAGTATGTAGCAGTTTTGCGATGTATGTCGAAAGTAAAGGCGTAACATCGAAGCCAGCGAGGATTGTTACAACCATTGCCGATACCCGAATGGAAGTGGGATAAACTAGGCATGGATTTTATCACAGGATTGCCAAAGACTCGTTCAGATATGACTCGATTTGGGTTATAGTCGACCGTTTAACAAAGGTAGCTCATTTTATTCCAGTCAAGACTACCTATAGCGATTGCTAAGTTGGCAAAGATATACATGACCAGAATTGTGTGCTTGCACGGAGTTCCGAGGAGCATCAGACGAGATAGAGGAACTCGGTTTACCTCGAAATTTTGGAACCAGCTTGCACGAAACATTGGGAACCCGATTGGAATTCAAAGACAGCTTTCCACCCACGCACCGATGGATGCAGACCGAGAGTCAATCAGATTTTGGAAGACATGTCGAGAGCTTGTGCCCTAGATTATGGATCTAGCTGGGATGACAATTTGCCGTATGCAGAATTCTCCTACAACAACAGTTACCAAACCAGTTTGAAGATGGCACCTTTCAAGCTTTGTATGGAAGAAGGTGCAGGACACCATTGTTATGGGACTAAACCGAGATCGCCGGTTGTTCGGACCAGATTTGATTAAGGAGTCTGAGCAGAAAGTTAAGTTGATTCGAGATGTGCTCAAGGTAGCCCACCCGCATAAAAGAGCTATGCCGATTCAAAGCGCAAAGCGATTGAGTATGAAGTTGGAGACAGAGTATATCTCGAGTATCCCCGCCGAGGAGTTAAGCGTTTTGGAGTTAAAGGAAAGTTAGCACCACGCTTCGTTGGACCGTATAAGATTTTGCAACGCATGGGAGAAGTTATTATAAGTTGGAATTACCGGAAGGACTGTCGGGGAGTTCATGATGTATTCCATGTTTCTCGATTGAAGAAATGTCACCCCGAGATAGCAGAGGTACCATTAAGAGACACACAGTGCCACTGGAAGCAATTCAGTTGAAGGATGACTTGACATATGAGGAAAGACCGATTAAGATTCTCGATTATGCCAGCAGAGTTACCCGCAGCAAGGTTATCAAGTTTTGCAAAGTTCAGTGGAGCCACCACACTGAGGATGAAGCCACCTGGGAAAGAGAGGAAGTTTTGCTCAAGGACCACCCTCACCTATTTTCTAGCCAACCCGAATCTCGAGGGCGAGATTCATCTTAAGGGGGTAGGTTTGTAACATCCCAAATTTTCAATTTGGAATGTTATACATTAGATCATCATGCATATCATATTTTCTCGCATTTTCCGATCCTAGAAAATTTCACGCAACTCAAGGACCCTCGGAGAGAGTTGGAAGTTTCATTATTTTCATATTTGGGATTTCTCAAATTTTGGAAATAGGATCATTGGATTTATTTAATTATCTTCATAAAGTTTTTCCTACAAAATCTCAAGAGAGGGAATAATATGACTTTCCCAATATTTAGGAAAATGAAGATATTTTAAATAAATCAAATTTGGGTTTTGAAGATTTATTTTGCTTAGGCAAAAATGAGCATTTTAAAATTTATTTGCATGTTGCAGTTTTTAAAAGTTCATTTTGTTCGACTCATTTTTAGGAGTCGGGGAAAATTTGTTTTATTTAATTTGCAATTCATTTGGTATTTTTTTTAATTCGTTTAATTTTAATTTAAAAAAAAAATTAACGCGCCCCCTGGACTGAGGCCCGGCCCAGCCAGCCAGCCCAGGCCAGTGGCGCCCAACCACCTCCCTCCTCCCTCGCGCTCGGCCGCCCGAGCGGAGTCCGCCGCCGCCTGCCGAGTCCGGCTCCGCCCGGGACCCGTCGCCCCTCCCCAAGGAACCGGCCCCCCTTTATAACCCGACGCCTCTCTCTCAAGTCGCCCCGCCGCCGCCCTCGACCCGAAGCCGCCGCCGAGCCCATCCGAGCCGCCGCCGTCGCCCGAGGCCTTGCGCCGTCTCCGTCAGCCCGAGCACCCGCCGCCGCCCGGAGCCCCTCGCCGACCCGCCGACCCGCCCGACCACGAGCCCGCGGAACCTCGCCAGCGAGAGCCACCGGAGGTAGCCGCCCAGCGCCGCCCGATCCGGTTTTCCCTAATAAACCGACCGGTTTTAAAAAAAAAAAGATGTTCGGTTTTTTTTAAAAAAACCTAGATTGGTTTTATTTTTTTTCGGTTTTCTTATTTAGCGAACGTTCACCGACCCGTTCGTTTCAATGAACGCGTTCGTTGGATTCGTTCTGTTAACGAACGTCCGTTATTTAGTTCGTTCATCGTTTTCTTTTAAATCGGATTTAATCCGATACTTTTCAGATTCGATTTCTGATCCGATTTTCAAAACTGTTTTATTTCTTGCTCGTTTATCGGAATCAGGTGATTCAAGCGCCTGGAGTTTCGTAACGAAACCGCCGTTCCGACTAACCTACTTTCACAGAGTTCTGCTACTGTGAAATTTTGACCTATTTTCAGTTTGCTAAACCGAGTCGTTCTCTCTCGAGTTCCGACTTTCGATGCTTTATTTGACTCGATTCTTTTGCCACCAGGGTTCTTAAGTTGAACTATCTGGTTAGATCTTTTATTCGAGATTTCTGTGCATTAGATGAGTACTTATTGTATGCTTGTTGTTTGTCTGCGTTAGATCACCCGGAGTGCGCCGCTTGTTATTTCAATCTCTAGGACTCATGGATCATCGCAAGGCAAGTAACACTTTGATCATACCTTTTCTACTACCCAGTTTTATGCATTAGATCAAACCTCAAACACTTGCATGATTAGGATCTAATCAAATTGTGGGATGGGAAGTAGATTGAGGTAGTACCTATTACTGCTTTTACTTATGAAACCTTGGGAGTTACTTCTACGCTTGCTTGATTATGCCATGCTATGCTAGTAGACGTGGATTGGGTGAGTGAATATCCATGACAGATGTGAGATTGTTAATTAATGGTTTATCTAAGGTGGCAACCTAAACACACATCCTGGGTGGATTGAGGCACCTGGTTTCTATCGAGGACTTGCTCAGATTTCTTCGGACCGCCACCCGTGCTCTAAGGGATCATAAGATTATTCAAACTAGAAACTTCCGTGTGCAGCCACAAGCCAATTATGGGCTCTGGCGTAGTTGACTAAGTTGTGCGAACTCTTACGGGTAGGCTAGCTGATGTAGGGGTTGTAGGTTGGTACGGTCTACCCACATGTAAGGTGCTAGCGCTTACGAAGACTATGTCTCGATCATCCGTCTCTCAAACACCATGCAAAGGCGAGAAACCAAACGGAGGCGATCGAGTCTTGTGGGGAAAAGTGCGCAAACCTCTGCAGAGTGTATAAACTAATCATGATTAGCCGTGTCCCCGGTTATGGACGTTTTGAGTATCTAGTATTTGAATATCATGTGAATCTCAACATGTTACTTCTAATAATAAAGTTATTGGGTTTTAATGAGTACTTTTTAATTGGGATTGAGGATGTCATCAACCATTCTCAATGTTTAACAACCACCATGATAGTTAAATAAAATTTATTCCTTTGATGTAGGGAAAAATCAGCTTTATGCAAAAATGTAAATCAGAGAGCCTTACCACCAGCCAAATATGCATGTAGTATAGGTTTATTGCTTCATTGTTCTCTATGTGTTACATTGCCAAAGATATTCCATGTCTTGACCCGTTTTCGGGCTGCAACTTTTCATGTTGCGTACTTTTCATTTACGACGAGTAAGGTGTTAGGTCGTGGTTCTATACTCGGTGATGCCGTTGGAGTTGATGGACTCACTCGTTTTCCAAGCTTTCATTGTTATTATTAGATGGCCTTAAGCCATATTATTGTATTAAGTTCCCTTGTGGACAACGATGTAATAAGTGTGTGATTGCTACTCTGCTATAAATCCTTCGAAGTACTGTGTGGTGTCAGCATTACTGATCCAGGGATGACACTGAGCACAGAGCGCTAGATCCATTCGGGTCTGGTCGCGACAAATAGAATCATTAAACAAGCAAACAATGCAAACGAAACAGCAATCTGCCAAAACAATACAGTCTGTAAAGACTGCAAGAGTATCAATACTTCTCTAACTCCAAAGATTATGAAAATCTACCACACTGTAGGAAATTTATCAGAGCTTAATTTGCAAAAAGTTTCAACATTTTATCACATTCTGACTTTTCTAGGGAATTTTTGCAACAGCGCTAAACTTTCTGTTTTCAAACAGCAACATGTAGACTTGTAAAATAAGCATAGTAAAGGCTATCAATGCCACTTTTATTGAAATAAAAGATGCAAAACATTATTCTAAATAACAGCAAGAACAATCCTAACAAAATAAATTGATGCTCCAAGCAAAACACATATCATGTGACGAATGAAAACATAGCTCCTAGTGAGGTTACCATAATGTTGGAGACGAAAGAGGGGATGCCTTCTGAGGCATCCCCAAGCTTAGTTGCTTGGATATTCCTTGAATATTACCTTGGGGTGCCTTGGGCATCCCCAAGCTTAGGGTCTTGTCACTCCTTGTTCTCCTCATATCGACATCTCACTCAAAACTGGAAAACTTCAATCACACAAAACTTAACAGAACTTCATGAGATAGGTTAGTATGATAAAGAGCAAACCATTCCACTTTGGTACTGCCAAAGACAAGATTCATAATTTTTCTCACACAATGCTACTGTACCTCATCATTTACACAATTTATATTGAGCAATATAAGCCACAGAAACTAGAAAACAAGCCAACTATGCATTGAAAACAGAATCTGCCAAAAACAGAACAGTCTGTAATGATCTGGATAACTACCATACTTCTGCTACTCCAAAAATTATGAAAAATTAGTAACATGTGATAAATTTGTATATTAAACTTCTACAAAAATAATCAACTCAAAAGCACTCTTCTGTTAAAAATAAGAATTATTTCCGTGAGTGCAAAAGTTTATGTTTTTCAGCAAGATCAAATTGACGACCCACAAGTATAAGTGATCAATTGTAGCTACTTTCGATAAGTAAGAGTGTCGAACCCAATGAGGAGCAGAAGGAAATGACAAGTATTTTTCAGTAAGGTAATGTTTGCAAGTGCTGAAACTGTAAGTAGCGAGTAGTTTGATAGCAAGATAATTTGTAACGAGCAAGTAATGATAGTAGCAATAAGTATGAAGCAAGGTAGCCCAATCCTTTTGAGGCAAAGGACATGCCAAAATGGTCTCTTATGATGAGCAAAGCGTTCTTTAGGGTACACGGGAATTTCATCTAATCACTTTCATCATGTTGGTTTGATTTGTGTTCACTACTTTGATAATTTGATATGTGGGTGGACCAGTGCTTAGGTGCTGTTCTTACTTGAACAAACCTCCTACTTATGATTAACCCTCCCGCAAGAATCCGCAACTACGAGAAAAGTATTAAGGATAAATCCTAACCATAGCATTAAACTCTAGGATCCAATCGGTCCCTTACCGAATAGTGCATAAACTGGGGTTTAAGTTTCTGTCACTCTTGCAACCCACCATCTATTTACTACTCCACACTGCATTCCCTTAGGCCCAAATATGGTGAAGTGTCATGTAGTCGACGTTCACATGACACCACTAAGGGAATCACAACATACATACCATCAAAATATCGAACACATATCAAATTCACATGATTACTTGCAACATGATTTATCCTGTGACCTCAAGAACAAAACTAACTACTCACAAACAATAAACATGCTCATGATCAGAGGGGTATTAATATGCATAATGGATCTGAACATATAATCTTCCACCAAATAAACCATATAGTAATCAACTACAAGATGTAATCAATACTACTAGTCACCCCCTAGCAACAATCTGTAGTTCCGGTAACAACATTGAATACAAGAGATGAACTAGGGTTTGAGATGAGATGGTGCTGGTGAAGATGTTGATGGAGATTTCCCTTCCCAAGATGGGAGAGTTGTTGGTGATGATGATGACGATGATTTTCCCCTCCAGGAGGGAAGTTCCCCCAGCGGAATCGCTCCGCCAGAGGGAAAAAGTGCTCCTGCCCAAGTTCCGCCACGAGACGGTGGCGCTCCATCCCGAAAGTCTTCTTTCTGTTTTCCTAGGTGAAAATCACTTATATAGCAGAAGATGGGCATTAGAGGTGGGCCGAGGAGGCCACAACCCACCAGGGGGGCCTGGCGCGCCCTGGTGGGTTGTGCCCACCTGGTGGCCCCCCTCTGGTACTTATTGGCTCCAATATTTCTTATATATTCCATAAAAAACCTCCGTGAAGTTTTAGCTCGTTTGGAGTTGTGCAGAATAGGTGGCCTGACGTAGCTTTTTCAGGTCCAGATTTCTAGCTGCCGGAATTCTCCCTCTTGGTGTGTACCTTGCAAATTATGAGAGAAAAGACATTAGAATTACTCCAAAAATCATCATTATGGATAGAAACATTGTAAATATCAGTAAGAAAACATGATGCAAAATGGACGTATCAACTCCCCCAAGCTTAGACCTCGCTTGTCCTCAAGCGAAAACCAAAATCGAAAAACATGTCTACATGCTTTGAGAGAGAGTGTCGAAAAAACAAGATACGGACATAGAAGCATCATGTTGATTATTATAACAACAACAAAATTAAACATAAGACTTTTATCACAAAACTTTTATCATACACTTCCCATGAATAAGTAACGGTTCATCACATAATCGAAGTATAAAGCAAAAACTTTATTAGAAACCAACAAACTATGTTCTCTGTCAACTTTGCAACTACAATTCATCATCTTTTCAGGAAGGGCCACGTGTCGAAACCTTTAGGAAAGTCCACATACTCAACCATCATATAGTCTTCCATGATTGCTAACACTCATTGAGTCCACATGAGCAAAACGTTTCAACCGGACACATAGAAAGATAGGGGCTTATAGTTTCAGCTCCCAACATACTCACCTCAAGGGTGATGTCAACAATAATAACTCATGCTATCTATATTCAACTGGAGATATGTGCCTAGATCTTTCCTCACCACATGATGCTTGCCAAAGAGAAAAGTAAAAGGAATAGAAGGAAAACTTTGACTCTTTGCATAAAAGTAAATACATAAAAGTAAAAGATAGGCCCTTTGCAGAGGGAAGCAGAGGTTGCCATGCACTTATTTGTTTGCATGCTCAACCCCTTAGTGCAAAAGAACGTCACGTTACATTGCCCCTTAAGATAAATCCCTTTATTATGCAGTCTGTCGCTTTTATTCTTTGTCATCCAAGTTTGTGCAACGCTCAATTTTCTCTTACACTAAAAGATCTCACATATTTAGAAGCAATTTTTATTGCCTTTTTGCACCGATGACAACTTACTTGAGGGATCTTGTTCAATCCCTAGGTAGGTATGGTGGACACTTGAAAAAGATTTGGGTTTAAGGGTTTTTGGATGCACAAGTAGTATCTCTACTTAGTGCGGAATTTTTGGCTAGCAAAGATAGGGGACAAGCATCACATGTTAAAGTATCTATGATAATATGACTTCTATGTGAATATAAACATACATAAACCATTACGTTGTTTTCATTGTCCAATGTCAACAATTTTGGCATATAATATTTTGGTGAGGGATCACAATCACAAAACATTTCTAGGATAGTATATTTATATGTGAATCATACCTTCCCTTATTAATTCTTTCATGAGTTGCATCACTGACCAATGCTATGCTTGTCAATCTCTAATAAAATTTTCTTACTTATATTTTTCCTTATGTGGTGCTATTACCTACCATAGGATTAGTATATGATCTTATTGATTTATTTCCTTTCTTTTGTTTGCTTTCTTTCTCTTTTTCTTCTCTTTATTTTCAACATGAAAGTAAAGAAAGTAAAAACTCAAACTAACTATATTATATAACTTGCACACGATAACAATGATAGATCACTAAGCAAACTCTCAAAGAAGAAAAGATCGAACTAAATTTTATTCATCTAAGCAAAAGATTGAACTAAGATAAGTAAAGGCAAAAAGATAGCGGGATGATACGATACCGGGGCACCTCCCCCAAGCTTGGCGGAAGCCAAGGGGAGTACCCATACCCGATACTCAGTTCTCCTTTGGTGGTGAAGAAGGTAATGGTGGTGATGAAGCGATCTTGCTCCTCCCTCTTCGTCTCGATCTTCATCAGCCAAGTATCTTCTTCCATCTTGTTGGAGGAGCAGGAAGACATGACGCCTGGCTTGATAAATCTCACCAGAAACAGCAAGAAAGGAGAACAGAGGATTTTCTCCGTGATACGGTGGTTAATAGGTTCGGGAAGTATATATAGATTTTTTTATCTTTGAGGACAAGCAAATGGAAGCGGGAGGTGTCCCAAGTGGGCACAACCCACCTGGGCGCGCCAGGCGCACCCTAGTGTATTGTGCCCACTAGGGGACGCTTCCTGGAAGTTTCTTTATTTCCAAAATTTTAAAATAATCTAAAACTGATAAAAAATATTTTTGCAGACTTTTCGGAGTCCGTTTACTTACCGCATCATGTACCTCCTTATTTTGACGATTCTGGAGTGGTCCGGAAAGACTCTTTTATGTGTTCTTCCGGTGTCAAAGTTTGGATAATATTGCTTTCAACATTAATAGGCGTACCTGAGATATAATGCTTTATTCGTTGCCCGTTGACAACCTTCGGGTTAGTGCCTTCGAAATTATTTATTTTGATGGCTCCAGACCGGTAAACCTCCTCAATGACATAGGGGCCGTCCAATTTTGAGAGGAGTTTTCCTGCAAAGAATCTGAAACGAGAGTTGTATAAAAGAACATATTCTCCGACTTTAAACTCACGCTTTTGGATTCTTTTGTCATGCCATCTTTTAACCTTTTCTTTGAATAACTTTGCATTATCATAAGTTTGGGTTCTCCATTCATCTAATGAGCTTATATCAAATAACCTCTTTTCACCAGCAAGTTTGAAATCAAAGTTGAGTTCTTTGACTGCCCAATATGCTTTATGTTCTAACTCAAGAGGCAAATGACAAGCTTTTCCATAAACCATTTTATAAGGAGACATACCCATAGGATTTTTATATGCTGTTCTATAAGCCCAAAGTGCATCATCTAATTTCTTAGACCAATTCTTCCTGGACCTATTGACAGTCTTTTCCAAAATCAATTTTATTTCTCTATTGCTAAGCTCAACTTGACCAGTAGACCGAGGATGATAAGGTGATGCAGTTCTATGGTTAACATCATACTTAGCAAGCATTTTACAAAAAGCACCATGAATAAAGTGTGAACCACCATCAATCATTAAATATCTAGGGACTCCAAACCTTGTGAAAATAACTTCCTTAAGCATTTTAATAGAGGTGTTGTGATCAACACTACTGGTTGGGATAGCTTCTACCCATTTAGTAACAGAATCAACAACAACCAAAATATGTGTATACCCATTAGAGGAAGGAAAAGGGCCCATGTAATCAAATCCCCAAACATCAAATGGTTCAACAGCAAGTGAATAATTCATAGGCATTTCTTGACGCTTACCAATATTACCTATTATTTGGCATTCATCACAAGATGAGACATACTTACGAGCATCCTTGAAGAGAGTAGGCCAATAAAATCCAGATTGCAATACCTTATGAGTAGTTCTATCTCCAGCATGATGCCCTCCATACGGTTCGGAGTGACATTTCCATAGGATTTGTCCCTGTTCATGCTCAGGTACACAACGTCTAATAATACCATCTATTCCTTCTTTATAAAGATGTGGGTCATTCCAAAAGTAATGTCTTAAATCATAGAAGAATTTTTTCTTTTGTTGGTAAGTAAAGCTAAGTGGCAAATATTTAGCAACAATGTAATTAGCATAGTCAGCATACCAAGGAGTACTATTAGCAACATTTATTGCAGCTAACTGCTCATCAGGAAAACTATCATCAATAGGAAGTGGGTCATCAAGCACATTTTCAAGCCTAGACAAGTTATCAGCTATGGGGTTCTCAGCTCCTTTTCTATCAATAATATGCAAATCAAATTCTTGTAGCAAGAGAACCCAACGAATAAGTCTAGGTTTGGCATCTTTCTTTTCCATAAGATATTTAATAGCAGCATGGTCTTTGTGAACAGTTACTTTGGAATCAACAATATAAGGTCTAAATTTATCACAAGCAAACACCACTACTAAGAATTCATTTTCAGTAGTAGCATAACATAATGAATAACATTCAATTTCTTATCAACTCTTTGTCCTAGAACAACACCAACAACATAATCACTAGCATCACATATAATTTCAAAAGGCAAGTTCCAATCAGGTGGTTTAACAATAGGTGCAGAAATTAAGGCTTTCTTGAGTGTTTCAAAGGCTTCCAAACAATCATCATAAAAAACAAAAGGAACATACTTTTGCAAAAGATTAGTGAGAGGCCTAGAAATTTTAGAGAAGTCTTTAATAAACCTCCTATAGAAACCAACATGGCCTAGGAAACTACGAATACCTTTGATGTCCTTGGGACATGGCATTTTCTCAATAGCATCAACATTAGCTTGGTCCACTTCAATACCTTTTTTCAGAAATTTTATGACCCAAGACAATACCTTCATTAACCATAAAGTGGCACTTATCCCAATTCAAGACAAGATTTGTTTGTTCACACTCTGCAAAACTCGATCAAGATTGCTTAAACAATCGTCAAAAGACTTCCCATAAACAAAGAAGTCATCCATGAAAACCTCAACAATCTTTTCACAAAAATCAGAGAATATAGACATCATGCATCGAAAGGTAGCAGGTGCATTACATAAACCAAAAGGCATACATCTATAAGCATATGTTCCAAAAGGACAAGTAAAAGTGGTCTTTTCTTGATCAGGTTGAGAAACAGGTATGTGTGAAAAGCCAGAATATCCATCAAGGAAGCAAAAGTGTGTGTGCTTACATAATCTTTCAAGCATTTGATCAATAAAAGGCAAAGGGTAATGATCTTTTCTAGTAGCTTTATTTAATTTTCTAAAATAAATTACCATTCTATAGCCTGTAACAATTCTTTGTGGAATGAGTTCATTCTTATCATTAGGAACAACAGTAATACCTCCTTTCTTAGGGACACAATGAACGGGACTTACCCATCTACTATCAGCTATAGGATAGATTATACCTACTTCCAGAAGTTTTAATATTTCCATTCTTACCACCTCTTTCATCTTCGGATTTAACCGTCGTTGGTGATCAACAACGGGTTTAGCATCAGGTTCCATATTAATTTTGTGCTGACATAAAGTGGGACTAATGCCCTTTAAATCATCAAGAGTATATCCAATAGCAACTCGGTGCTTCCTTAGAACTTTCAATAATCTTTCTTCTTCATGTTATGAAAGGTTAGCACTGATAATAACACGATATATTTTCTTTTCATCAATATAAGAATATTTCAAAGTGTCTGGCAATTGTTTTAATTCAAACACAGGATCACCCTTAGGTGGAGGAGGACCTCTGAGAGTTTCAATAGGCAAATTGTGTTTAAGTAGAGGACGTTGTTCAAAGAAAATATTATCTATTTAATTTCTTTCATGCATATGTAAATCATTTTCATGGTCTAGCAAGTATTGTTATAAAGGATCAGTAGGTGGCACAACCATAGAAGCAAGACCAATTAATTCATCCTTACTAGGCAATTCGTTTTCACGATGGTTTCTACTAAACTTGGAAAAATTAAACTCATGAGACTCATCACCAAAGCTAACACCCACAGTTTGTTTCTGGCAATCTATCTTAGCATTAACTGTGTTCAAGAAAGGTCTACCAAAGATAATGGGACAGAAGTCATCTGGTGGGGAACCAAGAACAAGAAAATCAGTAGGGTATATTACTTTCCCACACAAGACTTCAACATCTCTAATAATCCCACAAGGTGATATGGTGTCTCTATTTGCAAGTTTAATAGTAACATCTATGTCTTCTAACTATGTAGGTGCTATGTCTTCCCAAATTTCTTGATATAACTTGTAAGAATAGCACTCACACTAGCACCCATGTCACATAAACCATGATAACAGTGATCTCCTATTTTAACTGAAATGACAGGCAGGCCAACAACTATCTATTTTTATCCCTTTTTTCGGGTTTGGCAATTCTAGCAGCTTCTGCACAGAAGTAGATAACATGCCCATCCACATCTTCCTCTAAGAGATCTTTAACTATAGCAATATTAGGTTCAACTCTATTTTGTTCATCAGGTTTAGGTGTTCTAAGAGAGCTTTTGTTAACCACAGTTGAAACTTTAGCATGTTCCTTTATTCTAACAGGAAAAGGTGGTTTTTCAATATAAGCAGTAGGAACAATTGGATCAACATTGTACAGTATAGTTTCTTCTTTAACTGGTACTGGTTCTTTAACTTCATCTCTAATAGGTGTGTGATATTTAAACCACTTCTCTTTAGGAAGTTCAACATGAGTAGCAAATGATTCACAAAAGGAGGCTACTATCTCAAAGTCAAGCCCATATTTAGTGCTAAACTTTTGAAAAGCATTGGTATCCATAAAAGGTTTAACACAATCATACTTAAGCTTTATACCTAACTCTTTACCTTCATCGAGTTCCCAATCTTCAGAGTTGCATTTAATTATTTCCAAAAGATCCCACCAGAATTCAATAGTTTTCTTCATAAAAGAACCAGCACAAGAAGTATCCAGCATGGTTTGATCATTACGAGAAAGCCGAGCATAGAAGTTCTGGATAATAATTTCTCTGGAGAGCTCATGATTGGGGCATGAATATAACATTGAGTTAAGCCTCCCCCAAGCTAGAGAGATACTTTCTCCTTCATGAGGCCAAAAATTATATATATAATTCCGATCATGATGAACTAGATGCATATGATAATTTTTTTTGGTGAAACTCCAATTTTAAACGATTCCAATTCCAAGATCCAATAGCATCGCATAGCCTATACCGTGCCAATGCTTTTCCATTCAAAGATAAAGGGAAAACCTTTTTTCATCACCTCATCTCCCGGTAAACCTGCAAGCTTGAACAATCCACAGATTTGTTCTACATGTATCAAGTGCATATCAGGATGTTCGGTTCCATCTCTTGCATTAGGATTAGCTAGCAGTTGTTCTATCATACCCGAAGGAATTTCATATTCAATATTTTCAGTAGGTGCAGTAGGTTGAGGGGCAATTAATTGTGATTCCGGACGAGGTGAAGATACCCCGAACAAATCCCTCAAAGGATTGTTTTCCATAGTAGCAAGTGACAATAAATTTTAGCACACTATATAAATGTTTCCTTACCGAATTCCACTTACCAAAGGCGCTTCACTCCACAGCAGCGGCGCCGGAAAATAGCCTTGATGACCCACAAGTATTGGGGATCAATTGTAGCTCTTTTTAAGTAAGAGTGTCGAACCCAACGAGGGGCAGAAGGAAATGACAAGTAGTTTTCAGTAAGGTAATGTCTGCAAGTGCTGAAACTGTAAGTAGCGAGTAGTTTGATAGCAAGATAATTTGTAATGAGCAAGTAATGATAGTAGCAATAAGTACGCATCAAGGTAGCCAAACCCTTTTGAGGCAAAGGACAGGCCAAAACGGCCTCTTAGAATGAGCAAAGCGTTCTTGAGGGTACACAGGAATTTCATCTAATCACTTTCATCATGTTGGTTTGATTTGTGTTCACTACTTTGATAATTTGATATGTGGGTGGACCGGTGCTTAGGTGTTGTTCTTACTTGAACAAACCTCCTACTTATGATTAACCCTCCCGCAAGCATCCGCAACTACAAGAAAAGAATTAAGGATAAATCCTAACCATAGCATTAAACTCTAGGATCCAATCGGTCCCTTATGGAATAGTGCATAAACTGGGGTTTAAGTTTCTGTCACTCTCGCAACCCACCATCTATTTACTACTCCACAATGCATTCCATTAGGCCCAAACATGGTGAAGTGTCATGTAGTCGACGTTCACATGACACCACTAAGGGAATCACAACATACATACCATCAAAATATCAAACACATATCAAAATCACATGATTACTTGCAACATGATTTATCCCCTGACCTCAAGAACAAAAGTAACTACTCACAAACAACAAACATGCTCATAATAAGAGGGGTATTAATATGCATAATGGATCTGAACATATAATCTTCCACCAAAATAAACCATATAGTAATCAACTACCAGATGTAATCAACACTACTAGTCACCCCCTAGCAACAATCTATAGTTCTGGTAACAAGATTGAATACATGAGATGAACTAGAGTTTGAGATAAGATGGTGCTGGTGAAGTTGTTGATGGAGATTGCCCTCCCCAAGATGGGAGAGTTGTTGGTGATGATGATGACGATGATTTCCCCCTCCGGGAGGGAAGTTCCCCCGGCAGAATCGCTCCACCGAAGGGCAAAAGTGCTCCTGCCCAAGTTCTGCCCCGAGACGGCGATGCTCTGTCCCAAAAGTCTTCTTTCTATTTTTTCTAGGTCAAAATCACTTATATACCAGAAGATGGGCACCGGAGGTGGGCCGAGGAGGCCACAACCCACCAGGGCGCTAGGGGGGCCTGGCGCGCCCTGGTGGGTTGTGCCCACCTGGTGGCCCCCCTATGGTACTTATTGGCTCCAATATTTCTTATATATTCCATAAAAAATCTCTGGGAAGTTTCAGCTCATTTGGAGTTGTGCAGAATATGTGGCCTGACGTAGCTTTTTCAGGTCCAGATTTCCAGCTGCAGGAATTCTCCCTCTTGGTGTGTACCTTGCAAATTATGAGAGAAAAGGCATTAGAATTGCTCCAAAAAGCATTGTTATTGATAGAAACATTGTAAATATCAGTAAGAAAACATGATGCAAAATGGACGTATCACAAATCAACTATCACCCAACATGATCCCAAAGGCTTTACTTGGCACGTATGAAGGAAATATGCCCTAGAGGCAATAATAAAGTTATTATTTATTTCCTTATATCATGATAAATGTTTATTATTCATGCTAGAATTGTATTAACCGGAAACATAATACTTGTGTGAATACATAGACAAATAGAGTGTCACTAGTATGCCTCTACTTGAGTAGCTCGTTGATCAAAGATGCTTATGTTTCCTAGCCATTGACATGAGTTGTCATTTGAATAATGGGATCACATCATTAGGAGAATGATGTGATTGACTTGACCCATTCCGTTAGCTTAGCACTCGATCGTTTAGTATTCTGCTATTGCTTTCTTCATTACTTATACATGTTCCTATGACTATGAGATTATGCAACTCCCGTTTGGGAGGAACACTTTGTGTGCTACTCTGACGTCTAACGTAACTGGGTGATTATAAAGGTTCTCTCAGGTGTCTCCAAAGGTACTTGTTGGGTTGGCGTATTTCGAGATTAGGTTTTGTCACTCCGATTGTCGAGAGGTATCTGGGCCCACTCGGTAATGCACATCACTTAAGCCTTGCAAGCATTGCAACTAATGAGTTAGTTATGGATGATGTATTACTGAGCGAGTAAAGAGACTTGCGGTAACGAGATTGAACTAGGTATTGAGATACCGACGATCGAATCTCGGGCAAGTAACATATCAATGACAAAGGGAACAACGTATGTTGTTATGCGGTCTGACCGATAAAGATCTTCATAGAATATGTGGGAGCCAATATGAGCATCCAGGTTCCGCTATTGGTTATTGACCGGAGACGTATCTCGGTCATGTCTGCATAGTTCTCAAACCCGTAGGGTCCGCACGCTTAAAGTTTCGATGACGGTTATATTACGAGTTTATGTGTTTTGATGTACTGAAGGTAGTTCGGAGTTCCGGATGTGATCACGGACATGACGAGGAGTCTCGAAATGGTCGAGACATAAAGATTGATATATTGGACGACTATATTCGGACACCGGAATGGTTCCGGGGGTTATCGGATATATACCGGAGTATCGGGGGTTATCAGACCCCCCCCCCCCCGGGGGGGGGGGTTTGCTACCTGTTGAGCACTGCGTTGGTTTTCCCTTGAAGAGTAAAGGGTGATGCAACAAAGTAGCGTAAGTATTTCCCTCAGTTTTTGAGAACCAAGGTATCAATCCAGTAGGAGGCTACGTGCGAGTCCCTCGCACCTACACAAACAAATAAATCCTCACAACCAACGCGATAAGGGGTTTTCAATCCCTACACGGTCACTTACGAGAGTGAGATCTGATAGATATGATAGGATAATATGTTTGGTATTTTTGTGATAAAGATGCAAAGTAAAATAAAAGCAACGGAAATAACTAAGTGTTGGAAGATTAATATGATGAAGATAGACCCGGGGGCCATAGGTTTCACTAGTGGCTTCTCTCAAGAGCATAAGTATTTTACGGTGGGTGAACAAATTACTGTTGAGCAATTGACAGAATTGAGCATAGTTATGAGAATATCTAGGTATGATCATGTATATAGGCATCACGTCCGAGAAAAGTAGACCGACTCCTGCCTGCATCTACTACTATTACTCCACACATCGACCGCTATCCAGATGCATCTAGAGTATTAAGTTCATAAGAACAGAGTAACGCCTTAAGCAAGATGACATGATATAGAGGGATAAATTCATGCAATATGATAAAAAACCCATCTTGTTATCCTCGATGGCAACAATACAATACGTGCCTTATCGCCTCTCATCACACTGGGAAAGGACACCGCAAGATTAAACCCAAAGCTAAGCACTTCTCCCATTGCAAGAAAGATCAATCTAGTAGGCCAAACCAAACTGATAATTCGAAGAGACTTGGAAAGATAACCAATCATACATAAAAGAATTCAGAAGATTCAAATATTGTTCACAGATAAACTTGATCATAAACCCACAATTCATCGGTCTCAACAAACACACCGCAAAATAAGATTACATCGAATAGATCTCCACGAGAGAGGGGGCGAACATTGTATTGAGATCCAAAAAAAGAGAAGAAGCCATCTAGCTAATAACTATGGACCCGAAGGTCTGAAGTAAACTACTCACACTTCATCGGAGAGGCTATGGTGTTGATGTAGAAGCCCTCCGTGATCGATTCCCCCTCCGGCGGAGCTCCGGAACAGGCCCCAAGATGGGATCTTGTGGGTACAAAAGGTTGCGGCGGTGGAATTAGGTTTTTGGCTCCGTCTCTGATCGTTTGGGGGTACGTAGGTATATATAGGAGGAAGGAGTACGTCGGTGGAGCAACATGGGGCCCACGAGGGTGGAGGGCGCGCCTGGGGGGGGGGGGTAGGCGCGCCCCCTACCTCGTGGCTTCCTGGAAGCTTCCTTGACTTAGGGTCCAAGTCTCCTGGATCATGTTCGTTCCAAAAATCACGTTCCCGAAGGTTTCATTCCATTTGGACTCCGTTTGATATTCTTTTTCTGCGAAACTCTGAAATAGGCAAAAAACAACAATTCTGGGATGGGCCTCTGGTTAACAGGTTAGTCCCAAAAATAATATCAAAGTGAATAATAAAGCCCAATAATGTACAAAACATAAGATAATATAGCATGGAGCAATCAAAAATTATAGATACGTTGGAAACGTATCAAGCATCCCCAAGCTTAATTCCTGCTCGTCCTCGAGTAGGTAAATGATAAAAATAGAATTTTTGATGCGGAATGCTACTTGGCATAATTTCAATGTAATTCTTCTTATTGTGGAATGAATGTTCAGATTTGATATGGTTCAAGATAAAAGTTTAATGTTGACATAAAAATAATAATATTTCAAGCATACTAACTAAGCAATTATGTCTTATCAAAATAACATAGCCAAAGCAAGTTATCCCTACAAAATCATATAGTCTGGCTATGCTCCATCTTCCCCACACAAAATATTCATATAAATTATGCGACCCGGTTTTAGCCAAGCAATTGGTTCATGCTTTTAACGCGCTTCAGCCTTTTCAACTCTTACGCAATACATGAGCGCAAGCCATGGATATAGCACTATGGTGGAATAAGGTATAATGGTAGGGGTTATGTGGGAAGACAAAAAAGGAGAAAGTCTCACATCAACGAGGGTAATTAACGGGCTATGGATATGCCCATCAATTTATGTTAATGCGAGGAGTAGGGATTGCCATGCAACGGATGCAATAGAGCTATAAGTGTATGAAAGCTCAAAAAGAAACTAAGTGGGTGTGCATCCAACTTGCTTGCTCACGAAGATCTCGGGCATTTGAGGAAGCCCATCATTGTAATATACAAGCCAAGTTCTATAATGAAATTTCCCACTAGTATATGAGTGACAAAATGAGAGACTCTCTATTATGAAGATCACGGTGCTACTTTGGAGCACAAGTGTGGTAAAAGGATAGTAACATTGTCCCTTCTCTCTTTTTCTCTCATTTTTTTTCTTTTTTAATTTTTTTATTTGGGCCTTTTCTCTTTTTTATGGCCTCCTTTTTTAGTCCGAGTCTCATCCCGACTTGTGGGGGAATCATAGTCTCCATCATCCTTTCCTCACTTGGGACAATGCTCTAATAATGATGATCATCACACTTTTATTTACTTACAACTCATGAATTACAACTCAATACTTAGAACAAAATATGACTCTATATGAATGCCTCCGGTGGTGTACTGGGATATGCAATGAATCAAGAGTGACATGTATGAAAGAATTATGAACGGTGGCTTTGCCACAAATACGATGTCAATCGCATGATCATGCAAAGCAATATGACAATGATGGAGCATGTCATGATAAATGAAACGGTGGAAAGTTGCATGGCGATATATCTTGGAATGGCTATGGAAATGCCATAATAGGTAGGTATGGTGGCTGTTTTTAGGAAGATATAAGGAGGTTTATGTGTGATAGAGCGTATCATATCACGGGGTTTGGATGCACCGGCGAAGTTTGCACCAACTCTCAAGGTGAGAAAGGGCAATGTGCGGTACTGAAGAGGCTAGAAAATTGCGGAAAGGTAAGTGTGCGTATAATCCATGGACTCACTTTAGTCATAAAGAGCTCATATACTTATTGCAAAAATTTATTAGCCCTCAAAGCAAAGTACTACTACGCATGCTCCTAGGGGAAGGGTTGATAGGAGTTAACCATCGCGCGATCCCGACCGCCACACAAAGGAAGACAATCACCAAATACTTCATGCTCCGACTTCGTTACATATTGGTTCACCATACGTGCATGCTACGGGAATCACAAACTCCAACACATGTATTTTTCAATTCCACAATTACTCAACTAGCACAACTATGATATTACCACCTTTATATCTCAAAACAATTATCAAGCATCAAATTTCTCATGATATTAATTAAAGCAAATTGCCATGCTATTTTAAGACTCTCAAAATAATATAAGTGACGCATGAGAGATCAATAGTTTCTATAAAAACAAATCCACCACCGTGCTCTAAAAGATATAAGTGAAGCACTAGAGCAAAACTATATAGCTCAAAAGATATAAGTGAAGCACATAGAGTATTCTAATAAATTCTGAATCAAGTGTGTCTCTCTCAAAAGGTGTGTACAGAAAGGATGATTGTGTTAAACTAACAAACAAAGACTCAAATCACACAAGACGCTCCAAGCAAAACACATATCATGTGGTGAATAAAAATATAGCTCCAAGAAAAGTTACCGATGGAAGTAGACGAAAGAGGGGATGCCTTCCGGGGCATGCCCAAACTTTGGCTTTTTGGTGTCCTTATATTATCTTGGGGGTGCCATGGGCATCCCCAAGCTTAGGCTCTTGCCACTCCTTGTTCCATAATCCATCAAATCGTTCACCCAAAACTTGAAATTTTCACAACACAAAACTTAGCAGAAAATCTCGTGAGCTCCGTTAGCGAAAGAAAACAAAAGACCACTTCAAGGTACTGTAATGAACTCATTCTTTATTTATATTGGTGTTAAACCTACTGTATTCCAACCTCTCTATGGTTTATAAACTCTTTTACTAGCCATAGATTCATCAAAATAAGCAAACAACACACGAAAAACAGAATCTGTCAAAAAGCAGAACAATCTGTAGTAATCCGTAACTAACGCAAACTTCTGAACTCCAAAAATCAGCCAAAATAAGGCGACCTAGAATTTTTTTTATTGATCAGCAGCAATTGGAATCAATATTTTATCACGTTCTGGTGATTTTTAACAATTATTTTTGTGAACAGAAAGTTTCTGGAATTTCTGCAAGATCAAATAACTATCATCCAAGAAGATCCTATAGGTTTAACTTGGCACAAACACTAATTAAAACATAAAAACACATCTAACCAGAGGCTAGATCAAATATTTATTCCTAAACATAAGCAAAAAGCAAAAAAACTAAAAATAAAATTGGGTTGCCTCCCAACAAGCACTATCGTTTAACGCCCTAGCTAGGCATAAAAGCAAGGATAGATCTAGGTATTGCCATCTTTGGTGGGCAATTCTTCAATAAGACATCTATCATCATTTAGAGTTTCTTTCTTTCTATTAATTATCAAACTTTTAGGAACAAGATCGAAAAATTCATTTGTAGCAAATGGTTCCTTAATGATAGCAAAAAGATTGGGATGAATACTTATAGATTTAAGATCCGCAGTTTCTTTACTAGAGGATTCACCCTTATTTTTAGGAACATACATAAGCTTGGCAATTTTAGTTGAAGGACTTGGAGTATTCTTTACGGAAGAAAAAGTGGTTCCCAAGTTGGTAATGATACCCTCAAGTTTATCAATTCTAGTGGAATCTTGATTTATTCTTTCATTAACTATGGGTTCCTTCTCCTTAATATTTTTCAAAGTGACTCCTACCTTAGATCCATATTGGGTAATTTGGTTGTGGATCTTTTTATCAAGATTTTCAATTAACTCTACGGTAGCAACTTTATTTTCAATGATTTCAAGTCTTTGCATTACATGCTCCAAAGTTAACATAGTTCCATTAACCAAGAGGGGTGGCGAGCCAAATAAATCTATCAAAGCGTTATAAGAGTCAAAAGTATGGCTACCCAAGAAATTCCCTCCGGTAATGGTATCAAGAATATATATATACCAAGGATTAGCGCCTACATAAAAATTGCGGAGAAGAACGGAAGTAGATTGCTTCCTGGTAGATCTATTTTGAGCATTGCAAATTCTATACCAAGCGTCTTTTAGATTTTCTCCCTCCCTTTGTTTAAAATTGAGAACTTCATTTTCGGGAGACAACGGAGAAGATAAAGGACTAGCCATGACGACAAGGCAAGCAAAAGAAAAAGAGGCGAACGAAAAAGAGAGGGCGAATGAAACGACAAGGGTGAAGTGGGGGAGAGGAAAATGAGAGGCAAATGGCAAATAATGTAATGCGGGAGATAAGGGTTTGTGATGGGTACTTGGTATGTTGACTTTTGCGTATACCTCCCCGGCAACGGCGCTAGAAATGGCTCGTTGTCGGGAGTCCAAATCTTGACTTTGCGAAAGCCTCCCCGGCAACGGCGCCAGAAATCCTTCTTGCTACCTCTTGAGCACTGCGTTGGTTTTCCCTTGAAGAGGAAAGGGTGATGCAATAAAGTAGCGTAAGTATTTCCCTCAGTTTTTGAGAACCAAGGTATCAATCCAGTAGGAAGCTACGCGCGAGTCCCTCGCACCTACACGAACAAATAAATCCTCGCAACCAGCGCGATAAAGGGTTGTCAATCCCTACACGGTCACTTACGAGAGTGAGATCTGATAGATATGATAGGATAATATTTTTGGTATTTTTATGATAAAGATGCAAAGTAAAATAAAAGCAAAGTAAAAAGCAACGGAAATAACTAAGTGTTGGAAGATTAATATGATGAAGATAGACCCGGGGGCCATAGGTTTCACTAGTGGCTTCTCTCAAGAGCATAAGTATTTTACGGTGGGCGAACAAATTACTGTTGAGCAATTGACAGATTTGAGCATAGTTATGTGAATATCTAGGTATGATCATGTATATAGGCATCACGTGCGAGACAAGTAGACCGACTCACCTTTGCATCTACTACTATTACTCCACACATCAACCGCTATCCAGCATGCATCTAGAGTATTAAGTTCATAAGAACAGAGTAACGCCTTAAGAAAGATGACATGATGCAGAGGGATAAATTCATGCAATATGATAAAAAAAAAACATCTTGTTATCCTCGATGGCAACAATACAATACGTGCCTTATCGCCCCTCATCACTTTGGGAAAGGACACCGCAAGATTAAACCCAAAGCTAAGCACTTCTCCCATTGCAAGAAAGATCAATCTAGTAGGCCAAACCAAACTAATAATTCGAAGAGACTTGGAAAGATAACCAATCATACATAAAAGAATTCAGAAGATTCAAATATTGTTCACAGATAAACTTGATCATAAACCCACAATTCATCGGTCTCAACAAACACACCGCAAAAATAAGATTACATCGAATAGATCTCCACGAGAGAGGGGAGAACATTGTATTGAGATCCAAAAAAAGAGAAGAAGCCATCTAGCTAATAACTATGGACCCGAAGGTCTGAAGTAAACTACTCACACTTCATCGGAGAGGCTATGGTGTTGATGTAGAAGCCCTCCGTGATCGCTGCCCCCTCCGGCGGAGCTCCGGAACAGGCCCCAAGATGGGATCTCGTGGGTACAAAAGGTTGCGGCGGTGGAATTAGGTTTTTGGCTCCGTCTCTGATCGTTTGGGGGCAATGCGTGAGGTATATATAGGAGGAAGGAGTACGTCGATGGAGCAACATGGGGCCCACGAGGGTGGAGGGCGCACTGGGTAGGTGCGCCCCCTACCTCGTGGCTTCTGGAAGCTTCCTTGACTTAGGGTCCAAGTCTCTGGATCATGTTCGTTCCAAAAATCACGTTCATGAAGGTTTCATTCCATTTGGACTCCGTTTGATATTCTTTTTTTGCGAAACTCTGAAATAGGCAAAAACAACAATTACAGGCTGGGCCTCCGGTTAACAGGTTAGTCCCAAAAATAATATCAAAGTGAATAATAAAGCCCAATAATGTACAAAACATAAGATAATATAGCATGGAGCAATCAAAAATTATAGATACGTTGGAAACGTATCAAGCATCCCCAAGTTTAATTCCTGCTCGTCCTCGAGTAGGTAAATGATAAAAACAGAATTTTTGATGCGGAATGCTACTTGGCATAATTTCAATGTAATTCTTCTTATTGTGGAATGAATGTTCAGATTTGATATGGTTCAAGATAAAAGTTTAATGTTGACATAAAAATAATAATATTTCAAGCATACTAACTAAGCAATTATGTCTTATCAAAATAACATAGCCAAAGCAAGTTATCCCTACAAAATCATATAGTCCTGCTATGCTCCATCTTCCCACACAAAATATTCATATAAATTATACGACCCGGTTTTAGCCAAGCAATTGGTTCATGCTTTTAACGCGCTTCAGCCTTTTCAACTCTTACGCAATACATGAGCGCAAGCCATGGATATAGCACTATGGTGGAATAAGGTATAATGGTAGGGGTTATGTGGGAAGACAGAAAAGGAGAAAGTCTCACATCAACGAGGGTAATTAACGGGCTATGGAGATGCCCATCAATTTATGTTAATGCGAGGAGTAGGGATTGCCATGCAACGGATGCAATAGAGCTATAAGTGTATGAAAGCTCAAAAAGAAACTAAGTGGGTGTGCATCCAACTTGCTTGCTCACGAAGACCTCGGGCATTTGAGGAAGCCCATCATTGTAATATACAAGCCAAGTTCTATAATGAAATTTCCCACTAGTATATGAGTGACAAAATGAGAGACTCTCTATTATGAAGATCACTGTGCTACTTTGGAGCACAAGTGTGGTAAAAGGATAGTAACATTGTCCCTTCTCTCTTTTTCTCTCATTTTTTTCTTTTTTATTTTTTTATTTGGGCCTTTTCTCTTTTTTATGGCCTCCTTTTTTTTAGTCCGGAGTCTCATCCCGACTTGTGGGGGAATCATAGTCTCCATCATCCTTTCCTCACTTGGGACAATGCTCTAATAATGACGATCATCACACTTTTATTTACTTACAACTCATGAATTACAACTCAATACTTAGAACAAAATATGACTCTATATGAATGCCTCCGGTGGTGTACCGGGATATGCAATGAATCAAGAGTGACATGTATGAAAGAATTATGAACGGTGGCTTTGCCACAAATACAGTGTCAACTGCATGATCATGCAAAGCAATATGACAATGATGGAGCATGTCATGATAAATGAAATGGTGGAAAGTTGCATGGAAATATATCTCGGAATGGCTATGGAAATGCCATGATAGGTAGGTATGGTGGCTGTTTTTAGGAAGATATAAGGAGGTTTATGTGTGATAGAGCGTATCATATCACGGGGTTTGGATGCACCGTGAAGTTTGCACCAACTCTCAAGGTGAGAAAGGGCAATGTGCAGGTCTTGAAGAGGCTAGAAAATTGCGGAAAGGTAAGTGTGTGTATAATCCATGGACTCACTTTAGTCATAAAGAGCTCATATACTTATTGCAAAAATTTATTAGCCCTCAAAGCAAAGTACTACTACGCATGCTCCTAGGGGAAGGGTTGATAGGAGTTAACCATCGCGATCCCGACCGCCACACAAAGGAAGACAATCACCAAATACTTCATGCTCCGACTTCGTTACATATTGGTTCACCATACGTGCATGCTACGGGAATCACAAACTCCAACACATGTATTTTTCAATTCCACAATTACTCAACTAGCACAACTATGATATTACCACCTTTATATCTCAAAACAATTATCAAGCATCAAATTTCTCATGATATTAATTAAAGCAAATTGCCATGCTATTTTAAGACTCTCAAAATAATATAAGTGACGCATGAGAGATCAATAGTTTCTATAAAACAAATCCACCACCGTGCTCTAAAAGATATAAGTGAAGCACTAGAGCAAAACTATATAGCTCAAAAGATATAAGTGAAGCACATAGAGTATTCTAATAAATTCTGAATCAAGTGTGTCTCTCTCAAAAGGTGTGTACAGAAAGGATGATTGTGTTAAACTAACAAACAAAGACTCAAATCACACAAGACGCTCCAAGCAAAACACATATCATGTGGTGAATAAAAATATAGCTCCAAGAAAAGTTACCGATGGAAGTAGATTTAAAGAGGGATGCCTTCCGGGGCATGCCCAAACTTTGGCTTTTTGGTGTCCTTATATTATCTTGGGGGTGCCATGGGAATCCCCAAGCTTAGGCTCTTGCCACTCCTTGTTCCATAATCCATCAAATCGTTTACCCAAAACTTGAAAATTTCACAACACAAAACTTAGCAGAAAATCTCGCGAGCTCCGTTAGCGAAAGAAAACAAAAGACCACTTCAAGGTACTGTAATGAACTCATTCTTTATTTATATTGGTGTTAAACCTACTGTATTCCAACCTCTCTATGGTTTATAAACTCTTTTACTAGCCATAGATTCATCAAAATAAGCAAACAACACACGAAAAACAGAATCTGTCAAAAACAGAACAATCTGTAGTAATCCGTAACTAACGCAAACTTCTGGAACTCCAAAAAATCAGCCAAAATAAGACGACCTAGAATTTTTTTTATTGATCAGCAGCAATTGGAATCAATATTTTATCACGTTCTGGTGATTTTTAACAATTATTTTTGTGAACAGAAAGTTTCTGGAATTTCTGCAAGATCAAATAACTATCATCCAAGAAGATCCTATAGGTTTAACTTGGCACAAACACTAATTAAAACATAAAAACACATCTAACCAGAGGCTAGATCAAATATTTATTCCTAAACATAAGCAAAAAGCAAAAAAACTAAAAATAAAATTGGGTTGCCTCCCAACAAGCACTATCGTTTAACGCCCTAGCTAGGCATAAAAGCAAGGATAGATCTAGGTATTGCCATCTTTGGTGGGCAATTCTTCAATAAGACATCTATCATCCTTTAGAGTTTCTTTCTTTCTATTAATTATCAAACTTTTAGGAACAAGATCGAAAAATTCATTTGTAGCAAATGGTTCCTTAATGATAGCAAAAAGATTGGGGTGAATACTTATAGATTTAAGATCCGCAGTTTCTTTACTAGAGGATTCACCCTTATTTTTAGGAACATACATAAGCTTGGCAATTTTAGTTGAAGGACTTGGAGTATTCTTTATGGAAGAAAAAGCGGTTCCCAAGTTGGTAATGATACCCTCAAGTTTATCAATTCTAGTGGAATCTTGATTTATTCTTTCATTAACTATGGGTTCCTTCTCCTTAATATTTTTCAAAGTGACTCCTACCTTAGATCCATATTGGGTAATTTGGTTGTGGATCTTTTATCAAGATTTTCAATTAACTCTCACGGTAGCAACTTTATTTTCAATGATTTCAAGTCTTTGCATTACATGCTCCAAAGTTAACATAGTTCCATTAACCAAGAGGGTGGCGAGCCAAATAAATCTATCAAAGCGTTATAAGAGTCAAAAGTATGGCTACCCAAGAAATTACCTCCGGTAATGGTATCAAGAATATATATATACCAAGGATTAGCGCCTACATAAAAATTGCGGAGAAGAACGGAAGTAGATTGCTTCCTGGTAGATCTATTTTGAGCATTGCAAATTCTATACCAAGCGTCTTTTAGATTTTCTCCTCCCTTTGTTTAAAATTGAGAACTTCATTTTCGGAGACAACGGAGAAGATAAAGGACTAGCCATGACGACAAGGCAAGCAAAAAGAAAAGAGGCGAACGAAAAAGAGAGGGCGAATGAAACGACAAGGGTGAAGTGGGGGAGAGGAAAACGAGAGGCAAATGGCAAATAATGTAATGCGGGAGATAAGGGTTTGTGATGGGTACTTGGTATGTTGACTTTTGCGTATACCTCCCCGGCAACGGCGCTAGAAATGGCTCGTTGTCGGGAGTCCAAATCTTGACTTCGCGAAAGCCTCCCCGGCATCCGCGCACGAGGGTGCTCCCCGCCTCCGCCCCCGATTTGGCCCCAACAGGGTACCCTTTCTTCGCCCTTTTCTTCTATTGCGGGCTTTGCCCGCCCTTTTCCGAGTTCTTTTGCGACATAATGAACACCTTTAGCCTCCGCCTCCTTGATTTCACCCCAACGCCATCTTGACCATGGCAGTTTTCGCAAGATTTGTGCGAAAACTTTGTCGGAGTCCACCGAATGTGGCACTCTTCCGCCATTTCTTTGTTCCCAGCGTCGAGAGAGGAGAGCCACTTGCCGGAGGGATAGCACAGGTCTCTAGGATCGGCAAGAAAGAGGCCTACCTAGAGGGAGAGTTCCGCAACAAGTGGGAGGAGTGGAGAGCCAACTGGTGTGGGTCGTGAGGAGAACCCGCAGCCCTTCACCGCCAGGCGCCAAACTCCAATAGTGCGCGGAAGGGATTGGAGTAACTTACGCCGAGGACGCGAAGTCAAGATAGCCGTGACCAATTCTGCGCCTCGGGCTTGCCGGGTTAATCAGAGGCGCAGACTTCATTCGCCACGACGCTTCCCCTTGCAGGAAAGGAGGAGGCCTGCTTGGGAGTTCCAAAATGCGGCGGACATCATGAGGCTGCGCCCGGGCCTGAATTGGAACTTAACCGTTTTGGAGTTGGATTCAGTGCTGCTCGAGCTGTTCAAGAACGACCCCGACCACCCGAGTGGTTTAGGTTGCCGCGGGGGGTCGTCCCTTTGTGCAATAACTCGGCGCTCGACCGCATCCGCGCCATGATGCCACTGTGCGACTCCCACGGGATCGTCCCAACCTGGCAGGAGCCACCCGACGAGGTCGTGCAGCAATTCTTCGATGATTTGCAAGAAGTGCCGATCTGCTCCGACGAGCAGAAGAGGCTCACCCGCGACACCACCGACCAGGAGATGGCGCGGATCGTCACCAGGGTGGAGGAGGCGGCAGCAGCCGCTGCCGGAGCCTTGGGGTTCCCGGTGGAGGAGGCGGACGCGGCGAAGGCGGCAAGCCTTGCCGAGCGAGGGGAGGTCGCCGGCGAGGACGAGCATGTCGAGCCCGAGGCCGGGTCGAGTGGACCCGCCGAGGGCGCTTCTTCCCCACCGCCAAGCGACTTGCCGCCAGCGGAGCCCCCGGCTCCGCCGAAGAGGCGTCTCCGCAGGGTTGGAGACGAGTCGGGGCGGCAGACCGGCCCACAGCAGCAGCGCCGCTCGACGCTCCACCGCGCAAGCGAGGTTGCAGGAGCGCCCTAAACTGCAGCGACAAGCTGGGCGGAATCTTCTAAGGCCACCGCCGACGCCCGCCATAGCGGCCAAGGGAGCCCACTCGCCTCGTCGCACCGGAGGCGAGCGAGTTTGACTTCTCCGCTCAGCTCGAGGAGGAAGGCGAAGAGTAAGCTTCTCGAGATTGTGCTTGTATTTCTTCAATTTTATTGCTTCATCTTGAATCTGATTTGCTTCGTTGGACTCTTTCCTTTTCGTGACGCTGGCCCAGAGCGCGAAGAGGGCCAAGATCCCGACGGTCGTCGTTGAGGATGATTCTCCGTGGCGACGGGGACGCGTCCGAGACCGCCTTGCCGGACCCGGCAACCCTTCCCCAGAGCAGCCCCCAGCACAGCCCCCAGAGTAAGTGTGTCGTTTTCTTCTTACTATTAGGTGTGCAGGGGTGCTCCTTCTTTGTTAATATCTAACTGTGTGCTTGTGTAGGAGCAGAGCAGCCTCATCAGGAGGGCTCGGAAGCCGCCTCCGAGATCCTGCCCACGCCACTCACGCCCGCCAAGGGAGAACTCCCCGGCAAGGGAGCTCCCTCCGACAAGGGAGGCCACCCCCGCAAGGGAGGCCACTCCGGCAAGGGAGGCTACCCCGGCAAGGGACGGCGCCAGTGACCCTCCAGTGGTCGAGGCCACGGCTGCGGACCCCGTTGCAGGTAATTCCCTTATGCAAAAATCTCCCTTGGGTTTGCTTTCTTTTGTTTCTCTTTTTGAATATCTGCTTGACTGCCCTTTCTTCGTCTGACGCAGAGCCGATGGAGGTCGAGGCCGCCGGCGAGGAGGACGCGCGCGGCAACACCGACGAGGCCGCCGTCGAGGAAGAAGTGGTCGTCGTCGTGGAAGAAGAGGCCGTCGCCGACGAGCCTGTTGGCGAGGAGGCCACCGAGGCTGCCGGCGCAGAGGCCGACAAGGGGTCGGGCGATCATACTGACGGCCCTGAGGCCGCAGGAGCGGCAAGCGCTACACCGATAGCCGACTCCCCCGCCGCTGCCGCGGCGTCAGGCTCCGAGGAGCCCCAGCCCGGTGCCTACCTGAAGGCCGGCGAAGGCGTCTTCATCAAGCTCCCCTGGGAACCGAGCTCCAGGGCGCCGGTCGAGGGCGAGACCTTCGACGGCGAGCTACTCGCCTCCGCTGGGCTGACGCTGGTGGACGCGCCAAGCAGCAACAGCGGCGAAGCTCGAGGAGGAGCAGGCCGAAGAAGCTGTTGTCTCTCTCATCGCGCCCGGCAGGCCAAGTTGGAGACCCGGAGGCACTTGTCGCGAGGGCAGGAGCGGACATGGAGAAGCGCTACCAAGAGCTCCGGGCGCCAACCAAGAAACCCTCCGCGACGTAGCCAAGCGCTGGGCAACTCGCATGAAGAGCACACGGCCTTCATCCTTGAGAAGGCCGCATGAGGAGGAGCAGCGGCTAGCTGCCGAGAAGCTTCGCCGCAGAGGAAAGCGGCTGGCGCAGCGGAAGGTCAACCTGGACAGCCACGAAGAAGACCTTGCCGCGAGGAGTCGCTGGCGGGCACTTCAGGAAGCGAAGGACGCTGCCGCAGCCGCCGAGGCCGCCAAGGAAGAGCTGAAGGCGAAGGTGGCACAGTTGGAGGCCACCCTCAAGAAGAGCGGCGAAGAGCTTGCCGTGCTCAAGCGTGAGAGCGAGAAGGACGCCTACACCCTTGGCGAGCTGCAGAGCCGTCTCAGACAGGCCAAGGAGGAGCTCGACGCCGCCAAGGATTCCAAGGCGGATCTGGAGCTGAATCGACCACTCGACGCAGACGTTGGATGGCGCCAGAGAGCGGGAGGTGGGCTTGTTGGAGGCGATCAAGGCCAAGGAGGAGCTGTGGCGAATGCTGTCTCCGTCCAACACCTTGAGGGAGAGCGTGGAGCACTGGATCAAGGTCTTGTGGACACCGCCGCCGACATCCACAACGAAATGATGGAGCCGGGATGGCGGACCTTGCATTCCTCCGACGAGCATCTCCAACCCAGCGCCAAGCTCAGCTTATTCTTCAAAGGCGTGGCGACGGGCCTCCGGCGACTCCGGGAGGAGGTCCCAAAGCAGCTGGCCGAGGAATCACGCCAGGTCTGTGCAGGGGCCCTCGAGAGGTGTTGATCAAGGTGGCCTTCCGCAATCCGGGCCTCAACCTTAACAGCGTCCTCAGATCCCTGCCGCCCGATGCCAACGTGGAGGAGCTCAAAGCCCTTGTCGCACCCATTGTGGACAAGGTGAACAAGATCAAGCGGATTGAGGGCGACCGCGTGGAGTAGGCCGCCAACTTTATCTTTCTCTTGTCGCTGCTGATCATGTTTTAGAACACTTTGTTAGATCAGCGACAAGTTATTTTGTAATATACTCTATCTTAGGTGAACGATCAATGCAACGTTATTTCCTCTACTTGATTCCTTCGTTTGTACGTTTCTGCCTTACGCATTTAGGGGACTTGTCGGTGCGGGCACTTTTGCTGCGAGCGCTGAGTGCGGAACGTCAGCAGCCTGCTGGCAGTGCCGCCTCCGGCAAGCAACCTTGTCGCGACTAGCCGCAGCTCACTTAAGTTGTTGAGCGGACTCGAAACAAAGTAAGGGCGCGACTAGCCGGCGAGTTGGTTCCTCTGCGCACAGGTTTTCCATACAAAGTACTATCGTTCGAGGAAGATAACTTAAAAATTTAAAAAATGATTGCTCAAACTTTGGCAACTTAGCTTTTCTATCTCTTGCTTCCCGATGAGGTGAAACTTCCTCGAGCGGTGCCTGGTCCATAATATTATCTCCTCCTTCCCCCCTGGTTAACTTGTGCGCGAGGGAGCCTTCCTTTCTTTGAGAAAAGAAAAAGAAGAGGAAATAACGTTATGGAGCCTAACGGCTCGATTCTGCTTACCGGGTGTGGTTGCTGCACAAAGTGTTAGCCAAAACATGCGACAAATTGATGAAAGCATGGACTTGACAAGTTGTGCGCAACACGTGAGCTTTACTGATGCACGGGGTCTGCGCCCGGCTTTGTACAAAGGATTACATGCAACTGCGGCAAGACTTGTACAAAAGGTGGTTGCCGGAACGGGTTCCGACAACCGCGCCCTATGGGTAAAACTTACGAAGATGCTCAATGTTCCAGGAGTTGCTCACCGAACGCCATCTTGATCTCAAAAGCGCGGACAGCGCCCAGGCCTAGTGACTCGTTTCACCCGATAAGGGCCTTCCCACTTCGTCAAACTTGTTTGAATTCTTGGCGGACTGAACGCGCCAAGAACAAGGTCGCCTTCCTCGAGACTTGGCATTAACCCTGCGGCTATGGTAGCGACGCGAGCTTGTCGGTAGCGGCGGCTCGCATAAATGACTGAAGACGATCCTCCTCAAGGAGCAGCGTGTCATCTTGTCGCAGCTGCTCTTGCTCGAGCTCATCATAAGCGAGCACTAGAGGCGATCCGTATCACGAAGTTCCGTGGGGAGAACTGCCTGCTGCTCCATAGACTAGAGCAAAGGGTGTCCGCCGTGGCTCGATTTGGCGTCGTCTGATCGACCAAAGAACCACCGGCAACTCCTCGATCCAGCTTTCTTCCGCACTTGTGCAGCCCGTCGAAAGTTCTGGTCTTGAGCCCGCGCAGCACTTCAAAGATTTGCCCTCTCTGCTTGACCGTTGCTTCTCGGGTGAGCAACAGAAGCAAAGCAGACCTTGGCGCCAAGGTCTTGGATGTACTGCATGAAGGTGCGGCTCGTGAATTGTGTGCCGTTGTCGGTGATGATTCGGTTGGGGATTCTGAAACGGCAAACAATTGACCTGAAGAACTTGACTGCTGACTGTGCCGTCACCTTCCTCACTGCTTCCACTTCCGGCCACTTTGTGAACTTGTCGATGGCGACGTACAAGTACTCAAAGCCCCCGACAGCTTGGGGGAAGGGGCCGAGGATGTCGAGCCCCGCATCGAAAATGGCCAGGATAAAGGGATCGTCTGGAGGGCTTGAGCTGGCTAGTGTATCTGTTTGGAATGGAACCGCACGCTTCACACTTGGTTACTTGTGCAGTTGCATCCTGGAGGGCTGTCGGCCGAAGAAACCTTGCCGGAAAGCTTTGCCGCAAGTGCTCTTCTTGCCAATGTGGTGACCACATATGCCTCCATGTATCTCTCGCCAACAGCTTACATCCATCTTCCCCGGAATACACTTCAATTTCACACCGTTGAGTCTTCTTACATGCAGATCTTGTCGACAAACTGGTACATACTTGACTGCCGGGCTACTCTTTCCGCTTCTTCTTGCTCCTCGGGAAGTTCCCCGTCTGCAAGGAAATGGACAATCTGCTGCGCCCATGCCGGAGCTTGCGGCTCGACAACAAGGACTAAAGGCACATCTGCTGCTGGGAACATCAGCTTCCACGGCAAGAACTCGCGGCCCTGCCGGAGCTTGATGCTCCCGACAAGCTTGCCGGAGCAAGACTTGTCGGGCGTCTGCTTCAACGAACAAACCACAGGGTGCAGCCGAGCAGATCGCTCCTCAAAGACTTGTTGGTGTTGATCTTGGGGACCTTTGCAACGACGGCTTCGGGAAGCTCTGTCGGAAGGTAGTCACTAGAGGCCAACTTCCTCTTCTTGTTTTGTCCAGTTGATGGTGTTACGGTTGGTTGAGTCAGCTTGAGCACGAAAATCTCTGGTTCCACAGGCAACTTAAGTGCGGCACACTTTGACAGGCCGTCAGCAATATCGTTCTGAGCTCTTGGAACATGTTCCATTTGCAGGCCGTCAAAGTGCTCTTCCAGCTTACTCACTTCATCAACGTAGGCTTCCATCAACGGACTCTGGTAATCTTTGTTGACTTGTCGGACGACAAGTTGCGAGTCACCCCTAACAATAAGCTTTTTGATCCCAAGGTCCACGGTGATCCTGAGACCGGCAAGCAAACCTTCATACTCTGCAGTATTGTTTGTCGCTTGCTCCCTGGGAAAGTGCATCTGGACGACGTACTTGAGGTGCTCTCCGGTGGAGTGCGATAAGCGACGCCGGCACCAAATACTTTGCAGCGAAGGCACCATCAAAGTACATCAGCCACTCTTTGCTTGCTTCTTTGACGGGAATGCTCGCTTCCGAATCTCTTCATCCGTGTTGGCGTCCATTCTGCTATGAATTCTGCCAACGCTACTGCTGGATAGTTGATGTGCTTTCAAACTTGAGACCAAAGCTTGACAGCTCAAAGGCCCACTCGACAATCCCGCCTCACGCTTCCGGATTCTGCAAGATCCTCTTCTGGAAAGCGAGTGACAACTGTGATCTCATGTGCTTGGAAGTAATGGCGCAGCTTTCTCGAGGCCATGAGGAGGCCGAAAAGCAATTTTGCACACCAGTACCTTGACCTAGCCCCTCGCAGGAGGGAACTGACAAAGTAGACCTGGGCGCTGCACCATCCTTTTCTCAGATCTGTTCGTGTGTCTGCGGATTCATCCTTGTCGGGACCAGAGCTTGTCGGCGAAGCCCCGCTTGTCGCCGGATGTGCTTGCCGTGGTTCTTTGGCTCGTCATCCGACTCCCTCTCCGCTACTAACGCAGCACTAACCACTTGATTGGTTGCCGCTATATATAGCAGCAACTTCTCTTGTGGCTTAGGTGCGACAAGTGTTGGAGTGGAGGACAGGTATCTCTTCAAGCCCTGCAGCGCAGCCTCCGCTTCGGGAGTCCATTTCATTGGACCTGCCTTTTTCAAAATCTCGAAAAATGGCAGGGCGCGCTCAGCAGACCTAGAAATAAACCTGCTGAGAGCAGCCACGCAACCGGCAAGTCTTCGTACATCCTTGGCGCGCTTTGGTGCTTCAATCTGCTCAATGGCCTTGATCTTGTCGGGATTAGCTTCAATCCCTCGTTGAGACACGAAGAACCCGAGAAGCTTGCCGGAAGGAACTCCAAACACGCACTTCTCGGGGTTGAGCTTAAGGTTGATCTTGCGTAGATTTGCAAAGGTCTCGTCCAAATCTTGAACCAGAGTTGCTCTGTCCTTGCTTTTGACCACTATGTCATCCATGTAGGCTTCTACATTTCTGTGCATTTGCGGCTCAAAAGCTTCATGGACTACCCTTGCAAATGTTGAACCGGCATTCTTCAAACCGAAAGGCATCCGTATGAAACAGTATGTGCCACATGGTGTGATGAGTGCGGTCTTCTCCTCATCTTCTTCAGCCATGAAGATCTGATGGTATCCTGAGTATGCATCAAGAAACGAAAGCAAATCACATCCAGCCGTGGAGTCAACAATCTGGTCAATGCGCTGCAAGGGAAATGGATCTTTGGGACAAGCTTTATTAACATCCGTGAAGTCAATACAAAGTCTTCATTTCCCATTTGCCTTGCGCACGACTACATGATTGGCCAACCACGTAGGATGGAGCACTCCTCCGACAAGGCCTTTGCTTCCAGCTTTCTTGATCTCTTCGCTATGAATTCTTGGCGCCCACCGCTTGCTTTCCCGACTTTTTGCTTGACGGGTCACGATGAGGACAAACGGCCGGCGGTGCTCAATCACTTTCACAGGAACACCGGGGATATCGACGGTTGCCATGCAAACACGCCGACATTCGCCCGCAGAAAGCAACGAGCGCCGCCTTCCTATTTAGGGTCGAGAGGCACTGATGGTGAAGGTACCATCAGTGCCGTCCTCCTTGGCTGGCACCTTCTTGGTCTTCGGCAGAGCCACCATCTTCTTGCACTTGCCGGTGGAGCTCGATGGTGCGTCCTCGACGGTAGCGCAGCACTCCGAAGAGGTGCGCTTGCCGGAGTGAGCATCAGAGCCCTTGCCGGACTTGGACTTGGTCTTCTTCCCCCCGGGAGCTTCAGCGGCAAGTGTCTGGCAATCCGTCGCGGCTGCTGCATCCCGGTAGATCTTGTCGGCACAGATAAGGGCATCCTTCTTGTCGCCGTGGACAGAGATGACGCTTATCGGGCCTGGCATCTTGAGTAGGTTGTAGGCGTAGTGAGAGGCTGCCATGAACTTGGCGAAAGGCCGGATTTGCCAAGTATCCCATTGTAAGGCAATGGGAAATCGGCAACGTCGAATGTAACCCACTCAGTCCTGAAGTTCAGCTCGCTGCCAAATGTTACCGGCAACGTAATCTTTCCCTTCGGCTTGCTCCTTCCCGGATTGATTCCTTGGAAAGTGCCGGTCTCTTCGAGCTCGCTGTCAGGGATTTGAAGCTTCTGGAGCACCGCGGAGGAGATCAGATTCAAGCCGGCCCCGCCGTCAACTAACATTTTTGTGACCTTGAGGTTGCGGATGGTTGGAGAGACCAACATCGGCAAGCACCCGACCGCAGTTATGCGATCGTGGTGGTCCTCAATATCAAAATGATAGGCGTCTTTGGACCACTTGAGAGGCTTGCGTGACTCTACGGATGGTTCCGCTGCATTGACCTCCCGCATCCATTGCTTGAGTTGGCGGTGGGAGGTATGCGAAGCACCTCCGTCAACGCAAAGGACCTCGTGGCTTTCAAACTCCTGCTCATCGGGCGCCGCTGCCTTCCATATCTTCGCTGTCGTCATCATCTTCATCCTTGTCGCGCCGCGGGAGGTCTGTCTCCTTGCCGCTGCTTAGCCTTGCCGCGGCGTCCTCCCCGCCGGACGCTTTTGCTTGTTTCCCCAGCACCTTCTGGGCCTTCTCCTTGTCGCGCCGCTCATACTCAGCTCTGGCTGTTCGACAAGCTGCTCGACCTTCTTGCAGCTCTGGAGATCGTGGCCCTTGGTGCGGTGGATCTTGCAATACTGCTTGCCGGAGATGTCCTGCTTGTCGGCGGCCGCCACCGACTGGTGGTTGGCATCAGCGGCAACCTCCTTACCGGAGCCACCAGCCTTGGCGTTCTTGTTGCCACCTCCATTGCCGGACTGCTCGACTGCTAGCACTTCTCTGGCTTTCTTCTTCCTGTTGCCTCGCCGCCGGCCCTTCTTTGCCGGGGCGGTGTCCTCACTGTCAGATCTCGCTTCCGCATTCTCTCCTCGAGTCTCCTCCCTTCCTCGGTAGCGTGCACACGTGTCGGCCAAGGCGTACAGCTCGCTGACGTCCTTGACTTTGCACATCGCCATCTCCTCCCTCATCCTGCGGTTCCGCACATTCTGGTGAAATGCGCTTATCACCGCGGCAGGGTGGACGTCTGGGATGTTGTAGTGCACACGGCTGAATCTCTGGATGAACTTGCGCAGGGACTCTCCTTCCTTCTGGGCGAGCAGATGAAGGTCACTCTCTTGGCCATGTAGCTTGTGGCCACCTGTGAAGGCGCCAACAAACTGATGGCACAGATCTGCCCAAGAGGATATGGAGCTGTCCGGCAAGTGCATGAGCCAAGATCTGACGTTGGGCTTGAGCACGAGCGGGAAGTAGTTGGCGAGGATCTTGTCGCCCCGTCCCCGCTGCCTGCACCGCGATGGTGTAGATGCTAAGGAGCTCCGACAGATGCGCCCTGCCATCATACTTCTCCGGCACGTCTGGTTTGAAGTTTTTCCTGGGCCACTTTGGACTTGCCGCCGCAGCTCACGAGTGAACGCAGGGCAGCCTACCGCGTCTGACGGCAAGTCGCCTGGCTCCTCCGGGCGCGCGCATGTCAACAGAAGGCCCAATGGCGCTTGTCGGATCGACGTCGCGCTTCTCTTCGGGCGCTTCGATGCGAAGTTCGAAAGCGTCCTCTTGTTGTCGCTCATGAAGAACTTGGCGCTGATCGCGGCGAGCTCACGGATCCGAAGACACGGTGGAGTCATTGCCGAGGTGGATCCGTGAGTCGGCGATCTTGGCCTTCTTGGCGGAGAGTGCACGGTGGTTGCACCTCCGACAGTCTCGTCGCCACCGGCTCGTGCCTTGTCGTCTCGCCGCGGCAATGATGGCGTTAGTTGCCGCGGGCGTCGCCGTTAGCAAAGCCGATGAGGCTCGATAGCGGCCCTCCACTCGTCAACCTTGTCGGCCGTTGGAGGGTAGTCGAGAGCAGCCGAGCTCTCGCCAGAGCTTCGCTGGAGTAGTGGGTGGCATTGGAGAATGGTGCGAGGAGCGGGACACGCCGGACTTCTAACTACGTTAGAAGGAGCAGCACCCGTCCGGCGACCAGATCTCACTTGTGCCAGCATGTTGGCGCGCATGCTGGTCTTGAGGGTCTCGATCCAACGAACGTATGGTGTTGTGAATGCCATGACGTTGCTGGTCCCGCGTCTCCTGAGATGGGCGCGGGGGATGCGCGGACGCCGAGGTTTGCGGTGCCTTGTCCTTGGACTTGGCGACGTCGCGAGCACCTTCGTCGGCGCCCGTTCCTCCGCCAGCGTCTGCCCCACCACCCGTTTGCTGCGGTGAGGGTGGGTACGACGCGGACGGCTCTGCTGCTGCTGAAACCTTCTTCTTCGGCGGCATGTTGAGGAAGACGTTGATGACGCTGCTCGTGTGAACGCCGGATCAGATTCACACGGCCTCGACGCCCCCTACCTGGCGCGCCAAAGATGTCGGGGAGGCTGATCATACCCACGGACACCTATGGGCCCGGCGGAGCAGGCCCCTTGTGGTTCGGAGGGGGGCGGAGGTCGCACGAAGAGCGGATCGAGGCGAGGCACACGGGCAGTTTACCCAGCTTCGGAGCTCTCCGGAGAGATAAAACTCCTACTGCTGCTTGTTTGATCTATTGTGTTCTTGCTAGGGAGCAATGCGAGCTACAAAACCTAGCGTGAATGTCTCTGGTCTCCGTGAGTCGAATGAACCGAATTCAACCGAACCCCTTCTACGCTATGCATGGGCCTCCTTTTATATGCTCAAGGGTCTCCGGCGGTGGCAACATAGACGGGGTACAAATGTAAAACAGGAGTTGGTACACCTACTACGCACAAAGGTACAAGTGCAAAATACCTAACTCTAACGGCAAGGGACAAAAGCAATAAATGCTCGTCGATTGTCGCCGAACAAAGGCAACAGAGGCCGTCAGTGCGCCTCCGCCGCCATGATGGCAAGCTTGCCGCCGCCTTATCGCTGCTCTCCGCTGGCTGCACAGCCGCTCGACACGCGCGCATGGAACGGTCCCATGGCGACACGTCGCTGGATGAGCTGGAGCGGAGATGGAGAGAAGTTGCATGCCGCGGCAAGCGCCTTGCCGCAGCCGAATCCTTGTCGCGCCCGGAGGCTTGTCGCGCTCCGGGCCTTCCCGGCAAGCTCCTCTTGCCGGGGCCTTGTCTTCTGCGTGCCTGGAGTGGCCTTCCCGACAAGCTCCTCTTGTCGGGGCCTTGTCTTCTCAATCAAATACTTTGTTCTTGAATGGCTCCAAAGGAGCCACAGAGGATATTGGCGGTGACGAGGCAAACCTTGCCGCTGGTGTCAGAATCGTCTGCTGCACGAGTACGGGATACTAGGGTACCCCTACTCTAGTACACCGACAGGGCATGCCCAAACTTTGGCTTTTTTGTGTCCTTATATTATCTTGGGGGTGCCATGGGCATCCCCAAGCTTAGGCTCTTGCCACTCCTTGTTCCATAATCCATCAAATCGTTTACCCAAAACTTGAAAATTTCACAACACAAAACTTAGCAGAAAATCTCGTGAGCTCCGTTAGCGAAAGAAAACAAAAGACCACTTCAAGGTACTGTAATGAACTCATTCTTTATTTATATTGGTGTTAAACCTACTGTATTCCAACCTCTCTATGGTTTATAAACTCTTTTACTAGCCATAGATTCATCAAAATAAGCAAACAACACACTAAAAACAGAATCTTTCAAAAACAGAACAGTCTGTAGTAATCCTTAACTAACGCAAACTTCTGGAACTCCAAAAAATCATCCAAAATAAGCCGACCTAGAATTTTTTTATTGATCAGCAGCAATTGGAATCAATATTTTATCACGTTACGGTGATTTTTAACAATTATTTTTGTGAACAGAAAGTTTACGGAATTTCTGCAAGATCAAATAACTATCATCCAAGAAGATCCTATAGGTTTAACTTGGCACAAACACTAATTAAAACATAAAAACACATCTAACCAGAGGCTAGATCAAATATTTATTCCTAAACATAAGCAAAAAGCAAAAAACTAAAAATAAAATTGGGTTGCCTCCCAACAAGCGCTATCGTTTAACGCCCTAGCTAGGCATAAAAGCAAGGATAGATCTAGGTATTGCCATCTTTGGTGGGCAATTATTCAATAAGACATCTATCATCCTTTAGAGTTTCTTTCTTTCTATTAATTATCAAACTTTTAGGAACAAGATCGAAAAATTCATTTGTAGCAAATGGTTCCTTAATGATAGCAAAAAGATTGGGATGAATACTTATAGATTTAAGATCCGCAGTTTCTTTACTAGAGGATTCACCCTTATTTTTAGGAACATACATAAGCTTGGCAATTTTAGTTGAAGGACTTGGAGTATTCTTTACGGAAGAAAAAGCGGTTCCCAAGTTGGTAATGATACCCTCAAGTTTATCAATTCTAGTGGAATCTTGATTTATTCTTTCATTAACTATGGGTTCCTTCTCCTTAATATTTTTCAAAGTGACTCCTACCTTAGATCCATATTGGGTAATTTGGTTGTGGATCTTTTTATCAAGATTTTCAATTAACTCTACGGTAGCAACTTTATTTTCAATGATTTCAAGTCTTTGCATTACATGCTCCAAAGTTAACATAGTTCCATTAACCAAGAGGGGTGGCGAGCCAAATAAATCTATCAAAGCATTATAAGAGTCAAAAGTATGGCTACCCAAGAAATTCCCTCCGGTAATGGCATCAAGAATATATATATACCAAGGATTAGTGCCTACATAAAAATTGCGGAGAAGAACGGAAGTAGATTGCTTCCTTGTAGATCTATTTTGAGCATTGCAAATTCTATACCAAGCGTCTTTTAGATTTTCTCCCTCCCTTTGTTTAAAATTGAGAACTTCATTTTCGGGAGACAACGGAGAAGATAAAGGACTAGCCATGACGACAAGGCAAGCAAAAGAAAAAGAGGCGAATGAAAAAGAGAGGGCGAATGAAACGGCAAGGGTGAAGTGGGGGAGAGGAAAACGAGAGGCAAATGGCAAATAATGTAATGCGGGAGATAAGGGTTTGTGATGGGTACTTGGTATGTTGACTTTTGCGTATACCTCCCCGGCAACGGCGCTAGAAATGGCTCGTTGTCGGGAATCCAAATATTGACTTTGCGAAAGCCTCCCCAGCAACGGCGCCAGAAATCCTTCTTGCTACCTCTTGAGCACTGCGTTGGTTTTCCCTTGAAGAGGAAAGGGTGATGCAACAAAGTAGCGTAAGTATTTCCCTCAGTTTTTGAGAACCAAGGTATCAATCCAGTAGGAAGCTACGCGCGAGTCCCTCGCACCTACACAAACAAATAAATCCTCGCAACCAACGCGATAATGGGTTGTCAATCCCTACACGGTCACTTACGAGAGTGAGATCTGATAGATATGATAGGATAATATTTTTGGTATTTTTATGATAAAGATGCAAAGTAAAATAAAAGCAAAGTAAAAAAGCAACGGAAATAACTAAGGTTGGGAGATTAATATGATGAAGATAGACCCGAGGGCCATAGGTTTCACTAGTGGCTTCTCTGAAGAGCATAAGTATTTTACGGTGGGTGAACAAATTACTGTTGAGCAATTGATGTAATTGAGCATAGTTATGAGAATATCTAGGTATGATCATGTATATAGGCATCACATCCGAGACAAGTAGACCGACTCACCTGCATCTACTACTATTACTCCACACATTGACCGCTATCCGGCATGCATCTAGAGTATTAAGTTCATAAGAACAGAGTAACGCCTTAAGCAAGATGACATGATGTAGAGGATAAATTCATGCAATATGATAAAAACCCCATCTTGTTATCCTCGATGGCAACAATACAATATGTGCCTTGCTGCCCCTACTGTCACTGGGAAAGGACACCGCAAGCTTGAACCCAAAGCTAAGCACTTCTCCTATTGCAAGAAAGATCAATCTAGTAGGCCAAACCAAACGGATAATTCGAAGAGACTTGCAAATATAACCAATCATACATAAAAGAATTCAGAAGATTCAAATATTGTTCATAGATAAACTTGATCATAAAACTACAATTCATCGGTCTCAACAAACACACCGCAAAAGAAGATTACATCGAATAGATCTCCACGAGAGAGGGGGGAAATTGTATTGAGATCCAAAAAAAGAGAAGAAGCCATCTAGCTAATAACTATGGACCCGAAGGTCTGAAGTAAACTACTCACACTTCATCAGAGAGGCTATGGTGTTGATGTAGAAGCCCTCCGTGATCGATGCCCCCTCCGACAGAGCTCCGGAACAGGCCCCAAGATGGGATCTCGTGGGCATGTAAGGTTGCGGCGGTGGAATTAGGTTTTTGGTTCCGTCTCTGATCGTTTGGGGGTACGTAGGTATATATAGGAGGAAGGAGTACGTCGGTGGAGCAACATGGGGCCCACGATGGTGGAGGGCGTGCTTGGGGGGGGGGGGGTAGGCGCGCCCCCTACCTCGTGGCTTCCTGGAAGCTTCCTTGACTTAGGGTCCAAGTCTCCTGGATCATGTTCGTTCCAAAAATCATGTTCCCGAAGGTTTCATTCCATTTGGACTCTGTTTGATATTCTTTTTCATGAAACTCAAATAGGCAAAAAACAACAATTCTGGGCTGGGCCTCCGGTTAATAGGTTAGTCCCAAAAATAGTATAGAAGTGAATAATAAAGCCCAATAATGTCCAAAACAGAAGATAATATAGCATGGAGCAATAAAAAATTATAGATATGTTGGAGACGTATCAGGGTTTAATGGGCCTACATGGGCCTTAGTGGAGAAGAGGAGGGGCGGCCAGGGCAAGCCGCGCGCCCCCTTTCCTTCTTCTCCTCCTCCTCCTTCCCCCCTTCTCCTAATCCAACAAGGAAGGGAGGGAGTCCTACTCCCGGTGGGAGTAGGAATCCTCCTGGCGCGCCTCCTCCTGGTCGGTCGCCTCTCCCCCCTTGCTCCTTTATATACGAGGGCAGGGGGCACCCCATAGACACTACAATTGATCATTGATCTCTTAACCGTGTGTGGTGCCCCCCTCCACCATAATCCACCTCGATAATATCGTAGCGGTGCTTAGGCGAAGCCCTACGTCGGTAGAACATCATCATCGTCACCACGCCGTCGTGCTGACGGAACTCTCCCTCAAAGATCGGCTGGATCGGAGTTTGAGGGACGTCTGTGCTGAACTCGGAGGTGTCGTGCGTTCGGTACTTGATCGATCGGATCGTGAAGACGTACGACTACATCAACCGTGTTGTGCTAACGCTTCTGCTATCGGTCTACAAGGGTACGTGGACAACACTCTCCCCTCTCGTTGCTATGCATCACCATGATCTTGCGTGTGCGTAGGATTTTTTTTTTGAAATTACTACGTTCCCCAACAGTGGCATCCGAGCCAGGTTTTATGCGTAGATGTTATATGCACGAGTAGAACACAAGTGAGTTGTGGGCGATACAAGTCATACTGCTTACCAGCATGTCATACTTTGGTTCGGCGGTATTGTTGGATGAAGCGGCCCGGACCGACATTACGCGTACGCTTACGCAAGACTGGTTCTACCGACGTGCTTAGCACACAGGTGGCTGGCGGGTGTCAGCTTCTCCAACTTTAGTTGAACCGAGTGTGGCTACGCACGGTCCTTGAGAAGGTTAAAACAGCACTAACTTGACGAACTATCGTTGTGGTTTTGATGCGTAGGTAAGAACGGTTCTTGCTCAGCCCATAGCAGCCACGTAAAACTTGCAACAACAAAGTAGAGGACGTCTAACTTGTTTTTGCAGGGCATGTTGTGATGTGATATGGTCAAGGCATGATGCTAAATTTTATTGTGTGAGATAATCATGTTTTGTAACCAAGTTATCGGCAACTGGCAGGAGCCATATGGTTGCCGCTTTATTGTATGCAATGCAATCGCCCTGTAATGCTTTACTTTATCACTAACCGGCAGCGATAGTCATAGAAGCATAAGTTGGCGAGACGACAACGATGCTATGATGGAGATCAAGGTGTCGCACCGGTGATGATGGTGATCATGACGGTGCTTCGGAGATGAAAATCACAAGCACAAGATGATGACGGCCATATCATATCACTTATATTGATTGCATGTGATGTTTATCTTTTATGCATCTTATCTTGCTTTGATTGACGGTATCATTATAAGATGATCTCTCACTAAATTATCAAGGTATAAGTGTTCTCCCTGAGTATGCACCGTTGCAAAAGTTCTTCGTGCTGAGACACCATGTGATGATCGGGTGTGATAGGCTCTACGTTCAAATACAACGTGTGCAAAACAATTGCACACGCGGAATACTCAGGTTAAACTTGACGAGCCTAGCATATAACAGATATGGCCTCGGAACACTGAGACCGAAAGGTCGAGCGTGAATCATATAGTAGATATGATCAACATAGTGATGTTCACCATTGAAACTACTCCATCTCACATGATGATCGGACATGGTTTAGTTGATTTGGATCACGTGATCACTTAGAGGATTAGAGGGATGTCTATCTAAGTGGGAGTTCTTAAGTAATATGATTAATTGAACTTAAATTTATCATGAACTTAGTACCTGATAGTATTTTGCTTGTCTATGTTGATTGTAGATAGATGGCCTATGCTGTTGTTCCATTGAATTTTAATGTGTTCCTTGAGAAAGCAAAGTTGAAAGATGATGGTAGCAATTACACGGTCTGGGTCCGTAACTTGAGGATTATCCTCATTGCTGCACAGAAGAATTACGTCACCGAAGAACCGCTAGGTGCCAGACCTGCTGCAGGAGCAACACCAGATGTTATGAACGTCTGGCAGAGCAAAGCTGATGACTACTCGATAGTTCAGTGTGCCATGCTTTACGGCTTAGAACCGGGACTTCAACGACGTTTTGAACATCATGGAGCATATGAGATGTTCTAGGAGTTGAAGTTAATATTTCAAGCAAATGCTCGGATTGAGAGATATGAAGTCTCTAATAAGTTCTACGGTTGTAAGATGGAGGAGAATAGTGAGCATATACTCAAAATGTCTGGGTATAACAATCACTTGATTCAACTGGGAGTTAATCTTCCGGATGATAGCGTCATCGACAGAATTCTTCAATCAGTGCCACCAAGCTACAAGAGCTTCATGATGAACTATAACATGCAATGGATGGATAAGACGATTCCCGAGCTCTTCGCAATGCTAAAAGCTGCGGAGGTAGAAATCAAAAAGGAGCATCAAGTGTTGATGGTCAACAAGACCACCAGTTTCAAGAAAAAGGGCAAAGGGAAGAAGAAGGGCACTTCAAGAAGAACAGCAAGCAAGTTGTCGCTCAGAGAAGAAACCCAAGTCTGGACCTAAGCACGAGATCGAGTGCTTCTACCGCAAGGTGACCGACACCGGAAGCGGAACTGCCCCAAGTATTTGGCGGATAAGAAGGATGGCAAGGTGAACAAAGGTATATGTGATATACATGTTATTGATGTGTACCTTACTAATGCTCGCAGTAGCACCTGGGTATTTGATACTGGTTCTGTTGCTAATATTTGCGACTCGAAACAGGGACTACGGATTAAGCGAAGATTGGCTAAGGACGAGGTGACGATGCGGGTGGGAAATGGTTCCAAAGTCGATGTGATCACGGTCGGCACGCTACCTCTACATCTACCTTCGGGATTAGTTTTAGACCTGATTAATTGTAATTTGGTGCCAGCGTTGAGCATGAACATTATATCTGGATCATGTTTGATGCGAGACGGTTATTCATTTAAATCAGAGAATAATGGTTGTTCTATTTATATGAGTAATATCTTTTATGGTCATGCACCCTTAAAGAGTGGTCTATTTTTGTTGAATCTCGATAGTAGTGATACACATATTCATAATATTGAAGCCAAAAGATGCAGAGTTGATAATAATAGTGCAACTTATTTGTGGCAATCGCCGTTTAGGTCATATCGGTGTAAAGCGCATGAAGAAACTCCATACTGATGGACTTTTGGAACCACTTGATTATGAATCACTTGGTACTTGCGAACCGTGCCTCATGGGCAAGATGACTAAAACGCCGTTCTCCGGAACTATGGAGCGAGCAACAGATTTATTGGAAATCATACATACAGATGTATGTGGTCCGATGAATGTTGAGGCTCGCGGCGGGTATCATTATTTTCTCACCTTCACAAATGATTTAAGCAGATATGGGTATATCTACTTAATGAAACATAAGTCTGAAACATTTGAAAAGTTCAAAGAATTTCAGGGTGAAGTTGAAAATCATCATAACAAGAAAATAAAGTTTCTATGATCTGATCATGGAGGAGAATATTTGAGTTACGAGTTTGGTCTTCATTTGAAACAATGCGGAATAGTTTCGCAACTCACGCCACCCGGAACACCATAGCGTAATGGTGTGTCCGAACGTCGTAATCGTACTTTACTAGATATGGTGCGATCTATGATGTCTCTTACTGATTTACGGCTATTGTTTTGGGGTTATGCTCTAGAGACGGCTGCATTCACGTTAAATAGGGCACCATCGAAATCCATTGAGATGACGCCATATGAACTGTGGTTTGGCAAGAAACCAAAGGTGTCGTTTCTTAAAGTTTGGGGCTGCGATGCTTATGTGAAAAAGCTTCAACCTGATAAGCTCGAACCCAAATCGGAAAAATGTGTCTTCATAGGATACCCAAAAGAGACTGTTGGGTACACCTTCTATCACAGATCCGAAGAAAAGACTTTTGTTGCTAAATTTGGAATCTTTCTAGAGAAGGAGTTTCTCTCGAAAGAAATGAGTGGGAGGAAAGTAGAACTTGATGAGGTAACTGTACCTGCTCCCTTATTGGAAAGTAGTTCATCACAGAAACCGGTTCCTGTGACACCTACACCAATTAGTGAGGAAGTTAATGATGATGATCATGAAACTTCGGATCAAGTTATTACTGAACCTCGTAGGTCAACCAGAGTAAGATCCGCACCAGAGTGGTACGGTAATCCTGTTCTGGAAGTTATGTTACTAGACCATGACGAACCTACGAACTATGAAGAAGCGATGGTGAGCCCAGATTCCGCAAAATGGCTTGAGGCCATGAAATCTGAGATGGGATCCGTGGACTTTGGTTGACTTGCCCATTGATCCGCAAGCCATCGAGAATAAATGGATCTTCAAGAAGAAGACTGATGCTGACGGTAATGTTACTATCTATAAAGCTCGACTTGTTGCAAAAGGTTTTTGACAAGTTCAAGGGGTTGACTACGATGAGACTTTCTCACCCGTAGCGATGCTTAAGTCTGTCCGAATCATGTTAGCAATTGCCGCATTTTATGATTATGAAATTTGGCAAATGGATGTAAAAACTACATTCCTGAATGGATTTCTGGAAGAAGAGTTGTATATGATGCAACCGGAAGGTTTTGTCGATCCAAAAGGAGCTAACAAAGTGTGCAAGCTCCAACGATCCATTTATGGACTGGTGCAAGCCTCTCGGAGTTGGAATAAACATTTTGATAGTGTGATCAAAGCATATGGATTTATATGCACTTTTGGAGAATCCTATATTTACAAGAAAGTGAGTGGGAGCTCAGAGCATTTCTGATATTATATGTGGATGACATATTGCTGATTGGAAATGATATAGAATTTCTGGATAGCATAAAGGGAAACTTGAATAAGAGTTTTTCAATGAAGGACCTCGGTGAAGCTGCTTATATATTGGGCATCAAGATCTATAGAGATAGATCAAGACGCTTAATTGGACTTTCACAAAGCACATACCTTGACAAAGTTTTGAAGAAGTTCAAAATGGATCAAGCAAAGAAAGGGTTCTTGCCTGTGTTACAAGGTGTGAAGTTGAGTAAGACTCAATGCCCGACAACTGCAGAAGATAGAGAGAAGATGAAAGATGTTCCCTATGCTTCAGCCATAGGCTCTATCATGTATGCAATGCTGTGTACCAGACCTGATGTGTGCCTTGCTATTAGTTTGGCAGGGAGGTACCAAAGTAATCTAGGAGTGGATCACTGGAAGCGGTCAAGAACATCCTGAAATACCTGAAAAGGACTAAGGATATGTTTCTCATTTATGGAGGTGAAAAAAAGCTCATCGTAAATGGTTACGTTGATGCAAGCTTTGACACTGATCCGGACGATTCTAAATCGCAAACCGGATACGTGTTTACATTGAACGGTGGAGCTGTCAGTTGGTGCAGTTTTAAACAAAGCGTTGTGGCGGGATCTACATGTGAAGCGGAGTACATAGCTACTTCAGAAGTAGCAAATGAAGGAGTCTGGATGAAGGAGTTCATATCCGATCTAGGTGTCATACCTAGTGCATCGGGTCCAATGAAAATCTTTTGTGACAATCTTTGGTGCAATTGCCTTGGCAAAGGAATCCAGATTTCACAAAGAACCAAGCACATCAAGAGACGCTTCAATTCCATCCGGGATCTAGTCCAGGTGGGAGACATAGAAATTTGCAAGATACAAACGGATATGAATGTTGCAGACCCGTTGACTAAGCCTCTTCCACGAGCAAAACATGATCAACACCAAGACTCCATGGGTGTTAGAATCATTACTGTGTAATCTAGATTATTGACTCTAGTGCAAGTGGGAAACTGCAGGAAATATGCCCTAGAGGCAATAATAAAGTTATTATTTATTTCCTTATATCATGATAAATGTTTATTATTCATGCTAGAATTGTATTAACCGGAAACATAATACTTGTGTGAATACATAGGCAAACAGAGTGTCCCTAGTATGCCTCTACTTGACTAGCTCGTTGATCAAAGATGGTTATGTTTCCTAGCCATTGACATGAGTTGTCATTTGATTAACGGGATCACATCATTAGGAGAATGATGTGATTGACTTGACCCATTCCGTTAGCTTGGCACTCGATCGTTTAGTATTCTGCTATTGCTTTCTTCATGACTTATACATGTTCCTATGCCTATGAGATTATGCAACTCCCGTTTACCGGAGGAACACTTTGTGTGCTACCAAACGTCACAACGTAACTGGGTGATTATAAAGGTGCTCTACAGGTGTATCCAAAGGTACTTGTTGGGATGGCGTATTTCGAGATTAGGATTTGTCACTCCGATTGTCGGAGAGGTATCTCTGGGCCCACTCGGTAATGCACATCACTTAAGCCTTGCAAGCATTGCAACTAATGAGTTAGTTGCGGGATGATGTATTACGGAACGAGTAAAGAGACTTGCCGGTAACGAGATTGAACTAGGTATTGAGATACCGACGATCGAATCTCGGGCAAGTAACATATCGATGACAAAGGGAACAACGTATGTTGTTATGCGGTCTGACCGATAAAGATCTTCGTAGAATATGTGGGAGCCAATATGAGCATCCAGGTTCCACTATTGGTTATTGACCAGAGACGTGTCTCGGTCATGTCTGCATAGTTCTCGAACCCATAGGGTCCGCACGCTTAAAGTTTTGATGACAGTTATATTATGAGTTTATGTGTTTTGATGTACCGAAGGTAGTTCGGAGTTCCGGATGTGATCACGGACATGAAGAGGAGTCTCGAAATGGTCGAGACATGAAGATTGATATATTGGACAACTATATTCGGACACCAGAATGGTTCCGGGGGTTATCGGATATATACCGGAGTACCGGGGGTTACCGGAACCCCCCCGGGGGTTTAATGGGCCTACATGGGCCTTAGTGGAGAAGAGGAGGGGTGGCCAGGGCAGGCCATGCGCCCCCTCCCCCTCTAGTCCGAATTGGACAAGGAGGGGGGCGGCGCCACGCCCCCCCCTCCCTTTGCTTCTTCTCCTCCTCCTCCTTCCCCCCTTCTCCTGATCTAACAAGGAAGGGAGGGAGTCCTACTCCCGGTGGGAGTAGGACTCCTCCTGGCGCGCCTCCTCCTGGCCGACCTCCTCTCCCCCTTGCTCCTTTATATACGGGGGCAGGGGCACCCCATAGACACAACAATTGATCATTGATCTCTTAGCTGCAGGCGGTGCCCCCCTTCACCATAATCCAGCTCGATAATATCGTAGCGGTGCTTAGGCGAAGCCCTGCGTCGGTAGAACATCATCATCGTCACCACGCCGTCGTGCTGACGGAACTCTCCCTCAAAGCTCGGCTGGATCGGAGTTCGAGGGATGTCATCGAGCTGAACGTGTACTGAACTCGGAGGTACCGTGCGTTCGGTACTTGATTGGTCGGATCGTGAAGATGTACGACTACATCAACCGTGTTGTGCTAACGCTTCCGCTATCGGTGTACGAGGGTACGTGGACAACACTCTCCCCTCTCGTTGCTATGCATCACCATGATCTTGCGTGTGCGTAGGTTTTTTTTTGAAATTACTACATTCCCCAACAACTTATTGAAACAAAATCAATAAAACATGATCAATACAGTAGTATAATCATGTGAACACACAAAAACAGTAGGTAAAAGTGTTGGATTGTCTCCCGACAAGCGCTTTTTCTTTAATGCCTTTTAGCTAGGCATGATGGTTTCAATTACGCTCGCATAAAAGATAAGAATTGAAACACAAAGAGAGCATCATGAAGCATATGACTAGCACATTTAAGTCTAACCCACTTCCTATGCATAGGGATTTTGTGAGCAAAAAAATTAGAGGAGCAAGAATCAACTAGCATAGGAAGGCAAAACAAGCACAACTTCAAGATTTTCAACACATAGAGAGGAAACTTGATATTATTGCAATATGTAAAAGCATATGTTCCCCTCTCGTAGTAATTTTCAGTAGCATCCTGAATGAATTCAACAATATAACTATCATATAAAGCATTATTTTCATGATACATAAGCATAGAAATTTTCCTATTCTCCACATAAGCAAATTTATTCTCATGAAAAGTAGTGGGAGCAAACTCAACAAAATAACTATCATGAGATTCAAAATTAAAATCATGATGACAAGTTTCATGGTTATCATAATTATTTGTAGCATACATGTCATCACCATAATCATCGTAGATAGGAACTTTGTTTTCATCATCAATTGAAACCTCTTCCGAAATAGTAGATTCATCACTAAATAAGGTCATGACCTCTCCAAATCCACTTTCATGATTATTACAATAAGATTCAACACCCTCCAAAATAGTGGGATCATTAGTACTTCGAGTTGACACTCTTCCAAACCCACTTTCATCAATATAATCATCATAAATAGGAGGCATGCTTTCATCATAATAAATTTTCTCATCAAAACTTGGGGGAGTAAAAATATCATCTTCATCAAATATAGCATCCCCGAGCTTGTAGCTTTGCATATCATTAGCATCATGGATATTCAAAGAATTCATACTAACGACATTGCAATCATGCTCATCATTTAAATATTTTGTGCCAAACATTTTATTGACTTCTTCTTCTAACAATTGAGCACAATTTTCCGACCAATCATTTTCAAGAAATATATTATAAAGATGATCAATAATATTATGCAACCTAACTTCCATTTTTTATGTAGTTTTCTTTTATAAACCAAACTAGTGATAAAACAAGAAACTAAAATATTCAATTGCAAGCTCTAAAGATATACCTTCATGCACTCACCTCCCCGGCAACGGCGCCAGAAAAGAGCTTGATGTCTACTACGCAACTTTATTCTTGTAGACACGTGTTGGGCCTCCAAGCGCAGAGTCCTCAGAGACAGTAGCAATTTTCCTCAAGTGGATGACCTAAGGTTTATCAATCAGTGGGAGGCGTAGGATGAAGATGGTATCTCTCAAACAACCCTGCAATCAAATACAAGAAATCTCTTGTGTCCCAAACACACCCAATACAATGGCAATTTGTATAGGTGCACTAGTTCGGCGAAGAGATGGTGATAAAAGTGTAATATGGATGGTAGAAATATATTTTATAATCTGAATAAATAAAAACAGCAAGGTAGCAAATAGTAAACGGGCACAAGAAGGTATTGCAAGGCTTGAAAATGAGGCATAGGGTGTGTACTTTCGCTGGTGCAACCTCTCAACAATTCTAATATAACTGGATCATATAACCACCCCTCAAAGTGCAATGAAGAATCACTCCAAAGTTCCTATCTAGCGGAGAACATAAGAATAAATTTTTTGTAGGGTAAAAAACCACCTCAAAGCTATTCTTTCTGTTCGATCTATTCAAGAGTTCGTACTAAAATAACACAAAGCTATTCTTTCTGCTTGATCTCTCCTAGAGTCTGTACTAAAATTAAAATAACACCAAAGCAAATTCATATTCATAATACTCAATCCAACACAAAGAACTTCAAAGAGTGCCGCAAGGTTTCTACCAGAGAAACATAGATAAGAACGTGCATCAACCCCTATGCATAGATTACCCCAATGTCACCTCCGGAATCCGTGAGTTGAGTGCCAAAACATATATCAAGTGAATCAATATGATACCCCATTGTCACCACGAGTATTCAATTGCAAGACATATATCAAGTGTTCTCAAATCCATAAAAGTATTCAATCCGATAGCAACGAAATCTCAAAGGGAAAGGCTCAATTCATCACAACAAGATAGAGAGGGGAAAACACCATATGATCCGACTATATTAACAAAGCCCGTGATACATCAAGATCGTGACATCTCAAGAACACGAAAGAGAGAGAGAGAGAGAAAGAGAGATTAAACACATAGCTACTGGTACAAACCCTCAGCCCCGAGGGTGGACTACTCCCTCCTCATCGTGGTGGCCGCCGGGATGATGAAGATGGCCACCGGAGATGATTCCCCCCTCCGGCAGCATGCCAAAAAGGGTCTAGATTGGTTTTCAGAGGCTACAGAGGCCTGCGGCGGCGGAACTTCTGATCTAGGGTTATTTATGATGGTTTCTCTATTTATAGAATTTTTTGGCGTCGGTTTCACGCGAAGATGGGCCTCGAGGTGAGCACAACCCAACGGGGCACACGTAAGGGCCCAGGCGCACCCCGGTGTCTTGTGCCCTACTCCTTCACCTTCTGGTCCTTCGACGAAGCTTTGGGGGTCTCTTTTGTTCCAAAAAAACGTCAAAAAGTTTCAGCTCATTTGGAGAACTTTCATTTCTGCACAAAAAACAACACCACGGTAGTTCTGCTGAAAACAACGTCAGTCCGGGTAAACATGCAAATCATACCAAAACCATATAAAATGTTGTAAACATGGCATGAATACTTCATAAATTATAGATACGTTGGAGACGTATCACTCCCCCATGTCATTGCAGTGGCGTTTAAGCCCCCCTGTTTCTGCTTAAGAGGGAGAAAACGGTAATTCTTCTCCAACATCAGGACCGCTGAGGGAGTCCTGGATTAGGGGGTGTCCGGATAGCCGGACTCTACCTTTGGCCGGACTCTTGGACTATGAAGATACAAGATTGAAGACTTCACCCCGTGTCCAGATGGGACTTTCCTTGGTGTGGAAGGCAAGCTTGGCGAAACGGATATGTAGATCTCCTACCATTGTAACCGACTTTGTGTAACCCTAGCCCTCTCCGGTGTCTATATAAACCGGAGGGTTTTAGTCCGTAGGACGAACAACAATCATACCATAGGCTAGCTTCTAGGGTTTAGCTTCCTTGATCTTGTGGTAGATCTACTCTTGTACTACCCATATCATCAATATTAATCAAGCAGGAGTAGAGTTTTACCTCCATCGAGAGGGCCCGAACCTGGGTAAAAACATCGTGTCCCTTGTCTCCTGTTACCATCCACCTAGACGCACAGTTCGGGACCCCCTACCCGAGATCCGCCGGTTTTGACACCGACATTGGTGCTTTCATTGAGAGTTCCTCTGTGTCGTCATCTTTAGGCCCGATGGCTCCTCCGATCATCAACAACAACACGGTCCAGGGTGAGACTTTTCTTCCCGGATAGATCTTTGTATTCGGCGGCTTCGCACTGCGGGCCAATTCGCTTGGCCATCTGGAGCAGATCGAAAGCTACGCCCCTAGCAATCAGGTCAGATTTGGAAGTCTGAACTACACGGCTGACATCCGCGGGGACTTGATCTTCGATGGATTCGAGCCACAGCCGAGCACGCCGCACTGCCACGATGGGCATGATTTAGCTCTGTCGCCGAACAGTGCCCTGGAGGCCGCGCCCGCATCAGCTCCGACCCTTAAGTCGGAGCCAACTGCGCCAATCGAGGACGGGTGGTTAGACATCGCCTCGGGGGCTGAAGTCTCTACGGCGATCGAGCCGAACACCAGCCCAATCATCTGCGAAGCCCGTGACTCCAAGGTGCCGGACTCCTCTTCGGACTCCGAGCCCTCCGCGCCCCTACCAATCGAATCCGATTGGGCGCCGATCATGGAGTTCACTGCCGCGGACATCTTTCAGCACTCGCCCTTCAGCGATATTCTGAATTCGCTAAAGTCCCTCTCTTTATCAGGAGAGTCCTGGCCGGACTATGGTCAGCAAGGTTGGGATGCAAACGACGAAGAAATTCGACGCCCACCCACCACCCACTTCGTAGCCACTGTCGATGATTTAACCGACATGCTAGACTCTGACTCCAAAGACATCGACGGTATGGACGCCGATGCAGGAGATTTACCAAGAATCAAGCGCCTATAGGGCACGGGAAAGCCACCTCGTCAGATGACATATACATGGTGGACACCCCAAAAGAAGGCGATGGCGATGGAACAACGGAGGATGACCCTCCAAGAAGCAGCCTAAGCGCCAAGGCCAGCGGGCGCCCGCCTAAATCCCGCCAAAGCAAAACGGTGATTCCGCACAGGAGATAATAACACCGGACAAAGGTCAAGACAACCCCTCCAAAGAAGATTCAACACAGGAGGATGGAGAAGCAAGCCCTCATGAAAGAGCGGCAGACAGAGAGGTAGAGGATGATAATTACATGCCTCCCTCCGAAGACGAGGCAAGCCTCGATGACGACGAATTTGTCGTGCCTGAGGATCCCGTCGAACAAGAGCGCTTTAAACACAGGCTTATGGCCACGGCGAGCAGCCTTAATAAAAAACAGCAGCAACTTAGAGCTGATCAAGATTTGCTAGCCGACAGATGGACTGAAGTCCTTGCGGCCGAAGAGTATGAACTCGAACGCCCCTCCAAGAGCTACCCAAAGCGCAGGTTGCTACCCCGATTAGCGGAGGAAGCACCCACATCACCAGCGCATGACGCGGCCGACCGGCCACCTCGTGGCCGCGACAGAGAGGCCTCTTGGCCCTCCACTCAAGCCGCACCCCGGCGCCGCTCAAAAAATACCAAGGCACGGGGAAATGCGCCAGACCTGCGAGATATATTGGAGGACAAGGCAAGGCAAACAAAATCGATCTACGGATCACGCGGGCGCCCCCACGCGAGACGATAACCGCCACACCGGATACAAGAACTGGCCCGGCCGAACACACAGCAGCATAAAGCTCGTTTGAGCTACGTTGTGATATAGCCCAAAGATGCAGGTGCCGCACACCCACTATGCTTCACAGATGAAGTAATGGATCATAAAATCCCAGAGGGTTTCAAACCCGTAAACATCGAATCATACGATGGCACAACAGACCCTGCGGTATGGATCGAGGATTATCTCCTCCATATCCACATGGCCCGTGGCGATGATCTACATGCCATCAAATACCTCCCACTGAAGCTTAACGGACCAGCTCGGCATTGGCTTAACAGCTTGCCAGCAGAATCAATTGGTTGTTGGGAGGACCTGGAAGCCGCATTCCTCGGCAATTTCCAGGGCACCTATGTGCGACCACCAGACGCCGATGACCTAAGCCACATAATTCAGCAGCCAGAGGAATCGGCCAGACAATTTTGGACACGGTTCCTAACCAAGAAAAATCAAATCGTCGACTGTCCGGACGCAAAGGCCCTAGCAGCCTTCAAGCATAACATCCGCGACGAGTGGCTCGCCCGGCACCTAGGACAGGAAAAGCCGAAATCTATTGCAGCCCCCACGACACTTATGACCCGCTTTTGCACGGGAGACGACAGCTGGCTAGCTCGTAGCAATAACATGACTAAGAGCCCTGGTAATTCGGATACCAAGGACAGCAATGGCAGGTCGCGCCGCAACAAGCACAAGCGCCGCATTAACAGTGACAACACTGAGGATACGGCAGTTAATGCAGGATTCAGAGGCTCTAAACCCGGTCAGCGGAAAAAGCCATTCAAAAGAAATACTTCGGGCCCGTCCAGTTTGGACCGAGTACTCGATCGCTCGTGCCAGATACATGGCACCCCCAAAAAGCCAGCCAATCACACCAACATGGATTGTTGGGTGTTCAAGCAGGCCGGCAAGTTAAATGCCGAAAACAGAGACAAGGGGCTACATAGCAACGATGAGGAGGAGCCCCGGTCGCCGAACAGTAGTGGACAGAAGGGTTTCCCCCCACAAGTGCGGACGGTGAACATGATATACGCAACCCACATCCCCAAGAGGGAGCGGAAGCGTGCGCTAAGGGACGATACGCTGGCGATGGAGCCACGCCTAAAGTTCAACCCATGGTCCTCCTGCCCGATCACTTTTGATCGACAGGACCACCCCACTAGCATCCGTCATGGCGGATTCGCCGCATTGGTTCTAGACCCATTCATCGACGGATTTCACCTCACTAGAGTCCTCATGGACGGCGGCAGCAGCCTGAACCTGCTTTATCAGGATACAGTGCGGAAAATGGGCATCGATCCCTCGAGGATTAAACCCACTAAAACGACCTTTATAGGCGTCATGCCAGTTGTAGAGGCCAACTGTACAGACTCAGTTACACTTGAAGTGCTCTTCGGATCCCCGGATAATTTTCGAAGCGAGGAGTTAATCTTCGACATAGTCCCGTTCCGTAGTAGCTATCACGCACTGCTCGGGCGAACCGCATTTGCCAAGTTCAATGCGGTACCGCACTACACATACCTTAAGCTCAAGATGCCAGGCCCTCGAGGAGTCATTACGGTCAATGGAAACACCGAACGTTCCCTCCGAACGGAGGAGCATACGGCGGCTCTCGCAGCGGAAGTACAAAGCAGCCTCTCAAGGCAATTCTCCAGTCCGGCTATTAAATGCCCAGACACCATCAAGTGCGCCCGGAGTAACCTACAACAAGACCGCCTGGCACGTTCCGAGCAAGCGTAGCAATGCGGTCCCAACCCCAGCCCTCGCGAAATTGCAAAGCCAGTGCTACGCGTACATAACTACGCTCTGGAAATACCATGGGCACAGGGGGAGGGGCACCATCACGGCACGCCCGAAACACGGCTTAAACCGCACTAGGGGCTGCCGATTCCTTCATTTTCTCTTACTTTCAGGACTCCATTCTCCGGAAGGCCTGTCCGGCAGTACAATTGCCGCACAAACGATACAACAACCAGGGAAGCAGAAAGCTACGCCGCACTATGGAACTCCCAGGTGGTCTCTATAACGAGCAATATACCTGTTTCGCATACCATTCCGCAGCTCGCCCCTGGAAAGGACATGTTAAATAGTCCAATCTTTTGCTTATTTGCACTATTTGTATCGTTCTGCTTTGATCGCAGCTTTTTCAAATAAACAATGCATAGCTTTTGCCTATTATTGCATTCTTTTTTTTACGTATGTATGTTCATTAACGACACGTTGCACCCGTACACTTTGGTACGGACAGTACACCAGGGGATTAAGTACCCCACAATACGGTGTGAGAAGTCCGAACACTTTCACAAGTGCGGCACCCCAAACTTATAGCATTATATGCATCGGCTCCGAATCATGTCTTGGGTCAATAGTTGGGTTTGCCCGGCTCCTATGTTTTGGTACCTTACGTTACGTTATATCGGCTAAGGTAGCGCTAGGAGAACTACTGCGATTGTGCCCCAGTTGAGCTGGGCTAAGCACCTCAGTAGAGAAAGCTAAAACTGACCGTCATGATGAGGCGAGAGCTGGTCGCTGTTCGAGAGGTTTTCGAGTCCCTAAAGACTTATGCCGCTTAGAGCGAGGAGTCGGCTTGTCCGGCCTAGGCGTGGATAGCGCCCCGAAGTCGGTCTTCCGAATACTAGGGGCTTCGCCAAAATTTAAAATTATAGAATTCTATGGCTAAGGAGAGTGATAAAGCATTATAGTCTGATTGCCTTGTTTGTTGTGTTGAGTGCCTCCCTTGAAGGACCCAAGAATGGGAAAAAGAGCGCTCAAGTTTATCCCGAACACCCCAAAGACTGTGGCATGGGGGGCGTGTTTACCGACTCGCCATCTCTCAAATTTAATAAACGGCCGCACATAAGGTAATATTTTAAATTACAAAAAGTTGCTTAGCGCATATGAACAAGTTTTCAGCGTACAGAATCACAAATGCGAGTTCACTAAAAAATTACATCTTTGGAGCATTCATCCGCTATAAGGCGAGCACCCTTCAGGACGCCCTCATAATACGCCTCCGGGACGCGATGCTCCTTGCCCTCCGGTGGCCCATCCTTCACCAAATTTTCTCAAGATCCATCTTGCCCCAAAGTGTACTTTCACATGGGAAAGGGCCCTACGGGCACCCTCGATGCATACGGAGCGCTTGATGACTTCAAGCCATGGACAGGCATCCACCAGCCGCCTCACCAGCCCGAAGTAGCTCCCAGGCATGGCCTCCCCAGGCCACAACCAGACTATGAGACCCTTCATGGCCTGTTCGGCCAACATGTGGAGCTCGACCATTTGCTTCAGCTGGTCGCTCAAGGGCACCGGATGTCCGGCCTCAGCATACTGAGACCAGAACACCTTCTCCGTCGAGCTCCCCTCCTCGGCTCGGTAGTAGGCAGCGGCATCAGACGCACTGCAGGGCAAATCTGCGAATGCTCCTGGAGAGCTCCGGACTTGGGTAAGTAACAAGTAATTCACTTTCACGTGCTTGCTTTGCATAATGAATGCCTTACCTGCCGCTATCTTCTTCATCGCCTCAATTTCTTGGAGGGCTTTTTGCGCTTTGGCCTTGGCAGACTTTGCGCTTTTCGAGGGCTGCCGCAAGCTCGGACTCTTGCGTCTTCGAGTCAAGCTCCAAACTCTTGTGTTTTTTCACGAGAGCCTGGAGCTCTTTCTGCACCTCCTCCACCCGCGCCTCCTGCTTTCCTCGCTCTATCCGCTCCGCGGCCGCTTTGTTTTCGGCCTCGGACAGCGCTTTCTTCAGGGTCGCCACCTCAGTTGTGGCCCCTGCATTAGCACGTTGATCCTGTCATTTTTTGCAACCACATCTTTTTTATATACTTACGTAAGGTATTACTTACCTTCCTTCTCCTCGAGCTGCTTCTTGGCAAGGCCGAGCTCTTGCTTGGACCGCCGAGGTTCTGCTTATCGCATCTACCTCTGCCGTTAGTGCGGCAGAGACAGCAAAGGCAGCCTGCACATCCATATTAACACACTTATATTAGACTCCTGCGAATATTATTAGATCCTCTATTCGCTTCTCTCATGTAACGCCAAACAGAGCATCAGGCTACCGTCTATGCGGTAATATTTTTACATATTTTAGATACATACCTCAAAGCTCGTTAGAAGGTCAGCACGAGCTTCAGTCAGTCCGCTTTTGGCGGACTGAACCTTCTGGATCACCGTACTCATTACAGTACGGTGCTCCTCGTCGATGGAGGCGCCGTTAAGCACCTCCAACAGATTGTCCGGTGCCTCTGGTTGGACGGGGGTCACCGGCTCAATAGGCTTGCTCCTCTTGGAAGGAGGTTGCCTGCCGGAGTCCGGAACCGTTGAAGGTTCCGGCGCGGTGTCCGGCCCAATGCCGGACTTGGAGCCTTTGGGGGTTTTATCCCCTTTGCGCCTGGAGTCCGGGAGGTCTCCTTGCGGCGCCTCCAGGACCACCTCCTCCTGGCTTGGAACCTGTTGGGACAGCACCTCGGCATCGTCCGTAGGGCGAGGGGAGGTAGCAGTCGGAAGTGAAAGACTATTCACGTCCGACAAATCCAGGGAGCCGCTCGACGACTCGTCGAGCCGGGCTTTGGGCGGACTGCATAATTATATTCGGCGTAAGGAGAAGCGGTGCAATTGAAGAACACTATGAGTCACTCTGGTGTCTGAATACTTACGACTTCGCCAGGGGCTTGGCCCTGAGCGACCACTCCTCCTCGCCGTCGTCAGCGTTGGTGGAGCAGTCCGGAGGAAGGGTCCTTCCCTTCTTGGACCCCTCGGCCTCCCCAGTTGGGGCGGCCTTCCTTTTCTTTCTTCCCCCCGCTGGAGGGGGAGAGGCCTCTTCTTCCTCCTCCTCATCTTCGCGGGAGGAGTGCGTCTCGGAGTCGTCGGACGATGAATCCGACACCATCGGGCGCCGGGAACTCTTTCGAGTTCCCGTGGCCTTCTTCTTGGCCTTCTTAATGGCCTTCTTCTCCGGCACCACGTAAGTTGCCAGAGCCAGCAGTCCCGTCAAATGGGCGTCCGCTAGGTCTTCGGGCAAAGGAGCCGGACAGCTGATTTGTCCAGCCGTCCTCTGCCAGTCCTGTCAGAGGCATGGGGGCTTAGATCCCACATAGAGTCAAACTATGAAAGATAAACTATCATGTGAAAGGTAAAATAGCTTACCGCGCCGGCTTGACGCTGCGTGCTGAATCCGTGATCCTCGGTAGCGGATGCGGGTGCCTCGGCTCCCTTGAATAGCGCCTTCCAGGCATCTTCGTACGTTGTGTCGAAGAGCCTGCTCAGAGTTCGGTGCTGGGCTGGATCGAACTCCCACAAACTGAAATCCCGTTGTTGGCACGGGAGGATCCGGTGGATGAGCATGACCTGGACTACGTTGACGAGTTTGAGCTTCTTGCTCACCAGGTTTTGGACGCATGTTTGGATTCCGGTCAGCTCTCCTTTTTTACCCCACAACAGGCCCGTCTCCTTCCACGAGGTAAGCCGCGTAGGGGTTCCGGATCGGAACTCGGGGGCTGCGACCCATTCAGGGTCACGCGGCTCGGTGATGTAGAACCACCCCGATTGCCACCCCTTTAGGGTCTCCACGAAGGAGCCCTCGAGCCATAGGACGTTGGGCTTCTTGCCCACCATGGCGCCTCCGCACTCCGCCTGGTTGCCGCGCACCACCTTTGGCTTGACATTAAAGGTCTTGAGCCATAGGCCGAAATGGGGTCAGATGCAGAGGAAGGCCTCGCACACGACGATAAACGCCGAGATGTTGAGGACGAAGTTTGGGGCCAGATCATGGAAATCCAGTCCGTAGTAGAACATGAGCCCCCAGACAAATGGGTGGAGAGGGAAGCCCAGTCCGCGGAGGAAATGGGGGAGGAACACCACCCTCTCATGGGGCCCTGGGGTGGGGATGAGCCGCCCCTTGTCGGGGAGCCGGTGCGCGATGTCGTTGGACAGGTATCCGGCTTTCCTCAGCTTCTTGATATGTCCCTCCGTAACGGAGGAGACCATCCACCTGCCTCCCGCTCCGGACATGGCTGGAGAAAGGTTGAGGTGGGGAATGCGGACTTGGGCGCTGGAGCTCGAGTGCGCGAAAATGGATAGGCAAAGGAGGAAGAAGGCGTGGGCGAAAAGGTGGATCCTTATCCCCTTATATGGGCGGACGAAGCTATGCGTCCCCACCCGCCTGGTAAAACTCGCTTATCTCCCAAGCACCGTAATCAATGGTGCGGTTGGGTTACCCACGCCCGTATTGATGAGAATCCCGGAATAAGGGGACACGATCTCTGCTTCGACAAGACGTGCCAAAGAAACCGCCTCGCTAAATGCGCTGAGGTGGTAAAATGATTCGAATAAAGGCTTGGATGTGGTGTGATGACACGCCGCGGAATACGTCAGCAGATTGGATCTGTGTAAATATTATTCTCTCTATGGCAATATGTGGAACTTATTTTGCAGAGCCGGACACTATCCTTGTGTTCAAAATCTTCTATGAAGTACTTGGAGGAGGAACCCGCCTTGCAATGTCGAAGACAATCTGCGCGCCGGACTCGTCGTCATTGAAGCCTGGTTCAGGGGCTACTGAGGGAGTCCTGGATTAGGGGGTGTCCGGATAGCCGGACTCTACCTTTGGCCGGACTCTTGGACTATGAAAATACAAGATTGAAGACTTCGTCCCGTGTCCGGATGGGACTTTCCTTGGCGTGGAAGGCAAGCTTGGCGATACGAATATGTAGATCTCCTACCATTGTAACCGACTTTGTGTAACCTTAGCCCTCTCCGGTGTCTATATAAACCGGAGGGTTTTAGTACGTAGGACGAACAACAATCATATCATAGGCTAGCTTCTAGGGTTTAGCCTCCTTGATCTCGTGGTAGATCTACTCTTGTACTACCCATCTCATCAATATTAATCAAGCAGGAGTAGGGTTTTACCTCCATCGAGAGGGCCCGAACCTGGGTAAAAACATCGTGTCCCTTGTCTCCTGTTACCATCTGCCTAGACGCACAGTTCGGGACCCCCTACCCGAGATCCGCCGGTTTTGACACCGACAACCGCTGAACCGGCATTGATACTGTCCGGTGAGTGTATAACAGCTGAGATTCAGCGCACCCAATTGGTTGTTGACTCGCCCTCACCTTGGACACAAGAATCCAAATCCAGGATCGACATAGGCTGCTTGCACGTGTCTTTAAAATTTTGGATAAAACAAGCGTTCAACTCTGCCCATGATCTAATGGAATTAGCGGGCAACCCTTTCAACCAAGTACGAGCTGGCCCATCCAACATCATGATGAAATACTTAGCACATGCAGCATCACTAATATCCAACATCTCCATAGCCATCTCATACCTCTCAATCCAAGCCTCTGGGGGTTGATCCGCTGTGTAATTAGGCACCTCTCGTGGGCCCTTGAAATCCTTAGGCAAGCGCTCCTTGCGTAGAGCCGGCACTAAACAGGGCACACCCAGGGTTCTAGAGGTCACTCCTGCCTCCACAGACGCTGACGGATAAGCCGGGGATTGCTGTTGAGCCGCCAGCTCCGCCTCCCGACGCGCCCTGCCCTGATCAACCAAAGTCTGGGCATCATTACCACCGCACGCCGGGTCATGCCTACGAGGTTGGTTACGGTGTTGCTCACTGCTTGAAACTGCTGGCGAATCAATGTGCCTGCTATAACTCCGACTTGGTCGAGGGGTTGAGTGAATCCGCTCATGACTATAAGAATAAGCCGCCTGTTGAGCAACAACTGTCTGAAGAAGTTCTCTGGCCCTCTGTGTTTCTATTGCCGTCGGAGACTCGCCTTCAACTGGGAGAGCCGCCAATCGTGTCGCCGCAGCAATCATGTTCTCCAAAGGGTTAGAATAATGACCCGGTGGCGTCGGAACATGCCGAGGCAGAGTCATATCCAATTGAGGCGGATCTGCAGCACGCGGCTGAACCGGCGCTCCAGTCACGGGCGCCTCAACCGCCCGGTTCACCACAGGCGGGTCACTGGTCCCTGCCCCAGGCGTGTTGAAGAGATTTCTCGCATCATAAACCGGAGGTAAACGGCTCTGGTGTCTCCTTCTCATGATAGCATTCAAAGCGTTTTGATCCAAAGTAAGCCGGAAAGACTCTGCCTGAATCCGTTGCGCCTGACCGTCCAAAGCAACCCGCTCCGTAGCCATCCTAGCGTTCTCAGCCGCCAACTCCTCCTTGGCTTGAGATATCTCATCTCGTAGTTTCGCCACATCAACCTTATGTTGTTCTTTGTCTCCGGGATCACCTCCACCCTCATCAAAGTCGCCAAAGCCTCCAACAACTCTATCAGAACTTGAGCCGGCTGGCGCGCAGAGCCGCTAGCACCAGCCGTCACCGCAGCCGTTGAGCTCGAGATCATAGCCGCGGCGGTTGTTGAGCCGAGCGCCGACTGTGTACCGGCCATGAAGATCGCCACCCTGTTCGGCGGCTCATAGGGGTCCGGAATACTGTCGCCATCGGAACAGCCCCCAAGCCGGCCGTGTTGCAGTTGATACATTGAATTGGTCTCACCGGTTGGCGACTCACCATCAGAGTAGATGGCCGTCTCACCACCAGACACAGATTCTTCCTCAAATTCCGCCCCATGGATAAAACCAACAAAGGCATGCTTCACGGCGGGTTGAACCTGGGCGGGTCGTGCGCGCTGAGCCGTCTTGATGATGTCGGTGCAGGTGTCCGGCTCAGGGCCCGGTTCGCCGATCTTGCCGATGAAGACGTGGATTCCGCCGAAGGGGACCCGGTACCCGTACTTAATTGAGCCGACCTCGAGGCCCCAGCCTGCGTCGTCGATGTAGAGCTTGCCGCGATGACTCTTGGTCATCTGGCCCACAACGTATCCTTTGATCCCTTTGAAGCTGCCCTTCAAGAACTCGAAACCACCGTGCGCTGGCCCCATAGTGGGCGCCAACTGTCGTGGACTTAACACGGTAGATGTCCTAGCGAAAGGACTTAGTCATGGAGCCATCGCAAGTAGGTTAGCTTAAAGGGGTTAATCCGGACAAAGGACACAAAGAGTTTATACTGGTTCGGCCCCTCGCGGTGGAGGTAAAGGCTTACTCCAGTTTTGGGATTGTATTGCTTGGGTCTCGAGCGAATACGCTTGACCTAGTCCTGATCTCTTGTTTCTTGCCCTTAACTCGCCGCCGGGTCACCCCTTTATATACACAGGTTGATGCCCGGTGGCTTACAGAATCCCATCCGGCTCATACACAACGTGTCCGGCTCGGTGACTAACTAAGCTTGCCTTACAATACAAGTCATGCATATGGCGGTTCATCCTCTTCGGCCTCAAGTCGCCTCTCGGTCTTGGGCCGTCAATAGGCTTGCTATGACCCGCCATCTTCATCGATAAGTCCCCAGTGGTATGACCCGGCCCTTCCTGAGCAGTCAATATCCAGTAATTATATCCCCAACAGTGTGGCAAGGACAAGAGAATGTTGAACCCCTTCAAAATGCTAAGGACACATATTAGCAAAAGCTCAACACTCTTCATTTATCTCAACTCTATTCCTAGTAGGTTGTTCGTTGGTTTCCACCCTTCCATCGATCTCCCCCCACCCAGGCGATCCCCCTCCCACCGATTTTTTTTTCCTCCCTCCGGAAACCAAGACCGGTTTAATTCATGCCCAGAAAAAAAACCCTCGATCCCCCCTCCCATCGATACCCCCAACGGATTCTTTTCCTTTTGCACATAACATGTATTCCATGTATAGCAGAAATCATATCACAATTCATGATCACGTAGTCTTTCCGTGTATGCAGCCTAGACCTTCCACATATCAAGTTGGATTCTTTCCATGTATACAACCGAAACCTTCCAGATGGACGACCCATATCTGCGAGCCAGATTTTGCCTCATTTGGTGAAGGCATCCCATCCTTGGAAGCGACGACCGGGCTGGGCGACGATCTCTGGAAGCGACGACCAGATCGAGAGACGGTCTCTTGAAGCGACTACTGGATCGGCGACGATCTCTGGAAGCGACGACCCCCTCCTGGCAAGTCAGAGTTTTCCATGGAAGGTGTGCCAGAGTTTTCCATGGAAGGTGAAGCCACAGGTCAGCATCATTACCCTATTCGTGTGAGTACAAGATCAATATACAACAATAATTTGTAATGCATCAGACTCCAGAATAAGACTGAAGTTCTTCAGTGCCAACGCAGCTTCTGCTTAGCCTAAAACATATTACAGTGACGTTCTATGAACCATAAAACCAAAGGTGTGTGTTCACTTTACCTCTCCTGTTATACTGTAACTTGTTGAGAAAAGAAATAACCCCCCATTGAGATGCATATCTGTAGCTCATATTACTTCCAGTGTCCATGGAAGGATATCAAGAATTGTGGTCCAGTGATGACTAAGACTCGGTTACCATTATTTGTTGAAGAAGGTTCAAGCTCTGCTAGGGCCTGAACACAGAGCAGAAATTAAGGTATGTGTTTCGACCATTATTTGCCTGGCATATTGCTGATCTAAAGACATGTGTGTCTTTTATGGCAGCCTTCGTACAATTATCACAATATGTAATACACAGCTGGAGGAAAAATCGACATATATAAGTGTGCCCCACTAAAGGATGTGTTTCGACCATGCTTTGTTTAGTACAACCATTAGTAAATAACAAGAAACGCACACTATGAATTTGCTGCCGCACTTATGTGTTTCAATAACAGACCAAGCTTTGTACAGTACAACCATTAGCAAATAACAAGGAATGCACACTATGAGCAGTGTGCAGAATGACATGAAAAGCTAACAAGCAGGATAAGGAAAATCAGTCAACAAAGTTCAAAACTCGTTATAATTCAGTAGGCAAAATCAATAGGAGATTACACACTTGATTAGGACATAGGTGACACGCCATGCTCCTGGATTGCTCCTGCAGATTATATCAAACTGAAGAGCAGTTTCATGGAAGAAAATACCCAACATCTGGTAATTAAGGGCAACTGAAGAGAAATAGAGCTTAAGCCGTTAGAAGCGCCTAATTGAACTAGCTTCCGATAGAAAATCACCAGTAATTCAGTGATATAAGTATTCTTATTTTTCATGCAATGACCTAAAAAAGGAATTATATTCACTAAATAATCCACCACAACCAAGGAAACGATTATAAAATGAGCATACTTGTAAGAAGAAGTGCTTCGAGTTCAAATAATGCTTGCAATGTCTTAACATCACCGATATTCTCCAATAGGATGTTATCCAAATAATGACTGACACAGAAAACAACCACAATAAGGTGATTAGATTCTACTGTAGAATATAACTTCAGATATTTTCTGAACACTTCGTGGCTGGCTTACATGGCAACAACAGGCTCAACAAGCAAAGCTCAGAAACATTGATGTTCATTGTAAGTGTTTTAGATGGCGGCATGTACCAACCATAGACATGTAGGCCGCCGCTGCTTACCTGCTTTCTTCTACCGGCTCATCCCGCCGCATCCAGCCAGCTGTTGCCACTCACCGGTCCCAGTCTCTTCGGCCGCTCACACCCGATGTCCAGTCCGCTGCCTCTGGGAACTTCTTCCTAGCCACACCTGCCCGCACCTACTGGCTACTGTGGCCTTAAGAGAAGAAGTAGACATCCAGCCAAAAGGCAGAAACGTATCACTGGTTATAGGTAGATATCATAAGGTCCAGGATCTAGCCAGAACAATTAAGACATCAAGTTACCAAATCAAAATATATCCATTATTACATTTGTACCGAGTTTGAACATGCTTAAACACATAGAAAGTAATATGCAGATTATATTATCCGAAACTGATATTGCTGGAGAGAATTATATTAGCAGCAACTGCTTAGTTCAAACAAAACATGGTTCGTCTATTTACTTACAAGTTAATTAAAGCATCTACTTAATTGACAAATTCAACTATAGAGAGCCCATGGGCAGTACTCCCTCTGTAGAAGGCATGGAATTTGGCTTATAGAATGCTTTTAATCCATAATGGATTCATGCGGCCCCAAAGCAGAAACACACAACGTCCCAATTTTATTTTGCGGTTTAGTTCTTTCTTAGTTTCATTTATTTTGTGTCTGTTTGCCCCTTTTACCTTTTTTTAGGCAGCTGGAGCTGGACTCCAATTAGATGAACTCCTAACTAATGTTTAAGAAATGGAAATAGTAGCAGCATCATTGCTATTGAGGTTTTCTATTCTCTCCTTGTTTCTGGCATAGCCATGGTCAACTCGTGGTAACGGAGAATTACTTGTTGGTTAGATTACTTTTCCTTTTGGTAGATTACTTATGTATATTATCCTTTTGCTTTGACACTGAACACTGGAGATGTAGTATTCTGCCGCGATCAAGATACCAGCTTAACCACCACCTGATCATTTTGCAAAACAAAATGCACCAATTTATGGATAGTTGTTTTGTAATCAATCATCTACTACATCTAAGTAAAACGTTGTTGCGTACTCCCTCCGTCCGAAAATACTTGTCGAAGAAATGGATGTATCTAGATGTATTTTAGTTCTAGATACATCCATTTTTATGCATTTCTGCGACAAATATTTCCGGACGGAGGGAGTACATGTAACACACTCCAGCCTTCATTCTTTGCTTAACATTAGCAGACGGTGTAAAATAACCAAGCTCACAACATTCTGAAGCGATCTATTGGCTACTTCAACAGGCAATGGACAGAGAGAAGGAATCAACAGGTGATTTGCTCACACCAGTGGAGGCATAGAATTCTTCTCAAAATTTATCGCAGCACTTGTGGTCAGCGGCGAGGATGAACACCCACACCCGCTCCTTGTTGTCGGCCTCTGCGTCCTCCTCCCTCAACATGTTTATATAATGCAGTATAAAATATTTTTGTATCCCATTTTTTTCATCAAGATAAAAAAAGAGCGATGGATTTAGATGATTTTAGAAAATATCAAGTGACATAGCCACCGACTTAACAATGAAGGAGCGGGCTGAAACACCATGGGAAGAGGTGCATACAAATAATCCTTTTTATATGTATGTTATACACGATAATAAAAAAGGTGCATATTTTATATGATAATTTTTTCTGAATATGTCAGAATAGAGATGTATTCTAGCGACACTCAAAAAGAATCGACCGACAAGGGTTCCAACGCGACGTCGTCACTGGAAGATGCCAAAAGTTTACATATTTGTTTACAACATGATAATGTGCAAGTTGTGATATTGCATAACAAAGCAAATTAGCAAATATAAAGGTTTAAATACAAGGTAGTTTTTCAATGTGATTATCGGTTTCTCGTTTGCCATATTTTTTTGTGTATTCAACTAATTTGGCTAATTTTTGTATACTGATTTGGCACATTCTTATATCATGATGATAGACTGTGTTTGTACCCCAAGAGATATTAGAGTCATTAAATCAATGATGCCTGCCCCCAAAAATTCAAATTGGTGGAGATTGGAAATGCATTGTTATCAAACGACGAGTTGAAATGGTTTATAAAAGATGATATGTTCTTGCACAACGGCATAAGACCGATCGCATAAACTTTGTACTTAACAACACAAACCATATATAATATATAATACCATAAATATATTATAAATGTGGAATTACAAGTGATAAATGCTTACATATATTACATGTGTGCTCATGACCATCTACGAGATAGGCAGGTTAAAAGATACATATTATTAGCACGTTCGTACTTGGCCAAATAAGAAAAGATGGAGAAAAAGACATAGAGCCATCAAATACCGTCACATCGTACAACATGTTAATACTTATCTACAACAAGATATGGTTAGACATAGACCCATGAAAATATCGTTTGCATGATGAGTATTCTCCATTACACATTTAAGACCTTTGACGCAGTGGCAAAGCTTGAGAGGAAATCGTGGGGGCATGGGCTGCTGGTATCAAACTTAATTGCTATGGGCTGATTTTTAGTGGAGAAATAAGCATATATAACTAAAGGATATACACACATTTCTTATGAGCTGGGGGGGGGGGGGCAGGTTTGTCACGCCCAAGATGCGACCCTATCCAAAAGGAACTCGAAGGTCCCACCAAGGATAGAAGCGCATCTTGAAGACGCTTTTGCAAGGTGGATATCATTACATCAACATAACATAATAGTGGGGATACATCCAATACATACAATGTCACATGAATACAACAATACAACATACAACATCAACATCCAACTACGGATGAATCATAAAGAGAAACTCAAACGACATCCACCCTGCTAGCCCAGGCTGCCGACCTGAAACCTATCCCCTGATCGAAGAAGAAGCAGAAGAAGAACTCCAAAACAGTAAACATCGCTCTCGCGTCATGGTCACCGCATAACCTGTACCTGCAATCTGTTGGTGTAGTAATCATGAGCCACGAGGACTCAAAGAATCCCATTACCATGGGTATCAAGACTAGCAAAGCTTAAAGGAAAGGAAGGGGTAAAGTGGTGAGGTTGCAGCAGCGACTAAGCATATATGGTGGCTAACATACATAAAATGAGAGCGAGAAGAGAAACAAAGGAACGGTCACAACTAGTAATGATCAAGAAGTGATCGAACTCCTACTTATGTCGACATAACCCAAAACCGTGTTCTCCTCTCGATCAACCCCGAAAAGAGACACTCACGGTTATGCACACGGTTGGTGTATTTTAGAAGAGTTTACTTCAAGTTTACTACAACCGGATATTAACAAATTCCCATCTGCCACATAACCGCGGACACGGCTCTCGAAAGTTTATACCCTGCAGGGGTGTCCCAACTTAGCCCATGATAAGCTCTTGCGATCAACGAAGGATATTCCTTCTCCCCGGGAAGACCCGATCAGTCTCGGAATCCCGGCTACAAGACATTTCGACAGCAATAAAACAAGACCAGCAAAGCCGCCCGATGTGCCGACAAATCCCGATAGGAGTCGCATGTACCTCGTTCTCAGGGCACACCGGATAGGTCAGCCTACGAGTAAAACCAGCCCTCGAGTTGCCCCTTGGTGGCCCCTTGATCAGCCTGCTTTCGACCAACACTGAAGGAGCACCGGCCCCGGGGCTAAAATAAAGATGACCCTCGGGCTCCGGAAACCCAAGGGAAAAAGGGCTAGGTGAGGCAAATGGTAAAACCAAGGTTGGGACTTGCTGGAGGAGTCTTATTCAAAGCGAACTGTCAAGGGGTCCCATAAATCACCCAACCGCATTAGGGACGCAAAATCCGGGAACATAATACCGATATGACGGAAACTAGGGCGGCAAGAGTGGAACAAAACACCAGGCATAAGGCCGAGCCTTCCACCCTTTACCAAGCATATAGATGCATTAATAAAATAAGAGATATTGTGATATCCCAACATAATCCTGTTCACCAAGGAGCAATCTTCAACTTCACCTGCAGCTAGCAACGCTATAAGAGGGCTGAGCAAAGCGGTAACATAGCCAAACAATGGTTTGCTAGGAAGGGTGTCAATGGTTAGAGGTTCATGGCAATTTAGGAGGCTTGAGGAGCAAAAGATAGGTAGCGCAGCAAAGCGATAGAACGAAGCAACTAGCATAGCAATGATAGTAGTGAGATCCAGGGTAGTAGTCATCTTGCCTGAAATCCCGCAAGGAAGAAGAACGAGTCCATGAAGAAGATGAAGCCACGAAGACGAACCAAGCGTAGACGAACGAATCCTCACGATCGCAACGAAACGGGAACTATCGAGAAAAAGCACACAACATGGTAAACACACCACAAATGAACAAGACATGATGCTCAACCAAGTATGATGCATGACAAGGCTACATGAAGCTACTCATGGCAAAAGATGATGCATACAAGACCAACACATCAAAGCAAGTTTAAATGAGGCCGGAAACAATATAGAACAATTCTGGTAAGTCCTCATATGCAAATTTCGAAATTGTTCCAGATCTGAATAAACCTTAAGTTAAAGTTGTTAAACAGCAAGTTAAGATGCACCAATATGATCTACACAAAATTCTAGTCAAGTTACATATAAAGTTCATTAGATTCGGAGCTACGGCCTAGAAGATATGAGCAGAACAAGATAAGCATGGCATTGATACAAAATGCATACAAACATCAAGCACACACCTCAAATCATGGATGCAACATGATAATATGAAACTACATGCAAAATCAAGCAAGTTCCATATAGGGCACACTCAAAACGGAGCAACGGTTCAACACATACACATGAAACAAGTTATAGCAACAATCTGTCCAAAACAGCAACTAGGCATATTGCAAGCATCAAAACAACATGCTACAGAATCCCAATGTGAAAACCAAAGGCATGGGCATGATGTACATGTAAAGCATGACAAAACATGAACACTGAGCTATCTCCAGCAATCACTAGAACATGCTCAAACACACATGGCAAGATTGCAAATAATAACAGTTTCAGACTGCAGAAATAACATCAGGTTGCAATGTTTAGAGCTATCAAACAACATGTTACAGGAACTTATCATGGCAAACAAAGGCATGGAGTGAATCTAATAATTGCATAAAACAAAAGTCCTTTACTGACCATGAGCCAAAAAAGATCAGAAGATATGATGGAACCCATGTAAACATAGCAAGTTATATGACAGATTCATACATGGCAGGAACAACAATAAGTAGGCATGTTGGTGAGCTTAAACCACTCACTACAGAGCAATACATGGCATGTCAGGGCAACCAACAGTAAGCAGACATGTTTATGAAGCTAAGCATGGCAAGATCAAGTTCATAGGGTGCATGGATCACTAGTAAAGCTCATGGCAAAACTGAACTTAATGTTAACAGGCTGACAGCAACATTATTTAGCAACTTTAGAGCAATATTACAACAAGCTACAGCAGGCTATAAATGCAACCAGGGGCATCGATGGATAGAGAAAGACATGTATAACAAAACATTCTTAGTGAACATCTCCAGATTATGCATATAATGACTTGTAGAAGCAGGTTAACATAGGATCATGATATAGCAGATTCAGACATGCAAAGCAGCAACAGCAAGTACCCTACCTAACAAGTTTGATGCACTCAGTACAATACTCACAAAAATACATGGATAGCACCCCTGTAGAGATGGCATGACATAGAACAAAACTCATGTAGAGCTCATGCTCATAGGATGCACACATCAAATGCAACAAAAATGACAAATCACCAAGTTATAACAGTTTCAGCAGATTAACGTCATATAACACTCTTACAACGATGATTCGGGCATCAAGATGGACTCAAATGAACATTATGCAATGGAACAAAATGAAGATAATCTCACAAGAACATTTTGACATATTACACGCACGAAACAGAGCAGTATGCAGCAAGTTATGAAGCGATGAACATGGCATGATTATGCAAAAATATCTCGGGACTTAGAGAAAATATATACCCTCTGAAAAGTCAACCCGGGACGAGGAGGTCCCGGGACGGAGCGGATCCGGGACGGTGCAGGGGCGCGTTTGGTTGGAGGGACCGGTGGATCTCATCCAACCGGCCCGACCTCACCGGAGACGAGGGCAGCGAGGCCGTGGGAACGCCGACGAGGGGCTCCGGCGACGGGATCCGGCGGAGGGAGAGGCGGCGGGGCGGCGGCGCTCGCCGGAGGAGGCCGGGAGAGGAGGGAGACGGCCGGATCCGGCGGAGGGGACGGAGAAGCGCGGGCGGCGCTGAGCTGGGTCGCCGGAGGCAGCCGGTGCCGGAGTGAGGCGCGCAGTGACCTCGGGCGCGGGCGGCGGAGGAGCACGCGGGAGTTTTCGGGCGCGGGCTCCCATGGTCGGGCGGCGGCCCGGCCCCCTCATGGGCCGGATCTGGGCTCATGGGCCCAGCAGTGGTGGGAGGCGGCGCGACAGTGGCGGCCTCGGGAGTGGAGGAGAGAGGCGGCGCGCTGAGGTGTCGGCCCGATTGGTCCGGCAACGTGGCTCATGGGCGGCGGACGCGTCTGACGGGCGGCGGACATGTCCGTGCGGGGAGGAGTTTGCTAGGGTTTGGACTGCGCGAAATTTCAGGGGGAGAGGCATATTTATAGATATATGGAGCTAGGAGAGTCCAAATGAAGTGCGGTTTTCGCCCACACGATCATGATCGAACGACCGAGAGCATAGAGGGGAGTTTGCTGGGCTTTGGGCCACTTTGAAAGGGTGTTGGGCTGCAAGACGAAAGGGGGTTTTACGGTTACCCGGTTAACCGTTGGAGTATCAAACGACCTCCAAATGGCACGAAACTTGACAGGCGGTCTACCGGTGGTATACCAAGGCCGCTTGGCAAGACTCGGTCCATTCCGAGAATGTTTAACACCCGCTCACAACAAGAGACAAAAGGGGAACGCCGGAGGGCATAGGAGTGCCGGATTGCAAAACGGATAACGGGGAAAATGCTCGGATGCATGAGACGAACACGTATGCAAAATGAGATGCACATGATGACATGATATGAAATGCATATGATGACATGGCAAAGTGCAACACGCAAGCAAATGACAAGGCAAGGACTGCGAAAAACTGGCAGACACCTGGCGCAACGAATCCGGGGCGTTACAACACTCCTCCACTAACAAGAGATCTCGTCCCGAGATCTTAGGACCGAGACGGAAGGGAAAAAGGGAGATGCGAAACAAGAACTCAAGATATGAAGCAAAGAATCGAGAGAACACGAGAAGAAGAGAGAAACGACGAGAATGACGAGAATCGAAGGCTCACGGAATCAGATAGGCTATGAAGCCACTCCGGTTAGCACGAGATAAGAAACGAATAAGGCTGAAAGGATTTAGGCAGCACTCCGGCTGTAACATGGAAGGAGTTGGAACTGAGTTTGACAAAATGGAACGATAGTTGACGAGAGGAACAACACAATGCCTCCGGAAGAATTGAAAGAATTGAATGAAAAGAACTTAGAAGGAAGGATTGAACGGAGTTGTTGAGGAAATCAACAACGAAAAGAATCAGCTTGTTGTGGACTTAAGGAAAGCATCTCAAAATCATAAGGTGATAATCGACCACAAACGAAAATGATTGGATAGCTGAGGAGAACGAAGAAATGCAAAACTCCACTTAAAAAGAATACGGAGAATTAATTGCACTTCGAGATGCGAGAAGAATAGATACTTAAACTCCACCAACAAAATCTTGATGAACTCTTGAATAATGAATTAAATCATGAAGAACCACCATGAAGAACTCCGGTGACAAAAGGATGATGAGATAGAATGAAGGAAGAAAGAATAAGATGAGCCTTGCGGTGATTTATATGGAGGTTCCGACGAGATGGCCGAGGAAATTTGAACTCCGGAAAAGAAAAGATGAAAACACTTGGAACTAGAATTTATTCCTCAAGAACAAACTCCGATGGAAGGGGTTAATCACTTGGATGAAATAAGAATAAGGTTTATTGTATGCTTATCCTTCATCAAATTAAATTTATGACAAGCAATGGATTTGCATACTACTTATTCTTGATGAAAAGGATTGAGAAGTGACATATCGCAAACTTGAGAAGGTCTTCATGAACCACCGGTAGGATTGAAAAAAAACGAATGGATTAATATGATCATCAAAGAAAAGAATCTTGAACGAACACCGTTAGAATTCGAAAATGACTGATGAAAGAGACTTAATCACCGGGAAGAATTAGAAGAACCAATAAGCTAGAGGGGATTTAGATGCAAACGAACAAAGAGATCATGAGCTGATTAAAGAACACTTGAATGAAGCACCGGGATAACTGGATAACGGTAACTGAAATATGAGGACCAAGAATTCTTCTGGAACGATGGCCTCCGGTAAAAAGAAATGGAAAAACAACACCTGACATACTCCGGATGGGTAAGAAAAGAATATCTGACGAATGGAATAATTCGAGAGGATAAAATGAAGCTAGAACCACGAATCTTCGAGAGAACGGGCAAGATTTAGAAGGAACTCTACTTCGGTCTTCAAAGGACGACGATAAACACCACCAAAATTGTTGAGATACTCCGGTAGAATGAAAAGCGAAGAGGTTGAGCCAACAATGAAATGATTTGAAATCGATCTTGGAAAAGGCATGTGACTGATGAAATTCATTCTTACGTCAAACTTGAAAAGAATTTGGGAATAACTCCGGGGAATTAGAAGAGTCAGGTAAGATCCTGGGAAAAGACCTGTGGGTTAGGGCCCACTGAATAGATAACACCGTCGGAAAGGATTGTTGAAGAGATAGATGATGCACCGGAACAATTGAAATATTAGAATGAGGTGATAACCTCGAATTAATTCAAACATAGACGAATCTCCTGAGATGTGTTGAACACTCCGGAAGGATAAATTGGCAAGAGGCGAACGAGCAGGGAAAACACTTGATCCAAGGAAAAGAATGTGATCAACCCGAAAAACTTGAATTGAGTGCACCGGAAAAGAAAGGGATGAAGAATGACGAACAAGACGAGAATTCACGGTTGAAATAATTGAGGGAAGACTCAAGAGGCTCCACACGAATGGAATTGATGGTCGGAAGAAACTCGAACTCCGGGAATAATAGGGTGGGAGGGCGGGAAAATAAAGACAACTTGGAAGGGGGAACCGACGAATAACTTCAAGAGGAAACAACGGTTGAAATCATTAAGGAAAGAAAGCAAAGACTTCTCATGAGTAGGATGGGTACTCGATTACGGACTCCGGTTTCGAGAAGAAGAAGGGTGGGAGGATGGAAAAAGAAAACAACTGAGGATTGAACTCAAAGATGAAGAGGCTCGAGTCAACTTGACGAGAAATGCACCGGATGAAAAGAGCTGAGAACCAACTACTGGAAAACCAACTGCGTGATCCTAAAGAAAAAATTTGAAGGGGAAGAGGAGTAGTTCAAAACACCTACGTCAAGATTCCTTACCAGAGCGACGAAGGGGCTGAGGAGTAAAAAGAATTCCTACTCTTCGATATAACTAGACTCAGAAAACAGTTTTCTTCTAGACTCAACGACGGCCAAACTACACTATCAATCAAGGGGGCTCCTAGGGTCGGTCGAGGCTCTGATACCAACTTGTCACGCCCAAGATGCGACCCTATCCAAAAGGAACTCGAAGGTCCCACCAAGGATAGAAGCGCATCTTGAAGACGCTTTTGCAAGGTGGATATCATTACATCAACATAACATAATAGTGGGGATACATCCAATACATACAATGTCACATGAATACAACAATACAACATACAACATCAACATCCGACTATGGATGAATCATAAATAAACTCAAACGGCATCCACCTCGCTAGCCCAGTCAGCCGACCGAACCTATCCCCGATCAAAGAAGAAGCGTAAGAAGAACTCCAAAACAGTAAACATCGCTCTCGCGTCATGGTCACCGTGACAACCTGTACCGCAATCGTTGGTGTAGTAATCTGTGAGCCACGAGGACTCAAAGAATCCCATTACCATGGGTATCAAGACTAGCAAAGCTTAAAGGGAAAGGAAGGGGTAAAGTGGTGAGGTTGCAGCAGCGACTAAGCATATATGGTGGCTAACATACGCAAATGAGAGCGAGAAGAGAAACAAAGGAACGGTCACAACTAGTAATGATCAAGAAGTGATCCTGAACTCCTACTTACGCCGAGACATAACCCAGAAACCGTGTTCTCCTCTCGATCAACCCCGAAAAGAGACACTCACGGTTACACACACGGTTGGTGTATTTTAGAAGAGTTTACTTCAAGTTTACTACAACCGGATATTAAGAAATTCCCATCTGCCACATAACCGCGGGCACGACTCTCGAAAGTTTATACCCTGCAGGGGTGTCCCAACTTAGCCCATGATAAGTTCTCGCGATCAACGAAGGAAATTCCTTCTCCCCGGGAAGACCCGATCAGTCTCGAATCCGGCTACAAGACATTTCGACAAAGAATAAAACAAGACCAGCAAAGCCACCGATGTGCCGACAAATCCCGATAGGAGTCGCACGCACCTCGTTCTCGTGGCACACCGGATAGGTCAGCCACGAGTAAAACCAGCCCTCGAGTTGCCCGTGGTGGCCCGCGATCTGCCCGTTTAGGACAACCACTCGAAGGAGCACCGCCCGGGGGATAAAATAAAGATGACCCTCGGGCTCCGAAACCCAAGGGAAAAAGGGCTAGGTGAGGCAAATGGTAAAACCAAGGTTGGGCCTTCTTTGGAGGAGTCTTATTCAAAGCGAACTATGAAGGGGGTCCCATAAATCACCCAACCGCGTTAGGGACGCAAAATCTGGGAACATAATACCGATATGACGGAAACTAGGGCGGCAAGAGTGGAACAAAACACCAGGCATAAGGCCGAGCCTTCCACCCTTTACCAAGTATATAGATGCATTAATAAAATAAGAGATATTGTGATATCCCAACATAATCCTGTTCACCAAGGAGCAATCTTCAACTTCACCTGCAGCTAGCAACGCTATAAGAGGGCTGAGCAAAGCGGTAACATAGCCAAACAATGGTTTGCTAGGAAGGGTGTCAAAGGTTAGAGGTTGATGGAAATTTAGGTGGCTTGAGGAGCAAAAGATAGGTAGCGCAGCAAAGCGATAGAACGAAGCAACTAGCATAGCAATGATAGTAGTGAGATCCAGGGTAGCGGTCATCTTGCCTGAATTCCCGCGAGGAAGAAGAACGAGTCCATGAAGAATATGAAGCCACGAAGACGAACCAAGCGTAGACGAACGAATCCTCACGATCGCAACGAAACGGGAACTATCGAGAAAAAGCACACAACATGGTAACACACCACACATGAACAAGACATGATGCTCAACCAAGTATGATGCATGAAAAGGCTACATGAAGCTACTCATGGCAAAAGATGATGCATACAAGACCAACACATCAAAGCAAGTTTAAATGAGGCCGGAAACAACATAGAACAATTCTGGTAAGTCCTCATATGCAAATTTCGAAATTGTTCCAGATCTGAATAAACCTTAAGTTCAAGTTGTTAAACAGAAAGTTAAGATGCACCAAGATGATCTACACGAAATTCTAGTCAAGTTACATATAAAGTTCATTAGATTCGGAGCTACGGCCTAGAAGATATGAGCAAAACAAGATAAGCATGGCATTGATACAAAATGCATACAAACATCAAGCACACACCTCAAATCATGGATGCAACATGATAATATGAAACTACATGCAAAATCAAGCAAGTTTCATAAAGGGCACACTCAAAACGGAGCAACTGTTCAACACATACACATGAAACAAGTTATAGCAACAATCTGTCCAAAACAACAACTAGGCATATTGCAAGCATCAAAACAACATGCTACAGAATCCCACCGTGAAAAACAAAGGCATGGGCATGATGTACAGGTAAAGCATGACACAACATGAACACTGAGCTATCTTCATAAATCACTAGAACATGCTCAAACACACATGGCAAGATTGCAAATAATAACAGTTTCAGACTTTGCAGAAATAACATCAGGTTGCAATGTTTAGAGCTATCAAACAACATGTTACAGAACTTATCATAGCAAACAGAGGCATGGAATGAATCTACTAATTGCATATAACAAAAGTCCTTTACTGACCATGAGCAAAAAAGGATCAGAAGATATGATGGCACCCATGTAAACATAGCAAGTTATATGACAGATTCATACATGGCAGGAACAACAATAAGTAGGCATTTTGGTGAGCTTGAACCACTCACTACAGAGCAATACATGGCATGGCAAGGCAACCAACAGTAAGAAGGCATGTTTATGGAGCTAAGCATGGCAAGATCAAGTTCATAGGGTGCATGGATCACTAGTAAAGCTCATGGCAAAACTGAACTTAATGTTAACAGGCTGACAGCAACATTATTTAGCAATTTTAGAGCAATATTACAACAAGCTACAACAGGCTATAAATGCAACAAGCGGCATGGATGGATAGATCAAGACATTTATAACAAAACATCCTTAGTGAACATCTCCAGATTATGCATAGAAGGACTTGTAGAAGCAGGTTAACATAGCATCATGATATAGCAGATTCAGACATGCAAAACAGCAACAGCAAGTACCCTACCTAACAAGCTTGATGCACTCAGTATAAGACTCACAAAAATACATGGATAGCACCCCTGTAAATATGGCATGATATAGAACAAAACTCATGTAGAGCTCATGCTCATAGGATGCACACATCAAATGCAACAAAAATGACAAATCACCAAGTTATAACAGTTTCAGCAGATTAACGTCATATAGCATTCTTACAACGATGATTCGGGCATCAAGATGGACTCAAATGAACATTATGCAATGGAACTTAATGAAGAAAATCTCACAGCGAACTTTTTGACATATTACACGAACGAAACGGAGCAGTATGCAGCAAGTTATGATACGATGAACATGGCATGATTATGCAACAATATCTCGGGACTTAGAGAAAATATATACCCTCTGAAAAGTCAACCCGGGACGAGGAGGTCCCGGGACGGAGCGGATCCGGGACGGTGCAGGGGCGCGTTTGGTTGGAGGGACCGGTGGATCTCATCCAACCGGCCCGGCCTCACCGGAGACGAGGGCAGCGAGGCCGTGGGAACGCCGGCGAGGGGCTCCGGCGACGGGGGCGACGGGATCCGGTGGAGGGAGAGGCGGCGGGGCGGCGGCGCTCACCGGAGGAGGCCGGGAGAGGAGGGAGACGACCGAATCCGGCGGAGGGGACGGAGAAGCGCGGGGCGGCGCTGGAGCGGGGTCACCGAAGGCGGCCGGTGCCGGAGTGGAGGCGCGCCGGCGACCTCGGCGCGGGCGGCGGAGGAGCACGCTGTGAGCTCGGGCGCGGCTCCCGCGGTCGGGCGGCGGCGGCTCGGGCCTCATGGGCCGATCTGGGCTCATGGGCCCAGCAGTGGTGGGAGGCGGCGGCGATGTGTGGCGGCCTGGGAGTGGAGGAGAGAGGCGGCGGCGCTGAGGTGTCGGCCCCGGATTGGTCCGGGCAACGTGGCTGCGGGGCGGCGGACGCGTCCGGACGGCGGCGGACATGTCCGGCGGCGCGGGGAGGAGTTTGCTAGGGTTTGGACTGCGCGAAATTTCGGGGGGAGAGGCATATTTATAGATAGAGGGAGCTAGGAGAGTCCAAATGAAGTGCGGTTTTCGCCCACACGATCGTGATCGAACGACCGAGAGCATAGAGGGGAGTTTGCTGGGCTTTGGGCCACTTTGAAAGGGTGTTGGGCTGCAAGACGAAAGGGGGTTTTACGGTTACCCGGTTAACCGTTGGAGTATCAAACGACCTCCAAATGGCACGAAACTTGACAGGCGGTCTACCGGCGGTATACCGAGGCCGCTTGGCAAGACTCGGTCCATTCCGAGAATGTTTAACACCCGCTCACATCAAGAGACAAAAGGGGAACGCCGGAGGGCGTAGGAGTGCCGGATTGCGAAACGGACAACGGGGAAAATGCTCGGATGTATGAGACGAACACGTATGCAAAATGAGATGCACATGATGACATGATATGAAATGCATATGATGACATGGAAAAGTGCAACACGCAAGCAAATGACAAGGCAAGGACTGCGAATAACTGGCAGACACCTGGCGCAACGAATCCGGGGCGTTACAAGGTTGGCCCCCATGAAGCTCCAGCATTGCTTCGACATAAAGTATTCAGGCTATAACTACATATATTACTTGTGCATGATGGATATGAGTTGAGGAAGAAGTTTTATTATACTTGCCGAAATATCATGCAAATGAATTTAAAGACAACATTTCTGATATTGTGCGAGAATTTCTTAAACACATAAAGTAGATCTTGTTTTGTAACAGATTATTAGTTAGATCATCGTTTTACATGCATACATCATGAATTTTTTTTTATTAATTTACTGCAAGTGAAGTGGACTTTAATTATTACCTCATCGTGCACATGCTATCTTTTCTACACATGTGAAATTAACATGTATTATGCTTATATAACTCCAGCAAAATATTTCAGAGGCCCGTGGCAACACACGGGCATTCTACTAGTATATTTTAGTGATCCAAAATCACATTGAGTCCATAGGAAAGCCAATACTATTAAAAGGGGATGAGGTGTTGCTTAATGGTCTACTTGCTCAAAGTGCTTAGTGATATTGCTCCAAACCCCTCAACCACTTTCTCATTTCCAAATATGTCCAAAACTGAAAGTCAAACTCGGCCCCACCGATTTCAACTCCGAGAAAATATTTTGCCATTTCTTATTCCCTATTTTCTTCAGTCCACTCAATGATTCTATCCTTTATCAGCATCTCAGACTACCTACTTCTTTGTTGTGACTCTCAAGGACCACACCTACTTGACTCATGCTCCAAAAGTGCCCTTCATGGAAATTGAAGTCAAAGGTGGAGAGAGAAACCATCAAAGCTTACCATATGAGCTCATCTAAGCTCTCTCACGGATGCTTGTTGACAAAAGAGGAGAGAAGTCACATGTCTTTAAAAGGGGAAAGACATGTCAATATATGTTTAATCTTAGCTATTGCAAACATTCTTGTTGCTCTAAATTTTGGTTGATTGTACCATTTCCTGCTCTGATTTTTCTTACTCTGATTTTCTCTCACCCTACCTTCTCCCATTATCCAATATCAGATTCAGGGGAGAAAGAGTCCATGTTTAGGGGAAGAAAGTCTTTGAATTCATTGCACATCTTTAAATATTTGGGGACATGTCTATATCCAAATGACGTACTGAGTACTCACCCATGAAATGTCATCCCAGTCTTGGTACTCTTGTGGTTTCCTGAGATTGCTTTAACTAGAGTGCTCTTGTGTTATCTAACACTGTTTTCTCAAGTCCACCTCTTCCAAAACAGCTCAAGACCACAAGGTAAGTATATGCATCACACTCACGTGCATGATGATCTCTTGCTCATGTATATATTGTTTGCAAGAAGGATTCATGAACATGGAGGTACACTTCTTTTGATTCACATCATTTGCTCTGATGCATATAGCCAAGATACATGTAACTCATTGCTTGCTCTGTCATGCTTATGCATTCACATGTTCTTACACTCTATCTTCACATGATTGCATACATGTAGGGGGAGCCTATGCATGTTACATGTCTTTCCAAAGATTTACTTGTTTCTCTACATATCTATAATCTAAAGCTTTGATGTATGTTGTCATAAATTACCAAAAAAGGGGGAGATAAAAGCACAAGTGCTACCTGGGTGATTTTGGTAATTAATGACAACATGTCTCTTGTTGGACTAATACTTCTATCTAGTGTATTTTAGACAAGTTCAACAATGGTGTGGCAAGGACAAGAGGATGTGGAACCCCTTCAAAATGCTAAGGACACATATTGGCAAAAGCTCAAGACTCTTCATTTATATTTTAGTGATCCAATATCACATTGAGTCCATAGTAAAGCCAATACTATTAAAAGGGGATGAGGTGTTGCTTAATGGTCTACTTGCTCAAAGTGCTTAGTGATATTTCTCCAAAGCCCTCAACCACTTTATCATTTTGAAATATGTCCAAAACTCAAAAGTCAAACTCGGCCCCACCGATTTGATCTATCCGGCGCCACCGAGTTCACTTCACATAGCCACTGCCACAAACTCTAACTCCTCGGTCACACCGATACGGATCCCGGTCTCACCGAGATGGGCCTGCAAACTCTTTGTTGCCCGTTGTAATTATTTATGTCTCACCAAAACGTGCAATATGTCCCACCGAGTTTGCTTGACCAACTCTCTGTTTGCTCTTTGATGAAATTGGTCTCACCGAGTTCAAGCAAGCGGCTTCACCGAGATGAGGTTTTTCCCTAACCCAAGCACATCGGTCCCACCGAGTTGTTCCATTCGGTCCCACCGAGATTCCTAACATTAACATTTTGAACTAAATCGGTCTCACCGAGTTCTTCTATTCGGTCTGACCGAGTTGGGTCAAATGTGTGTAACGGTTGGATTTTGTGTGGAGGCTATATATACCCCTACACCCCTTCTCCATCTGAGTGAGAGCCATCAGAACGTGCCTACACTTCCAGCTTACATTTTCTGAGAGAGAACCACCTACTCATGTGTTGGGATCAGGACATTCCAATCCAACCACAAGAATCTTGATTTCTAGCTTTCCCCAAGTTGCTTTCCTCTAGACCCCTGTTCTTGATACTTTCAATTGGTATCAGAGCATTGGTCTCCATTGCTTTGGTTTAATCACCATTGGAGGAAGATGGATGAGTCTACGATTGGGAGTATTAGACGTAGAGTGTCTATGCTTGACGGAGAGTTCTATAGTTCTTGGAAGAATGAGATGCTTGAGATTTCAAATGAATATAATTTAAACAAGTATATTACTAGCCCTTACATGCCCCCATTAATCCTTTGCATCCTACCCCCGATGAGTATCTTGACATGATCCGCAATCTTAGAACTATTGATCTCATGATGAGAGGATTGCCTCGAAATTTGTTTGCATGCTTGCCTACATTTGAATGTGCTTATACTATATGGAAATATCTTGAGGAGCGCTTTCCAAACTATTCCTTGAAAAATCTAAATGAGATTCTTCAAAAGTTCATTGCTTTTCAAAAAATGGATACTAGTGATCCCAAATTTGATGATTGTCTATTTGAGCTTCATGACCTTATGCGTGCCAAAGGAGATGTTGGAGTCATTAGTAGCATAATTTCTCAAGTCATTAGAATACATAAGCATGCACATTGTTATGGTCATACATATAATGAATCACTCTCTCTAGGTGATGATCATTCACATGATGATGTTGAGCATGGATAGTATGATGAGAATGATGATAGTGACTTTGACCTTGATGAGTCAATGAGACACTTTGGTCTTATGGCAAACCTTCGTGGCTACATGGCCGGAGGAAAGGAATGGATTCTTGGTTAAGGATGTACTGATCATATGACCGGAGATAAGGACATGTTTCGTGAGCTTGCTGAAAACGACGGTCCCCGAAAGTATGTCACTTTTGGTGATAACTCAAAGGGTAAGGTAGTTGGCCTTGGTAAGGTGGCCATCTCCCACGATAGTGTTGGGAATCGTTGCATGGAAAACAAAAAAATTCTACAGACACGCAATGATCTATTCCATGGAGATGCATAGCAACGAGAGGGACAGTGTGTCTACGTACCCTCGTAGATCGTAAGCGGAAGTGTTTTACAACGCGGTTGATGTAGTCGAACTTTCTACGTGCTCCACCGATCGAGTACCCAACGTACGACACCTCCGAGTTCTGCACACGTTCAGCTCGGTGACGTCCCTCGTCTTCTTGATCTAGCAAGATGTCGAGGAAGTAGATGAGTTCCTTAGCACAACAGCATGTTGACGGTGATGGTGAAGTGATCCGCGCAGAGCTTCACCTAAGCACTACGAAGATATGACCGTGGGAGTAAACGGTGGAGGGGGGCGCCGCACACGGCTAACAATTGATGTTGTGTGTTCTAGGTGCCCCCTTGTGACGCCCTCGATTCAATCGTACACTAATCATACATGCAAATGTGTATGATCAAGATCAAGGACTCACGGGAAGATATCACAACACAACTCTAGACACAAATTGAAAATAATACAAGCTTTATATTACAAGCCAGGGGCCTCGAGGGCTCGAATACATAAGCTCGAAAACACAAGAGTCAGCGGAAGCAACAATATCTGAGTACAGATATGAGTTAGACAAGTTTGCCTTAAGAAGGCCAGCACAAAAGCAACATCGATCGAAAAGGCAAGGCCTCCTGCCTGGGAGCCTCCTAACTACTCCTGGTCATCGGCGGCCTCCACGTAGTAGTAAGCATCGGCGGTGGCATCTGGCTCCTGGGATCCGACATCTGGTTGCATCAACCAGAAAGAAGAAGAAAGGGGGAAAAGAGGGAGCAAAGCAACCGTGAGTACTCACCCAAAGTACTCGCAAGCAAGGATCTGCACTACATATGCAACATTATCAAAAGAAGGCTGTATATGTGGACTGGGCTGCAGAAATGCCAGAATAGAGGGAAAGCCTAGTCCTATCGAAGACTAGCATCTTCTGGAAACCACCATCTTGCAGCAACAGGAGGGAGTAGGGTAGCATAAAGTAAAGTAGTAGTAGTGTTATCAACCTCGGCCAGAGATCCTTTCTCGACTCCTGCGAAAGCAATCCCGAGCCATACTATCCAGCTTATCATCACAATCCATTCATCATCACCATCCAGTCCTCATCACAAGTATCCGATTCTAGTTGTATCGATCGGGATACAACTCCAAGTGTCCGTTCTTTGTAGGGACAGGCTATCGATAGATGTTTTCTTCCCTACGGTGCACCAACTTACCCACCACGCTCGATTAACTCCGGCGGACACACTTTCCTGGGTCATGCCCGGCCTCGGCCAAACAATACCGCAACCCGACCTAGGCTTAATAGAGAGGCCAAGACGCGGACTAAACCTATGCCCCTGTGGGTCATGGGCCATCTCCCCGAACTCCTGCATGTTATGCGACGCTGCCGGCGAAAGCAGACCTAGCTACCTCCTTCAACAAAGGCAAGCGCCACGTTAGCAGTCCAACCCAGCAAGGCCGCCGAGATGTCTATTAAGCTTCGGCTGATGCATACGACGCAGAACGTGTCACAGCCCTAGAGTTTGCTTGTAACTTGTGGCATTGCATCTATGCATCATGTTTAAATTTCATGAAACTTGAAATGGGGATTGATCCAAACCCTAGCACCAGATCAAATCAAACTAGGTCCAAATAAAATATTTTCTCAATGACCCAGAACGCACTTTGGAAATGTTCATGACTTCTGATAAAGGTGAAAACCTCTGCCAAAAATGGTGAACATATTTATAGGTCATTCCTAGATTTTTGAGTTAAATCTTAAAGTATTTGAATTTGGGCATTTAAACACTATAAATAATTTAAATGCTCAAATAATGCTGAAATTAAACGTGGGCCACTAGAATAATCCATAGAGTGTCCACAAATTATTGCAGCATTTTACAAAGTGCTTTAGCATTTTTAATAAAGCCAAACAGTTGCAGAAAATTAGAAAACAGAAATAAGAGAGAGAGAGAGAGAGAGAGAGAGAGAAGTACTACCTGGCCCACCTACCTATCGCGGCCTAGCTGGCCAGCCCACCTGGCGGCCCAGCCCACTGGCCTCCCCCTGTCGTCTTCCTCCTTGCCAAAAGGACGGGCGTGTGCCCGACGCGCGCGCACCGCTGCCCGGCCACCTCCTTCTTGCCGCTTTCCCCCTCGACGCTCTGGAGACGCCACGCAGCCTCCCTGGTCCCTCTCTCACTCTCTCCCGTGCTCCTCCCCCTCCTCTGGCTCTCTCCCTCGCACCATCGAACGCGGCGGCCGCCACCGACGAGAACCACCACGGCCACAGCTACCCCCTCGCCCCTCTGTTGTACCCACGAGCTCCGCGTCGTCTTCCTCGTCCTCCCCACCGAGCTGCGCGATGCCGGACGCCCCCGAACGCCCTCACCGCCATCTTCTTCAACCTCAGTCGCCGGAGATCCCTCTCGCCGCTCCGCTCGCTCCGGTGCTTCCCCGAGCACGCCGAGGCCACTCCTGCACTCCCCGTGAGCTTCTTTTCCTTCTCCCCCTAGCCACGTCACCCTAGCCGCCCCAAACCCCGTTGGCCATCACGGTCGGGAGCTTGGCTCCGCCGGCCATGCCGTCGCCGAGGCCACCGTCACCTATAGCCGCAGCTGAGCGTGTCACCGTGCTCAGTGCACCCCCAAGAGGCCGTAGCACCCCTCTGCGCCCCCTGCCATGCCTCCTAACGCCCTTTCCTTGCACGCCCGAACTCCGGCCGCCGCCTGGCTCGACGTCGGCGTCATCTCCGGCCACCCCGCACACACCGCTTGCTCCACTCCGCGCGCGAGTTCACCAGCAGCACGTAGATGCCCTCCGCCGGCCATTTGGTCGCCGAAGGAGGAATTCCGACGCCTCTGCCGCGTCTGTCCTCGCCGGCGGCTTAACGCCGGTGGGTTTGACCCACTTTGACCCCGGCTGGGCCCCACCCGAGTCCTGACATGTGGGGCCGGCCCTAACTGGATTAGTTAGGTGTTAGGTAGTGCTAAACACCACTGTTAGTGTTAATCCCCTCGCTAATCTAACCCTGAGCCACTGATATGTGGGACCGGCCTGCTGACATTTTTAGTAGATTTAGTTTAACTCTAATTAACTCAGTTAGCTAACTGAGTCACTGACCAGTGTGTCCCCCAGGTCAGGTTTGACCTGGACGGCGCCTGTTGACCTGCTGACATCAGCATGACCTAATGCTGAGGCAGTAATACATTTTTAGGATTTATTATTAATCAGAAAATTCCAGAAAATGCCCAAAACTTCTAAAATTCATAGTAATTCAGCCGTAACTCCAAATCAAACAAATTATATATGAAAAATGATCAGAAAAATCCAATCTATCCATCTGTACTAGTTTCATGAATGACAGAACAAGTTAACCTTGCTGTTTAAGAAAAATAAGATAATGCACTAATATGGCTATGTTAAATGAACTAACATTTGAATCTTTGATTCAAATGGGTTCATTCCTTTCTGTTTTAGCTTGCATTAGGCCAAGACACATTCATATTGCCATGTCATAGCATGCATCATATTGTTGCATATTGTCATGTGTTGTTTATGTTCGGTGTGTCTTTCGTGGTAGGTTCTGCCTCCGAGGATAACCCCGAATATCCGTCTAAAGGGAGGTACCCTACTACCACTACATCAGGCAAGCAAAACCCCCTTGCTCATTCCAATACAATCCCGCTCTCGCTCCTGCTCTCTTTTCTTTGCATTAGGACAACAACGATTCAAGCTGTTACATGTCATGCGGTAGTTGAACCCCTTATCCTTTGCAGGACTGTCATTTCCACAAGAATAGATGAAACCCACTAGCATGAGTAGGAGTTGTTTGAGCCCTGATGTGCCTACTAATTCATGCTTGTTTGTTATTCCTGCTACTGCTTAGAGTTGATTCGGGTCTAATTCATCGGGAATGAATTGGAATGGTGACGAACATGTCCTACTGTTTGTGAGCTAAGTGTGTGAACACGATTTGGTAAAGGTAGCGATGAGAGGCCATGTAGGAGTACATGGTGGGTTGTCTCATTGAAGCCGTCCTTAAGAACTGAGATCTGTATGTGTGATTTGAGATCAGCTACTACCACACATTGGGCCCTGAAATATGACCCCGCTCGACTTACCGACCCCTCTCGTCCTCTGTCCAGGAGTTGCAAGTAGTTTCAGGTGTTTGTAGTTGCTGGGGGCCGCACACAGCGCTGACCATAGGGGTGGGCTGTGTTGCGGTAGGCACATGGCACGGTGTACGGATTCGCCCGTTTGGTGTCTCGGGAACCCTGCACACATCGTTTGGGGCCGTTGAGGACACCTCGGCCGGATCTCCTTGCGGATGGAACCCGAATAGGGGATAGACCTGGACTACAGACTTGTGTGGTTAGTTAGGTCGTGGTCTACACCCACGTCGGCTTTCGCTTGAAGTCTGCCGAGCACATGTCGTGTGCAGACGCTAAGTGGTGGAAACATGTGTGACGAAGTACACCCCTGCAGGGTATAAAACTATTCGAATAGCCGCGTCCGCGGTAAAGGACTACTTGGTTGCCTGTACAGTTCATAGACAAGTGAAAGTGGATACTCTAAAATGTGCAAGATAAGCGCGAGTGCTATGGATGGCGTTCTCGTAGGAAGACGGGAGCGGATCCATAGTGGTGTATTGATATGGTGAATATGTGGACTCGTGTGCGCTACCTCAAAAGAGTTGCTTGTAGTCGTAGTTTAGGATAGCCACCGAGTCAAAGCTGGCTTGCTGCAGTCAAAATCCACCACCCCCTTTATTGATACTAATGTATATGTAGCTAGTTCTGAGTAAGTCTTGCTGGGTACATTTGTACTCACGTTTGCCTATTTTATGTTTTTGAAGAGAGACGTCAGTCTCGCTAGTAGTTCCGTGTGGACTTCGACGTTTAGCTTGATACCTCAGCTACGATCTTGTGCCCTCGGCAGGATCTGGTAGATAGTCAGGCTTCTCAGCCTTTTCATTTGTAGATGTCTGTACTCAGACATGTTAAGCTTCCGCATGTGCTTTGACTTGAATGCTCTGAATGTTGGGTCATGAGACCCATGTTTGTAATATCTCGCTCCTCGGAGCCTAATGAATAAATACTTTGAGTCGTAGAGTTTTCTTGTGATGCCATGTTGTATTTACATATATCGAGCATATTGTGTGTATGATTGAAATGCTTGGTATGTGTGGGATCCGACAATCTAGTTGTTTATCCTTGGCAGCCTCTCTTATAGGGAAATGTAGTCTTGTGCTTCCATGAGCCATAGTAGTCCGCTTCTGACCGGTTCACCGAGTCACGCTAGCCCAAAGACTACCGCTCGGGAAGCTTGACTTGGCCGGCATGTGTTTCACTTTGTTCCTGTGTCCATCCCTTCAGTGGAAATGTCACGCGGTGACATCCGAGTCCTGCCTAGCTCACATGTTCGGTCACCGGAGTCCTGTTAGCCCAAAGGTTACAAAGACGGATTCACACGCTGTTGACCGACATGCTCGAAGTTGGTTCATGTATGCCTGTCCCCATGGGGTAGTGCCGCTTTGGGTTCACGACCAGCCATGTCGGCCCGGGTTCTTTGTCATATGGATGCTAGCGACACTATCATATACGTGAGCCAAAAGGCATAAGCGGTCCCGGGCCAGGTAAGGTGGCACCCGTGGGAATACCGTGCGTGAGGCCGCAAAGTGATATGATGTGTTACATGCTAGATCGGTGTGACTTAGGATCGGGGTCCTGACAGCTTTGGTATCAGAGCCTGACTGCTTGTAGGATTACCAAGCCAAGCTGGTCGAAGTTGAGTCTAGAAATGCTTTAGTTATATAAGGGAATTGATTGTGGAAGGGAACGTAAGGCTCTTCTACTCCTTATACCTTATGCCTTCTGATCTGAGTCACCCTCTTCTTTTCTACGGGGATTAAGAACTAGACCTTCTCATCTATCTATTAGGATGACGAGTTGCTATGATAGAGACTTGTAGGATTGTTGGTTACAGGCCTCAATTCAGTTTCTACTACTTTTAGTATGTTGTCAGCTGAACCAGAACCTTGATATGATGATGCTAAGTGGTTATGCAACCATTTTGCATGATGTCTCAAATCATTTCGAGCATTTACAGCCGTTATGTTGTCCGAGTCATCCCAGGTTTCTAAATAGTCTGATGCATTTGCAAATCCCTTCCTTCCGTTTCCGATGTTCCTTTGGGCCAGTTCGACCACACTAATCCGTGAGTTGAGGTACTCTATTGCCTCGACATATATGTTGGAGCTATTATTATGACCCTAGGTGTTTTAGGGAGTCACCTAGTAATCTAGCCATGTTTTGTGTTCCCGGTGTGATGATTCTGGCCACCATTCTCGAAAGCATCCCGTGATGCCATTTAATAGTAGCTATTCTATTTTTGGGTTCTTGAACCCAAGGCTCACTCTACTTAACTCGAGTAGATAGTGTTGCTTGTTCTTTTAGGATATTAGTAACCTTTGTGATAGTCCTCGAGGTTCGTGGTACATCCTTCTTCCAATTACCATGAGCCATTCTTGGCAGAAGTTCTTTTGAACCAAAAGATCACAACCAGAGCGTTCTTGATGAGTTCTCCATTCTACATTGTGAATCTACTAGTTCTACCTTTCTGCATGGGTTATCCGGAAGAAATGTTGAGCTTTTCTCGACATACTAATCGATGCATCCACAAGTCAGAAAGATATATGCCTTTGTGTTGTCTCTCTTTAGTTGTATTCTGACCCCCATCTATCAATTGATAGCCAGGAGTAATCGTGCACTTGTGTTCATCGATGCCCATTATTCTTGTGGTCCGTCAAGCCATTCTGTTCTGGAATGACTAGGAGAAACAAACTCCAGCACCTCATCCATTTCTTGGAATGGTCAAAGTAGTTGTATTCCGCAGATCAAAATGCCAATCCAGCTTTTGTTCTGTTCTACCCTAAACTATTACCCACTTTATGTCAGGAACGTCATGATAATTGCACCACCTCTTATGAATTCTTGATGCAATAATACTTCTTGCCATCATTGTTAATTCCTCGGTTCCCGTGTTATTGTAATCGGAATGCCGACAAGTGAATCATGATGTGTGAAATCAATACTCCTAGCAACTGTGTTGCTTGGTGGTTAATGGGCAATAATCTTATTCTTAGCATGTTGATTATGGAATCATCATTCTAAGATTGATCGTGCTACCTAGTCCTTATTTCTGGCGCACTCCTCGATCAATGAGTTAGGATTATTCAATCCCTTGATTATTTGATCACATCATCTTGCTTTGAAAAGTAAGATTGTTCTTGAGCTTAGTAACATATCGGTGGTTCGTGATGTTAGAATATCTTCTCGGAAGTATTACCAGGTTGTCACCTGACCGCTATGTTGAGTTCGTGGTCATGTTGGTTTTCCTCCAAGCCACCCATTCTCCAAGAATCTGTGTCGGATATCCCTGAGCTAGTTAGTTAAGCCAAACAACAACTTGGAGATTTGGAAGAAAAGCTTGTCTGAATTAGTTCATTCCAAAGGGATATCCTTGTGTGTGTGTGTTGAAGAAAGATGATATCTTCATTGATTGGTCCTCGTGATCAGCTATTGGATCCATTTTCTTGTCCAAACCTTGATTTGAGTATGGGCTATTGTCAAATCAAATCAGAACCAACGATATTCATAATGTTGTCTTACTCGTGGTTGACCCCTCGAGCATGCACCATTATATCTTTGGGTCTGACCAGTGCTATCACCTTGTTCACATAATGGTGGAACTCCAGTGATATGGAAATCCCGATGAGTTGTTGTTGAGCCCATCAGTAGCATCTTATCTCCTCCATGATTTATGTTGAACATTAAGCTAGTGTTGGAAACTTTTGTAAGCATTTCTTCATGCTAGCTCATAAAGCATACGCTTGGATGAAAGAAGTGACTTCCTTTGAATAACGTGCATTTGATGCAAGTTGCCGCCATGGATTTGACAAAGTTTGTTTTGCTTCCTCTGGAATCATCCCAAATCAGTCATGCATACGTGTGAAGTACTCTGTGGTTTGGAGACTTGCAACCTTTATTCTATATGTGTCCCTAGCACACCAAGCCACTGACTGATTTGTTGGAGGAAAAGAAGTTCCTTCGTAAGAGCTAATCATATGACTTACGCAAGGGCTTCGTTATCCGCAATGATGGTCCCAACCTGAACTCGGTAGTGTTTTATTGTAAGACTACCATGTGGTCATACTTGTCTAGGACAGTGTGTTCACAGGTGTGTAGCAGAACCAGCTCATGTTTTGGAGCTTGCTATCGTAGTTCATCTCTCGAGAATCTGGCAACGTCATCTTGTCGATTTGTGTTGCAAAACTTTCACTTTTCTTCCTAGATTCGATGAGTCTGGAATATCCTGACACCAACCAGATCTGAATCTCAGGCAGATATGATGGTTGGAACGTATCCCAAGAATTATAATATTGGTCTCTCGGTAACCCGGTAACGTGGATGTCGTGGCTAACCCACCTAGCCGGAAGGCCTATATTGTAATATCTTGGTTGAAAAAGTTGGTCACCTCCCCATAGGGATCTCGCAGGATCTGCCTCCGTAGTTATTCCTTATGGATTCTTGAGCCTCCGAAGTCCGACCTTTTACTTGATGTTCTAGTTATCAAGCCATATCTATAAATGGGTTGCTCTAGCACATCAAGGAGAACATTAGAAGCGGGGTGCTAAATGTCTCTCGGTCGATCATCCAGATTTCGTTTCCTTGGCCTCGCTAAGGTGCAATCTGAGAAAGGGGTGTCTTTCTATGCATCTGCATTGTCCATCACTATTCGTCAAGGTGGTAAGATGTGTTGCCAGGATCCTCGACACAGTTGTTGATAGAACCTTGATGAATATGGAAATGCTCAAGTTCTTGAGAGCACGCGCAAGCAAAATCATCCCTTGCGTTGTCTTCAACAAGGTAGTCCACATCATCCATCCTAGTCCGAGTATGTCATTTCCTCGAGCTATTTCAAACGATCATTTCTAAATTGCCTTAAGCTAGTATGAAGAGCTTCAATGATCTGTGGATAAAAACTAATTCTTTGCCACTTAAGGAATATTTCTGCGAGTCACCTTCCTTAAGGTGTCTCGTTGTGGTATCATGGCAACCCAACTCCTCGCTACGTTGACACTGTTCACCACCTTCCTAGGTGTGGGAATTCCGCTACTTATTTAAACCTGGTCATATGCTCATTTCCATCACTCTTGATGTGTGTATCGTGTCTCATCTCGACAGATGTCGCTATGTCTCGTTCTGTGAGTTGATCGTCGGTTGCTCGATCTTCGAGAAGATCGATTCTTCGAGAGTTTCTTTTCTTCCCTTCCCGTTATCGTATTGGATGGAGTTCTCAGAGCAAGACATCGAGACGAAGATGGTGATCGTGTCAACGTTCCTATGAAGTGCAACCTGGATCGTGAAGACCGTGTTAGCTTGTGCTCCCTCTGTCTTCTTACCTCACGTCTTGAATCTCGGGACGAGATTCTTGTTTAGTGGGGGTGAGTTGTCACAGCCCTAGAGTTTGCTTGTAACTTGTGGCATTGCATCTATGCATCATGTTTAACTTTCATGAAACTTGAAATGGGGATTGATCCAAACCCTAGCACCAGATCAAATCAAACTAGGTCCAAATAAAATATTTTCTCAATGACCCAGAATGCATTTTGGAAATGTTCATGACTTCTGATAAAGGTGAAAACCTCTGCCAAAAATGGTGAACATATTTATACGTCATTCCTGGATTTTTGAGTTAAATCTTAAAGTATTTGAATTTGGGCATTTAAACACTATAAATAATTTAAATGCTCAAATAATGCTGAAATTAAACGTGGGCCACTAGAATAATCCATAGAGTGTCCACAAATTATTGCAGCATTTTACAAAGTGCTTTAGCATTTTTAATAAAGCCAAACAGTTGCAGAAAATTAGAAAACAGAAATAAGAGAGAGAGAGAGAGAGAGAGAGAGAGAGAGAGAGAGAGAGAGAGAGAGAGAGAGAGAAGTACTACCTGGCCCACCTACCTATCGCGGCCCACCTGGCCAGCCCACCTGGCGGCCCAGCCCACTGGCCTCCCCCTGTCGTCTTCCTCCTTGCCAGAAGGACGGGCGCGTGCCCGACGCGCGCTCACCGCTGCCCGGCCACCTCCTGCTTGCCGCTTTCCCCCTCGACGCTCTGGAGACGCCATGCAGCCTCCCTGGTGCCTCTCTCACTCTCTCCCGTGCTCCTCCCCCTCCTCTGGCTCTCTCTCTCTCGCACCATCGAACGCGGCCGCCGCCGCTGACGAGAACCACCATGGCCACAGCTACCCCCTCGCCCTTCTGTTGTGCCCACGAGCTCCGCGTCGTCTTCCTCGTCCTCCCCACCAAGCTGTGCGATGCCGGACGCCCCCGAACGCCCTCACCGCCATCTTCTTCAACCTCGGTCGCCGGAGATCCCCCTCGCCGCTCCGCTCGCTCCGGTGCTTCCCCGAGCACGCCGAGGCCACTCCTGCACTCCCCGTGAGCTTCTTTTCCTTCTCCCCCTAGCCACGTCACCCTAGCCGCCCAAAACCCCATTGGCCATCACGGCCGGGAGCTTGGCTCCGCCGGCCATGCCGCCGCCGAGGCCAACGTCACCTATAGCCGCAGTTGAGCGTGTCACCGTGCTGAGTGCACCCCCAAGAGGCCGTAGCACCCCTGTGCGCCGCCTGTCTTGCCTCCTAACGCCGTTTCCGTGCACGCCCGAACTCCGGCCGCCGCCTGGCTCGACGCCGGCGTCATCTCCAGCCACCCCCGCACACACCGCTTGCTCCACTCAGCGCACGAGTTCACCAGCAGCACATAGATGCCCTCCGCCGGCCATTTGGTTGCGGAGGAGGAATTCTGACGCCTCCGCTGCGTCTGTCCTCGCCGGCGACTTAACGCCGGTGGTTTTGACCCACTTTGACCCCGGCTGGGCCCCACCCGAGTCCTGACATGTGGGGCCGGCCCTAACTGGATTAGTTAGGTGTTAGTTAGTGCTAATCACCACTGTTAGTGTTAATCCCCTCGCTAATCTAACCCTGAGCCACTGATATGTGGGCCCGGCCCTGCTGACATTTTTAGAAGATTTAGTTTAACTCTAATTAACTCAGCTAGCTAACTGAGTCACTGACCAGTGGGTCCCCCAGGTCAGGTTTGACCTGGACGGCGCCTGTTGACCTGCTGACATCAGCGTGACCTAATGTTGACGCAGTAATACATTTTTTGGATTTATTATTAATCAGAAAATTCCAGAAAATGCCCAAAACTTCTAAAATTCATAGTAATTCAGCTGTAACTCCAAATCAAACAAATTATATATGAAAAATGATCAGAAAAATCCAATCTATCCATCTGTACTAGTTTCATGCATGACAGAACAAGTTAACCTTGCTGTTTAAGCAAAATAAGATAATGCACTAATATGGCTATGTTAAATGAACTAACATTTGAATCTTTGATTCAAATGGGTTCATTCTGTTTTAGCTTGCATTAGGCCAAGACACATTCATATTGCCATGTCATAGCATGCATCATATTGTTGCATATTGTCATGTGTTGTTTATGTTCGATGTGTCTTTCGTGGTAGGTTCTGCCTCCGAGGATAACCCCGAATATCCGTCTGAAGGGCGGTACCCTACTACCACTACATCAGGCAAGCAAAACTCCCTTGCTCATTCCAATACAATCCCACTCCCTCGCTCCTGCTCTCTTTTACTGCATTAGGACAACAACGATTCAACTGTTACATGCTGCGGTAGTTGAACCCCTTATCCTTTGCATGACCTGTCATTGCCACAGTAAATAGATGAAACCCACTAGCATGAGTAGGAGTTGTTTGAGCCCTGATGTGCCTACTCATTCATGCTTGTTTGTTATGCCTGCTACTGCTTAGAGTTGAGTCGGGTCTAATTCATCGGGAATGAATTGGAATGGTGATGAACATGTGCTACTGTGTGCGAGCTAAGTGTGTGAACACGATTTGGTAAAGGTAGCGATGAGAGGCCATGTAGGAGTACATGGTGGGTTGTCTCATTGAAGCCGTCCTTAAGAACTGAGATCTGTATGTGTGATTTGAGATCAGCTACTACCACACGTTGGGCCCTGAAATATGACCCCGCTCGACTTACCGACCCCTCTCGTCCTCTGTCCAGGAGTTGCAAGTCTGGTGTTTGTAGTTGCCGGGGGCCGCACGCAGCGCTGACCATAGGGGTGGGCTGTGTTGCGGTAGGCACGTGGCACGGTGTACGGATTCGCCCGTTTCGTGTCTCGGGAACCCTGCACACATCGTTTGGGGCCGTTGAGGACACCCCGGCCGGATCTCCTTGCGGATGGAACCCGAATAGGCGATAGACCTGGACTACAGACTTGTGTGGTTAGTTAGGTCGTGGTCTACACCCACGTCGGCTTTCGCTTGAAGTCTGCCGAGCACATGTCGTGTGCAGACGCTAAGTGGTGGAAACATGTGTGACGAAGTACACCCTGCAGGTATAAAACTATTGAATAGCGCGTCATGATAAAGGACTACTTGGTTGCTGCATGCGGTTCATAGACAAGTGAAAGTGGATACTCTAAAATGTGCAAGATAAGCGCGAGTGCTATGGATGGCGTTCTCGTAGGAAGACGGGAGCGGATCCATAGTGGTGTATTGATATGGTGAATATGTGGACTCGTGTGCGCTACCTCAAAAGAGTTGCTTGTAGTCGTAGTTCAGGATAGCCACCGAGTCAAAGCTGGCTTGCTGCAGTCAAACTCCACCACCCCCTTTATTGATACTGATGCATATGTAGCTAGTTCTGATGTAAGTCTTGCTGGGTACATTTGTACTCACGTTTGCCTATTTTATGTTTTTGCAGAGAGACGCGTCGGTCGCTAGTAGTTCCGTGTGGACTTTGACGTTTAGCTTGATACCTCAGCTACGATCTTGTGCCCTCGGCAGGATCTGGTAGATAGTCAGGCTTCTCAGCTTTTTTCATATGTAGATGTCTGTACTCGGACATGTTAAGCTTCCGCATGTGCTTTGACTTGAATGCTCTGAATGTTGGGTCATGAGACCCATGTTTGTAATATCTCGCTCCTCGGAGCCTAATGAATAAATACTTTGAGTCATAGAGTTTTGTTGTGATGCCATGTTGTATTTACATATATCGAGCATATTGTGTGTATGATTGAAATGCTTGGTATGTGTGGGATCCGACAATCTAGTTGTTTATCCTTGGCAGCCTCTCTTATAGGGAAATGTAGTCTTGTGCTTCCATGAGCCATAGTAGTCCGCTACAGCCCGGTTCACCGGAGTCCTGCTAGCCCAGCACTACTGCTCAGGAAGCTTGACTGGCCGGCATGTGTTTCACTTTGTTCCTGTGTCCATCCCTTCAGGGAAATGTCACGCGGTGACATCCGGAGTCCTGCCTAGCCTGCTACAGCCCGGGTCACCGGAGTCCTGTTAGCCCAGTGCTACAGCCCGGATTCACATGTTGTTGACCGACATGCTCGAAGTTGGTTCATGTATGCCTGTCCCCATGGGTTAGTGCCGCTTTGCGTTCACGACTAGCCATGTTGGCCCGGGTTCTTTGTCATATGGATGCTAGCGACACTATCATATACGTGAGCCAAAAGGCGCAAACGGTCCCGGGCCAGGTAAGGTGGCACCCGTGGGAATACCGTGCATGAGGCCGCAAAGTGATATGATGTGTTACATGCTAGATCGATGTGACTTAGGATCGCGGTCCTGACAGCTTTGGTATCAGAGCCTGACTGCTTGTAGGATTACCAAGCCAAACTGGTTGAAGTTGAGTCTAGAAATGTTTTAGTTATATAAGGGAATTGATTGTGGAAGGGAACGTAAGGCTCTTCTACTCCTTATACCTTATGCCTTCTGATCCGAGTCACCCTCTTCTTTTCTACGGGGATTAAGAACTAGACCTTCTCATCTATCTATTAGGATGACGAGTTGCTATGATAGAGACTTGTAGGATTGTTGGTTACAGGCCTCAATTCAGTTTCTACTACTTTTAGTATGTTGTCAGCTGAACCAGAACCTTGATATGATGATGCTAAGTGGTTATGAAACCATTTTGCATGATGTCTCAAATCATTTCGAGCATTTACAGCCGTTATGCTGTCCGAGTCATCCCAGGTTTCTAAATAGTCTGATGCATTTGCAAATCCCTTCCTTCCGTTTCCGATGTTCCTTTGGGCCAGTTCAACCACACTAATCCGTGAGTTGAGGTACTCTATTGCCTCGACATATATGTTGGAGCTATTATTATGACCCTAGGTGTTTTAAGGAGTCACCTAGTAATCTAGCCATGTTTTGTGTTCCCGGTGTGATGATTCTGGCCACCATTCTCGAAAGCATCCCGTGATGCCATTTAGTAGCAGCTATTCTATTTTTGGGTTCTTGAACCCAAGGCTCACTCTACTTAACTCGAGTAGATAGTGTTGCTCGTTCTTTTAGGATATTAGTAACCTTTGTGATAGTCCTCGAGGTTCGTGGTACATCCTTCTTCCAATTACCATGAGCCATTCTTGGCAGAAGTTCTTTTGAACCAAAAGATCACAACCAGAGCGTTCTTGATGAGTTCTCCATTCTACATTGTGAATCTGCTAGTTCTACCTGTCTGCATGGGTTATCCGGAAGAAATGTTGAGCTTTGCTCGACATACTAATATATGCATCCACAAGTAAGAAATATATATGCCTTTGCGTTGTCTCTCTTTAGTTGTATTCTGACCCCCGTCTATCAATTGATAGCCAGGAGTAGTCGTGCACTTGTGTTCATCGATGCCCATTATTCTTGTGGTCCGTCAAGCCATTCTGTTCTGGAATGACTAGGAGAAACAAACTCCAGCACCTCATCCATTTCTTGGAATGGTCAAAGTAGTTGTATTCCGCAGATCAAAATGCCAATCCAGCTTTTGTTCTGTTCTACCCTAAACTATTACTCACTTTATGTCAGGAACGTCATGATAATTGCACCACCTCTTATGAATTCTTGACGCAATAATACTTCTTGCCATCATTGTTAATTCCTCGGTTCCCGTGTTATTGTAATCGGAATGCCGACAAGTGAATCATGATGTGTGAAATCAATACTCCTAGCAACTGTGTTGCTTGGTGGTTAATGGGCAATAATCTTATTCTTAGCATGTTGATTATGGAATCATCATTCTAAGATTGATCGTGCTACCTAGTCCTTATTTCTGGCGCACTCCTCGATCAATGAGTTAGGATTATTCAATCCCTTGCTTATTTGATCACATCATCTTGCTTTGAAAAGTAAGATTGTTCTTGAGCTTAGTAACATATCGGTGGTTCGTGATGTTCCGAATATCTTCTCGGAAGTATTACCAGGTTGTCACCTGACCGCTATGTTGAGTTCGTGGTCATGTTGGTTTTCCTCCAAGCCACCCATTCTCCAAGAATCTGTGTCGGATATCCCTGAGCTAGTTAGTTAAGCCAAACAACAACTTGGAGAGTTGGAAGAAAAGCTTGTCTGAATTAGTTCATTCAAAAGGGATATCCTTGTGTGTGTGTGTGTTGAGGAAAGATGATATCTTCATCGATTGGTCCTCGTGATCAGCTATTGGATCCATTATCTAGTCCAAACCTTGATTTTAGAATGGGCTATTGTCAAATCAAATCAGAACCAACGATATTCGTAATGTTGTCTTACTCGTGGTTGACCCCTCGAGCATGCACCATTATATCTTTGGGTCTGACCAGTGCTATCACCTTGTTCATATAATGGTGGAACTCCAGTGATATGGAAATCCCGATGAGTTGTTGTTGAGCCCATCAGTAGCATCTTATCTCCTCCATGATTTATGTTGAACATTAAGCTTGTGTTGAAAACTTTTGTAAGCATTTATTCATGCTAGCTCATAAAGCATACGCTTGGATGAAAGAAGTGACTTCCTTTGAATAAGGTGCATTTGATGCAAGTCGCCGCCGTGGATTTGAGAAAGTTTGTTTTGCTTCCTCTGGAATCATCCCAAATCAGTCATGCATACGTGTGAAGTACTCTGTGGTTTGGAGACTTGCAACCTTCATTCTATATGTGTCCCTAGCACACCAAGCCCTTGGCCCGGTTGTTGGAGGAAAAGAAGTTCCTTCGTAAGAGCTAATCATATGACTTACGCAAGGGCTTCAAGTTATCCGCAATGATGGTCCCAACCTGAACTTCGGTAGTGTTTTATTGTAAGACTACCATGTGGTCATACTTGTCCGGGGCGGTGTGTTCACAGTGTGTGTAGCGTAACCAGCTCATGTTTTGGAGCTTGCTATCGTAGTTCATCTCTCGAGAATCTGGCAACGTCATCTCGTCGATTTGTGTTGCAATACTTTCACTTTTCTTCCTAGATTCGATGAGTCTGGAATATCCTGACACCAACCAGATCTAAATCTCAGGCAGATATGATGGTTGGAACGTATCCCAAGAATTATAATATTGGTCTCTCGGTAACCCGGTAACGTGGATGTCGTGGCCAACCCACCTAGCCGAAAGGCCTATATTGTAATATCTTGGTTGAAGAAATTGGTCACCTCCCCATAGGGATCTCGCAGGATCTGCCTCCGTAGTTATTCCTTATGGATTCTTGAGCCTCCGAAGTCCGACCTTTTACTTGATGTTCTAGTTATCAAGCCATATCTATAAATGGGTTGCTCTAGCACATCAAGGAGAACATTAGAAGCGGGGTGCTAAATGTCTCTCGGTCGATCATCCAGATTTCGTTTCCTTGGCCTCGCTAAGGTGCAATCTGAGAAAGGGGTGTCTTTCTATGCATCTGCATTGTCCATCACTATTCGTCAAGGTGGTAAGATGTGTTGCCACGATCCTCGACACGGTTGTTGATAGAACCTTAATGAATATGGAAATGCTCAAGTTCTTTAGAGCACGCGCAAGCAAAATCATCCCTTGCGTTGTCTTCAACAAGGTAGTCCACATCATCCATCCTAGTCCGAGTATGTCATTTCCTCGAGCTATTTCAAATGATCATTTGTAAATTGCCTTAAGCTAGTATGAAGAGCTTCAATGATCTGTGGATCAAAAGTAATTCTTTGCCACTTAAGGGAATATTTCTGCGAGTCACCTTCCTTAAGGTGTCTCGTTGTGGTATCATGACAACCCAACTCCTCGCTACGTTGACACCGTTCACCACCCTCAGAGGTGTAGGAATTCTGCTACTTATTTAAACCTGGTCATATGCTCATTTCCATCACTCTTGATGTGTGTATCGTGTCTCATCTCGACAGATGTCGCTATGTCTTGTTCTGTGAGTTGATCGTCGGTTGCTCGATCTTCGAGACGATCGATTCTTCGAGAGTTTCTTTTCTTCCCGTTATCGTGTTGGATGGAGTTCTCAGAGCAAGACATCGAGACGAAGATGGTGATCGTGTCAATGTTCCTATGAAGTGCAACCTGGATCGTGAAGACCGTGTTAGCTTGTGCTCCCTCTGTCTTCTTACCTCACGTCTTGAATCTCGGGACGAGATTCTTGTTTAGTGGGGGTGAGTTGTCACAGCCCTAGAGTTTGCTTGTAACTTGTGGCATTGCATCTATGCATCATGTTTAAATTTCATGAAACTTGAAATGGGGATTGATCCAAACCCTAGCACCAGATCAAATCAAACTAGGTCCAAATAAAATATTTTCTCAATGACCCAGAATGCACTTTGGAAATGTTCATGACTTCTGATAAAGGTGAAAACCTCTGCCAAAAATGGTGAACATATTTATAGGTCATTCCTGGATTTTTGAGTTAAATCTTAAAGTATTTGAATTTGGGCATTTAAACACTATAAATAATTTAAATGCTCAAATAATGCTGAAATTAAACGTGGGCCACTAGAATAATCCAGAGAGTGTCCACAAATTATTGCAGCATTTTACAAAGTGCTTTAGCATTTTTAATAAAGCCAAATAGTTGCAGAAAATTAGAAAACAGAAATAAAAGAGAGAGAGAGAAGTACTACCTGGCCCACCTACCTATCGCGGCCCAGCTGGCCAGCCCACCTGGCGGCCCAGCCCACTGGCCTCCTCCTGTCGTCTTCCTCCTTGCCAGAAGGACGGGCGCGTGCCCGACGCGCGCGCACCGCCGCCCAGCCACCTCCTGCTTGCCGCTTTCCCCCTCGACGCTCTGGAGACGCCACGCAGCCTCCCTGGTCCCTCTCTCACTCTCTCCCATGCTCCTCCCCCTCCTCTAGCTCTCTCTCTCTCGCACCACCGAACATGGCCGCCGCCGCCGACGAGAACCACCACGGCCACAGCTACCCCCTCGCCCCTCTGTTGTGCCCATGAGCTCCGCGTAGTCTTCCTCGTCCTCCCCACCGAGCTGCGCGATGCCAGACGCCCCCGAACGCCCTCACCGCCATCTTCTTCAACCTCGGTCGCCGGAGATCCCCCTCGCCGCTCCGCTCGCTCCGGTGCTTCCCCGAGCACGCCGAGGCCACTCCTGCACTCCATGTGAGCTTCTTTTCCTTCTCCCCCCTAGCCACGTCACCCTAGCCGCCCAAAACCCCATTGGCCATCACGGCCGGGAGCTTGGCTCCGCCGGCCATGCCGCTGCCGAGGCCACCGTCACCTATAGCCGCAGCTGAGCGTGTCACCGTGCTGAGTGCACCCCCAGGAGGCCGTAGCACCCCTCTGCGCCCCCTGTCGTGCCTCCTAACGCCGTTTCCGTGCACGCCCGAACTCGGCCGCCACTCTCGACATCAAGCGTCATCTCCGCCACCTCACACCGCTTGCTCCACTCAGCCATGAAGTTCACCAAAGAAGACGTAGATGCCCTCCGCCGGCCATTTGGTCGCCAAAGGAGGAATTCCGACGCCTCCGCCTTGTCTGTCCTCGCCGGCGGCTTAACGCCGGTGGGTTTGACCCACTTTGACCCCGGCTGGGCCCCACCCGAGTCCTGACATGTGGGGCCGGCCCTAACTGGATTAGTTAGGTGTTAGTTAGTGCTAATCACCACTGTTAGTGTTAATACCCTCGCTAATCTAACCCTGAGCCACTGATATGTGGGCCCGGCCCTGCTGACATTTTTAGTAGATTTAGTTTAACTCTAATTAACACAGTTAGCTAACTGAGTCACTGACCAGTGGGTCCCCCAGGTCAGGTTTGACCTGGACGGTGCCTGTTGACCTGCTGACATCAGCGTGACCTAATGCTGACGCAGTAATACATTTTTTGGATTTATTATCAATCAGAAAATTCCAGAAAATGCCCAAAACTTCTAAAATTCATAGTAATTCAGCCGTAACTCCAAATCAAACAAATTATATATGAAAAATGATCAGAAAAATCCAATCTATCCATCTGTACTAGTTTCATGAATGAAAGAACAAATTAACCTTGCTGTTTAAGCAAAATAAGATAATGCACTAATATGGCTATGTTAAATGAACTAACATTTGAATCTTTGATTCAAATGGGTTCATTCCTTTCTGTTTTAGCTTGCATTAGGCCAAGACACATTCATATTGAAATGTCATAGCATGCATAATATTGTTGCATATTGTCATGTGCTGTTTATGTTCGGTGTGTCTTTCGTGGTAGGTTCTGCCTCCGAGGATAACCCCGAATATCCGTCTGAAGGGCGGTACCCTACTACCACTACATCAGGCAAGCAAAACCCCCTTGCTCATTCCAATACAATCCCACTCTCTCGCTCCTGCTCTCTTTTACTGCATTAGGACAACAACGATTCAACTGTTACATGCTGCGGTAGTTGAACCCCTTATCCTTTGCATGACCTGTCATTGCCACAAGAAATAGATGAAACCCACTAGCATGAGTAGGAGTTGTTTGAGCCTGATGTGCCTACTAATTCATGCTTGTTTGTTATTCCCGCCATCGCTTAGAGTTGATTCGGGTCCGATTCATCGGGAATGAATTGGAATGGTGACGAACATGTCCCATCTTGTTTGTGAGCTAAGTGTGTGAACACGATTTGGTAAAGGTAGCGATGAGAGGCCATGTAGGAGTACATGGTGGGTTGTCTCATTGAAGCCGTCCTTAAGAACTGAGATCTGTATGTGTGATTTGAGATCAACTACTACCACACATTGGGCCCTGAAATATGACCCCGCTCGACTTACCGACCCCCCTCGTCCTCTGTCCAGGAGTTGCAAGTAGTTTCTGGTGTTTGTAGTTCTTTGGGGGGCACGCAGGCGCTGACCATAGGGGTGGGCTGTGTTGCGGTAGGCACGTGGCACGGTGTACGGATTCGCCCGTTTGGTGTCTCGGGAACCCTGCACACATCGTTTTGGGGCCGTTGAGCACACCCCGGCCGGATCTCCTTGCGGATGGAACCCGAATAGGCGATAGACCTGGACTACAGACTTTTGTGGTTAGTTAGGTCGTGGTCTACACCCACGTCGACTTTCGCTTGAAGTCTGCCGAGCACATGTCGTGTGCAGACGCTAAGTGGTGGAAACATGTGTGACGAAGTACACCCCTGCAGGGTATAAAACTATTCGAATAGCCGCATCTGCGGTAAAAGACTACTTGGTTGCCTGTACAGTTCATAGACAAGTGAAAGTGGATACTCTAAAATGTGCAAGATAAGCGCGAGTGCTATGGATGGCGTTCTCGTAGGAAGACGGGAGCGGATCCATAGTGGTGTATTGATATGGTGAATATGTGGACTCGTGTGCGCTACCTCAAAAGAGTTGCTTGTAGTCGTAGTTCAGGATAGCCACCGAGTCAAAGCTGGCTTGCTGCAGTCAAACTCCACCACCCCCTTTATTGATACTGATGCATATGTAGCTAGTTCTGATGTAAGTCTTGTTGGGTACATTTGTACTCATGTTTGCCTATTTTATGTTTTTGTAGAGAGACGTCAGTCTCGCTAGTAGTTCTGTGTGGACTTTGGCGTTTAGCTTGATACCTCAGCTATGATCTTGTGCCCTCGGCAGGATCTGGTAGATAGTCAGGCTTCTCAGCCTTTTTCATTTGTAGATGTCTGTACTCGGACATGTTAAGCTTCCGCATGTGCTTTGACTTGAATGTTTCAATGTTGGGTCATGAGACCCATGTTTGTAATATCTCGCTCCTCGAGCCTAATGAATAAATACGTTGAGTCGTAGAGTTTTGTTGTGATGCCATGTTGTATTTACATATATAGAGCATATTGTGTGTATGATAGAAATGCTTGGTATGTGTTGGATACGACAATCTAGTTGTTAATCCTTGGCAGCCTCTCTTATAGGGAAATGTAGTCTTGTGCTTCCATGAGCCATAGTAGTCCGCTATGACCCGGTTCACCGGAGTCACGCTAGCCCAAAGACTACCGCTTTCAGAAGCTTGACTGGCCGGCATGTGTTTCACTTTGTTCCTGTGTCCATCCCTTCAGGGAAATGTCACGCGGTGACATCCGGAGTCCTGCCTAGCCTGCTACAGCCCGGGTCACCGGAGTCCTGTTAGCCCAGTGCTACAGCACGGATTCACACGCTGTTGACCGACATGCTCGAAGTTGGTTCATGTATGCCTGTCCCCATGGGGTAGTGCCGCTTTGGGTTCACGACCAGCCATGTCGGCCCGGGTTCTTTGTCATATGGATGCTAGCGACACTATCATATACATGAGCCAAAAGGCGCAAACGGTCCCGGGCCAGGTAAGGTGGCACCCGTGGGAATACCGTGCGTGAGGCCGCAAAGTGATATGATGTGTTACATGCTAGATCGGTGTGACTTAGGATCGGGGTCCTGACAGAACGCCCATGCTATGCCCACGTGATGGTTAGTGCTATCAGGCCAGAGGCCCCTCGGATCAAATATCCAAATCGTAGTGGATTAGGAACGCGCGGTAACAAGCAGAGACTCACGAAAGATGTGACCCCGTTGCCCCGTCTCGAGGACCTGCGGCAAGGGCTAGGAATGCCCGGCCACACCTCGTAATTATTCGCAGGCACCTTCCAGGTCTGCCCGACTACCTATCACTCGCAATTAAGCTCGCGCGGGTACCCCTCAGGGCCAACCCGTCTTTAGTAACAGGGTCCAGTGCAAAGTCATAGTAACCATAGTAACTGTGTGTCCAAACATCAAGGGGAAAACCCGAGGAATCACCCCCGGTGAATTCCACTCGATGTAATCATCAAGGTGAACGTAAGAGGAATCACCCCCTGTGTTCACACTTGAGGGGTTGCACGACAGTCAGTCGGAAGTGGTTAAGGCGGAATCACCCTCGATGACCATGACCGAATAGCTACACTACAGGGTTAACATCAGAAGTGATGTAGAGGACTCACCCTCGGCACTCGATAGTAACCCAGTAGTGTCGAGCAACTAAGGGGAAAGTGATGTGCGGTGGCGGGGCCTGGTCTCCAATCCCGTTGATCGGGTCTTCGATGATGAAGCAGGGGCAACAAGGACAAGGTGGGGGTCACTGATGGATCACTAACCAACCTATACTAAGCAGTTTAGGATAAGCAGGTAAGGTACAACAGGAGATACAAAGGCAGGCTATGCATCAGAATAGGACCAAACAATAAGAGTAGCAAAATCTAATGCAAGCATAAGAGAATGGAATGGGCGATATCGGGATGATCAAAGGGGGGGCTTGCCTGGTTGCTCACAGCAAGGGGTCGTCGTCGACGTAGTCGATCACAGGGGCAGCATCGGTCTCGGGGTCTACCGGAGAGAAGAGGGGGAAGAAACAATAAATATAAAGCAAACAAAGCATCATAATGCATAAAATGGTAAAACGCGGTGTTAGGGGTGAACTAACGCAGTGATAGGTGATACAGACGAAGAGGGAAAACATCCGGGAATGTAATCCCGGTTCCGGACTTGTTAGACAGATGACCGGAGGGGGAATGTTCCATGTTCAGATAGTTAGAGGCATCTGACAGGTAAACGGACAGCGTTTTCGGATTCGTCTCATCGTTCTGAGCAACTTTCATGTATAAAACTTTTTCATCCGAGTTACGGTTTATTTTATATGATTTTTCAAGGTATTAAGCATTTTCTAAAGTTATTAATAAACCTAAAAGGAGTTATTGCATCAGCATGACATCATCACGACATCATCAGTCAACAGTGTAGTTGACTGAGTCAAACTTACATGTGGGTCCCGCTGTCATTGGCACAGTTTAATTAAACATGCTTAATTAGACTAAAATGTTCATTAGGTTAATTAATTAATTTTAATGTATATATATATATATATATATTTACACCTTTTTTTGGCGTGGGCCCGCATGGTCAGTGGCCCAAGGGGCCTCATGGGCGCTGGGCGAAACGGGCGGAGCGGGGGCGCCCGTGCCCAAGGGGCGCTACTCCCGGGCATGTGTCGAGGCCGTGCCCTCGAAGGGGCCAGCAAGTGCGCCAGCGGGGTGCGGCCCTAGGGCCTGGCGCATGGCCAGGGGGGCACGGCCGTCCGGAGCGATCACGTCGGGCGAGAGAGGCGGCGCCCGGCGGTGGTGGTAGCGAGGACATCGGCGAGGCGGCGGGCCGGATCTGCAGGCGCGGGCGGCAATGACGAGCGGGCGGTGCGCAAGGGCGAGGATGACCGGCCGCAACCGCTGCAAAGCGGTCGTGCAAGCGCAAGCGAGGGCAGGGGCGGGGCGAAGCAGCGGACGGTGAGTGGGGGCGCGCGGGAAGCATCAGCATCCGCGCGGCCAGGGAGCAGCAGGATTGGCCGCAGGCGCGCATAGCGGAGCTCGGTCGGGCGACGGCGAGTGCGGGACGACGTAGCGACGAGCGGCGACCGCGTGGTTCAACGAATACGACAGGGAGTTGTAACTGGAGGCGAAGGGGGATGCTCACGGCCGTTGACAAGACGCGGGCGGCGAGGCGTGAGGAAGCGAGCCGGGGAGGAGGTCAGGGAGGCGTGTCCGGCGACGAGGGCGATGGGGTCGGGGCAGCGCCGGCGACAGGTGGCGGGGGCGCGGTCGTTGCCCCCGATCCCAATCTAGAAGGGGTCGAGGGGGGACTGGGCGCCGTGCGCGAGGAGACGGAGAGGTGGCCGGTGGCGTCGAACGGCGCGGCTGGGTGCAGCGCCGGGGATGGGTGCAAGTGGCGGGGGTGCTGGATCGGGCTCCTCCCCGATCCAGCGAGTGGGGAGGAGAGCGAGAGAGTGGGGGTGGGGAGATATTTTGGGGGGCTAGGTCACGGGGGGTGACCTTGTAGGAAAAAGAAGGGGCGGCTGGGCAGGCCGGTTGGCCCAGCGTGTGGGGGGTTGTTTCTTTTTTTACTAAACCTTTTATGTTTTCTTTAGATTAGGGCATTAACCAATTTGCAAAAAAATTGGTTCACCGCCAAAATTAACAAATGAGAAATTGCCACGTGAAGAACATTTTATTTTAGGTAATTGAAAACTTTTCAATTTGACTTGACTTTGAATTTGGACCGGATTTGAACCAACTCAAGTTAACGACAGTAATCATGATGACGTGGCATCATTAATAGGAAATTACTTTAGCTTAATTACCCGGGCGTCACAATTCTCCTCCACTACAAGAAATCTCGTCCCGAGATTTAAGGGTTGGAGTAAGGGGGAAAGACTCGGGAAGGACGGAGCTCAACACAAGATAGGTATCTGGGGGGGCTATCTCACTGAGCGTGGCATAGAGGAATCTCCTGAGTCAAAATTCAAGAAAGTCATCAAGAGCAAGGTAAGGATGTGCAATAAGAAGTTTCGAGTGGGTAGGCAACTGTTCGTTGCCTGAAATAGAGGGTGAATGGGGTTCAGAGCAATGGGAATAAGTATTTTGTCTGATACCAGAATAGATCACTAGGAAGGTGGCTCGTGATTTACATACGAATCCAAGTGCAAAGAATATTTCAGAGTCAAGGTTGTACAGGAGAGTCAGATTTTGATCTTGTGGAACTGTGGGTTATGGGCCCACCATGTGGGTTAAAAGTAGGAAGAGCGAGGATATCTTGCATGATCATGTAAGCAAGGTATGTCAGAGGATAGCCTATCAGTTATGTCGGCAAAAACATCAGTACCAAGGGCGAGGGAAGAAGAGAACCATTTTCCTGCTCGTTGAACGAGGCGGACCAATAGGCAAAGTTCTTGTCCATCGGTGGTTACCGGGATGCTATCGACAAATGCAACAGGGCCCTAGTGACACGGTTGTACAACAAGGTGTTTATATAAGCAGAAGAATATTACTGCTTAGATCATATGGATCACAAGGAATGTTAAAGAAAAACAATGGAAAGGAAAATGTGATCATCAGATCAACCAGAACAATGGAAAGGAAAATGTGTTTGGCACGGGGTATATCCTTCCCAAGGACAAGCAGAGCATGATATCCATGGTAGGATATAAAGTAGAAAACCCTTCAGGAAAAGGGAGAGAAATTTCATGATATTACGCATACAACAATGTTTGGATAATTGATCAAGAAACATTTAGCATTGTGCTTCAAATGTTCTTGTTGAAAATTGGAGTACCATAGACATGCTTCGAGATAGCAATGACATGGTCATCGGGTGAAGATCAGAATTTGGAAACACAAAGGATCCATTGGGAACAACTTGTAGAATAAGTTTTACAATTTCCTCATGGAAGAATGGATAGCCTTGCTAAAAAGGAAACTATAACAGTAGGTCCTCCGGCCAGGTGTGCTATGCATGACATCACCTTACTGGGTCATATCAAGACCAATGTTGTGTCTCTTTGAAAATGTTCCAACCATCATATCTGACCGAGATTCAGATCTGATTGGTGTCAGGATACCTCAGACTCATGATGCCTGAGAAGGAAGGGGTTATTGGAACCATGGGTACGACACAAACTCAAAACCAAGCTTGTTGTCCGAGGTGGAATGGTAAGACAAGGAAATCAATGTAAGCTTAGCTCAGCTAAAAAAATTGTGTACCGGGAAGAAGGACTAGGTAGCACAGTTAAGATTTAGCACAATAATGATATAGCCGATCAGGCTAGGAATGACATGATCGGGTAAAAACTCGTAAGTAAAGAATATTAGTAAGAGTTGTTGAACCGTAATGCGGACTCGGTTCAGTTATCGGTGTCTTTGAGTGTTTAAAAACTCGGAGCCCGTGAAAAATTGGAATCGGTGAGGATGTAGTACTTGATGAATAACTCATAAGAGGTTAAGCAGTTCTGTGATAATGTCGAGATACCAGGGGGTAATACTCGACGACAGATCAAAATAGAGGTTCGATTGGGTATTGCTCTGCAGAAGACAAGTGCTTTTAACTTGTCTGAGAAATTGAATCAAAGGGGAACAATATGGTCAGAACCACATTTGTAAATGATCAAACCACATATACAAGCACTTATAACAAGGGGGTAACTATTTTGCGAGAAGCTTTCATGATAAGATCTGCATCGTGTCCGTGGGCATGAACGCAAAGTTCAAGGTCGACTCCCACTTCTTCAATGCATAACCTTTCATTCACTTCTCGCATTTGATGAATTTGCAGTGTTGAAATTTTATCTGGCAAAATACCAGAAGAGTATGACTCACATCTCTTTCGAGTTCACACGGATTAGTGAAGGCATAGGTTCAACCCGTAGGGGTATCTTAGGAACATATACCACTAACTTCAAGATTAAAATATACTAGCTCGAAAGCAGAGCTGGTTGACAAAAGCAGATGATAGAATTTACCAAAGGCATTATGTGTCAGGGCAAAACTCACAAGTTTAAAGAATATGAAGGACATTGTCGGATAATAATCCAACCAAGAATATGGCGGTCCATAAAAGATCTGATGTGAGTATTGATACTCACCCAGAAGAACAAAGATTGCAAAGGCATCGGGTTATAGATATAACTGGATAACTTCAAAGCTTGAATACAAAGGAATTACGATTTCAAATCAAAAGATCTGAAGCGGAGGCTCTGATCAAAAGATAATTGAGTTGAATCGATACAGATCGAGAATCAATCAAGGTTTGATTTGACAAGAACAATCCCATGTTTGGAGTGACGTCTGAGCCGGGAGGATGAATGCTAGGATATGATTGAGGATTACGAGCATTCGCGACATATTGGATCAAAGGACTCGAAATGATAGTGACAGAGGATGTCAACGAAGATTACTAGAAATATGGAATTAACCATAATGCAAGCAAACAAGAATTTCAACAACAATAGGTTGCTGAGGATTTACGGAAGATCGAATGGTAATTCGAAGACTTTTTGAAATACCTAAACAATTGGGGATGAACGAATCCCTGATAATTGTGAGGAATTATTCGTACACGTATTCATGCGGAAAAGGAGCTGCAACGCAGCAGGCACAATGGATTCTCGAAATACCTGAAAGTATTACAATGCATATTGTATTAACAAGATCAACTGGGGATGACAATATGAACGACCCAGAGGGATTTATCGATGATATGGAATTGCAACGGCGAAGGGCACAAGGGTTTCGGGGAAACATCGGAGAGTATCTTCGAAATCTTCTGAAGCAGCAAGTGATCATCTGGACTGAAGGGGTTCTCCGGGAGAAAGTGGGTACGAGAGACCAATGTCAGAGTTAGTAAAATGTTTAACCCGAATAGACGAGAGATCAGATTCCCAAAGTATAGACGAGGAATAAAAGATCCTAATACCACCCAGTTGGCGACGTGGGCCCGTAAGCCACACAACCAACTTAGTAAAACGGTTTTCGGTTTCTAGACTCAACTTCGGCCAAGGAGTTGGAAAGGGGATCCTACATGCATTGCTCTGATACGAACTTGTGATGCCCTCGATTCAATCGTACACTAATCGTACACGCAAAAGTGTATGATCAAGATCAAGGACTCACGGGAAGATATCACAACACAACTCTAGACACAAATTGAAAATAATACAAGCTTTATATTACAAGCCAGGGGCCTCGAGGGCTCGAATACATAAGCTCGAAAACACAAGAGTCGGCGGAAGCAACAATATCTGAGTACATATATGAGTTAGACAAGTTTGCCTTAAGAAGGCTAGCACAAAAGCAACATTGATCGAAAAGGCAAGGCCTCCTGCCTAGGAGCCTCCTAACTACTCCTGGTCATCGGCGGCCTCCACGTAGTAGTAAGCATCGGCGGTGGCATCTGGCTCCTGGGATCCGACATATGGTTGCATCAACCGGAAAGAAGAAGAAAGGGGGAAAAGGGGGACCAAAGCAACCGTGAGTACTCATCCAAAGTACTCGCAAGCAAGGATCTACACTACATATGCAACATTATCAAAAGAAGGCTGTATATGTGGACTGGGCTGCAGAAATGCCAGAATAGAGGGAAAGCCTAGTCCTATCAAAGACTAGCATCTTCTGGAAACCACCATCTTGCAGCAATAGGAGGGAGTAGAGTAGCATAAAGTAAAGTAGTAGTAGTGTTATCAACCTCGGCCAGAGATCCTTTCTCGACTCCCTGCGAGAAAGCAATCCCAGAGCCATACTATCCAGTTATCATCACAATCCATTCATCATCACCATCCAGTCCTCATCACAAGTATCCAGTTCTAGTTGTATCGATCGGGATACAACTCCAAGTGTCCGTTACCGTAGGACAGGCTATCGATAGATGTTTTCTTCCCTGCAGGGGTGCACCAACTTACCCACCACGCTCGATTAACTCCGGCCGGACACACTTTCCTGGGTCATGCCCGGCCTCGCCAAACAATACGCCGCAACCCGACCTAGGCTTAATAGAGAGGCCAGCACGCCGGACTAAACCTATGCCCCCAGGGGTCATGGGCCATCTCCCCGGGAACTCCCTGCATGTTGCGTACGCGGCCGATGAGTAGACCTAGCTACCTCCTTCAACAAGGCAGGCACTTACGCAGTCCAACCCAGCGCGCGCTGCTCAGTCGCTGACGTCTATTAAGCTTCTGCTGATGCATACGACGCAGAATGCCCATACTATGACCACGTGATGGTTAGTGCTATCAGGCTAGAGGCCCCTCGGATCAAATATCCAAATCGTAGTGGATTAGGAATGCGCGGTAACAAGCAGAGACTCACGAAAGATGTGACCCCGTTGCCCCATCTCGAGGACTTGCGGCAAGGGCTAGGAATGCCCGGCCACGCCTCGTAATTATATCGCAGGCACCTTCCAGGTCCGCCCGACTCCCTATCACTCGCAATTAAGCCCGCGCGGGTACCCCTCAGTGCCAACCCGTATTTAGTAACAGGGTCCAGTGCAAAGTCAAAGTAACCATAGTAACTGTGTGTCCAAACATCAAGGGGAAAACCCGAGGAATCACCCCCGGTGAATTCCACTCGATGTAATCATCAAGGTGAACGTAAGAGGAATCACCCCCGAGGTTCACACTTGAGGGGTTGCACGACAGAGTCGTATCGGAAGTGGTTAAGGTGGGATCACCCTCGATGACCACGACCGAATAGCTACACTACAGGGTTAACATCAGAAGTGATGTAGAGGACTCACCCTCAGCACTCGATAGTAACCCAGTAGTGTCGAGCAACAAAGGGGAAACTGATGTGCGGTGCCGGGGCCTGGTCTTCAATCCCGTTGATCGGGTCTTCGATGATGAAGCAGGGGCAACAAGGAAAAGGTGAGGGTCACTGATGGATCACTAACCAACCTATACTAAGCAGTTTAGGATAAGCAGGTAAGGTACAACAGCAGATACAAAAGAAGGCTATGCATCAGAAGAGGAGCAAACAATAACAATAGCAAAATCTAATGCAAGCATGAGAGAATGGAATGGGCGATATCGGGATGATCAAAGGGGGGGCTTGCACGGTTGCTCTACAGCAAGGGGGTCGTCATCGGCGTAGTCGATCACGAAGCGACATCGGTCTCGGGGTCTACCGGAGAGAAGAGGGGGAAGAAACAATAAATATAAAGCAAACAAAGCATCATAATGCATAAAATGGTAAAACGCATTGTTAGGGGTGAACTAACGCAGTGATAGGTGATACAGACGAAGAGGGAAAACATCCGGGAATGTAGTCCCGGTTCCGGACCTATCAGATAGATGACCGGAGGGGGAATGTTCCATGTTCAAATAGTTAGAGGCATCTGACAGGTAAACGGACCACGTGTTCGGATTCGTCTCATCGTTCTGAGCAACTTTCATGTATAAAACTTTTTCATCCGAGTTACGGTTTATTTTATATGATTTTTCAAGGTTTTAAGCATTTTCTAAAGTTATTAATAGAGTTATTGCATCAGCATGACATCATCACGACATCGGCAGTCAACAGTGTAGTTGACTGAGTCAAACTTACATGTGGGTCCCGCTGTCATTGGCACAGTTTAATTAAACATGCTTAATTAGACTAAAACGTTCATTAGGTTAATTAATTAATTTCAATGTATATATATTTTTTACACCTTTTTTTTGGGCGTGGGCCCGCATGGTCAGTGGCCCAAGGGGCCTCATGGGCGCTGGGCAAAACGGGCGGAGCGGGGGAGCCCGTGCCCAAGGGGCGCTACTCCCGGGCATGGGTCGAGGTCGTGCCCTCGAAGGGGCCAGCAAGTGCGCCAGCGGGGTGCGGCCCTATGGCCTGGCGCATGGCCGAGAACAGCCGTCCGGCGAGCAATGGCGAGACAGGCGGCACCGGCGATGGTGGGCGGCGAGGACATCGGCGGGCGGCGATCGTCTTGCAAAGCAACCAGACGAAGGCGGTGCGCAAGGCGAGGATGGCGGCGGCGGCCGTTCACGGCAACCGTGCAAGCGCAAGCGAAGGCGGCGGAAGCGGGACGGTGAGTGAAGCGCGGAAGCATCGGCATCCAGCGGCGAGGCAGCGAGATTGGCAGCGGCGCGCCATGAGCTTCGGTCGAGCGGCAGCGAGTGCGGGACGACGTAGCGACGAGCGGCGACCGTGTGGTTCAACGAATACTACGGGGTGTTGTAACTGGAGGCGAAGGGGGATGCTCACGGCCGTTGACGAGACGAGGGCGACGAGGCGTGAGGAAGCGAGCCGGGGAGGAGGTCAGGGAGGCGTGTCCGGCAACGAGGGCGATGGGGTCGGGGCAGCGCCGGCAACAGGTGGCGGGGGCGCAGTCGTTGCCCCCGATCCCAATCCAGAAGGGGTCGAGGAGGGACTGGGCGCCGTGTGGGAGGAGACGGAGAGGTGGCCGGTGGCGTCGAACGGCACAGCTGGGTGCTGTGCCGGGGATGGGCGCTAGTGGCGGGGGCGCGGGATCGGGCTCCTCCCCGATCCAGGCGAGTGGGGAGGGAGAGACTAGAGAGTGGGGGTGGGGAGATATTTTGGGGGGGGGCTAGGTCACGGGGGGGTGACCTTGTAGGCCAAAGAGGGGGCGGCTGGCCAGGCCGGTTGGCTAGCTGGGCCGGTTGGCCCAGCGTGGGGGGGGGGGGTTGTTTCTTTTTTTACTAAACCTTTTATGTTTTCTTTAGATTAGGGCATTAACCAATATGCAAAAAAATTGGTTCACTGCCAAAATTAATAAATGAGAAATTGCCACGTGACGAACATTTTATTTTAGGTAATTGAAAACTTTTCAGTTTGACTTTACTTTGAATTTGGACCGGATTCGAACCAACTCAAGTTAACGATAGTAATCATGATGACGTGGCATCATTAGCAGGAAATTATTGTAGCCTAATTACCCAGGCGTCACACCCCTCCCCACATATATATGTGTGGGAGGGGGAGGGGAGCAGCCAGGGTGCACCCCAAGTAGGCCAAATCCTACTTGGGGTCTTCCCCAATTCGCCCCCCCTGGTACCATAATTGCCGGAAGGAAAAAGGGAAGAGGGAAGAAGAGAAGGAAGGGGGGACGAACCCCCTCTTCTCCTTCTCCTATTCGGCCTCCTGCCATAGGGGAGGCGAGCCACCCCTTGTGGGTTGTGTGCTCCCCTCTCATGGCCCATATGGCCCATATATCCCCCGGGGGTTCCGGTAACCCCTCCGGTACTCCGATAAATACCCGATACACTCCGAAACACTTCCGGTGTACGAATACTATCGTCCTATATATTAATCTTTACCTCTCGACCATTTCGAGACTCCTCATCATGTCCGTGATCACATCCGGGACTCCGAACAACATATGGTCACCAAATCACATAACTCATATAGTACAATATCGGCATCGAACGTTAAGCGTGCGGACCCTGCGGGTTTGAGAACTATGTAGACATGACCGAGACACCTCTCCGGTCAATAACCAATAGCGGAACCTGGATGCCCATATTGGCTCCTACATATTATATGAATATCTTTGTCGGTCGAACCGTTATGACAACATACGTAATTCCCTTTGTCCATTGGTATGGTACTTGCCCAAGATTCGATCGTCGGTATCTACATCACTTGTTCAATCTCGTTATCGGCAAGTCTCTTTACTCATTCCGTAATACATCATCCTGCAACTAACTCATTAGTCACTTTGCTTGCAAGGCTTCTTATGATGTGTATTACCAAGAGGCCCCAGAGATACCTCTCCGATACTCGAAGTGAAAAATCCTAATCTCGATCTAGGTCAACTCAACAAACACCTTCAGAGAAACCTGTAGAGCATCTTTATAATCTCCTAGTTACGTTGTGACGTTTGATAGCATACAAGGCATTCCTCCGGTATCTAGGAGTTGTATAATCTCATAGTCGAAGGAATATGTATTTGACATGAAGAAAGCAATAGTAGTAAAACTGAACGGCCAGTATGCTAAGCTAACGGATGGGTCTTGTCCATCACATCATTCTCCTAATGATGTGATCCTGTTATCAAATGACAACTCATGTCCATGGTTAGAAAACATTAACCATTTGATCAACGAGCTAGTCAAGTAGAGTCTCACTAGGGACACAGTGTTTGTCTATGTATTCACGCATGTATTTAGGTTTTCGATCAATACAATTCTAGCATGAATAATAAACATTTATCATGAATAAGGAAATATAAAATAACAATTTTCTTATTGCCTCTAGGGCATATTTCCTTCAGTCTCCCACTTGCACTAGAGTCAATACTAGATTACATTGTAATGATTCTAACACCCATGGAGTCTTGGTGTTGATCATGTTTTGCTCATGGAAGAGGCTTAGTCAATGGGTCTGCTACATTCGGATCTGTATGTATGCAAATCTCTATGTCTCCCTCTTTGACTTGATCATGGATGGAGTCGAAGCGTCTCTTGATGTGTTTGGTTCTTTTGTGAAATCTGGATTCCTTTGCCAAGGCAATTGCTCCAGTATTGTCACAAAATATTTTCATTGGACCCGATGCACTAGGCATTACACCTAGATTAGATATGAACTCCTTCATCCAGACTCCTTCATTTGCTGCTTCCAAAACAGCTATGTACTCCGCTTCACACGTAGATCTCGCCTTGACGCTTTGCTTGTAACTGCACCAACTGACAGCTCCACCATTCAATATAAATACGTATCCGGTTTGTGACTTAGAGTCATCCGGATCAGTGTTAAAGCTAGCATCGACGTAACCATTTACGACGAGCTCTTTGTCACCTCCATAAACGAGAAACATATCCTTGGTCCTTTTCAGGTACTTCAGGATGTTCTTGACCGTTGTCCAGCGATCCACTCTTGGATTACTTTGGTACCTCTGTACTAAACTTATAGCAAGGCACACATCAGGTCTGGTACACAGCATAGCATGCATGATAGAACCTATGGCCGAGGCATAGGGAATGACTTTCATTTTATCTCTATCTTCTGCAGTGGTCGGGCATTGAGTCTGACTCAACTTCACACCTTGTAACACAGACAAGAACCCTTTCTTTGACTGATCCATTTTGAACTTCTTCAAAACTTTATCAAGGTATGTGCTTTGTGAAAGTCCTATTAAGCGTCTTGATCTATCTCTATAGATTTTGATGCCGAATATATAAGCAGCTTCACCAAGGTCTTTCGTTGAAAGACTCTTATTCAAGTATCCTTTTATGCTATCCAGAAATTCTACATCATTTCCAATCAATAATATGTCATTCACATATAATATTAGAAATGCTACAGAGCTCCCACTCACTTTTTTTGTAAATACAGGCTTCTCCAAAAGTCTATATAAAACCATATGCTTTGATCACCTCATCAGAGCATATATTCCAACTCCGAGTTGCTTGCACCAGTCCATAGATGGATCGCTGGAGCTTGCACACTTTGTTAGCACCTTTAGGATCGACAAAACCTTTTGGTTGTATCATATACAACTCTTCTTTAAGAAATCCATTAAGGAAAGCAATTTTGACGTCTATTTGCCAGATTTCATAATCATAAAATGCGGCAATTGCTAACATGATTCGGACAGACTTAAGCATCACTACTGGTGAGAAAGTCTCATCGTAGTCAACTCCTTGAACTTGTCGAAAACCTTTCGCGACAAGTCGAGTTTTGTAGACAGTAGCATTACCATCAGCTTCAGTCTTCTTCTTGAAGATCTATTTATTCTCTATGGCTCGCCGATCATTGGGCAAGTCCACCAAAGTCCACACTTTGTTCACATACATGGATCCTATCTCAGATTTCATGGCCTCAAGCCATTTATCGAAATCTGGGCTCATCATAGCTTCTTCATAGTTCGTAGGTTCATCATGGTCTAGTAACATGACTTCCAGAACAGGATTACCATACCACTCTAGTGCGGAACGTGCTCTGTTCGACCTACGAGGTCCGGTAGTAACTTGATCTGAAGTTTCATGATCATCATCATTAGTGTGACGCCCTCGATTCAATCGTACACTAATCATACACGCAAATGTGTACGATCAAGATCAAGGACTCACGGGAAGATATCACAACACAACTCTAGACACAAAATAAAATAATACAAGCTTTATGTTACAAGCCGAGGGCCTCGAGGGCTCGAATACATAAGCTCGAAAACACAAGAGTCGTGAAGCAACAATATCTGAGTACGTACATGAGTTAGACAAGTTTGCCTTAAGAAGGCTAGCACAAAAGCAACATCGATCGAAAAGGCAAGGCCTCCTGCCTGGGAGCCTCCTAACTACTCCTGGTCATCGGCGGCCTCCACGTAGTAGTAAGCATCGGCGGTAGCATCTGATTCCTGGGCTCCAACATCTGGTTGAATCAACCAGAAAAAGAAGAAAGGGGGAAAAGGGGAAGCAAAGCAACCGTGAGTACTCATCCAAAGTACTCGCAAGCAAGGATCTACACTACATATGCAACATTATCAAAGAAAGGCTGTATATGTGGACTGGGCTCGTAAATGCGAGAATAGAGAGAAGGCCTAGTCCTATCGAAGACTAGCATCTTCTGGAAACCACCATCTTGCAGCAACCGGAAGGAGTAGAGTAGCATAAAGTAAAGTAGCAGTGGTGTTATCAACCTCGGCCGGAGATCCTTTCAGACCTCCCTGCGAGAAAGAAATCCCAGAGCCATACTATCCAGTTATCATCACAATCCATTACTCATCACCATCCAATTCTCATCACAAGTATCCAGTTCTAGTTGTATCGATCGGGATACAACTCCAAGTGTCTGTTACCGTAGGACAGGCTATCGATAGATGTTTTCTTCCCTGCGAGGTGCACCAACTTACCCACCAAGCTCGCTTAACTCGGTAGGACACACTTTCTGGGTCATGCCGGCCTCGGCCAAACAATACGCCGCAACCCGACCTAGGCTTAATAGAGAGGCCATCACGCGGACTAAACCTATGCCCCGGTCATGGGCCATCTCCCGGGAACTCCTGCACGCTATGCGTACATCGGCCGGTGAGCGGACCTAGCTACCTCCTTTAACAAAGGCAGCGCGCTTACAGTCCAACCCGTAGCGCCACTCGATCGGACGTCTATTAAGCTTGGTGATGTATCTGACGCGAACGCCCATACTATGCCCACGTGATGGTTAGTGCTATCGGGCGAGGCCCTCGGATCAAATATCCAAATCATAGTGGATTAGGAACGGCGGTAACAAGCAGAGACTCACGAAAGATGTGACCCCGTTGCCCCGTCTCGAGGACTTGCGGCAAGGGCTAGGAATGCCCGGCCACGCCTCGTAATTATCTCGCGGGCACCCTCCAGGTCAACCCGTCTCCACATCACTCGCAATTAAGCTCGCGCGGGTACCCCTCAGGGTCGACCCGTCTTTAGTAACATGGCTCAGTGTAAAGTCATAGTAATCAAAGTAACGGTGTGTCTAAACATCAAGGGGAAAGCCCGAGGAATCACCCCCGGTGAATTCCACTCGATGTAATCATCAAGGTGAACGTAAGAGGATTCACCCTCGAGGTCCACACTCTAGGGGTTGCACGACAGAGTCGTATCAGAAGTGGTTAAAGAGGAAATCACCCTCGATGACCACGACCGAATAGCTACACAACAGGGTTAACATCTGAAGTGATGTAGAGGTCTCACCCTCGGCACTCGATAGTAACCCGGTGAAGTCGAGCAACTAAGGGTAAAGTGATGTGCGGTGCGGGGCCTGGTCTTGATCCCGTTGATCGGGTCTTCGATATTCAAGTAGGCGATCGAGACAAAGGCGGGGTCATCGATGGATCTCTAACCAACCTATACTAAGCAATTTAGGATAAGCGGTAGGTAACAATAGCGAGGTTACAATAAACAGGCTATGCGGCAGAATAGGAGCAAACAATAACAGTAGCAAAATCTAATGCAAGCATGAGATAATGGAATGGGCGATATCGGGATGATCAAAGGGGGCTTGCCTGGTTGCTCTGGCAAGGAGGGGTCGTCGTCGACGTAGTCGATCACGAAGCAACATCGGTCTCGGGGTCTACCGGGAGAAGAGGGAGAAGAAACAGTAAATATAAAGCAATCATAGCATCACCAAGCGTAACATGGCAATATGTTGTGCCGGTGTGACCTAACGCATGGCTACGATATAGGTGAAGGGGAATTCAGCAGGAATGTATTCCGGTTCGATCTTAATGTCGAACGAGATGACCGGAGGGAATGTTCCATGTTCAGCATGCTAGAGGCATGTGACAGATGAACGGACCGCGTATTCGGATTCGCTGGATTTTTCTGAGCAACTATCATGTAGAAAATATTTCCATCCGAGTTACCGTTTATTATCTATGAATTTTCTATGTTTTAAACAATTATTTGGAATTAACAGATTTAAATAAAAGGAAAACAGGGTTATGACATCAGCATGATGTCGGCGATCAACAGGGCTATTGGTGGGTCAAGCTTACAGTGGGTCCTGCTGTCATTGACACGGCTTAGTTAACAGTTTTATTAACAAATTAACTATTTATAAAAACATTTTATTAGAGTGGGGCCACATGTCATAGTCGACAATTTTTAACTAGTGGCTTCATTCAACAGGGTGATTAAGTGGTGGGGACCCACCTAACGATGTCCAATTAGGTTAATTAACTATGCAGTCTTAATTAAACCAAAGTAATTACGGTGGGGGCCATTGTCGATGGCACGAGCCACACCGCCAGCACGCGTGCTTGCACACCGGCAAGGGGCGAGACCATGGCCGAGCTAGCAGTTCGAGGATATGCGGCCAGCGATTCGAGGATATCGTCCAGTCTGCGGGAGGGTAGCCACGGCGACGGCGGAGAGCGTCATGGCACAACGAGGACGGCTTAGGCGCGCATGGGCAGCCGTGGCGCGAGCACAGGCGGTCGATCGTCTGTGGCAGCGAAAGCTGCGGCCGGGCGCAGCCCGCGACGAGGGCGAGGCGCGCGGAGCGGGCGCGGTGACGCGTCCGGGTGCGAGGAAGAGAGGAAAAGGGGTCCTCACCCCCGTTGAAGGCGTACGGGGCGGCGAGGCTCGATGATGACCGTCGATGGAGAGGCGGGACGGGGTCGAGGAGTTGCTCCAGCATGGTCCGACGACGGCGCGAGGCGGCGGCGACGTCGACGGCGTCGAGTAGGCGTCTGTCCACGAGGGAGAGAGGACGGGGCCGCGAAGAGGACGGCAACGAGGTGGCAGGGCGACGTCGGGGTGCGTCGTGCGGGGGGAGAGGCGGGCGCCGATGAGGCGGCGAGGGGCGACGGCGAGGTGGTCAGGGCTCGCTGCCCCGATCTTGATCCAGCATTTTGATCGGGTGAGGAGGGAGTGGGGAGCGAGGAGTGGGGGGTCGTGCGGGTTTGTGGCTAGGGTTTCATGGAGTGAGGGGGATAAGGAGGCCCGGCTGGGCCTGTTGTGCCGGCGGTCTTGGCGGCCAGTGGGCTGTTCGCCCAACGATGGGGGGTTGTTTCCTTTTTTACATTTAAATTTTTAACTTTTCTGTTTACCTTTTTTAGTCTCAGTTTTGCATTTTCTTTTAGTACCATATGAGTTTTGTTTTGAACAAAATTTGGCACATAAATCTAACACAATACCTTGAGATGGAATAAAAAGTTTGTGGTCAAGAGGAGTTGTCTAATTATTTTTAGAAATTTCAAAAGGCCAAATTTTAAATGCTGCTGGACCACTAAATAATTTCCAGGAGCACTTTCGGAATCCAAAGGAGGTTGGTTCCAACATGACAAATACCTAGGGATTATTTGCCACGCTTTGAACATTTTATTTTTCAGGTTTGGCAAATATGATTTTTTTTACTTTAGATTGAATTTGAATTTGAACTGTGATTTGGATCAAGTGAAGATTAGCAACAGTAACATGATGACATGACACCAATAACAGGGGATTACTGTAGCATGACACTGGGGGTGTCACAATTAGCTTCCTCTCTAGTTGGTGTAGGCATCATGGGAACAGATTTCTCTAATGGCCTACTTTCTAATTTGATAGAAGGTATTATTACCTTATCAAGTTCTACTTTCCTCCCATTCACTTCTTTTGATAGAAACTCCTTCTCTAGAAAGTTTCTATTCTTGGCAACAAAGATCTTGCCTACGGATTTGTGGTAGAAGGTGTACCCAATTGTTTCCTTAGGGTATCCTATGAAAACACACTTCTCCGAATTGGGTTCGAGTTTATCAGGCTGAAGCCTTTTGACATAAGTGTCGCAACCCCAAACTTTAAGAAATACAGCTTAGGTTTCTTACCAAAACTAAAATGTTCGGAATGAGCCAAATAATGCATAGGTAATTATGGTAAAGAAACCACACTTTTATAAAATGTTTATATGCTTAAATGTGAATGAAACAAAAACATAACCAATATAATAAATGCCTTTTATTAATTATAAGATGTTAAAGTATTTTATTTAGGGGTTTAAACTTTTGTAACAAAGGTATAATTAGTAATACTGATTTGGTACAACTTTTATGTTTTTTATAAAACTTAAATAGAGACTAAAAGTAAAACAGTAAAAGGAAAAATAAATAAATAAAGACAAAACAAAAAACAAGAAAAAGGGAGCCCCCCCACTGGGCCAACCAGCCCAGCTAGTCAGCTGGTCGGCCAGCTCACTACCCTTGGCCTATATCCCCGCTAGCCCCCCCGGAAACCCTAACTCCCCACCCCCACGATCCCCACTCCCTCTGTTTCCCCCTTGATCCAGGCCGGGGCAACGGCGCCCCGACTCCATGGACCCATCGACTGCGTCACCAATCATCCATGGAGCCCCATCGCCGCTGCCGCTTGGACCTTGTCGGAGCCACCACACCGGCCTGCCTCCTCGCCTCCTCATCTCTCTCCTCGACGAAGCGCCGTCCCCGTCCGCCTACTCGACCCCCGCTGCCCGTACCCTACGCTCCCGCGGTGAGGCCTCGTCCTTCCCTTCCCGGCCTCTGCTCGATGCCGACCGCGCGCACGCGCACCACCCCGTCGGCCACGCCGTCGCCCCCCGCGCTCTGGCCGCGCCTGGCCTTGCCCTCCTCGTCGCTGCTCCACCCGGTCACCGCGACCGCGCCCTCCCCGCGGCTGCAGCTGCTTCTGCTGTTGACCTGTCGAGCTTCCCCCCCCCCCCCCCACGGCCGCGCAGCCGTCCAGCCACCGTGATGCGCCCCTGCCCTTCACGACCGTCGGCCCTGCCTGCTGCCGCCCCGCGCCACTCCTAGCCAAGGCAGTCGCGTGCCCTCCATCGCGCCTCCTCTGCTCATCGCTCTCACCGGTGCTGCCGCTCAGCTCCACTCCCTCCCTGGTCACGGCTCCCCGGAGCCGCCCGCACCTTCGCGCCCCCCCCCCCCCTCTGACCCGATTGCGTGTAGCGCCGGCCTTCTACGCCACCGCCAACACCGTCACCACGTGCCGTCCGCCCGGTGGCCACACCAGCAGCGCCGCCGAGCGCCCGTGCCGTCGCCCGGTCGCCCGCACCCGAGCACCCGAACCCGATAGGCCCCTCTGGGCCTTTGACATGTGGGGCCGCCCCTAGAACGTTTTATAAAAAAAGAAAAAGAAAATAAAATAAAAATGAATTAATAAAATTATTAATTAATTAATTAATTAGTGATTTAATTAAGTTAATTAATCATGTTTAATTAATCTAATTAACTAGTTAGTTTAATTAAACAGTGATTAGTTTAGCTAAATCCTAATTAACCTAAACAGAGGATGACAGGTGGGTCCCGCACGTCAGTTTGACCCAGTCAACGCCCTGTTGACTGCTGACGTCATGATGATGTCAGCATACACTATTTTGGATAATGTTGATTTAAAGTAATTAGATAAATTCTAAAAATGATAAAATCCTTTTAAAAATAATATAAAATAAACCGTAGCTCGGATGGAAGAACTTGCATGATAGTTGCTCAGAACGACGAGACGAATCCGAATACGTACCCCGTTTGTCCGCCACACATCCCTAGCATAGCGAACACTCGACTTTCCCCCTCCGGTTCATCTATCCGAAAACCCGAAACACCGGGGATACTTTCCCGGATGTTTGCCCCCTTCGCCGGTATCACCTCTTACTGCGTTAGGGCACACCTGGCACCGTTACTTGTCTTGTCATGCATCGTCATGCATATGTTTGCTTTTATATTTATTGTTTCTCCCCCCTCTTCTCTCGCTAGACACCGAGACCGACTCCGCTGCTACCCAGTACGACTACGGTGTTGACGACCCCTCCTTCTCGGCTGAGCTTCCAGGCAAGCCCCCCTTGATCACGGATATCGCTTACTCTTCTCTATACAGACTTGCATTAGAGTAGTGTAGCATATTCTTGCTTTTGGTTTATCCTATTCTGCTGCATAGCTTTGTCATTGTTGCTACAGGTTGTTACCCTTACCTGCTATCCTCTTGCTTAGTATAGGATGCTAGTGTTCCATCGGTGGCCCTACACTCTTGTTAAATGCCATGCTATACTCTTTGGGCCGTGATCACTTGGGAGGTGATCTCGGGCATATGCTATATACTTTATCTTTGTTACATTACTTATGATACTGTTAGGAGATGGGGTGAAGGGCAGGTGGCTCCACCCCGGTAGAGGTGGGCCTGGGTTCTGACGACCCCCATCGTTACTTTGTGGCGGAGCGACAGGGCAGGTTGAGACCACCTAGGAGAGAGGTGGGCCTGGCCCTGGTCGGCATTCGTGGATACTTAAAAATAACACGCTTAACGAGTTCTTGGTATTTGATCTGAGTCTGGCCATTTGGTCTATACGCACTAACCAACTACGTGGGAAAGTTATAGGCACTCGACATCGTGGTATCAGCCGAAGCCTTCATGACATCAGCGACTGAGCGGCGCATGCCGCATTGGACCGTAAGCTCGCGCTTGTATTAAGGGGGCTAGGTCTGCTTCCGGCCGCGTACGCAACATGCAGGTGTGCAATGGGCGATGGGCCCAGACCCTTGCGCCATAGGATTTAGACCGGCGTGCTGACCTCTCTGTTGTGTCTAGGTAGGGCTGCGACGTGTTGATCTTCCGCGGCCGGGCATGACCCAGAAAAGTGTGTCCGGCCAAATGGGATCAAGCGTGTTGGGTTATGTGGTCCACCCCTGCAGGGAAGTTTATCTATTCGAATAGCCGTGATCTTGATAATGGGGCGACTTGGAGTTGTACCTTGACCTTATGACAACTAGAACTGGATACTTAATAAAACACACCCTTCCAAGTGCCAGATATAACCCGGTGGTCGCTCTCTAACAGGGCAACGAGGAGGGGATCGCCGGGTAGGTTTATGCTATGCGATGATACTTGGTGAACTTACCATCTATCCTATTCTACATCCTGCAAGATGGAGGCTGCCAGAAGCATAGTCTTCGAAAGGACTATCTATCCCCCCTTATTCCGGCATTCTGCAGTTCAGTCCACTGATATTGCCCCTTTGCTCAGATACCCATGCATATGTAGTGTAGATCCTTGCTTGTGAGTACTTTGGATGAGTACTCACGGTTGCTTTTCTCCTCTTTTCCCCCTTTCCATTCTACCTGGTTGTCGCAACCAGATGCTGGAGCCCAGGAGTTTGACGCCACCGTCGACGACGACTCCTACTACGCCAGAGGTGCCTACTACTACGTGCAGCCCGCTGACGACGACCAGGAGTAGTTAGGAGGATCCCAGGCAGGAGGTCTGCGCCTCTTTCGATCTGTATCCCAGTTTGTGCTAGCCTTCTTAAGGCAAACTTGTTTAACTTATGTCTGTACCCAGATATTGTTGCTTCCGCTGACTCGTCTATGATCGAGCACTTGTATTCGAGCCCTCGAGGCCCCTGGCTTGTATTATGATGCTTGTATGACTTATTTTATGTTTTAGAGTTGTGTTGTGATATCTTCCCGTTAGTCCCTGATCTTGATCGTACACATTTGCATGCATGATTAGTGTACAATTGAATCGGGGGCGTCACAAGTTGGTATCAGAGCCGACTGCGTGTAGGAATCCCCCTTCCACACTCCTTGGCCGAAGTCGAGTCTAGTCATTGCAAACTTTTACTAACATGGCTGTGCGGCCCATGGGCCCACGTCGCCATTGGGTGGTATTAGGATCTTTTATTCCTCGACCTATACTCTAGGACTCTGATCTCTCTTCTATTCAGGTTAAATGATTTTGCTAAAATCTAACTCTAGGTTCTCGTTACCACTTCCTGCCGGAGAGCCCCTTCATTGCAGATGATCGACTGCTTCAACAGAAGATTCTGACAATACTCTCAGATGTTTCCCTGAGACCCTTGTGCCCTTCGCCGTTGCAATTCCATACCAGCGATAAATCCCTATGGAAAGCTACATACACTTGTCGTCCATAACTTCATTTCCAATTGTTCTTGTTATTACAAGATACCCTAAAATACTTCGGATATTCCAAGAATCCTTTGTGTCTGCTGCCTTGCAGCTCCTTTTCCTCATGAATACATGTATGAATAATTCCTCACACTTACCGGGGATTCGTTCATCCCCAGTTGTTCGGGTGTTTCACAAAATTCTTCAAAATATTAGCCGATCGTTCGAGAATCCTCTGTAGCCTATGACTCTAGAAATTCTTGTCTGCCTGCATTATGGTTAATTCCAAATGCCTAGCATTATGCATTGACATCCTTTGTCACTATCATTTTGAGACCGTTGATTCCATATGATGCGGATGTTCGCAATCATCGGTCGTAATTAGAATTCATACTTCCGGCTCAGACGTCATTTTTAAACATGAGCTGGTTCTCGACCAATCAATTGCCGTAGATTATTCCCCTAAGCCTACTCGGCTTATGCTTCCTTAATCGGAACCCTTGCTCCTGATCCCTTGAATTGGAAATCATAATTCCTTTGCATTTGAGCTTTGAATTAGTCAGTTGTTTCTATGATCAATGCCTTGCGCATTGTTCCTTTCTCTGGTTGTGTGCCGATGCTCACATCAGCTCTGTTATGGACGGTCAGATCCTTTGTTGAATTATCATCCGACAGTGTCCTTCATATACAAAAACCTCGAGAAGTTTTTTTTTCTCCGATACATAATGCCTTTGGTAAATTGTATCCTCTCCTTTTTCCAACCATTCTCTGCTTTCGAGCTGGTGATATTTACTCTTGAAGCTTGTGGTATGTGTTTCTAAGATGCCCCGATGGGTTGAAGCTATGCCTTTTCTAATCTGTGTAAACCCGGAAGCTTCTACGGGTCATACTCTAATGGTGTTATGCCAAATAAAATTTCAGCAATACAACTTCATCAAACGCGATGAGTGAATGAAAGGTTATGCATTGGAGAAGTGGGAGTCGACCTTGAACTTTGTGTTCATGCCCATGGACACGATGTATAACTTATCATGGAAGCTGCTCGTAAAAATAATTACCCCCTTGTTATAAGTTCATCTTGTATCCGTGGTTCCGACCATGTTCTCCTTTAAATACCATTTCCTGTGCAAGTTTAAGCACTTGCCTTCTGCAGATCAATACGCCTGACCAACCTCTATTTTGATCTGCCTTCTTGTATTACCCCCATGGTATCTCGAGGATATATCTTATGAATTTCTGATGAAGTTGTACCTTCCCTGTCATAGTGACTCCACTTTGGTTACGGGTTGTCGTCAGCGAGAACATCCATAAGTGAATCGATTCCGCGCTCCGATACGATAACTCTAAGTAATTTTCATTGCTTATGAGTTTAATAATCCTTGAAGTCATTCCTAGCCTGATTGGCTACATCCTTATCATGCTAAATTTTAACTGTGCTACCTGGTTCTTTTCCCCGGAGCACAATTTTCGATGATGAGAAAATCATGCGTCGATCTTCCTCGTCATATTAATTCTCCTTGAACAGCAAACTTGATTTCGAGTTTGTGTCGTACCCATGGTTCCAGTAACCTTTTGCTTCACCATTCCCTTGGTGTGATGTCATCGCCGATCGATTACATCTCCATGAAACCTCTCGACAAATGTGTCGTGATCATCATCAGCATTCTGAGCTCTTCTAGGATATCAGTTGAATTCATGATGAGAAATATCATCCTTGCCCTCGATGATTTGTGTTGTCATCGGCCACTTTATTGCCTTCCCTCCAACACAAACTTGTTCGTGTTCTGAGTTATACCTTGAGTTCCTTGCTATCCAGCATTTGTTCTTATTTACCTTGGATTATTACCATCTTTTATGTCAAGAATGTCGTGAGGATTACTCCACCTCTTAATAATTCTTGGTCCCCGTGTTGCTTCCAACCGTAATACCTACAAGTGAACGATGCTGCTTGAATTCTATACTCCTAGCAACCCTATTGCTTTGGAGATAATGGTTGACAGTTCATTCTTAGACTATTGGATAACAAATCACCTTCTAACATTGATCGTGCTACCTAAGCCCATATTTCGAGTGCACCTTTCAACCAATGTTTAATTGTGTATGTTTCCTCGAGCATACATCATTATATCATTGGATCTGACAAATGTTATCTCCTTGTTCACCTACTTGTGGAAATCCATCTTATGGATATCTCAATGAATTGTCGTTGAGTTCATCAACCACCTCCTCACCCTCTCTTTGATTTAATGATGAACTCTTGTTTCGAAACTCGCTTCCATAGTTCATTTCCCGAGAATCTTACAATGTCATCTCGTCAATTTGTGTTGCACCTTTTCTCTCAGGCATACAGAGTCTGAGGTATCCTGACACCAATCAGATCTGAATCTTGGTCCGATTTTATGGTTGGAGCATTTTCCAAGAGTCATAACATTGATCTTTATATCACCCGGTAAGGTGATGTCATGCCTAGTACACCTGGCCGGAGGACCTATTGTTATAGTTCCCTTGATAGCAAGGTATCCCTTCTTCCATGAGGAACTTGTAAGACTTATTCTACAAGTTATCCTGACGAATCCATTGAGTACCCAAAGTCTGACCTTTGCTTGAAGACCATGTCAATGCTATCTTGAAGCATGTCTTTGGTACTCTGATTTTCAATAAGAACATTTGAAGCACAATGCTAAAATTTCATTATTAATTATCCAAACACCGTTGTATTGGTAATGGCATGAAATTTCTCTCCCCTTACCTAAATGGTATTCTACTTCCTATCCTGTCATGGATCTCATACTCTGCTTGTCCTTGCGAAGGATATACCCCTGAAATATGTGTTTAAACACATTTTTCCCTTTCCATTGTTCTGTATAACCTAATGATCACATTTTCCTTTCCATTGGTTTGTTTAACCTTTCTTGTGATCTATATAATCTAAGCAGTAATAATTCACTGCTTATGTAAACACCTCGATGTACAACTCTGTCAGTGAGACCCTATTTCTACTGTTGATGACATTCCGGTAACCGCCAATGGACGAGAACTTTGCCTAATGGCCCGCCTCGTTCAACGAGCAGGAAAATGGTTCTCTTCGTCCCTCGCCCTTGGTACCGATGTTGTTGCCGACATAACCGACAAACTATCCTCTGACATGCTTTGCTTACATGATCGTGCAAGATGTCACCACCCTTCCTACTTTTAACCCACATGGTGGGTCCATAACCCACAGTTCCACAGGATCGAAACCTGACTCTCCTATACACCCCGTGTTCCCAAGGTTGTTCCTCGCGCGTGGCCTCGTATATAATTCACGACCACCTTCCGAGAGATCATCAATTCTGGTATCAGACACAATACTTATTCCCATTTCTTTGAACCCCTTTTCACGCCCTGTTTCAGGCATCGAACGATTGCCTGCCCGCTCGAAACTTCCCGTGATACCTCCTCACTTTTCTCTCAATATTTTCTTAAGTTTAAATTCGAGAGTTACTTCCACCACCTTCCTCGATGTTATCGACCAAATAGTCGACTTTGCAGAGGTCTGTTCTCCCGGAATGCCCACCCTTTATTCTTTCGTAAGTACAATGGCATTCCCGAAGAAAGGATGCCGACTTCATTATGATGACCTGAAGCAGAGAAATGAAGACGTCAATGTAATGGATCGACCTCTTCGAGAAGAGAAACTAAGACCGAGAAGACTCGTTAGAATTTCGCAACCAAATCCCTTCCCCCTTACCTCCCCTCTTTAATCTCGGGACGAGATTTCTTGTAGTGGAGGAGAATTGTGATGCCCGGATAATTAAGCTACAGTAACCCTCTGGAAATGATGCCACATCACCTTGATTAGTGTTGATAATCTCACGTTAGTTCAAAACCGGTTCGAATTCAAATTCAAAATCAAGCAAACAATAATTTTTTTCAAATATTAAAACTAAAATGTTCGGAGTGAGCCAAATAATGCGTAGGTAATTATGGTAAAGAAACCACACTTTTATAAAAAAAATTAGATGCTTAAATGTGAATGAAACAGCAACATAACCAATATAATAAATGCCTTTTATTAATTACAACATGTTAAAGTATTTTATTTAGGGGTTTAAACTTTTGTAACAAAGGTATAATTAGTAATACTGATTTTGGTACAACTTTTATGTTTTTTTATAAAACTTAAATAGAGACTAAAAGTAAAACAGTAAAAGGAAAAATAAATAAATAAAGACAAAACAAAAAAACAAGAAAAAGGGAGCCCCCCACTGGGCCAACCAGCCCAGCTAATCAGCCGGTCGGCCAGCCCACTACCCCTGGCCTATATTCCCGCTACACCCCCCCCCCCCCGAAACCCTAACTCCCCACCCCCACGATCCCCACTCCCACTACAAGAAATATGTCAACTTGTGACCCTCACTATTGGTCTCTGAAAGGTCATAGTTTTTCATTTGCGACCTTTCTGTGACCAAAACCAGAAGGTCAAAAGCTGGCGGTCGTAAACTGAAATTATTGACCTTCTGTAAAAGGTCGTTGGTTCCACGACCAATTTTTTGGTCACTAGCAACCTCCCAGCCACGTAGGCATCCAAATATGGCGAAATGATGTGGCACAAGATTCAGCCCGGTCCAATTCGGTTTTCTACATGGGCCTAGCCCAACAATTCAACCTTTTTAATGTATTTTTTTCTTGTTAATTTTTGCTAGCTACATGGGCTTGGGCCATTAATTTGGCCTTTTTTTTCTAAGATGCAGCCTTTTACAGTCTACTGATTTTTTATTTTCGGCATTCTTTTTGCTGCTGGTCCCACCAATCAGATTGGTCCCACTTGTCATGCTTATCACAAAATTGATCCCACACATCAAAAATTTCAAAATGTGTCAAATAGTCATTATAACCTGGACCCCCTTGTCAGGTTTCCATTTTACGGGTATTCAAATCACATACACAATCATTATTTCAAACAATCCAAATAGCAAATGAAATTCGTCCAAAACAACACGACATTAGTCTATTACAAACGTTACAGTATACTATAGCCCAGATAAGCCTACTACTGCCTACATTTACAACACATAATATTCTAGTCTTTGTTGATATGCTTCACAGCTTTGAACTTGGATTCGCACTTCACCTGTGCAAAAAATAAGAATGAACATATAGAATAAGATTGTGTACTGAACATCAAACAATAGATAATGAGGGATCCAATAACTTATAAGCAAGAATTGACAGCAAATGAGATGTACATAAATAGTATGACTAACACTAACCAGTATGTGTTCATGGAGTGACTAAAATATTCTCACTAGCTAGGGCTTTTTGGTATATAGTATACTGACATGTGAAACTCTAACTAAATTGATCATAGAAATGAAAAGAATTGTATGCACCAGTAGAATAGATCTAACAAAACAGATCATGATTTATGGTTGTAGGAAAACAGTAAAGATACGGAGATACACGCATCAAGCATACCAGCTACTACAATAAGAGGTCCAGATGCATGCATGAGCACTTATTAATATTTATATTCATCATCACAACAACATATAACCACCTATGCTCATTGTTACAAATCCATTTACAAAAAATAAACCTATGCATACGTTGCTGTGATGATGAAGTGTTATCTTAGTATTATGTTTAAATTTCAGTCCAATTTGAATCCATCTGAATCACTTTCTAATCAGGGCTGTATAAGTACAACGAAATGTTCAGAAATCTAAAATGTGAAATCTGCATGCTTTCACTGTTGAGACATTGATGTCATCATTTCTAAAAAAGGGAAATGAGATTCTCTCTTGTAAAACCTAGCCGGACCTAGCGGTGCTTTCCTGTTTGCAACAAAATCAAGATATGAGCATGTAAAAGACATATTAGCTTTGAAAAACCCCACATCAAAGATGATATAAAACATTAGTTATTTTTCCAATTTATAGATGATCGCAAGTATCTATCCTTTTACAGATCAGAGGATTTACAATCAACAATTCTGAACTCCATTGGACAGAACATCAGCGAGTATTTTGACATATTTTCTGACCTCGTAGCAGGCCATGAAAATGCAAAAATACTAGTCTACTTAACAGAGTCCACTTCTTGTTCTAGGTCATCGGCTTCTCCGTTTAACCTTTACTTGTTCCCTCATCCTACCTCGGCTATCTATCACTAAACCTATTTGCAGACCTGAACTATCGATTGCATCAATCATAATTCGTAGAAGTTCAAAAGCGATAAGTTGTGCCATAATTAAGGATGGAGTTCATAAGATTGGTTCAGAATTCAGACTTCAGATACCAGCTGAAGAGCGTCTAATCTCACGAACTCAAAACAGTAAGTTGTGCCATGATTTTAATTCTATCGATTGATTCTTCAAAAGAGACATGCATCAGGCGTGATAGATGCAGAAAAATGAACGGCCTACCATGCCCTGCCATGAGACAAAATAGTACATAGTGTGATGCACAAATTAAGAAGAATTACTTCACCCTGGCATGATGCCCTGCTTGTTATGATACAAAAATTAAGATTGCAGAGGAGTAGTTAAGGAAAATGAAGATCCCATAACCATTCTGCAGACAAACAAAGCGGTGCATACGCAGAAGAGGATGATTCACCGGGTTCGGGCGGGACAGGACAAGGTATGGTCTTGGCAACAACACGGTGTGGATTTGACAGTAAAGGGAAGGAAAGAGAGGAGAGGATACCTTGGGAGATGCTACCGGTGGCTGACGTGACCAGCAGTCCGCCGGCAAGAGGGTGCAGTTGGAGCCCATGACGGCCCTCGTCGGCGAGGGCAGGGCCACTCCCCTGCGCCGCACCGAGGGAAGGGTTGTGGCCCACGTGCTGGGGGAGAGGAGGCAGGGGCGAAGTGCTCCTCCACCTCCTCTGGCCACTAGGAGGGCTCCCGGGGACGACTGCTTTGGGAGGAGGACGCGAATCCACCAGAGAAGATTCGCTGGTGGGGGGGGGGGCTGTGGCCGGCGTGTAGCTTGGGTGGATCCTCCTCGAGGAGCTTGGCCTTGGCGCGGCAGATCTCGGCGTTGAGCACGCGCTGTCGATGGTGGGAGAGGGGGCCGCCCGAGCAAATCAATGAGAAGGGGTCAGAGGTCGCGGCCGTGCGAGGCAAATCCCCAGTAAAACGACTCAGCTGCGGGAGGAGATGAACCTGATTTGGCCGGCAGGGACCGCTGCGTGTCCTTACCGTCGAGGATCTGGCCGCCGGCTCGCTCGCACGGCCTGGATCCGCCTGCCGCGGCGTGGTCAGAGTGGAGAAGATGGCGAGGTCAGCGGGCGGGCGGGTGGCTCAAGCGAGCACCCGGCCTGGCGCCACGATGAGCCACCCGCAGCACCCCTTGGTCCTCAACCCCATCTTTGCCTCCTATCGCATTCGCCGCCCGCTCAAGACCTCCTCCGGCTGCTCGCGCGCGCCGGGGAGATGGACGGAGGGGCTGCTGCTCTCGTGGTTGCGTGCGTCCGTGCGGGAGGGGAGGGGAAGAAGGGCATCGAGGTCGTCGGTGGGGATGGGAGGCGTCGAGGGAGATGAGGGGCGGCGGCGGCGTGTGGATCTGGATCGGGGAGAGAAGGTGAGGGGAGGCGGCGGGGAGGGGGAGAGGTGGGTTGGATCGGGGAGAGAAGCACATGGTAGGGTAGGATCTAGATCAGTGGGTTGGATGGACGGTGGATGGCTGTATGGATGGACGGATCTCTGCCATGTCATCGATCCATGCCATAGCTAATTCAACCAATCAGAATTAAGGTTGTGTAAAAAATATTCTTTTGTTTTGCTTACAGTTTTTATCCTCTTATTCAGGGCAGACATTCAACATATTAACCACTTATAGTTTGTTAAAATCAATCAATATTGTGCACATGTGTGTATCTTAGGATGACAAATAATGTTGATTTGGGGGGTTTCATTTTCATTGCACAAAGAGCCATTTTCCATTTTTCGAGTGCCCAAAATGGGTTTTTTTGTGAATAACCTAACATGTATTTGTTGCAAAATTGTACTACATAATTTTTAGAAAATACTAATGCATATTTAACGTACAATTGACAAAATTGTTGGTTGTCAAAAGTTTCTATACACCTCTCGTGAAAAAGATAAATTCCCGCTGATTCAGCTGGAAGAGGGTCAAATTTGAACTGCAGCTACCTTATGGTTTGCTGTTTATTTTTCCCAAAAATCATTTCTAAGTACATAAGTATCTATTTAATCAGAGAAACATCAAAAATTTTGCAAGATTCAACCACTAGCTAGGAACGGTCAAGGCCGCCGTTTTGACCGCATTTTGAAACGGGCATAAAAAATTCAAAAAAAATCAAAAAATTGGGAAACCTTCGCATTGTGTCATTATATGTGACCAAGTTTCCAGGAAAAATAATAAACTTGTAATACGTCAATTATTTTAAAAAAGTGTTCTTAGAAATAAGCTATCACACGTGAAGATTCAGGGTTTTCAAGCCAAATGATCAATCTTATGGCCACATTCATGGCATAGTTTGTTCAAATGATCTCATATTGTGCACAAGGGTGCATCTTGGAATTCCAAACAATGTTTCCTAAGGTATTTTTCATTTTCTTTGCACGGAAAATTCATTTTCCATTTTCCGAGTGCCCGAATGAGTTTTTTTTGTGAAGGACCTACCATATATTTGTTGGAAAATTGGACCAAATCAATTTTCTAAAATACTAGGCCATATTTAATGCACAATTGACCACATGGTTGGGTGTCAAAAATTTTGATCCACCTATGGTGAAAAAGACAAATTCCCGCCGATTCAGCAGGAAGCGGGTCAAATTTGAACTGGAGCTGCCTCATAGTTTGCTCTTTATTTTTTCCAAAAATCATTTCTAGGTACATAAGTATCTATTTAATCAGAGAAACATCAAAAGTTTTGCAAGATTCAACCACTAGCTAGGAACGGTCATTCCCGCTGTTTTGACCGCATTTTGAAACGGGCATAAAAAATTCAAAAAATAATCAAAAAATTGGGAAACCGTCGCATTGTATCATTATATGTGGCCAAGTTCCCAAGAAAAACAACAAACTTTTAATACGGTAATTATTTTAAAAGAAGTGGACCGTAGGCCCATGTGTGGCAGCCGTACAACACGGTGCTACTTGGAGTTTTCAATTCAAGATGGGCCTCCGCACGTGTCACGTTGTCTAGGCTTTCCACGGGACATCAAAGGCGGCGACAACGACGGTTAATAAATAGCTAATCTAGGTTAGGGTTTAGACTGGGTTTTGTTTAGAGAAGTTTAGCTACTGCTACTTTTATTTGTCTTATTCGTGGCGGCTAGTGCGTAGATTAAGACATCCTATCGGAACCCCAATTTGTGAGATTTATTCATCTAGCATATCCGCAATTTTTAGATTGCTTGGCTATTATTTTCTTGCATGTTCTTCGATTTTCTTGCAGGAAAAATCCTTCGTGGATGGGTCGATCGCGCCGTTGGCTCGGTCGATAACACCGTGGAGTTGGTTCAGCGATTGTCATGGATATTAGTCGTGTACGGTTCTCCCTGTACGGTTGGTAGCCGGATCATGAGGTCAAGTCCCACCCAAAATCGTAGTTATCTCTCTCTCATTGAAAGATCGGGCCCCAGCTCACATCACCGGCTGTCCGGATACCCCCTAATCCAGGACTCCCTCAGTAGCCCCTGAACCAGGCTTCAATGACGATGAGTCTGGCGCGCAGTTTGTCTTTGGCATTGCAAGGTGTTGGGGATATAACTATTTGTGTAAGCTGCCCAAGAGGGGCCGGGTTACGCAAATAAAGGACTCATCAGAAGAAGCCCAAGACTAAGCATGAAGATGGCGGTTCAATAAAGGGTCTAAGGCCCACAGGCGACTTAAGGCCCATAGTGGTAAACCGTCATGATGGCATGACTTGTAATACAAGGTAGAATTAACTAGTCATCGAGCCGGACATTGTCTATGAGCCGGCCGGGACTCTGTAGGCCGCAGGGCGTCAACCCATGTATATAAGGGGAAGACTCGGGCGGCGGCTTAGGGCAAGAAACAACTCATCGAGAGCCAGGCATAGCGTATCTCGCTCCCTGGTCATCGAAACCTCAGCAATATCAACCCAACTAGACTTAGGCCTTACCTTCACCGTAAGGGGCCGAACTAGTATAACTCTCTCATGTCTTTTGTCCCGATTAACCCCTTTAAGCTTCCTAGTTGCGATGGCTCCACGACTAAGTCCTTGCAAGAGGACATCTGCCGTGACAATTCCACGACAGTTGGCGCCCACCGTGGGGCCAGCGCACGGTGGATTTGAGTTCTTTAAGGGAAACTTCGAAGGGCTCAAGGGATACGATGTGGGTCGGATGACCAAGAGTCGTCGCGGCAAGATCTACATCGACGACGAAGGCTGGGGCCCCGACGCCGGCTCAATTGAGTACGGATACCGGGTCCCCTTCGGCGGAATCCACGTCTTCATTGGCCGGATTGGTGAGTCGGGCCCTGAGCCGGACAACTGCACCGACCTCGTCGAGACGGCTCAGCGCGCGAGACCCGCCCGGGCTCAACCCGTCGTGAAGCGCGCCTTCGTGGGTTGCATCCACGGAGGGGAACTTTCTGAAGGATCTGTAGATGGTGGTGAGACGGCCGTCCTCTCCGATGGTGATTCGTCCGCCGGTTCAATAGATTCGTTGTACCCATTGCAAGACGGCGGGCTTGGGGGCTGTTCCGATGGCAGCAGTATTCCGGACCCCTCTGAGTCGCCAAACTGGGCCGGAGTCTTCATGGCTGGTACTCAACCCGGCCAAAATTCTCTGACCGCATAGCAAGAATAACGTCCGGGTCGAGCAGCCAAGGCAGGAGGCCCGTGCGCCCGCCCGGCTCAGTCTTGATGGATCTCATGGATAAGCTTACGACCACATTAACCGCCACGATTATCCCTGCGAATCAAGATGAGCATAATGCGTAGGTGGCAGGTTCGTGAGGAGATAGCTCGGGCCAAGGAGGCCTTAGCAGCTGAGGACACCAGATTGGCCACAGAACGGGCGGCTTTGGATGCACGGGCGCAGCAGCTCCAGTCAGAGGCTTTTCAGCTTACGATGAGCCTCAACGCGTCTAATGAGGTGATGACGAGGAGGCACTAGAAAACTCAATCCCGTTTGCCTCCGATTTATGACCCTCGGAACCTTTTCGCTACACCCGGAGCCGGCCCTAGTAACCCGCCAGAAGCAAATCAGTTCACGACAGCCGGGGCGGGAGGACCGGTTCAGCCTCGGGAGATGGCACCTCCTCATGGGAATATGGCCCCGCCCCGCTATGTACCGATACCACCGGGTCACTTCTCCAACCCCATGGAGAACTTAATTGCAGCATCGGCATGTTTGGCGGCTCTTCCAGTGGACGGTGATGATCCGACAGCAGTGGAGACACGAAGGATCAGAGAGCTCGTTCAGACGGCTTTGGCTCAGCAAGAGACTTATTCCTATAGCCGGGACAGGTTCATTCAACTCCTCCGCCTTGGTTGGCTCCGTCTTGTCCAAACCGGAGCCCGAGTTACAGCTGGCACATGGAGTCAGAAGCTTTGTCAAGCAATGCTCAGCGCCGTAACCAGCCCGGCGGTTATAATCCGGTGCAGGACCGGATACGTTAGGAGGACGAGCGAGCGGCTCAGCTAGAGACTCAGCAAACGGCTCACCCGGCCTTTCCGGATTATCCGACGACTTATGTTGAGGCGGGAGTAGCCACCAGAATCGATGGCGTACCGTGTTTGGTGCCGGCTTTACGTAATGTGCGTCTCCCTAAGGATTTCAAAGGGCCTCGAAAGGTGCCAAATTATACGGCCGACTTACAGCCTTGGACATGGATTGAAAGCTATGAGATGGCCATGGAGCTGTTGGAGGTCAGTGACACAACAATGGCTAAATACTTCACCATGATGTTGGATGGAATGGCCCGGACGTGGCTGAAAGGTTTACCACCCAATTCTATTAGCTCATGGGCGGAGTTAAAGGCCCGGTTCATTCAGAACTTCAAGGATACTTGCAAGCAATCTATGTCAATTGTGGACTTAACTAATTGTAAGCAAGAGGAGGGCGAGTCTACCACTCGTTGGATGCGCCGGGTCAAGGAGATAATACATTCATCTGATAAGATGGATGCCGGTTCTGCAATCCTCATGCTGGAGAAGAATTGCCGATTTGAACCACTAAGGCAGAAGCTGGGACGACTCAAGTGTGATTGTAATGATATGGTCAGCTGATGGCGGCTCTAGTCAAGTATGTTGATTCTGATAGTACCAAGGATCCCGCGTCTGATGAGGAAAAGACAGGGAATGGAAAGAAGAACGGCAATGGAAAGGGTCAGCAGCATAACCCGGCAAATCAAGGAGGTAATAAGCGTAAAGCTGATGGCAACCCGGAGCTTGTGGCTAATCCTAACGCACAGGGTAACAATCAGAGACGCAAGGGGAGGCCGCCTCCTCGGTATGGCGGGTCAGGTCCATCTCTTGAGCAGTTACTCAATGAGCCATGCCCGAGACACGGCACCCGGGAACGACCAGCCACCCACTTATGGAAGGATTGCACAATCATGAAGGCTTTCAAGAATTCCAACACGTTTGATGGCAATCATGGGTCGGGCGGCGGCTCAGGAGCCGGCGGTTTTCATGGCCCGGGTGGCGGTTCAAATTCTGGCTTTCAGGGAAATCAAGGTGGATATAATCAGCAGCGATGCAGTCGAGGAGGTCAGCAGCGGCAATCGGGTTACGAGCCATCTGAAGCGGTGAGCGATTAAGCGATATCACGTATTTACCACTAGCTTATGCAAACGTGACCAGAAGATCCATAAAAGGGCAGTGAACTCTGTTGAGCCGGTGGTGCCCCGCTACTTGAGGTGGTCAGAGCAACCTATTGTATGGAGCAGGGAAGATCACCCTCCCCGGGTTAACAATCCGGGTCAGTTAGCCTTGGTGGTAGCACCTCAGTTCGGTGGATATAAGTTCACTAAAGTGCTCATGGATGGAGGTAGCAGCATCAACATCCTCTATTACGAGACCTTTCGGCGCATGGGTTTGACTGACAAAAATTTAAAGACGTCCAACACCGTTTTCCATGGAGTGGTGCCTGGTAAGTCGGCATACCCCGTCGGTAAGATTGAACTGGAGGTGGCTTTTGGAGATGAGTACGATTCTAGGGCTGAGAAGTTAACTTTTGAGGTGGTCAAAATCAAGAGTCCATATCATGCTCTATTTGGGCGGCCGGCTTATGCCAAGTTCATGGCACGGCCGTGTTATGTTTATTTGCAGCTCAAGATGCCGGATCACAAGGGAACCATCACTGTGCATGTGAGTCGAAAGGTAGCCCTGGAATGCGAAGAAGGCGATGCGGCTTATGCCGAGTCTGTCTGTGCAGCAGAGGAGCTGAAATTTTATCAAGATAACGTTGACCCGGCGGATATGACCTCCCTCAAGAAGCCAACCACGGAACATGACCCGGCGATGAAGTTTAAGTCGGTCTTTGAAACCAAGCTTATTGATTTTACTCCGTGATTCGTCTAAGCGATTCAAAGCCGGTGCCAATTTGGATCCTAAATAGGAAAGCGCGCTCATCGAGTTCATCCGTGAGAACCGGGACATCTTTGCATGGAAACCTTGTGACATGCCGGGTGTACCGAGAGAACTCGCTGAGCACACTCTCAATATTGATCCAAAGTATAAGCCGGTCAGGCAGTTTCTTCGGCGGTTCAACGAAGAGAGACGGAAAGCTATCGGAGTTTTTCACCCGAAGTAGTTGGCTAACCCGATGCTCGTGCTCAAGAAGAACGGCACCTGGCGGATGTGTGTGGATTACACGGACTTAAATAAGGCTTGTCCGGCTGATCCCTTTGCTCTCCCCCATATTGACCAAATCATTGATGCTACGGCGGGTTGCCCGCGTTTGAGTTTTTTGGATGCTTACTCTGGTTATCATCAGATCAAGATGGCAGTGAAGGACCAGGAGAAGACAGCTTTCATCACTCCATTTGGAGCCTTCTGCTATGTATCTATGCCATTGGGCTCAAGAGTGCCCAGGCGACTTACCAAATGATGTGTATGAATCGTCTCCATGATCAAATCGGGCGCAATGTTCACGCTTATGTGGATGACATAGTGGTGAAGTCAAGAGAGAAGGAAACCTTAATATCTGATTTGAAGGAAACCTTTGATAATCTCCAAGTTTATAGGATGATGCTTAACCTGGTCAAGTGTGTATTTGGTGTACCTGCAGGCAAGCTTTTGGGTTTTCTGATCTCAAACAGGGGCATTGAAGCTAATCCGGAGAAGATCAAGGCAATCACCTCTTTGGCTAAACCAGCGTGCATCAATGATGTTCAGCGACTGGCAGGTCGTGTTGCTGCTCTAAGCCGGTTCATAAGCTGGTTAGGTGAGAAGGCCCTACCGCTGTATCAGATGATGAAGAAAACATACACTTTTGTCTGGAGTGATGCCGCTAATATTGCCTTTGAAGATTTAAAGAGACAGTTATCTGAGCCGCCGGTTCTTGCGGCTCCCATTGATAGAGAGCCATTACTGTTATATGTGGCTGCTAACTCACGAGCTGTCAGTGTTGCAATCATGGTGGAGCGCAAGGAGGCTGGTAAGGAGCATCCGGTTCAACGGTCGGTTTACTACATCAGTGAGGTGCTCATTGAGTCTAAGCAAAGGTATCCACATTGGTAGAAGCTTGTTTACGGGGTGTTCATGGCAAGCCGGAAGCTGAAGCAATACTTCCAAGGTCACCCTATTATTGTGGTAAGTTCTGCCCCCTTGGGAGACATCATACAGAATAGAGAGGCCACAGGACGAGTCGCCAAGTGGGCCATCAAGCTTGGGCCTCATGGTTTGAAATACATGCCTCGGACTGCTATCAAGTCTCAAGCCCTGGTGGACTTTATCAATGATTGGACAGAGCTGCAGGCGCCTGAAGAGAATCCAGATAACACATATTGGACTATTCACTTTGATGGGTCCAGGCAGTTAGAAGGCTCGGGGGCTGGAGTCGTTTTAACTTCCCCCCGAGGTGACAAATTTTGTTATGTGCTCTGGCTTATGTTTCCTTGTACTAACAATGCAGCTGAGTATGAGGCCTTACTCCATGGTCTCCGGATGGCCAAAGAGATGAATTTGAGCCGGGTAAGGTGCTTGAGTGACTCAGATCTCGTGGCTCAACAGGTGTCAGGCAAGTGGGACTCCAAGGATCCCCTTATGGCGGCTTACCGTCGTGAAGTTGATGTTGTGGCTGGGCACTTCAAAGGTTATCAAGTGGAGCACATTGATCGAAGGAAGAATGAGGCGGCTGATGCTTTAAGCCGGCTGGGATCTCAACGCAAGCCGGTGCCGCCTAACACCTTTCTCGATGTTTTGCATAATCCTTCTGTCAAGGTACCCACAGAGGAAGACCTAGCAGTGCCAGACCCGGAGGCACAGCTGGTAGCAGCTCTTCACGTCATCCCAGATTGGACAGTGCCATATTTGGCCTACATGACCCGGGGAGAGTTGCCTGAGGATGAGACCTTGGCGAGACAAATCATCCGGCGGTCCAAATCCATGACAATTGTTCATGGCGAGTTACATCATCGCAGTGTCACTGGGGCGTTTCAATGTTGTGTGTCGCCTGCGGAGGGCCAGGAGATACTTTGTGAGATCCATGAAGGGGATTTCGGTCATCATGCCGGCTCAAAATCCCTCGTGGCCAAGGCTTTCCGTCATGGCTTCTATTGGCTGACGGCTCATGCTGATGCGGAAGATCTGGTCAGTAAATGTGATGGATGTCAGAAATTCTCACGACGAGCTCATGTGCCGGCTCAAGAGTTGAGGATGATTCCAATTACTTGGCCGTTTGCAGTCTGGGGGCTTGATATGGTCGGGCCTTTCAAAAGGTCTAAGGATAAAAAGACGCACCTCCCGTGGCGGTGGACAAGTTTACAAAGTGGGTTGAGGCGAGCCGGTCAAGAATGTGATGCGCCACGGCGGTTCAGTTCATGAAAAAGGTGATCTTTCGCTTTGGTTTTCACACAAAGATCATAACCGATAATGGCACTAACCTCTCCAAAGGTGCCATGGAAGAGTTCTCATCAACGAGAACATATCCGGTGGATGTTTCGGCCGTTGCTCATCCTCAATCCAATGGTCAAGCGTAAAGAGATCCCGAAGGGTATCAAACCTGGCTCTTGGTCCCCTTTACAATGGACGCCGGGTTGTTGGGTGGAGGAGTTACCTTCTGTACTTTGGAGTATCAATACTACACCTAACAGATCTACGGGTTACACACCTTTCTTCATGGTGTACGGAGCAGAGGCGGTACTGCCAAGTGACATCCGGCATGACTCGCCCCGCGTGGCGGCTTACGTTGAGGCTGATAACGAAAAAGCTCGTCAGGATGTACTTGATTTGTTGGACGAAGACCGAGACTTTGCAATAGCCCGCTCAACGTTTTACCAGCAAGACCTGCGCCGCTACCACAGCCGCCGGGTTAGGTCCAGAACCTTTCAGGAAGGCGACTTAGTGCTCCGGCTCATCCAGGATCAGTCAGATATGCACAAGCTATCCCCTCCTTGGGAAGGACCCTTTGTGGTCAGCAAGAATCTGAACAACGGGTCATACTACCTCATCGACGTTCGAGAGCACAAAGACTCACGTAAGTCGGAGGAGGAGACCCGCCGGCCGTGGAATATCGCTCATCTTCCGCCTTACTATACTTGAGCCACCGGCTCTCAGGATGTATATATTTTGACGATGTATATATTATATAAAGCAATAAAGCAGGACCTCTGTCCTTTTCATCCTAAAAGGTGTACATGCTTTCTTTATCATGTTGTTGAAACAACCAACAGGGAGCGGGTCATATCTGAATCCGGCTTTCCCTTTGGTCCGGCTTATGATCATATCTGGATCTAGCCATGATCACTTGGGGGCTTCCTGTTCAAACATAGGTCGTATTCAAACCAAAGAGAACATAGCTGTCGATACCCTCTTGATCGGCATACTGCCAAACCCACTTGGGGGCTTCTTGATCATATTTGAATCATAGCTTAACCCCTTTGGGTCTGACGTGGATCGTATTCGAATCAGCATCATTAAACAACTCTTATGGTCACTTGGGGGCTTCCTATTCAAACATAGGTCGTATTCGAACCAAAGAGAACATAGCTGTCGATACCCACTTGATCGGCATCGCCAAAGCCACTGGGGGCTATATGATCGTATCCGAATCTTAGCTTAACCCCTTTGGAACGGTTCACTAATCGTATTCAAATCAGAAGCCTGTGAATTTTGTTTATTATTCATCATACTTTGGAAATATAATTGTTTGACTATCTTCAGATCCTCTCGAAAGTATTATGGGGTGGTTCTTATCCCACCGGTTTAAATATTGATTACCTCAGGTTGTTAAGTACCAGGCAAACATCATATGTGCCAAGGTTTCAGGAGTTAAACTTACCCTCGTGGTTTGGGTCACATAAGCCGGCGAGGTTATCAAAAGGATCGAAGGTATGTTGTTATGATTATGTTTAACAGAAGTAATCATAAACTGACCTTTATATGATGTTTTGGTTTGCACTCCGGGTTATCAATATCTTATGTGACCCCTGATGCGATAAGTCGCCAAGGGAATCCTGCTTATTTTATATGCAGGACAACGCAAGCCGGTTTCTGTTTAACATAAAGGAAATCGAAGATCAATGTCAACTGCAAGTATATAGCGATGGCGGCTTAAGAAAGTGTCGAGCGCCATAAAACATGCGCGAAGGCATGGTAAAAATCAAGGATTTTTCTACGCTATTACAAGACTCCCCGAGTCTGGATCATGAGGCATTGTTTTTTCACAAAGATATAAGTATATGACGCCTGCTAGTTCACTCCTTCGGTTGGCTTGAAGATTCCGGGTTATCCTTCTCCACTTCTCCGTCGGCTGCCTTGTCCTGGAAGGTTGACGATGCCCAGTCAATGCCATTCAAAGCTTCAAACTCAGCTTCATCATATATTAAACCGGCTGGGTCGACTTCAGGGGCAAAGGTATGCTTACGGATTGGAGGGACCACGCTGACTTCATCATAGTGTGGCGTTGGGAGTCTCAGGTTCTCGCTGTCATAACCAGGCTGATACTTGGTAAGGTCAGTATCGTTCCCAATGAGGGTGGCCACAGGGCGTATATCCTTTACACAGGCGGTGAAATCTGTCTCACTGAACAAGGTGCCATCTTCCTTCAAGCTTGGGTACCCAAGAGCAATGCCAGCCGGGTCTAGATCTGGAAGCCACGCCTTGGCCCAGCTCAATGCGGCTATAGCTCCGGCTCTTGCAGATGCCCGTCTTAGCTCTTGGACCCGCTGAGGCAGCACAGCAAGCCTTTTTAGCACATCTTGCAGGAGATGGGGAGCATCATTTGATAAAGCCACAACGGCCAGAGCACGTTGTGATCCGGTGTAGAGTTGTTCCACCAGAGTATAAACTGCCTTCAGCTTGATCAACATGTTCTGCTTGAGGTTTGTGCTCCTGGGGCCTGCGTTATTAAACATAAGGTGAGCCGGGGGTAACAACTGAAATAGTTTTTCAAAGACGGTTTGCAGTGTTTAAAGTTTGTGTAAGTAACTTACCAAAGATTGCTGAGACCATTTGAGATATCTGGCGCTTTAAGCCGGACAGCTCGACCCTTGCTTCTACAAGCGATGCCTCTGCTGTCTCGACCCAGGTCACCAGAGAAACCTTTTCATCAGCCCAGGTTTTCTTCTCCGCTTCAAAGTTTTTCTTCAATTTCTCTTTTTCAGAGACGCTGAATTCAAACTTGGAGTTGGCCTTTTTGATTTCAAGTTCTTGTGCTGCCAGGCGGCTCTTCAGGTCAGCAATCTCCGACTCAAATTGACTCATGGTGGCCTGCATTGATACCGGGTCATAGTCAGAATCATTATAAGATAACATTAAGTCTCAAGCACTTTGCAAGCAAAGATACTTGACACTTGGGGGCTAATGTACACTGAAGAACTCTAAATTACTACGCCGGTTCATGGAAATTAAGTCCCAAGCATTTTGCAAGTAAAGATACTTGGCACTTGGGGGCTAATGTGTATCGCAAGTTCAAAGTATCATGCTAAAACCGGGTTAAATATCTTTTTTCTAAACCGGACAAGCAGTGCTAGGCAGTTTTCTAAGTCTACAGCATATTTACTTATAAGCAATAGACTTGGGGGCTGGTACAGTAAGTATGGTTAAGGAAAAGTAGCATAAGTCATACCTTAGATTTTTGCTGTATCTGCTTCACCATGTCAATTTCAGTCACACGGCTGCTATGTACTTGACTGATATAACCAGAGACGATCTCCCCAATACTCAAATGAGTGTAGTCAGCAACGTCTAACTTGGCCTTTCGGCGCTCCAAAAGCTCCTCCTTGGCAGAGCACTTGGCAAGGACAATGGGCTGCCCCGGTTCAACAAATTGAGTCTTGAGAATCTCAACTTTCGGATCAATTGTCTTGGCCGGGCTAGGAGTTTCTGGTTTATCAGAACCACCAAGAGTTTCTTTAGCGGGCGGATCAGAGGTTGGTGCCGGAATGTCATAAACCGGTTCAGGCGGCGGCTAATGAGTGGAAGTGTCAGGGGCAGCCGTGCCAAGCTCCGGTTCAGTCAATGCAGGGTCTTGGGCCGGCTTATTTTTCTTCACTTTCTTCCTGGGCTTCACTTGCATGCTGTGAACAAGGCAGAAGGGTGAGTACAAAAGCATGAGTAAGATAAATCATAAGGTAAACAAGTTTATATTACCCGGGGGCGGTTTTGAAAGCCGGCATGTTGGATTGCATAGACTTGCCGGAGGAAGGAGAGGTATCCTGATAATTGGAGTCATATGAATTGAGAGGTTGACGAATTAAACCCGCCAAAGGTAAAACAGAATGTAAATTGGAGATAACCTCAGTACGACGCTTCCTGGTTACGTCAGGTAAGCCGGAGGAGAGCTCTACATCCTTGCTGGTCCGGGTCTGCCTCCGTCTTTCAAAAAGCTGTTGCTTCAAAAGAAATTGAGGATCTTGGTAAACCAAAGGATGTGAAAATCTTACTTTTCGGGTCACTCTTCGAATTTTCTGCCGCGGCAAAGGCTCAGAGTCGGAGGAGATTATAGTTACCTCTTCCTCGACGGCTTGGCTGTTTCCCGTTTCTTCCTGAAAGAAGTTAATGTCAGTGAAGTGATGATAAAAGAGTCAAGGGGTTAAAAGTTACCTCTTCTTCATCGTCATCAGAATCTTCAAGTCTTAACATATCTGAAGCACTCGGTTTCCTCTTCCTTGAAGTTCCTGTCTTGGCGGCTTTTCTTTCGGCTCTCTTGGCCGCTCTGGCTTGTTTGGCAGCCTCATGATCATACTTGACCTTCCAGAAGTTGTCATTTGCCTGTGAAAAATGATAAAGGGTTATGAGTAAAACAAGGTATAACGCAGTAAAGAATAATTATTGAGGTTGATGACTCACTTCAGGGGCCGGGTTCTTTTTGCAGAAAGGAAGTAAGCCGAAGGCATTACTAGTCACCGTGCCCTCTTTCAACAAAGACTGGGTCATAGCCTCCACCGCGTCATCTGGTAAGTGAAAGTGCGTTATAACGACTAGAGGGGGGGTGAATAGGCGATTTTTATGAATTCTTCACTAAGGAATTTGCCGGTGAGGAAATTCCTTAGCGAAGAACTACTTGCAGCGGAGTAAGTACTCAGAAGTAAGCATAAGAGAATGCGGCATGGTCATCATGATGAAATGAAGACAAACAAAGAGTACGTAAAGCGTAAACACAGGATAGCACAAGATGAAGACAAACAGATCAAGAAATTGAACTGAGGAAATTGAGAAAGTATTCAACAAAGTCTTCAAACACAGATATGAATGAACACTCAACACTGAATGAGGAAATGAAAGAGTTGAGGAAATAGAACCGATTAGGTTGGTGAAGACAATGATTTGGTAGACCAGTTCAACTGCTGTCTCGGTTATGCGTCTGGTTGGAAGCGGCTGAGTATTTAAACTCGAGGACACACAGTCCGGACACCCGGTCGGCCGAAAGCACGCAGCTCCTGACACCAAGTCCTCACCGTATTCTCCTTGAACTAAGGTCACACAGACCTCGTCCAATCACTCGTGGTAAGTCTTCAGGCGACTTCCAAACCTTCACAGACTTGGTCACTCGGCGATCCACAATTCCTCTTGGATGCTCTAGACCATGATGCCTAACCGTCTGGAAGAAGCACAATCTTCAAAGGTAACAAGCATCGGATCCACGCAGGATCAATCTCTTCAGTGATGCTCAATCACTTTGGGTTTGTCGGGGTTTGTTTTTTGGGTTTTTCCTCACTCGATGATTTTCGCTCAAAGTCCTCAGAGGATGGGTTGCTCTCAAATGACAAGTGTCAAGTTTCTCTCGGAGCAGCCAACCAGCTAGTGGTTGTAGGGGCGGCTATTTATAGCCTAGGGAGCAGCCCGACATGATAAGACATAAATGCCCTTCAATGATATGACCGTTAGGTGGATAAGATATTTTGGGACAGGTGGCGCAAGACAGACAGCGGTCGGAAATTTGACTCTCAAATTCCTCGGGGCTATCATGTTCCTCATCGTAGGCAATCCGCCTTTGGCGAATTCCTAACTCCTCGGTCAGAACAAATTCCTCGGCGAATAGAAGAACTTCGTCTCATCCTTTGAAGAAATTGATCGAATCAGTATGAGATTTCCAAAGGCTTCACTCGAAGGGATTGGTAGGTGTAGGATTTTGAGTTGAGCCTCACATGGAAATTTTTCCTTAGTATTTCCTCGACCCCTTTAACGATGACGGTGTTTCCTATGACTCAAGAAAGAGAAAAAGCGAAACTACGAAAACAAAAGTCTTCACGCTTCATGTTCCTCAAATGAATACCAAGTCTTCAAGGTCACACCAATTTCTTCACTTTCAAAGTCTTGAGAAAGTCTTCGAATATCAAAGTCTTCAATAAGAACTTCATTTTTAGGGTCGACTTTCACCGTAAATATCAAACTCCTCATAGACTTATAGACCTGTGTACACTCATAAACACATTAGTCCCTTAACCTATAAGTCTTCAATACACCAAAATCACTAAGGGGCACTAGATGCACTTACAATCTCCCCTTTTGGTGATTGATGACAATATAGGTTAAGTTTTCAACGAGGATAAACATATGAAGTGTAAATACTGATGTTGAGGAATTTGATTGCAAGATATAGAAGAACTCCCCTCAAGATGTGCATAGTGAGGAATTTGCTTTTGAGGCAATGCACATTTGAAGAGTTGAATCATGGAGATCTCCCCCTATATCTTGTAATTCATATACGCATTTGACATATAATATGAAGAATTTGAAATGCATGATGAAATATGGTGCTTGATGAAATTCAGCATGCGTGCGATAACATTGATGAGGAACAGCATGCAGAGTAACGCATCAAGAGTATCAGAGCACAAAGGCATCAAAAGTATCAAAACACCATCGGGTTTAAGATTACAACTCGATCCAATAAAAGTTTCGTAAGAACGAGAGTTGTAACTTAACAAAAAATGCCCATATAATAGACCCGCTTGAAGACTAACTCAAATTTCTCCCCTTTGTCATCGAATGACCAAAAGGATAGAAACCGAGGACTAACGCCTCAAGAATTTCAAGTTGATGAAGGAGCGCCGGCGTTGTTGGGGTCGGTTGTTGTAGTGGGGCCTGCCGCAGTTGTCGCCCAAGTCTTCATTTTCATCGGTGTCTCATGATGAAGAATAGGAGCTGGCCACCAAGGAAGGAACTTTGACCTTCTTGTATTTCTTGGAGGAGGTGCAGACCGGTCAAATTCTTCCTTGAGACCCATTGACGTCGGTTCTTCCGTCTTTGTAGACATTTGAAAGAACAGCCCAGGTGCGTTTGAAGGTTTCATGGAGGTAGTAGTGGTTTTTCTTCACTGCATTGTGTGTAGAGGTCATGTTGTGAAGAATTGAACCAAACTGACGCTTGACCCATTTATGATTGCGTGATGAAGACTGAGGAGTAACTCACGATCAGTCATCACCCTGGGTGTTGTGGCTTGAGGACTTTGCTTGGCTGAGGTATGTGCGGCAGAGTCATGTGTGGCAGAGTCATCATTGGTGGAGTAGGATGAAGCTTTCTGGCTGTCCATCCAATGGACGAGTGCCTTCATCGATCACAAGCAGCTTGCCTTGCCCTTGTCATCGGTGAGGTAAATGTCTGCTTGAGGACTTCAATCGGGGCAAGTAGCTGCAGTGGTTCGTAGTATCGACCTTGTAATTGAGTGAAGACCTTGTCCCGATGAACCTCATAATCCATGGTGCATAAGGCTTCAAATTTCAAAAGGTGACATAGCAATATTCGCCAGAGTCCTCATGAAGAAATCATGGAAGTTGACGGGAACGCCATGAATGATATTGAAAAGAATATTCTTCATGATTCCAACGACTTCTTCATCATTTGAGTCGTGGCCTTTGATAGGACTCATTGTCTTCGTCAGAATCCAATAGACAGTCCGAGGCACATACAATAATTCCTTGACGAGGAATTTGGTTCTTAGGGCCTGCCACAGCTTCAAAGGCTTCATCGGCACTTGCATATAGTGATTTGAAAGCTCAGGTTCATTGTAGATACAACGAGCACCATCAAGGGAGGACTTAGTGGTAGAGCACGAAGCAATTGATTCTTTGGTGCCTTGTAGTGATTATTTTCGGACATCCATCTAACACCCATGAGTTCACGTCTTGACGTCTCCGGTGATGTGCAGCGTTACACTGTAATTGAAGAATGAGTTCTTCATTCCACTCACGAGATGTCAGTGCAGAAATTCAGAAGTCCTGCATCGTGAAGAACACTGAGGACTGGCTCGAAGCCTGGCAGAGACTCCATGTCCACATGAGGAATATGTGCATGATCGAAGACTTTGTCTTTGTTGAAGAGCACTGAGGAATAGAAATTGGCTTGACTGGCAGTCCAGAAACGCCTCTTCCTTATGCGAGCAGAATCATATGGAATGTAATCAGTGAAGAATACGTGATCGCCGAAGAAATCTTCAGCCTTGAACTTTTGCTTTGTTGAGAAGGGATTCTTTGGTTTTGGCGGTGGAGTGTCGATGAGTTGCATCACGACCTCTGGATTCGCAATCTCGTGTTCTTCAGCCGAGGAATTTCTTGTTCCTCTGGTACTGCCCGAGGATCGGCGAAGAAGTTCATCGGCGCTAGTGGCTGGAATTTCTTCATGGACAGATGAAGTGGGATGAGTTTCTTGAGCCCATTAGAACTGTTGGAGCAGGGGTGAGGAATCTGTTGAATTGGGGTGAAGAGTGGAGAATTTGGATGCCGACTTTCCCAAAAGTCATCGTTCATCACCGGGCGTTGTGCTTCCAATATCCACATCTTCTTCAATTTCCTCAACACCGCCTCTTCACCGTGAACCGAGGCATATGCGAGGAAATGATTGGGGTGAAGGGATTGCTTCCACTTCAATTTCTTCATCAATCTGCTTTCGACGGGCGAAGCAGAATGATCTTCTTCATCGATCCGCTTGGGATCACATAATCTTCACCAAAAGGAACAAGGTCCTTTGATGGAATTGAGGAAATTGGAACAAAGCATCAATAGGATTTTCAAAGGAGCTGGTCATTGGCTTCATTTTCTTCGCGGCGAAGAATTTGACGCAGCCTAATGCTTTCCGCTTCTTCACCGCAGCTCGCTCTGCAGCCTTGGTCTTCTTCACATCGAGGCGGATGGAAGAATTGGAGTTGGTGTTGGCGCAGGAGGAGCCGAGGAATCTGGTTGATTTTCCTCAGCGCAATCGATGCGCTTTCCCCGACTTGTTCGGGCTTTCTTCAGCGCACCACTAGTGGATGCCCCGCAATTTCTTTAGCGGCTGGAATGGGATCATCAGCCCTGGAACTAGCATTGTCTTCAAAGACTGAACTTCATCGGTGTCGGCATGTTCTTCGGTCTGAGCCGAGGCTCCGGCTGAGGAATTTCATGTTGCGTTAGGGCAGCAACATTGGTGAACTTCTTCGTCGAGGTTGATTTAATCGACTTTGGCTCCTTGCCAATCAACATAATAGGAGTTAAATTTGTCGCCGAGGGCTTTGATGTCACCGCATCTTGATAAGTTCTTCAATTGTCATCTTGACAACGCTTTTCTTCGGCTTCTCCTTTCTCAGATCGCGATTTCTTGATCTCTCTGGCCGTATCAAATTTCCATTTCTCCTCTTGGATGAAATGAGTCAGCATGTGACTTTTGCCAGGTGTCAACTTGAAGTCAGGCATAGGAGTGTTTGGGTCCTTGTGCCATAGATCAATGTAGTCTAGGATCGCTCTTGGATCCAACAAAGATGTACAGTGTGCCTTTGGCTCTAGCGGCCCTTTCTTGGCGGTCTCGATGATTTCCGCAAGTTCATCATCATCAGCCTCATCATCTTCAGTGGCTCTTGGAAGGCGACCTGTTTCTTCTTGGGACTTGGCCGAGGACCTCGTCCAAATTGTGGCCTTAGTCTTCAAAGCAGAGTCGGGCCAGATGAAGAATTTGGTGCACATGAGGAACTTCTTTGAAACACCGTGAGGCAATGGAGATGCCTGCAGTCCTTTGGCACGTGGCCAGATGCATAGGTGCTGAGGACTTTGTCGGAACTGCTGAGGACTTTGTAGGAGCAGCTGAGGACTTGGGAGGAGCAGGAGCAGCATAAGGAATTGGCCGTGAGGGCACAGATGAGGAACTTGGCCGTGAGGGCACTGTTGGTGAAGCACTTGGCTTGTGTGCGGGCTTCTTTGCCATAGATTTTCTTGGCTTGACAGAGGCCTTGGTGGCAGCAGCAGTAGCAGAGTCCTCATTAAATTTCCTCACAGCCTCATTGGCTTGTCTTGCCAATTTGGCTTGGCGCTTGGCCCATTCTTCAAGAAAGTCCTCACCACGCTTGATGCTGGTGGGTCAGCTTCTTGACCAGGTGCCAATGGAGCTCTTGGGCATAGAGGATTGAGAGCGAATTTCTTCATGTACTTTGGAGTTACATATCTGTACTCCCTCCATTCCCTTGCCCATCTCCTTTCAATCCTTTGAATGCGCACCTTGCGCTGATTTTTGTTTTCTTTGCGAACTCGGCTTCATCAGTGTGCAATAATCAACATATATTTCCTCGGGGATCTCAAACGCAGTCATGACCTCGTGCCTCTTTCCTCCTTTTCGTGGCTTCTTTCCTTCGCCATATTCTTCGTGTGAGGAATTTGAACAAACGAATTCTCTGAAGAAGTATGCAACTTTTCTTCGAGGAACGCTACAAATGAGTTAAGTTGATGAGAACCTAGTGATTCAGCAGCGGACATGAGTACCTATGAACAGAGTATAGTTGCGAGAAATTTGGAGAGGTCATATGCGTTCTCGTAAGGTTTTTCAAAAGAACTAGTTTGAGGAATTTGACCAGATGAGCCTTGAAGAATTTCACTAAGCGATCTTTGTCTTAGGTTCCAGAGTTGTATAGATCGAGGATCCACACAATTGAGGAATCTTGAAGAAAATCATTGCTTAGAGAAACGAATCAAGAGCATATTTTGTTTGAGGTGTTCATATGTGTGAAGATTTGAAGAATAAACACCTTTGAAGATTTTCGTGAAGGTTTGAGAATCAAAGCGAGTAATAAAAGTAACTTTTAATTACCCGAAGTGAAGAACTCGATGAACTGAGAAGAACAGATGGGAAGTTCGTCAGGTTAGATCTTCCACGCCCTAACTTGGCGGAGGAAGACAGCTACGGCGGCGGCGGAGTGAAGATTTCCGCGGTCGGCGCGAGTACGTTGGCGACGAGGTCGAGGCAGTGAAGCTTTTCCTCACCGGCGACGATGGAGTAGCGGCGGCGCTAGGGTTTGAGAAGCTCGAGCAAAAGAGAGCGGTCAAGCGGAGTAAAGGAAGTGAGGAAGGCGAGAGGGGGTATATATAGCCACGGTGAAAAACGGTTCGCCCGAAGATTTGGGACGAACGTGCCCCTGACCCTTCTCATTTGCTTGACATGTGTCACCCACGTACTGAGAAGTGGAGATTGTGTTAGATCGTGGGTGAATAGATAAATCTATTGTGGAATGCGGAACGGTTTGAGCGGCAAAAATGAAAGTTTCGATAAGATCAGTTTTAAAGTTTCGTTCGCAATTTCTTCAGCTGACTAGGACACTGTGAAGATTTTGAACGAGTTTCAAATAGAACGCACATGAAGAATTTGTGAATAGATTGGGTTGAGTATAGCATAGTGGGGAAGGGTCCGATCACATTCACTTAGCTGAAAAAGCGACTTGAAGAAATAGCCATAAGTGAATGTCAGAGAGGACATAAACCCATATATATACATAGCTAATGAAGAAAAGCAGCGGAAAGCAGTGAAGATTTTGAAAAGTTGAAGAATTTGAAAAAGCAAGAATTTCAAAAACTGAGGAAAAACTCAAATTGAAGATTTTCAACTTTGGTGGTGGCGTGACCCACCGTATAAGAATGATGATTTCGCATAATCACAGCATAATTGTCGTTGGATTATGAGAATCAAATTCTTCATTAATTTCTTCACACTTAGAGTGTTATTCTTCATTGATTGAAGAAAAACGTTTCTTCATGTGTTGCACATCTAAGTCATCAATTTTGCATAAGTGTCAGGATGTGTGTCCTTTTCAAATAACATTCGAAGATTCTAAGATATTTAGCTCACACCGCAACTTGCTAAATCTCTTCTCATCCAAGGGCTTTGTGAAGATATCGGCTAGTTGTTCTTCAGTATTCACATGCTCGATGGAGATGTCGCCCTCCAACACATGATCACGAAGAAAATGATGACGAATTTGAATGTGCTTTATCTTCGAGTGCTGAACTGGGTTGTGAGCAATCTTGATGGCACTCTCATTGTCACGATGAGAGGCACATTCTTCACGTTGATGCCGTAGTCCTTGAGAGTTTGCTTCATCCACGACAATTGAGCACAACAAGAGCCAAAGAAGCAATGTATTCAGCTTCCGCAGATGAAGCGGTGATACGCAGTTCTATTTCTTCGAGGACCAACGGACCAAAGATCGTCCGAGGAAATGACAAGTACCGGATGTTGACTTGCAGTCCACACGATCACTAGCATAGTCGAGTCGTAATATCCAATGAGATCAAAAGTAGAGCCCTTGGGGTACCATAATCCTAGTGTTGGTGTGTGAGCTAGATATCGAAGAATATGCTTCACAACCTTATGGTGTGATTCCTTGGTGTAGCTTGAAATCGGGCACACATGCAAACACTAAGCATTATATCTGGCCTAGATGCACATAAGTACAATAGAGAACCAATCATGGAGCGGTATACCTTGTGATCAAGTCAATACCATTTTCATCAAGGCATAGATGGCCATTTGTGGGCATAGGATTTTGACACCTTTGCAATCTTGCATGCCGAATTTCTTCAGACATCTTTGAGGTATTTCTCCTGAGATATGAATATGCCATTGTGTTGTTGACGAATTTGAAGACCTAAGAAGAATTTCAACTCTCCCGTCATAGACATTTGATATTCTTCACTCATCATATAGGCAAATTCATCATTATAACGTTGGTCAGTACAACCAAAGATAATATCATCAACATATATTTGGCACACAAACAGTTCACCATCATATGAGTTAGTAAAGAGAGTAGGGTCGAGTGAACTGGTGTGAAGCCATTCTTCACGAAGAATTCCTTCAATGTATCATACCACGCCTGTGGGGCCTGTTTGAGACCATAGAGGGCCTTGTTGAGTCTCAAGACTTTGTCAGGATTATTTGGATCTTCAAAACCTGGGGTTGAGCAACATATACTTCTTCCTCAAGCTTACCATTGAGGAATGCACTCTTTACATCCATTTGATATAAAGTGAAATTCTGATGGTTAGCATAAGCAAGTAATATGCGAATAGCCTCAAGTGTAGCAACAGGTGCAAAAGTTTCATCGAAATAAATTCCTTCAACCTATGTGTAGCCTTGAGCTACAAGTCGTGCCTTATTCCTCACCACAAGGCCATTTTCATCTTGCTGGTTGTGGTAGATCCACTTTGTGCCAATGATATTATGCTTGCGAGGATCTGGACGTTTGACCGGTTCGGACATTGTTGAGCTCGAATCGATGTAATTCTTCTTGCATGGCCTGAATCCACTCGGGCTCGAAATGCTTCATCTACCTTAGTGGGCTCTGTGATAGAGACAAAAGCATAGTGCCCACAAGTTAGATAAATGTGAAGCTTTTGAGCGTGTGAGAGGACTGGCGCTTCAATGTCATCGATGATCTTGTCAACTTGCACTTCTTTTGCAACGCGAGGATGAGCTGGTTGTCGCCGAGGAATTTGATCATTTTCCTCAAAGCACCATTGTCTTGACATTATCTTCAGTGCATCACTCGACGTTCTTCAGCGTCTGAGGAATGAATTCTTCAAAGCAGATTCTTCAAGAGGAATGACATCCTCGGTTGCCTTGAACTTGATAGATTCCCAGAGCTGGTTCATCTAACACAGAAGGTAGGTGCTCTCTTTGCGAGCCATTAGTTTCATCGAACCGCACATCTACAAGATCAACAATCTTGTGAAGAGCGATGTTGAAGACTCGTAGGTGTGCGAGTCCTTTCCGTAACCAAGCATAAAACCTTCATGTGCTTTCGGTGCAAATTTAGAACTGTGATGAGGATCTCTAATCCAGCATTTAGCAATCAAGACTTTTAAATAACTCACCTTGGTTTTCTTGTCAGTGAGGATTTCATAGGCAGTCTTCTTGAAGAATTTGTGAAGATACACTCTGTTGATGATGTGGCACGCGGTATTAATTGCATCAATCCAAAAACGACTAGGCGTTTTGTATTCATCAAGCATAGTGCGAGCCATATCAACAAGAGTTCTGTTCTTGCGCTCCATGACGCCATTTTGCTGAGGAGTATAGGGAGCAGATAACTCATGAGTAATACCAAGTTCATCAAGATAGGCATCAAGACCGGAATTCTTGAACACAGTTTCATTGTCACTCCTGATGTGTCTGATCTTCACACCAAAGTTAGTTGAAGCCCTCGAGGAAAATCGTTTGAAGACTTCCTGCACTTCATTTTTGTAAGTAACAATGTGTACCCATGTGTAACGAGAGTAATCATCAACAATAACAAAGCCATATAGAGATGCATCATTAGTGACTGGCTGAGTAATGATTAGGTCCAAAGAGGTCCATGTGAAGCAATTGAAGGGACGAGTAGTGGTCATGATAGTCTTCACTGGATGCTTGGACTTGGTCATTTTTCAAGCTTCACGGGCTCCACACAAGTGATCCTTGAGGAATTTGACATTCTCAATGCCAATGACAAGCTTCTTCTTTGCAAGCGTGTGCAAATTCCTCATGCCTGCGTGACCAAGTCGTTGATGCCATAGCCGACCTTGAAGCTTTTGCAAGTAGACACACGGCTGGTTGTGGTCCCGTAGAGAAATCAATAATATACAAGTCTCCTCTCCTAAAGCCTTCAAGACTTTGGAATTGTCGCTTCCATAATCACAACACAACGATACTTGCCAAAGATAACAACCATATCAAGATCACAAAGCATTGAGATCGACATGAGGTTGTATCCTAAGGACTCAACAAGCATGACTTTGTCCATGTGTATGTCCTTAGAGATCGCAACCTTACCAAGACCCAATACCGACTTTTTCCTTTGTCGGCAAAGATGATATGCTTCAGATGTGGCGGTGATAAGGGAGTATCCATCAATAGATTCTTGTCACCAGTCATGTGATTTGTACATCCACTATCGAGGACCCACTCATTGGCTTTGGATTGATCATCCTGCGGATGAATTAGTGCAACTTACGATCTCATATACTTCATCAGTGAAGAATATGATATCAAGTTCATCAGATGAATTTCATCGAGCGAGATAACAGATAAGTAGTATGAGGACGTGTGAAATGAAAGGTCATTTCTTCATGATTAGCCTGCGTCCTTTCGTGCATTTTTGTCAGCCCCAAAGAAATTCTTGAGACGTTTAAAGCACGCCCGAGACCTGACCCTGCAGAAGAGGTTAGTTCTTTTTCTTCACCACCCACATCTGAAGGGGTGGCAAAGAGTTCATCACTCTGCGAGCACCATATGCGGGTGGCATAGAGGCCAAACCATTTCGTTTCACATAAGAGGGGTTAGGGTAAGCATATGAATAAGCAGAGAAATTCTTCGAGGACTTATGAACATATTGGTTTGAAGAATAATGCACATATTCATAGCCCTTAGCTCTACCCTGCGAAACAGAGTTGTTAGCACGATGATAATCATATGAGGACTCTGATCCTTTTGAGGAATTTGATCCACGTGAGGAATTTGGTCCGTATGAGGACTTGGATCCATATGAAGAATTTGGTCCATATGAAGAGTTTGAACTGGGGTTCCTATTCTTCACGTGTGGTGTCATGAGGACATTCACGAAGACTTTCAAGGCACTTCTTGGGAACCCAGATTTTCTTCATAGGGGAACCGTTCCTGCGATTAGTGCCAACATATCTAGCAAATACTTCACCATTCTGATTTTTGAACAGTTTATAGTTGGAGTCAAATGACTCATCGTAAGAATGAGGAGATTCGCACGTAAAGCCGGATAAGTTAGATGGATCGACCGAGGTCCCTTTGCGCAACCCATGAGGTTTTGGGGTACCGCTCGGGCTTCCAATATGTTCCATCAAGATTGAGTTTCCTCTCAAAGGCAATACCCTCTTTCCTAGGGTTCCTGTTGAGGATCTGCTTTTAAGCACATCACAAAGAGTCGATGCCCTTTGAGGCTTTTGTACATACTGTCATGTACAATTCCTTCAACCTGCATCATCGGTGATACTAGCAATGTCCTCGGATGAGGAATTAGTGATAGAAGAGGCAGGTGAAGAATTTGTAACAGTTGAAGCATTTGAACATTCAGTGAAGAATTAGCGATTCACGTTCAATGCACTTTAAGCATGGAGGAACAAATTCTTCCTAAGAAGCGTTGATTTGTTGAGCAAGTAATGAATCAAGGCTCCTTCGAAGATCTTCATAACTCACTCTTAGCTTCTCAAGATCTTGCTTTCTTTGAAGAAATTCATAAGAAAGTTTCTCATGATCGGACAAGAGAGTGTTATGATGACCTTGAAAGGCTGTCAAACCTAGGCTGAAGTCTCTGAAGATTTTCAGTCAGGGCTTTAGTGCGATCCATTTCTTCACCTAACATATCATCACTTTTATCTAGCATGTTTTGAACCTTTTCAAAAGCCCTTTGTTGTTTTACAACAATCTTAGCAAGTTTTGAGTAGCTGGGCTTTAGATCTTCATCGATTCATTTTCACTAGATTCGGAGGAGGTATATTTGAGTACCTTGGCACTCTTTGCCATGAAGCAATAGGTGGGAGCGTAGTCATCACTATCTTCATCGCCTTTGTTGGTGAGGTCATTTTCTTGAGTTGAAGATGGACTTGCTGACGAAAGCGATGGCGAGAGCTAGACTCGCCACACTGCACTCAGATTCTTCCGATGCCTCCTCTTCCTCATGTTCCTCGATTCAGCTTCGAGTCCATTTCCTTGCCAATGAATGCCCGAGCCTTTTTGGAGCTGCTCTTCTTGTGAGAAGAAGGCTTTGAGGATTTTGATGATGAAGATTTCGACGATTTCTTCTTCTTCTTAGCGCCATCAGAACTGTAATCCTTGTATTTCTTCTTCTTTAATTCCTTTTCCCGCTGAGGACAATCTTGGATGTAGTGACCAGGTTTCTTGCGCTTGTGGCAAAGTCTTCTCTTATAGTCAATGGATGAGGAATCACTGCTCCTTGAGGATTTTCCAAAGCGACCACGTCTTGAGAACTTCCGAATTTCTTCACGAGCGGTGCTAGCTCCCGACTCAATTCTTCAGGATCTCCAAGGCTACTACCGAGTCTTCACAATCAGATTCAGACACATTACCTTGGCCCTCGTGGCACGTGATTTTCCATAGCTAGAACCATAGAGATCTCTCTTTTAAATAGTGGAACTCATGAGTATTTAGCCTCTCGACAATATCAGCTAGATCAAGTGACTTGTAGTCAGCATGCTCTTGTATCATCAGTGCCAGAGTGTCAAATGAGGAATCAAGCGATCTCAACAATTTCTTCACCACCTCATGGTCGGTGATGTCAGTGGCACCAAGCGCTTGAAGCTCATTTGAGATGTCAGTGAGACGATAGAAGGTTTGTTGAAAATTTTCGTTGTCGAGTCTTTTGAAGCGGTTGAAGAGATTGCGAAGAACATCAACTCGAGAGTCACGCTGAGTTGAGACTCCTTCATTTACTTTGGACAGCCTGTCCCAGATGAGCTTAGCGGTTTCCAAAGCACTCACTCTTCCATATTGTCCTTTCTTTGAGATGGCCACATATGATATTCTTCGCTTGAGAATCGAGTTGCTTGAATCTCTTCACATCGGCGGATTCGTGAGAAGGTGTGGTGAGGGAACACCATTTTCCACAACACCGTAGATCGTTGTCAATTGCCTCAAGATGCATTCGCGTCTTGTTCTTCCAAAAGGGGTAGTCCGTCCCATCAAAGGTAGGACACCTTTGAGACCTTGATCATACTGCGGTCGACATAACTAAAACTCCGGTGGTTAAACCAAAATTACACGTAACAAGGGAGTACCTTGCTCGCTACCAATTGGAAGTGCGTTATATCGACTAGAGGGGGTGAATAGGCGATTTTATGAATTCTTCACTAAGGAATTTGCGGTGAGGAAATTCCTTAGCGAAGAACTACTTGCAGTGAAATAAGTACTCGTAGAGTAAGCATAAGAGAATGCGGGCATGGTCATCATGATGAAATGAAGACAAACAAAGATTACAAAAAGCGTAAACACGAGGATAGCACAAGATGAAGACAAAGCGGTGAAGAAATTGAACTGAGGAAATTGAGAAAGTCTTCACCAAAGTCTTCAAACACAGATATGAATGAACACTCAACACAAGAATGAGGAAATGAAAGAGTTGAGGAAATAGAACCAGTTAGGTTGGTGAAGACAATGATTTGGTAGACCAGTTCAACTGTTGTCTCGGTTATGCCCTGGTTGGAGCGGCCGAGTATTTAAACTCGAGGACACACAGTCCGGACACCCGATCGGCCGAAAGCATGCAGCTCGGGACACCAAGTCCTCACCGTATTCTCCTTGAACTAAGGTCACACAGACCTCGTCCAATCACTCGTGGTAAGTCTTGAGCGACTTCCAAACCTTCACAGACTTGGTCACTCGGCGATCCACAATTCCTCTTGGATGCTCTAGACCATGACGCCTAACCGTCTGGAAGAAGCACAGTCTTCAAAGGTAACAAGCGTCGGATCCATGCAGGATCAATCTCTTCAGTGATGCTCAATCACTTTGGGTTTGTAGGGGTTTCGTTTTTGGGTTTTTCCTCACTCCATGATTTTCACTCAAAGTCCTCAGAGGATGGGTTGCTCTCAAATGACAAGTGTCAAGTTTCTCTTGGAGCAGCCAGCCAGCTAGTGGTTGTAGGGGGCGGCTATTTATAGCCTAGGGAGCAGCCCGACATGATAAGACATAAATGCCCTTCAATGATATGACCGTTAGGTGGATAAGATATTTTGGGACAGTTCAAGAAGACAAGAATGGTCGGAAATTTGACTCTCAAATTCCTCGGGGCTATCATGTTCCTCACTGTGTAGGCAATCCGCCTTTGGCGAATTCCTAACTCCTCGGTCAGAACAAATTCCTCGTGAATGTAAGAACTTCGCCTCTCACATCAAGAAATTGACTGAATCGTATGAGATTTCCAAAGGCTTCACTCGAAGGATTGGTAGGTGTAGGATTTTGAGTTGAGCATCACATGGAAATTTTTCCTTAGTATTTCCTCGACCCCCTTTAACGATCACGGTGTTTCCTATGACTCAAGAAAGAGAAAACGAAACTACGAAAACAAAAGTCTTCACGCTTCATGTTCCTCAAATGAATACCAAGTCTTCAAGGTCACACCAATTTCTTCACTTTCAAAGTCTTGAAAGTCTTCGTAATATCAAAGTCTTGATCGAAGAACTTCATTTTTAGGGTCAACTTTCATCAGAATATCAGACTCCTCATAGACTTATAGACCTGTGTACACTCATAAACACATTAGTCCCTTAACCTATAAGTCTTCAATACACCAAAATCACTAAGGGGCACTAGATGCACTTACAGTAAGTCGTCAGGACTATGACGCAGTGGGTCATCCTTCTCGCCTGAGTAAGTACACATTAAGCCGGGGCGGCGGCTTAACGGAATCACTCGCCAAGAAACCCAGACTCGGACCAGGTCGATGCCATCTAAGCCGTTCCCCAAAAGAGCTTTGATTTTCTTCATAGTGGGAGTGAGTGGCAGACGTTCAATAGCAGTCAATTTGTCCAGCAGCGGGTGGTCGGATTCAAGGCGCAAGGCGCGGAAGTCGGGCAGCGGGTTTTCACTAGCCAGAGAGGTGACCTGGCAGTAGAACCACGTCTGGTTCCAATCCATTGGATGACTCGGCAGTTCAGCATAAAGGAAAAGGCAGTCTCTCCGCCGCTGAATCGAGATGCCACCAAGTTCTAGACTGCGCCCGTTGGCGTGTTCGTTCTGCCGGTTTAAATAAAACAATTCTCTGAATAAAAGTAAGTTGGGTTCTTCTCCAAGGTACACCTCGCAGAAGACTTGGAAGTTGCAAATATTTGACACGGAATTGGGCCCGATGTCTTGAGGTCTCAGGTCAAAGAATTGCAAAACATCCCTGGAGAATTTTGAACCGGGTGGAGAAAATCCCCGGCTCATATGATCAGTAAAAATGATCACCTCCCCCTCTTTGGGTTGAGGTTTCTCCTCGAACGGGTCAGGAGCATGATAAGACATGACCTCTTTCTTGGGCAGGTAGCCAGACTTCACAAATTTAGACAGTGTGCTCTCTGTGACAGTGGACTTGACCTAGTTACAGGTCACCGGAGGTTTGGGAGCCTTGGGTGCCATTGTGCAAATTGAAGCCTATGACAAAGTAAAAAAATTCCGGTTCAACTCATAACCCGGAGGAGAGCATTATTAATTTATTCAAGATGGCGGCTTAAGAAGGGGCCTAATGACATATGGGTAACTATGCAGTGGTATATAAGCCGCTACAGGTATCAAAGGCAGTTAAAATTTTCTTAAGTCGCCGGAAGCAAGCAAGGTTGACAAAACAGTATCATTGTCTTAAACCGGCCATATGGACTACCGTGGTTAAACAGATTCAATAGATGCAGTTTTTTGGTTAAGTGTGGAACAAACAGGTTTCACAGGTTGCAGCTATTATTTTGGATCAAACGGTCGCTCTGAAAATAAAAATTTCTAGACCTAAAACCAGTGCAGAGAAGTTCATATACTCGAAGGAGGCATTTAAACAAGGGAAAAGAGATCTGTTTCTATTCAAAATGGGGATGAACCAGCTACCGCAGCAGCTCTATACCTTCTAACGATCAGAAAAGGACGTTGGGGGTGAGATCTATCAAAGGTTCATAGTGGGCGGAGATGAACACCGACGAGCTCGACGAACATTATAATGCAGATCTAAGATAGAAAAGAAAAGGGACTCATAGATGCAGGGCTGTGGTGAGGGTTCGTCGCGTTTCTCTGGTCAGATTCAGGTCGATGCAGCGGCCTGAGTTGGTGAAGACAAGGAGCTCAGCGGCGGCGGCGGCGGATCTCGAGTAAACAGAGAAGCAGGGAAAGGATGAAGACGACTGAGGGGAGAAAATGAAAAAGACCTAGGTCATGCCTATTTATAAGGAAGGGCCGACTGGGACGGCGCAAGAAACGAGGAGACCGAGTATCATTATCCAGCGACCCCGATGCCTCGGGTTTCGAGATGGTAAGTAAAGGCAAAGATCCGTTGAAGATATGACAGAATAAAATAGGGATTTAATTGAAGATGGCGTCATGGCGGGTTAACACGGATCCAGAAGATGATGTCACGACGGGTTATGACCTTTGCACGGACAGAAGACAGAAGGACTTGTTTTTAAGGTATTTTAAGATTGACATGAACCGGTTCAAATCAATCTGGGGCCTAATGTTGGGGATATAACTATTTGTGTATGCCGCCCAGGAGGGGCCGGGTTACGCAAATAAAGTACTCATCAGAAGAATCCCAAGACTAAGCATGAAGATGGCGGTTCAATAAAGGGTCTAAGGCCCACAGGCGACTTAAGGCCCATAGTGGTAAATCGCCATGATGGCATGACTTGTAATACAAGGTAGAATTAACTAGTCACCGAGCCGGACATTGTCTATGAGCCGGCTGGGACTCTGTAGGCCGCAAGGCGTCAACCCGTGTATATAAGGGGACGACCCGCGGCGGCTTAGGGCAAGAAACAACTCATCGAGAGCCAGGCATAGCGTATCTCGCTCCCTGGTCATCGAAACCTCAGCAATATCAACCCAACTAGACGTAGGCCTTACCTTCACCGTAAGGGGCCGAACTAGTATAACTCTCTCGTGTCCTTTGTCCCGATTAACCCCTTTAAGCTTCCTAGTTGCGATGGCTCCACGACTAAGTCCTTGCAAGAGGACATATGCCGTGACAATTCCACGACACAAGGCGGGTTCCTCCTCCAAATACTCCATAGAAGATCTTGAACACAAGGATAGTGTCCGGCTCTGCAAAACAAGTTCCACATACCACCGTAGAGAGAATAATATTTCCACAAATGTAATCTGCTGACACACTCGATATCATGACAACATACCACGACCCGGTCTTTATTCGAACCGTTATTCTCAACCAGCCTTGGCGCATATCGCGAGGCGGTTTCCTTGGCACGTCTTGTCGAAGCAGAGATCATGTCCCCTTGTTACGGGATTCTCATCAATACGGACGTGGTAACCCAATCATGCCCGTTGGTATGACTCCTCGATTGTAGGCAAGTCCCAAACGGTCATGAGGAGGACGCCTGGTATTCACCCTCTTTATAAAGAGACCAAGGCCTATCCTTTTTACTCCTCGAACTCAATCGAATCCTTCCCCCGCCTCGAGTTCCAACACCCGAAGCTCAGGTCAGGCGCTTCGGACCTTCAACCATATCCGGATCGAACCTTCAAGGTTGGTGAATGCCTTCCTCCGTCACGGAGGAAGACGTTAAAAAGTTAAGAGAGGCCAGGTTTCTGACCGGCGAGATCCCGCACCGGCTGCCTGCTCAAGGGTAGGTCATTCCCACTCCCAAACCCGGCGAGAGCGTCGTGTTCGTATCTCACTTCCTCCGAGGGCTAGGCCTTGCTCTAGATCCCTTTGTGAGGGGGCTCATGTTTTACTATGGGCTGGATTTCCATGATCTGGCTCCGGATTCTGTCCTCCACATCTCGCCATTCGTAAATGCGTGTGTGAAGCTTTCCTTCAGATACCCCTCACTTCGCCTGTGGTTTAAGACCTTCAAGGTGGAGCCAAGATGATCGAGGCGGCACGCAGAGTGCGTGGGTGCCGTAATAAGCAAAAGTGCCGATGCCCCATGGCGGAGGGTTCTTTCCAGAGGTGTCCAACTTATGGCAACGAGGATGGTTTTATATCACAGCTCCCGAGGGGTACAAAGTGGGTGGCTCCCCACCTTTTCGCTCCCCGCCACAACTAGCGTCATGGGTCAACAAGGGCTGGACTGGGGCCAGTAAAGGATGTGCCAATATTGCAGAGTCGCATCCAAGATCTCCTAGAGAGAGAGACATCAGTCTAGTCACGGTAATGCAAGTCATGTTAATTCGTCGAGTCCTGCCCTGCAAACGTCGTCCCCTCCACATGTGGGAGTTCAAACCGGAGGGACCGCAAGCTATCCATCATTTCCTCGGCATGACGCTCGAGGAGATGTACAAATTGTTCTTCGGACCACAAATAATGTGTCCGGATACCACCGAGGATGCGGGTTTGAACTGCAATCGTCCAGATACCCAAGTAAGTAGTCCAGAATCAACATGCTATATCTTTATTTATCATAACATCATTACGAAAAGTCGCTCTTTGACCAGGAATTTGGGTAACAAAGGCAAAGATGATCAGAGTCCGGCCCCCCTCCCGAGGTCTCACCGGATCCTGTACTAGCCAGATCTTTGGAGCTCGCGCCTTATCAAGCGCCCTCGGGGAAGACAAAGGGGAAGAAAGAGGCTAAGCGCCTCCGCGAAGGAGGATAACCGGGGGGAAGAAACTGAAATTCCCCCTTCCCAAGGAAGGAAGAGGACCGCCTCTGAACACCCGAAGACAATGGTCTCCAAACGGGGGAAGAGATCTTCGCCAGAGGGTCCTGGCTCGAGGGATACCCCGGCCGCACAATGCCCGCAAGGGGGTCAGCCTTCAACCGAGCTATAAGTAGAAAGGGGACTTTAATAATGAAAACGTCCCGCTTTGCTTCTGAGGAAAATAACCGAAATATTCATCTTGTAGTCCGGATCATAGCCCTTCTCGGCAAAGTTTGTCTTTGGGGGATCTTCTTCCGGAGATGATGGAGAGCGAAACGCCTCCCCATGCCCTCCCGCCTTACGAGGCGGGCGACCCTGAGGTGTCGTCGCGGAGAGCTTCTCCTGATCCGGCAAGGCCAGAGGGTAATCCTTTGGCCACCCGAAGTCCTCATTATCCGGCTCTTGAAGAGAGCAACCGAAAGAGTCCGGCACAGTCTGTTATGCGGTCGGATGCACTGAAGGATCTGCTAGAGCGAGCAGCTATCTCAGAAGCGCATCGTATGCTAATGGGTATGGTGGTTGAGAGTATTTCATCCGCCAAAAGCGGGTTGCATGAAGCCTTTATGAGTCTGCTGAAAGGTTTTGAGGTACGTGAAATAGTGCATATTTTTTACAGTACCGCACATGTTAAGGTGTGTCCTGTGCAGATAGTAGCCCCTGAGACTCTGGTTGCTGTCGAAAACGGCGGCAAACAGAGAATCGTAGTCCCAGGTAACAATCCGGTCGCCCTCATATGCAGGTGGCGGAAGGTCCGATAGCTAGCCGGACTGGTGAGTTTGCTGAGCTGAAGCGGCAACTTGATGCGGCGGATGCCGACATCGTGCTTGTCAACAAACGGCTTGACGAGGCACAGGGTATGTGATTTCTCTAGTGATCGATACATAGTGAGAGGAGCATGATGCCAGTATCTTTAATATGTTGCGACTGCAGATGGAGCTGCAGCCGTGGAGACCCTTCGAGCGGAACTTGCCCGGGCCAAGGAACAAGCCAGGAAAAGTGATGCGGCTGCCCTGAAGGCGGTCGAGGAGCTGAGAGCCGAAAAGGCTGCTCATTGCCGAAGCAAGGAGGAAATAGCCAAGATGGTTGTGGAATTTAAGGATGACGCCGGCCGTTATGAACTTCTCAAAAAGGAAGATCGAGCGAAGATGACGGACCTGGAGAAGGCCAAGGACGCCCGCTCTACAATTAGAGCGATGAAGGAGGAGCTGCGTCACGCCGGGGATATCGCGGCTGGGAAGCCCTTTATGTTGCGGATGAAGTCCGTAGATCTTAAGTACGCTCCTCTTGATCGGTTGTGGGGTTCTGCAGACGCTTATCTGGATTTGGTAGCAAGTGCCGCTGATGTGGCCGAATACTTCAAAGATCAAAAAGATCGCGAAGTGGAGAAGCTGTTCTGGTCACAATCTAACGTTCTAGCGTGTCCGCTTCCTTTGAATGAGCGGATGGCCGAATGGGCCGAGCTCCATAGGTTGTCCGGGCTCGCCATGAGGTCTGTTGTGGATCATATATGGCCGGAAGGGCCAAGGCCGAACAGTTATTTTAGTTTGGTGCATGTAACGCCCACGATGCGGCTATATCTCCCACGTGTCGGGGCACGACTTGGAGGCATAACCGCATGGTGGTTTTGTTGCAAGAAGGGTCATCTTCACACAATCCCATGAAATGAACAAGAATGGGATAAAGAGTTGGCTTACAATCGCCACTTCACACAATGCATAAATTAAACATACATCATTCAGAGTACAATCAAGGTCCGACTACGGAACCAAAATGAAAGAAGACAACCCCAAATGCTAGATCCCCGATCGTCCCAACTGGGCTCCACTACTGATCGTCGGGGAATGAAACATAGTAACGACCACGTTCCTCGTCAAACTCCCACTTGATCTCGGTTCGTCCACCGTGACCGCATCGCCGGCACACCTGCAATCGCTTTGGTAGAATCTGTGAGTCATGAGGACTCGACAATCTCACACCATGTAGATTAAGACTATTTAAGCTTATAGGAAGGATGGGGTAATGAGGTGGAGCTGCAGCAGCACTAAGCAAATATGGTGGCTAACCTACGCAAATGAGAGCGAGAAGAGAAGCAACGCACGGTCGAGAAGCTAGAAATGATCAAGAAGTGATCCTCTAACTACTTACGGTCATACATAACCCAAACCGTGTTCACTTCCCGGACTCCGCCGAAAAGATACCATCACGACTACACACGCGGTTGATGTATTGTAATTAATTCAAGTGTCAAGTTCTCTACAACCGGACATTAACAAATTCCCATCTGCCACATAACCGCGGTCACGACTTTCGAAAGATAATACCCTGCAGGGGTGTCCCAACTTAGCCCATCATAAGCTCTCATGATCAACGAAGGATATTCCTTCTACCGGGAAGACCCGATCAGTCTCGGAATCCCGGTTACAAGACATTTCGACAATGGTAAAACAAGACCAGCAAAGCCGCCCGATGTCCCGACAAATCCCAATAGGAGTTGCACGTATCTCGTTCTCAGGGCACACCGGATAAGTCAAACTACGAGTAAAACCAGGCCTCGAGTTTCCCCGAGGTGGCCCCGCAGGTTGCTCAGTTCGGGCCAACACTCAGAGGAGCACTGTCCCGGGGGGGTTAAAATAAAGATGACCCTTGAGTCCGCGAAACCCAAGGGAAAAAGGCTTAGGTGGGAAATGGTAAAACCAAGGTTGGGCCTTCTTTGGAGGAGTTTTATTCAAGGCGAACTGTCAAGGGGTCCCATAAATCACCCAACCGCCGTAAGGAACGCAAAATCAAGGAACATAACACCGTGTGACGGAAACTAGGCGGCAAGAGTGGAACAAAACACCAGGCATAAGGCCGAGCCTTCCACCCTTTACCAAGTATATAGATGCATTAATTAAATAAGAGATATTGTGATATCCCAAAATATCAATGTTCCAACATGGAACCAACTTCAACTTCACCTGCAACTAACAACGCTATAAGAGGGGTTGAGCAAAAGCGGTAACATAGCCAAACAACGGTTTGCTAGGAAAGGATGGTTAGAGGCTTGACATGGCAACATGGGAGGCATGATATAGCAAGTTGTAGGTATCGCGGCATAGCAAAATAGCGAGCAACTAGCAAGCAAAGATATAAGTGATTTCGAGGGTATGGTCATCTTGCCTGCAAAGTTCTCAGAGTTGTCAAAAGCTTGATCCTCGTAAGCGTTCTCAACAGGTTCCTCGTTCACGCACTCGTCTCCCCGGCTCTACCCAAATCAAGAACACAAGCAAAGGAACAACTATCAACCACGATGCAATGCACAAGCAACATGATGCAAAACATGGCATGATATGCAAGATGTGATATGCAATGCATATGCGCGCTCCGGAAGGGAAAAGATGAACAAGGCATCAACTTGGAAAACCAAGTATGCCGCTGGAAAGATGAGATGATTTCGGTTGAAATCGATATAAAGATCACCGGAATCGGATGCACGGTTTGCAAATGACAAGCAAAACAAGGATGGCACAATTCTGCGATTAACAACATGATGCCACTTACCATGCTACAAGATACTAAGCTACTGCACTCCAACATATCAACAAAGTATATGACAGTGATTTACTGAAGATGCTTGACACAATATGAACACTGAGCTACGGCTAAATCACAACAGAGCAGGTTCAAACAAGCATGGCAAAAGTGAAAAAGATATCAGCTTCACAGACTTGGTGAAAATACTAACATGCCAGGAATTAACACCAGGAAGACATGTTTAGAGCAAGATAACAGCATGCTACAGGAACATAACACAGAAAACAAAGGCATGGTATGAATCTACTCGAAGCATAGAACAAAAGTCACTTAATGACCATGAGATAAAAGGGCACAGAAAATATGATGGCACCCATGTGAACATAGCAAGTTTCGTTACAGATTTCAGACTTAGCAGAAAAACAGAGCATGGCATAAACAGCATCATGAAGGCATCTTCGCGAGCTCGATTCACTCACGACAAGGAATTGCATGATAAACTAAGCATACTACCAGCAATAAGACATGCTCAAGAAGCTAACCATGGCAAGAACAACCTCATAGCATGCATGGAACAACTACAACAACCTTGGCAAAATTGATTAACACGCAAACAATCTGCAGGAACATTTTATAGCAAAAGTAGAGCAAGATTGAGTCACGCTAGGTCACTCCATAATTCTCAAAAAAGGCGTGGATGGATAGAGCACATCCATATGTCCAAAACACCCTTATTGAACATACTCAAAAGAAGCAAGTATCTCACTGTAGCAACATGGATACATGGCATAAAAATATCAGCAGGGAAATGACTTAGTGAAATTCCAAGTCCTTGAAAACAGCAACATCACGAAGCCTAGTTTGCATGCTTGTTCTAGTCACCACATTTATCAAAAAAATACATGGCATACACCCCTGTAAAGATGGCATGGCATAGTCCAAAACACATGTAGAGCTCAAGTCCATAAGATGCACACTTGCATCAATGATTAGGGCATCAAGATGGACTCAAACGAGCATGGCACAATGGAACAAAATGAAGAGAACATCCTAATGAACATTTCCATATATCATATGCATGAAACGGAGCTACGGTCGCAGAGTTATGGCATGATGAATAGTGCATGCAAATATAACAGAAAAATGACTTAGAGACGAAAACGGGGTCAACCTCGTGGATCAGATCTAGGGTTCGTCGGCGCGGACGTCGAGGTTGACCGGGGAGCTCGCCGGAGTGGAGGGAGAGGATGGAGAGGTTGCTCCGGGGCGGATCCGGCCAGATCTCGCCGGATCGAGGCGCGGGCGAGGGTGCGAAGCGATGGGGGCGGCGATGGCGAGGTGGCGGCGGCCTTGTGAAGCGCAGGCAAGAGGAGAAGGTCAGCGTGAAGCGAGCGAATCTGTGAGCGCTGGGCGGTATGAAGCGATCTGGGGTGGGGCCGGCGTGGCCAGCGGGCTTCAAGGGAAGTGGGTGCGGCGCCACGTGGCACGCCCGAGTGGTCGCGGCGGCGCGATCGTCCGGCGTCGCCCGGGACGTGTCTGGCGCTGGAGGGATTTTAGGGTTAGGGTTGGAGTTACTCTGATTTGGGCCAGGGAAGACTAATTTATAGGTAGGAGGAGTTTGGAGTGTCCAAATAGAGTGTAGTTTTTGCCCACACGGTCGTGATCCGACGACGGAGGACATAGAAGGGGATTTGATGAGTTATTGTGCAGTTTGGGAGGGGTGTTGGTCTGCAACACACGAGGCTTTTACGGTTCCCAGTTAAGCATTGGAGTATCAAACGGACTCCAAATGGCACGAAACTTGACAGGCGGTCTACCGGTGGTGTACCAAGGCCGCTTGGCAAACCTCGGTCCATTCCGAGAACATTTGACACCTGCTCACGAAAAGAGGCAAAAGGGGGCGCCGGGGAACATAGGAGTGCCGGATTGCAAAACGGGTAACGGGGAAAATGCGCGGATGCATGAGACGAACACGAATGCAAATGCGATGCACAGGATGCCATGATATGAAATGCATGACATGAAAAAAATGCAAAACAAAGACAAAACCCAACCACGGAGGGAATAACATAACACATAGCCGAAAATGGCAAGAGTCGGAGTTACAAATATGGCAAGTTACATCCGGGGTGTTACAGTGCAGCAGCTCCTTGGTGCTGTGCCGCGCATCGACGCTATGAAGAGGTCGGCGTGCATCAAGGGTGCACGGATGGCGCTTGCCCGTGTCAAGACATATTGGGCGGAGATGGAAGCCACCGCAATTGCAACCCCGAGTTCGGCCGTTAGCCGAGTAACTGTCGAGCACTACTTTGACGAGGTCCTTGAAGGCGCTCGTTCAATAGAAGCTCAGTGCTCGAAGAATATTATGTTCTAGTGACATGTATTCCCATTGAAAAACAATGTTTTATTGAATTGTAAGGGCTATTTTTATACATTTGCCTGAAAGTATGATGATTCCTCCTGTGCGGCCGTTTATGTATATATGTATATAACCTGAAAGTTTGCAGTCGTCGGCTTCAGCCCCCATGCATATAATGCGGGGGTGTTCGCAGAAGACGCGTGTTCACACTTGATCCAACGTCTTGGTCCATTAAGGAGGTGATATCGCAGCGAACTAGGCAATCGGACTATATTGCTTTAACACTTTCACTTAGCCATAGGAGTTTAACAGTGGGGCTACTATATAGCCCCTGGTGGCTCTGCGCTCATCCAAATACGGGGCACGAACATGCCTAGCCGGGAAACGGTCCTTCGTTAATGAGGAGGAATCCCGAAGATTCCGCTAGGTCATCGAGTGGTTGACCAGTCTCGCGCTTTATCATGGCAGTCGGTTTTCGGCTTTCTCTACTGAGGTGCTCTTCCGGCCGAACCAGGGCACAATTGTAGTAGTTCTCCTGGTGCCGCCTTAGCCGATAGAGTGGAACGTAAGGTAGAAAAACACAGGAACCGGGCAAACCCAACATTTGACCAAAGACATGATTCGGAGCTGATGCATATAAGGCCAAACTCGCGACGCCGAACACTCCCTAAGGTATTCGGTCTTTAAAATATATACCGGGCTAAATGATGCCCTTGGATAATGAGCCCCTAGTGTCCGGGTACAAGCAATATTCTGACGTGGCCACATGCCAAGAACGTCAGCATCCTTCTCGGTTGTATTGAGAATCCGGAGGATGTGAACAACAAAAGACAGTAAAAAAAGGTTTACACAGGGTCTTAATCTAAAGAGAAACCTTTGAACGGGTCCCTGCTGCACGTCTGCGCCTGTGTCTCCGTTGTGCCATATCCTGGACGGGTGTAGCACGATTGTCATCTATAAAAGATAGGAACTTAGTTGAAAGTTGTCGTGCAAAAAATTGGCTATTATAAACAAACCATTTAAAAGTCAAGATGGGTAAAGTTGAGCCGAATTATCGCTAAGAAGCCCCTGGTACCGTCTATAAGGGTATAACCATCAAACCAATCTCTATCCAATGATTAGCCGGACTCGTCTAACCGTGTCCGTGGTCTTAACGACCGGTCATCTGTTCTGGTGGTGAGGCCGTCTAGTGTTCGGTTGTTAAAGCAGCCATACGTTCTTCTGCTCGTAAGGAGCGCTCAACATTTCCATGTATTGTGATGATGCAACGCGGACCGGGCATTTTAAGCTTGAGAAAAAGCATAATGCGGTATTGCATTAAAACGAGCGAAAGCCGCTCGTCCGAGTAGTGCTTGATAGCCACTTCGGAATGGAGCAATGTCGAAGGTTAACTTTTCGCTTTGGAAGTTGTCGGGCGAGCCGAACACAACCTCTAGTACTAGAGAGCCCGTGCAGCGGGCCTCTGAGCCTGGAATTACTCCCTTGAAGGTAGTATTACTGTGGCTGATTTTTGTTGGGTTTATCCCCATTTTGCGGATGGTGTCTTGATATATCAGATTTAGACTACTGCCGCCGTCCATAAGAACTCGTGTGAGATGGTATCCGTTTATTATTGGGTCCAGCACCAAGGCAGCTGATCCTTCATGCCGGATGCTTATTAGGTGATCCCTGCGATCAAAAGTGACCGGCGAGCCGACCATGGGTAGAACTTCAGGTGACGGGCTCTCTACGGCTCGTGTATTTCGTGAGTGCATATTTGCTTCTCCTCTTTGTCCACGTGGATCACGTTCTTGTTTTGACTTACGGTGGGAATTTTTCTATCCCCGATTGCCTGCTGGCGAGGCCCATCCTCGTCTTCGCTCGGTGTGTCCTCCCCTTTGTGTTTGGCGTTTAGCTTGCCGGCCTGCTTGAAGACCCAGCATTCTCTGTGGGTATGGTTTGCAGGTTTATCGGGGGTGCCGTGGATCTGACATAGTTTGTCTAGAATCTTGTTTAGGATGGTCGGTCCATCTCTGTTGCCTTTAAAGGGCTTTTTCCGCTGACCCGGTCGAGAGCCCCTGAATCTGGCGTTTACCGCCATGTTATCTGGGTTGTCTTCTTTATTCCGGCGCTTGTTTTTACTGCGTCGTGGTTTTCCATTGCCATCCCTGCTTCAGATGTGCTTGGGTCGTTGGTCTTTGCCGGGCTAACCGGTGTCCTCGCCAGCAAAAGCGGGTCATGACGCTTGCTAGGGCTGCCATTGTTCTTGGTTTTTCTTGGCCGAGGTGTCTAGCAAGCCATTCATCTTGGACGTTGTGCTTGAAAGCTGCTAAGGCTTCGGCGTCCGGACAGTCGACAATTTGGTTCTTCTTAGTGAGCGACCTGTTCCAAAGCTTTCAGGCTGACTCTCTGGGTTGCTGAATTATATGACTCAAATCATCTGCGTCCGGAGGTCGGACATAAGTCCCTTGTAAATTAGCCCGAAAAGCATCCTCGAGCTCCTCCCAACTTCCAATGGAGTTTTCGGGGAGGCTTTATAACCAGTGCCGAGCTGGTCCTTTGAGTTTGAGGGGCAAATATTTGATGGCATGGAGATCGTCTCCGCGAGCCATATGAATATGGAGGATAAAGTCCTCAATCCAGACCCCTGGGTCTATGGTCCCGTCGTACGCCTCTATGTTCACTGGTTTGAATCCTTCTGGAAATTCATGGTCTAGTACCTCGTCGGTGAAACATAGGGGGTGTGCAGCACCCCTGTATTTAGCTGTACCATGGCGTTCAGACGGTTGTGATATTTGGTTTTGGTTGAGTGCTGGAGTGCGTTTCCTTGATCCGTAGATGGATCTGGTTGCACCGGCCCTTTCATGCGGGTCCTCGCATGGGTCATGTACTGACTTATGTGCGGCCTCGTTGGCTGCTCTATCGCGGCCACGAGGTCGTCGATCCGACCAGTCAACAGGTTTATTTTTTGTTTGTGGGGGCTCTAAGGCCTCATCGTCGAATTCAGGCAGCAGCTTTCGCTTTGGCTAGCTCTTCGTGTGGTGACTGCCACCATATTTTTCTGCCGTATCGAGCACTTTGTTCCATCTACTGTTGAGTGTGTTTTGCGCAGCCTTGAGCCTTTGCTTCTGCTGCTTCAGACTCCTCGCAATGGCGATAAGCCTTCTATGGAGGTTCTCTTGCTCCAGCTGCCTTTCCGGGATGATGTATTCATCGTCATCCAGACTGTTCTCTTCTCCAGAGATGGGTTGATTAGCTTGACGCTCGGCGTCGCCGTGTTCGAACATGACTCGTATGCTTTGTTCATCGTCCATTTGGCTCACACCTGCTGTCGGCTGGGTCTATTCGGTCGTGGTTTCCTCCGGAGTCGACCGGGGTATTGTTTTTTCTTGCGCTGTTATCACTGTTTTTGCCGAGGCGGGATTTGGAGCGGCGCCTACGGTGCCGCTTTGATTGCTTCTCGAGGGACCTATCCTTCGCTGCACCCTTCCGTTCCTCGTCATCATTTTCTTTGGGTGTATCCACCATGTATATGTCATGTGAAGAAGTGGCGGTCCAGCGCCCTGTTGGCGGTGGTTCCTGTTCGTCTCCTGCATCGTTGTCCATACCATCGATGTCTTCGGAGTCGAAATCTAGCATGTTGGTTAAATCATCGACAGTGGCTACTAAGTGGGTGGTGGGTGGGGAGTGAATTTCTTCGTCATCCGCATCCCATCCTAGCCGGACAAAGTTCGGACAAGGTTCTCCTTACAGGGAGAGAGACCTTAACGAGTTTAGCTCTCGCCAAGGCTTCCGCTGGAGTGGTGGGTGGCAATGGTGAACGGTGCGAGGAGCGGGATATGCTCGGACTTCTAACTATGTTAGAAGCAGCAGCATCCCGTCCGAGCGACCGACCTCGCTTCGTGCCGGCATGTTGGCGTGCACGCTGGTCTTGAGGGCCTCGAGATCCTCCGGCTCGGTCTTGATCAAACGGCGTATGGTATTGTGAATATCATGATCTTTGTTGGTCCCGCGGCTCTGAGATGGGCGCGGGACATGTACGAACGCCGAGGTTTGCGCGGCCTTGTCCTTGGACTTGGCAGCGTCACGAACTCCTTCGCCGGCGCCCGTTCTTCCGCCAGCGTCTGCTCCACCACCCGTTTGCTCCGGTGATGGTGGGTTCGACGCGGACGGCTCCACTGCCGCCGAAGCCTTCTTCTTCGGTGGCATGTTGATGAAGATGTTGAAGATGATGAAGATGTTGCTCGTGTGAACGCCGGATCAGGTTCACACAGCCTCGACGGGGAGGCTGATCGGACCCACGAACACCTATGGGGCCGGCGGACCGAGCCTTTTGGTTGAGAGGGGGCGGAGATCGCACGAAGAGCGGATCGAGGCGGCATTACCAGCAGTTTACCCAGCCGGAGCTCTCCGGAGAGATAATACTCCTCTGCTGCTTGTATGGTTTGTATTGTGTTCTTGCTAGGGAGCGCCGAGAGCTACAAGATACTCCAACTGCTAACGAGACCTAAGCGTGAGAATGTTGAACCCCCCTACGTTGCGCATGGGCCTCCTTTTATATGTACAAGGGGCTCCGGCGGTGGCAACGTAGATGGGGGAAATACAAATGGAAAAAGCGATGGTTGGTACACCTACTTATGCGATGTCTGATGTACTCTACGACCACGAGGGCAAGGGACAAAAACATTAAATGCCCGTCCACATCGCCTAAGCATTACAGTGAGGACCGTCGGGGCGCCACCGTTAGCCACGATGGCAAGCTTGTCGGCGCTTATCGCTGCTCCCAGCTGGCTGCACAGACCTCTTGACACGCAGCGCATGGAATGGTCTCATGGCGACACGTTGGTGGATGAGCTGGAGCGGAGATGAAGAGGTTACTGCCCGCGGCAAGTGCCTTGCAGCGGCTGAATCCTGTCGCGTCCGGAGGCTTGTCGCTCTCCGAGCCTTCGGCAAGCTCCTCTTGCCGGGTCTTGTCTTCTGCGTGCCTTGAGTGGCCTTCGGCAAGCTCCTCTTCTTGCGGGCCTTGTCTTCATTAAATACTTTGTTCTTGAATGGCTCCAAAGGAACCACGGAGGATCTTGGCGGTGATCGAGGCAAGCCTTGCCGCTGGTGCCAGAATCGCCTGCGGCACGAGTTCGGGATACTAGGGTACCCTACTCTAGTACACCGGCGAGCCCCGAACTGGGCCGCACACGGTGCCGAGCGCTGTCGGGCCAGGCCCAAAACAGTGCACGGTCACATGCGGCCTTGATCACGTCGTAACTTGCTCTGGACCCACCACGTCCCCCACGAACATCACCCGTCGAACGTGGCGTCGTGGGAGAGATCGTGGGGGTTTCTTTTTTAGGAAAAGCGGAACGTCCGCCCCCTCTCTCTCCTTATAAACAGGGGAAACAGGGGCAGGTCGCCCACCTCGCCATTGCTGTCTCGTCTCGAAAACCACCGCCGCTCCCCTTCTTCTCTAGTGCGAAGAGCAGCGCTCCGCCCCCTTCGCCCAGCGCCATCAACGCCGTCGGTCTCCTCCACCGCCTCCGCCATGGCTCCAAAGCCGACAAGGGAAGGGCGTGAAAGTCGGCCGAGGCGCAGCGGCTCGCGCGCTGCGAAAGGCGGGCCATCTTCCCCAGCTCGGCGCAAAGGAGCTGAGGGAGGATACTACCTCTTACGGTCGGCAGAGCGTGCGCATCCGCGCCGCGAAGGTACTCCCGCCTTTGCTTGAACTAGCCCCAACTGGGTACCCTTTCTTTGCGCTTTTCTTCTATTGCGGGCTCTGCCGCCTTTTCTGAATTCTTCTGCGATATCATGAACACCTACGGGCTTCGCCTCCTCGATTTCACCCCAATGCTGTCGACCATGGCGGTTTCGCACACCTTTGCGAAAACTTTGTCGAGATCCACCCAAGCGTAGCCCTCTTCCGCCACTTCTTCATGCCCAGCGTTGAGAGAGGGAGCCGCTTCTTGGGAGGGATTGCTTGGATCTCCGGGATCGGCAAGAAAGAAGCTTATCTGGAAGGAGAGCTCCATGACAAATGGGAGGAGTGGAGAGCCAATTGGTGTTGGATCGTTGAGGAGAACCCGCAGCCCTTCACTGCCCTGCACCAAACCCCAATAGTGCGCGGCAACGATTGGAGCAACTTGGCGCCGGAAGATGCTAGGTTGAAGATTGCTGTGACCCGGATCTTGCGCCTCAGGCTTGCCGGACTCACTGTAGGCGCAGTTGGCGCAGATTTCCTTCGCCGCCGCATCGCTCCCTTGCAGGAGAGGAGGAGACACCTTGGGAGTTCCAAAATCTGGCGGACATCATGAGGCTACGCCCGGGCCTCAACCGGAATTTCAACATCTTGGAGTTGGATGCGATCTTTGCTAGAACTGTTCAAGCATGACCCCGATCACCCCGAGTGGTTTAGGTTGCCGAGGGGGGTCGTCCCATTGTGCAACAATTCTGCGCTCGACCGCATCCGTGCCATGATGCCGTTGTGCGATTCGCATGGGATCGTTCCAACCTGGCAAGAGCCTTCCGACGACATCGTGCGGCAGTTCTTCGACAGCTTGGAAGAAGTGCCGATCCTCCCCGACGAAGCGTAAGAGGCTCACCGCGACACCACCGACGAAGAGATGGTGCGCATTGCCACAAGGTTGGAGGAGGCGGCGGCATTCTTGCGGCCAGGCGTATTGGGTTCACCGTGGAGGAGGCGAGAGGCAGAGGCGGCAAGCCTTGCCGGCGAAGGAGTTCGCCCGGTGAGGAAGAGCTTGCGAATCCGAGGCCGAGTCGGCGAACCACCGAGGGCGCTTCTTCCCCACCATCCGCAGCTTTGCATAAGCGGAGCCCGGCTCGCCAAAGAGGCGTCTCATAAGGCCGGAGACGAGACGGGTGGCAGACGGTTAACAGCCGCGGCCACAGCGCTTCTGCATGACAAGCCATGTTGCAGCGGAGCACCCCCACTGCGACAATCGGGCGGGATCCTCCCGAGGCCACCGCCGACACCTCCGCCAAGCGGTCAAGAGAGCCTCTTCCTCCGCCTCGTCGCACCGGAGGCGAGCCAGAGTTTGATCTCTCCGCTCAGCTCCGACGAGGAGGACGAAGAGTAAGCTTCAACAATGTGCTTGTGTTTGTTCAAATTTTGTGCTTCATCTAGAATGGGATGTGCTTCGTGCTGAACGCTTTCCTTTGCAGGACGCTGGCCCAGAGCGTCGAAGAGCCAAGACCCGGTGATTGTCGTCGAGGCGAACCCACCGCGACGGGCAGGAGGCGCGTCGAGACAACCTTGCCGGGTGAGGCAACTCTCCTTCAAAGCAGCCCCCAAGCGCAGCCCCCAGTAAGTATATGGTCTACTTCTTCTTTGTTAGGCGTGCATGGGTGCTTTTCCTTCTTGATATCATTTGTTGACTTGTGTAGAAGCGAGCAGCCTCATACGCTTGAATCGCCGCCAAGGGTGCATTCCCCGACAAGGGAGCGCTACTTGATGAGAGCCTTCTCCGGCAAGGGAACCTTCTCCGGCAAGGGGCAGCTCTCCGGCAAGGGACGGCACCAGTGATCCCTTGGCGGCGGAGACCATGACCGCAGCCCCCGGCGCAGGTAACCTTCTTGCCTGAGTACCTCCCTTGTGTTTTTCTTCTTCTGATTCTATCTTTGGATATTTCCTTGACTTTCTTCATCCGTCCGCCACAGAGCCGATGGAGACCGAGGTCGCCGGCGAGGAGGACGCCTTGCAACACCGACGCCGCTTGTTGTGGGAGAAGAAGCCGTGCCGACGAAGCCTGCCGGCGAAGAGGCCACCGAGGCTGCCGCCACAGAAGCTGGCGAGGGGTCTGGCGATCGCACTGACGGCCCTGAGGCCGCAGGAGCGCCAGGCGCTTCACCGACCGCCGATTCCCCTGCCGCTGCTGCAGCGTCGGGCTCCGAAGAGCCCCAGGCCGGCGCCTACTTGAAGGCCGGCGACGGTGTCTTCATCAAGCTCCCATGGGAGTCGAGCTCAGGCGCGGTCGAAGGACAGACCTTCGACGGAGAGCTGCTCGCCTCCGCTAGGTCAGTGGACGCCAGCAAAGCAGCGGCGTGGCCAAAGTCGAGGAGGAGGCAGGCTGCTTGAAGAAAAGCTGTTGTCGCTCTACCGCGCCCGACAAGCCAAGTTGGAGTCCCGGAAGCACTTGTCGCGAGGCGGGAGCGGAACATGGAGAAGCGTGCAGAAGAGCTCGGGCGCCAACCAAGAAACTCTCCGGAGCGTAGCGAGAGAGCGGGGCGACTTGCTGAAGAGCGCCTGACCTTCATCCTTGAGAAGGCTGAGGTCGAGGAGCAGCAAAGGCTTGCTTTGCCGAGAAGCTATTTGCCAAGAAGGCGAGTTGGCAGCGGAAGATCAATCTTGACAGCTATGAGGAAGAGCTTGTCGCGCGAGAGTCACTTGGCGGGGCTCTTAAGGAAGCGAAGGATCTTTGCCGCAGCCGCCGAGGCCGCCAAGAAAGAGGTGGAGACGAAGGTGGCCGCGGAGGCCAGTCTCGGAAGAGCGGCGAGGAGCTTGCTGCGCTCAAGCACGGCGAGAAGGACGCCTACACTCTTGGCGAGCTGCAGGGCCGTCTCGCCGATAGGAGCAAGGAGTTCGGCGCCGCCAAGGATTCAAAGGCAGATCTTGAGCTGAAGCTGACCACTCGATGCAGACTGGGCCAGGCGCCAAGGAGCGGAGTTGGGCCTGTTGGAGAAGATCAAGGCCAGCGAGGAGCTGGCGAATCTTGTTGCCATCCGTAGCGCCTTGAGGAGAGTGTGGAGCACTTGGACCGAAGGTCTCGTGGATATCTGCCGCCGCCATCCACGGTGAGTTGATGGAGCTGGGGATGGTGGATCTTGGATACTCCTCACGAGCACCTCCAACCCAGCGCCAAGCTTAGCTTATTCTTCAAGGGCGTGGTGGCGGCTCTCCAGCGACTCGGGAAGAGATCCCAAAGCAGCTGGCCGAGGAATCGAGCCAGATCTGTGCAGGAGCCCTCCAGAAGGTGTTGATGAAGGTGGCCTTCCGCAATCCAGGCCTCAACCTCAATGGCGTCCTCAGATCCTTGCCGCCAGATGCCGATGTGGAGGCGCTCAAAGCCCTTGTCGCACCCATTGTGGACAAGGTGGGCAAGATCAAGCGGGTTGATGGCGGACTAGGCTGCCAATTTTATCTTTCCCTTGTCGCTGCTGATCATGTTTAGAACAATTTATTAGATCTGCGACAAGCTATTTTGTAATATAACTCTATCTTAGGCGATGATTGCCATGTTATTTCCTTTACTTGATTCCTTCCTTTGTAGTTTTTGCCCCTCGCTTTTAGGGAACTTGTCGGTGCAGCACCTTTGCCGCGAAGCGCCGAGTGCTTGAACGTCAATGACTTTGGCGGTGCCGCCTCGACAAGCAACCTTGTCGCGACTAGCTGCAGCTCACTTAAGTTGTTGAGCGGACTCGAAACAAAAGTAAGAAGCGCGACTAGCCATGAAGTTGGTACCTCCGCCTGTGTTTTTCCATACAAAGTACTATCGCTTGAGGAAGATAACTTAAAAATTTAAGAACTGATTGCTCAAACTTGGGCAACTTAGCTTTTCTGTCATTTGCTTCCCGATAAGGCGAAACTTCCTCGAGCAACGCTTGGTCCATAGTATTATCTTCTCCTTCCCCCCTAGTTAACTTGTGCGCGAGGGAACCTTCCTTTCTTTGAGAAAAGAGAAAGAAGGGAAAATAAAGTTATGGAGCCCAATGACTCGATATTGCTTATCGGTGTGGGTGCTGCACAAAGTATTAGCCAAAACATGCAATAAAATGATGAAAGCATGAATTTGACAAGTTGTGCGCAACACACTAGCTTTCTTGATGCATCGGGTCTGCGCTCGCTTTGTACAAAGGATTACATGCAATGCCAGCAAGACTTGTACAAAAAGGTGGTTGCCGAACAGGTTCCTAAGAACCGCTTCTGAGTAAAACTTACGAAGATTTTCAATGTTCCAGGAGTTGCTCACGGAATGCCATCTTCGGGTCTCAAAGCGGACAGCGCCAGGCCTAGTGACTCGTTTCACCCGATAAGGGCCTTCCCACTTGGCGTCAACTTGTTTGAATTCTTGGTGGACTGAGCAGCGCCGAAGAACAAGGTCGCCTTCCTCGAGGCTTTGGCACTAACTTTGCGGCTATGGTAGCGGCGCAAAGCTTGCCGGTAACGAGCAGCTCGTCATGACACGAAGACGGTCCTCCTCAAGGAAGCGGTCGTCATCTTGTCGCAGCCTGCTCTTGCTCAAAGCTCATCATAGCGAGTACTCGAGGTGATCCGTATCTGAGTTCCGTGGGAGAACTGCCTCTGCTCCATAGACTAGAGCAAAAGGTGTATGCGGCGGTGGCTCGATTTGGCATCGTCTGATCGACCAAAGAACCACCGGCAGCTCCTCAATCCGATTTCTTCCGCACTTGTGCAGCACTGTCGAAAGTTACGGTCTTGAGCCCGCAAGCACTTCAGCATTGCCCTCTCTCGCTTGACCGTTGCTTCTCGGATGAGCAATGCAAAGCAGACCTTGGCGCCAAGATCTTGGACGTACTGCATGAAGGTGCGACTCGTAAATTGTGTGTTGTTATCGGTGATGATCCTGTTAGGGATTCCGAAACGGCAAACAATCGACCTGAAGAACTTGACTGTTGACTGTGTTGTCACCTTCCTCACTGCTTCCACTTCCGGCCACTTTGTGAACTTGTCGATGGCAACGTACAAGTACTCAAAGCCCCAAACGGCTTCGGGGAGGGGCCGAGATGTCGAGCCCCAGACCGAAAATGGCCAGGATAAAGGGATCGTCTGGAGAGCTTGAGCTGGCTGGTGTATCTGCTTGGAATGGAACTGCACGCTTCACACTTGGTTACTTGTGCAGTTGCATCACGGAGGGCTGTCGGCCAAAGAAACCTTGCCGGAAAGCTTTGTCGGCAAGTGCTCTGGCGCCAATGTGGTGACCACATATGCCTCCATGTATCTCTACCAACAGCTTTTGTCCGTCTTCCCGGTGAATACACTTCAATTTCACACCATTGAGTCTCCTTCTGTACAGTGTGCTGTCGACAAACTGGTACATACTTGACTGCCGGGCTACTCTTTCCGCTTCTTCTTGCTCTTTGGGAAGTTCTCCTGTCTGAAGGAAATGGACAATCTGCTGCGCCCATCTTTGGAGCTTGCGGCTCGACAACAAGGACTAAAGGCACATCTGCTGCTGCGGGAACATCGCCTTCCACGGCAAGAACTTGCGGCTCAGCCGAGCTTGACGTCCCCGGCAAGCTTGCCGAGCAAAACTTGTCGGGGCGTCTGCTTCCACGAAACAAACCACAGGGCTTGTCGGGCAGACTGCCCCTCATTTCTGTTGGTGTCGATCTTGGGGACCTTCGTGGCGGCGGCTTCGAAGCTCTGCTTGGGAAAGTAGTCACCAGAGATCAACCTCCTCTTCTTGCTCTGTCACTGTTGGTGGTGTTACAGACGGTTGAGTTAGCTTGAGCACAAAAATCCCTGGTTCCACAGGTAACTTAAGTCTGGCGCACTTTGACAAGCCATCTGCAATGTCGCTCGAGCTCTCGGAATATGCTCCATTTGCGAGGCCGTCAAAGTGCTCTTCTAGCTTCCTCACTTCATCAACATAAGCTTCCATCAACGAACTCGATAATTCTTGTTGACTTGGCGGATAACAAGTTGTGAGTCACCCACGACAATGAGCTTCTTGATCCCAAGGTCCACTGCGATCCTGAGACCGGCAAGCAAACCTTCATACTCTGCAGTATTGTTTGTTGCTTGCTCCTTGGGAAAGTGCATCTGGACTATGTACTTGAGGTGCTCTCCGGTGGGCACGACAAGCAGCACGCCGGCACCGGCGCCTTGCAGCAAGAAGGCACCATCAAAGTACATCATCCACTCTTTGCTCGCTTCCTTGACGGGGATGCTCGTCTCTGGAATTTCTTCATCTTGCGTTGGGGTCCATTCCGCTATGAACTCTGCCAATGCTCGCTTTGGATAGTTGATGTGCTTTCAAACTTGAGGCCAAAGCTTGACAGTTCCAAAGTGCCCACTCGACAATCCTGCCTGCCGCTTCGGATTTTGCAAGATCCTCTTCGGAAAGCAAGTGACAACTGTTATCTCATGTGCTTGGAAGTAATGGCGCAGCTTTCTCGAGGCCATGAGGAGGCCGAAAAGCAATTTCGCACACCAGAGTACCTTGATCTAGCCCCTGCAGAAGGGAACCGACAAAAGTAAATCAAGGCCAGACCATCCTTTTCTCGTGATCTGCTCATGTGTCTGCGCAGATCCGTCCTTGTCGGGACCAGAGCTTGCCGGTGAAGCCCCACACAGCCATTTGGATGTGTCTGCCGTGGTTGCTAGCTCATCATCCGCCTCCCTCTCCGCTACTAACGCAGCACTAACCACTTGATTGGTTGCCGCTATATATAGCAAAGAACTTCTCTTGTGGCTTAGGTGCGACAAGTGTTGGAGTGGAGGGCAGTATCTCTTCAAGTCCTGCAGCCCTGCCTCCGCTTCCGGAGTCCATTGCATCGGACCTGCCTTTTTCAAGATTTTGAAAAATGGCAGGGCGCGCTCAACAGATCTAGAGATAAACCTGCTGAGAGCAGCTACGCAACCGGCAAGCCTTCGTACATCCTTGACGCGCTTTGGTGCTTCAATCTGCTCAATGGCCTTGATCTTGTCGGGATTGGCTTCAATTCCCCATGGAGACACGAAGAACCCGAGAAGCTTGCGGAAGGGACTCCAAACACGCACTTCTCGGGTTGAGCTTGAGGTTGATCTTGCGCAGATTTGCAAAGGTCTCATCCAAATCTTGAACCAGAGTTGCTTTGTCCTTGCACTTGACCACTAATTAATCCATGTAGGCTTCTAAATTTATGTGCATTTGCGGCTCAAAATCGTAATGGACTACTCTTGCAAAAGTTGAACAATCAATATTCAAAACGAAAGGCATCCGTATGAAACAAAGATGTGCCACATGGAGTAATGAATGCGGTTTTCTCCTCATCCTCTTACGCCATGAAGATCTGATGATATCCTGAGTATGCATCAAGAAATGAAAGCAAATCACATCCAGCCGTGGAGTCAACAATCTGGTCGATGCGCGGCAAGGGAAACGGATCTTTGGGACAAGCTTTATTAACATCGGTGAAGTCGATACAAAGCCTCCATTTCCCGTTAGCCTTGCGCACAACTACAGGATTGGCCAACCACGTAGGATGGAGCACTCCTCTGACAAGGCCTGCTGCTTCCAGTTTCATGATTTCTTCCACGATGAACTCTTGACGCTCCACTGCTTGCTTCGACTTTCGCTGACGGGCGCGCATGAGGACAAAGCGGCAAGACGGTGCTCAATTACTTTCACAGGAACACCGGGATGTCGACGGTTGCCATGCATACATCGCCGACGTTCGCCCGCAGAAAGCAACGAGCGCCGCTTCCTATTTAGGGTCGAGAGTGGCACCGATGGTGAAGGTACCACCGGTGCCGTCCTCCTTGGCGGACACCTTCTTGGTCTTTGGCGGAGCTGCCATCGTCTTCTTGCACTTGCGGTGGAGCTCGATGGTGCATCCTCGACGGTAGCGCAGCACTCCGAAGAGGTGCGCTTGCCGGAGTGGGCATCGAGCTCTTGCCGGACTTGGTCTTCTTCCCCGGAGCTTCAGGCAAGTGTTTTGCTTTCATTCTTTGCTTCTTCCTGGTAGATCTTGTCGGCACAGATAAGAGCATCCTTCTTGTCGCCATGGACAGAGATGATGCTTATCGGGCCTGGCATCTTGAGTAAGTTGTATGCATAATGAGAGGCTGCCATGAACTTGGCGAGTGCTGGACGGCCAAGTATTCCATTGTAAGGCAATGGAAAATCAGCAACGTCGAAAGTGACCCTCTCAGTCCTGAAGTTCAGCTCGCTGCCAAATGTCACCGGCAACGTGATCTTTCCCTTCGGCTTGCTCCTTCCCGGATTGATTCCTTGGAATGTGCCAGTCTCTTCGAGCTCATTTGTCGAGGATCTGAAGCTTCGGAGCACCGCAGAGGAGATCAGGTTTAAGCCGCCCCGTCAACTAGCATCTTGGTGACCTTGAGGTTGCGGATAGTTGGTGAGACCAACATCGGCAAGCACCCGACCGCAGCTTATGCGATCGGTGGTCCTCAATATCAAAGATGATAGGCGTCTTTGGACCATTTCGTGAGGCTTGCGTGACTCTATGGATGGTTCAACGCATTAACTTCCCGCATCCACCGCTTGAGTTGGTGGTGGGAAGTATGCAGGAAGCTTACCTCCGTCAACGCAGAGGACCTCTGTAGCTTTACAAACTCGTGCTCATCGGTCTCGTCGTCTTCCATATCTTCATCGTCGTCGTCATCTTCATCCTTGTCGCGGCTGGGAGGCTGTCTCCTTGCCGCCTTGCTTGCCCTTGGCGTCCTCCCCGGCCGGGACGCTTCTTGCTGGCTCCTCCAGCACCTTCCTGGGCCTTCTCCTTGTCGCGTCGTTCATATTCAGCTTTCTGTTGCTCGACAAGCTGCTCTACCTTCTTGCAGCTCTGGAGGTCATGGCCCTTTGTGCGGTGGATCTTGCAAGATCGCTTGCCGGAGCCGTCCCCGCTGTCGGCGGCCGCCACAGTGGTGGTTGGTGCCAGGCAACCTCCTTGCCGGAGCTACCAGCCTTGGCGTTCTTGTCGCCACCTCCGTTGCGGACTGCTCGACGACTAGCACATCTCTGCCTTTCTTTTTCTGTTGCCCCGCCGCTCTTCTTCTTTGCGGGCGGTCTCCTCACTATCGAATCCTCCTGCTTCGGTATTCTCTCCGGAGTCTCCTCCCTCCTCAAAGACGCGCGGCGCACTTGTCGCGGCCAGGCGTATAGCTCATCGACGTCTACGATCTTGCACATCGCCATCTCCTCCCGTATCTTGCGGTTCCGCGACGTTACGATGGAACGCGATCATCCTTCGCGGGGTGGACATCCGGATGTTGTCTTGTACTGCAGCTGAATCTCTGAATATACTTGCGCGGGGCTCTCCTTCCTTCGGGCGGCGAGATGAAGGTCGCTTTCTTGACCATGGGGTTTGTGGCCGCCTGTGAAGGCGCCGACAAACTGATGGCATAGATCTGCCCAAGAAGATATGGAGTTGTCCGGCAAGTGCATGAGCCAGGACCTGATGTTGGTCTTGAGTACCAGCGGGAAGTAGTTGGCAAGGATCTTTTCGTCTCGCCCCCCGGCAGCTTGCACCGCGATGGTGTAGATGCTGAGGAACTCCGACGGATGCGTCTTGCCGTCGTACTTCTCTGGTACGTCTGGTTTGAAGTTTTTCTTGCTGGGACACTGGACTTGCCGCAGCTCACGAGTGAACGCAGGGCAACCTACCGCGTACGGCAAGTCGCCTGGTTCCTCTGGCGCGTGCATGTCAACAGAGGGCCCAGTGCGCTTGTCGGATTGACGTCGCGCTTCTCTTCGGCGCTCGATGCGAGTTCGAGCGTCCTCTTGTTGTCGATCGTGTAGCACTTGGCGCTGATCGCGATGAGCTCGTGGATCCGATGACGCAGTGGAGTCGCTGTCGAGGTGGATCCGGTGAGTCGGCGATCTTGGCCTTCGGGGTGGAGAGTGCATGGTGGTTGCACCCCCACCGGTCTCGTCGCCACCGGCTCGCGTTTGGCGTTCTGCCCGCGGCAGCAACGACGCACTTTTCGGTTGCGAGCGTCGCCGTTAAGCGAAGCCTATGAGACTACAGATGGTGGCCCTCCACTCGTCGACCTTGTCGGCCGTTGGAGGTAGTCGAGGAAGCGATTGAGCTCTCGCCAAGGCTTCCGTTGGAGTCTTTGGGTGGCAATGGTGAGCAGTGCGAGGCGGGATATGCTTGGACTTCTAACTATGTTAGAAGGAGCAGCATCCCGTCGGCGACCGTACCTCGCTCGTGCCAGCATGTTGGCGTGCACGCTGGTCTTGAGGGCCTCGAGATCCTCCAGCTCGGTCTTGATCCAACGAGCGTATGGTATTGTGAATACCATGACGTTGTTGGTCCCGCGGCTCCTGAGATGGGCGCGGGACATGTACGGACGCCGAGGTTTGCGCGGCCTTGTCCTTGACTTGGCGGCGTCACGAACTCCTTCGCGGCGCCCGTTCTTCCGCCAGCGTCTGCTCCACCACCCGTTTGCTCCGGTGATGGTGGGTTCGACGCGGACGGCTCCGCTGCCGCCGAAGCCTTCTTCTTCGGTGGCATGTTGATGAAGATGTTGCTCGTGTGAACGCCGGATCAGGTTCACACAGCCTCGACGGGGAGGCTGATCGGACCCACAAACACCTATGGGGCCGGCGGACCGAGCCCCTTTTGGTTCGGAGGGGGGCGGAGATCGCACGAAGAGCAGATCGAGGCGAAGCACACGAAGCGGTTACCCAACGGAGCTCTCCGGAGAGATAATACTCTCTTCTTGCTTGTATGGTTTGTATTGTGTTCTTGCTAGGGAGCACCGAGAGCTACTGATGTACTCCGGTGCTAACAGACCTAGCGTGAGAAATGTTGAACCCCCCCTCGTTGCGCATGGGCCTCCTTTTATATGTACAAGGGGCTCCGGCGGTGGCAACGTAGATGGGGTACAAATGGAAAAACGATGGTTGGTACACCTACTTGTACAGATGTCTGATGTACTCTACCTAACCACGACGGCAAGGGACAAAAACATTAAATGCACGTCCTGCCGCCTAAACAAAGGCAACAGGGACCGTCAGAGCGCCACCGTTCGCCACGATGGCAAGCTTGTCGGCCGCTTATCGCTGCTCCCCGCTGGCTGCACCTGACCTCTTGACACGCTGCGCATGGAATGGTCTCATGGCGACACGTTGGTGGATGAGCTGGAGCGGAGATGAAGAGAGGTTACTGCCGCGGCAAGTGCCTTGCCGCGGCTGAATCTTGTCGCGTCCGAGGCTTGTCGCTCTCGAGCCTTCCCGACAAGCTCCTCTTGCCGGGTCTTGTCTTCTGCGTGCCTTGAGTGGCCTTCCCGGCAAGCTCCTCTTGCCGGGCCTTGTCTTCTTGGTTAAATACTTTGTTCTTGAATGGCTCCAAAGGAACCACGGAGGATCTTGGCGGTGACCAGGCAAGCCTTGCAGCGAGGTCTTGCAATCGCCCGTCTGCGAAGTTCGGGATACTAGGGTACCCCTACTCTAGTACACCGACATGCTGTCCTTTGTTCCCCATCATATGAGCGCGCGCGTGGATCACACCTTAATGAACTATGTTGTATGTTGATAGGACTATGTATCGGGGGGCAAGAGTGACAGAAGCTTCAACCTAGCATAGAAATTGAAGCATACGGGATTGAAGGGGGACCAATATATCTTAATGCTATGGTTGGATTTTACCTTAATGAACGCTAGTAGTTGCGGATGCTTGTTAATAGTTCCAATCATAAGTGCGTAGAATTCCAAGTCAGGGATGACATGCAAGCAGTGGCCTCTCCCACATAATACTTGCTATCGGTCTAGTAAAGTAGTCAACTGCTTAAGGGACAATTTCACAACTCCTACCACCACTTTTCCACACTCGCTATATTTACTTTATTGCTTCTTTACTTACTGCAACCCTAGTTTTATTTATACTCTCTTTACTTTCTTGCTAACCTATCCAAAAACACCTACAAAGTACTTCTAGTTTCATACTTGTTCTAGGTAAAGCGAACGTCAAGCGTGCGTAGAGTTGTATCGGTGGTCGATAGAACTTTAGGGAATATTTGTTCTACCTTTAACTCCTAGTTGGGTTCGACACTCTTACTTATCGAAAACTGTTGCGATCCCCTATACTTGTGGGTTATCAAGACCTTTTTAAAGCGCCGTTCTTGCGAGCAATAGCGTGGGGTGAATATTCTCGTGTGTGCTTGTTTCCTTTATCACTAAGTAATTTTTATTTGCTGTTCTTAGTTGTTCTTTATCTTTAGTTATGGATATGGAACACGAAATACCAAAAAAAATAGGTGTACTTGCTACTCATGGAGATGAAGAACCTCCTAAAACCCTCGATGCTCAATATGTGCAAAATATTATGTACCACTTTGATAATCCTGAGAAACCTCATTCAATTTGGTAATGGGAGTAATGTTGGATCAACGTGAATACTTTAGGGATTGTCGCTTGACACAAAAAGGAAAACTATTATGGGATCAAATTTATATATTGGAGTGGTATGCTAGACAACTATGCTCGGAATATGATTATACTTGTTGCTCTAGGATGAATGCTCCACACCTCCCCTTTTCATGCAAATTTAATGATAATGAAACCTTGGCTTCTTATGCTAGAGGTATATATGATTACTATGATGTGGAACAAATAGAAGAATTTGTTGCTTTTATGGGTGCTTATGAAATTGAATCTATGTTTAATGAGTTTGATGATTTTGATGATGTTGTTTATAGATCTAAAAATTTAGCTATCCTCAAATATTGCTATGAGAATTATGAATACAATTACGAAATTAATGCACTTCTTGAGAAAGTCTCCGCTGTCCAAAAATAGATTAATATTTTGCAGGAATCTATGGAAGACGAAGTTGATGAAACTGTGAGCTCATTGGATGAAAAAGATGAGGAGGAGAGCGAAGAACAAAAGGAGGAAGAGCTGATTGATCACCCGTGCCCACCTTCTAATGAGAGTAAATCTTCAACTCATACATTGTTTAATTTCCCTTCGTGTCTACCGAAGGATGATTGCTATGATGATTGTTATGATCGCATTGATTCTCTTGAAATATCCATTTTTGATGATGCTTGCTTTGCTTGTGGCCAATATGCCAATATGAATTATGCTTATGAAGATGAACTTGCTATAGTTCCTTATGTTAAACATGAAATTGTTGCTATTGCACCCACGCATGATAGTCCTATTATCTTTTTGAATTCTCCAAACTACACTATATCGGTGAAGTTTGCTCTTATTAAGGATTATATTGATGGGTTGCCTTATACCGTTGCACATGATGATTTTGATAAATATAATATGCATGTGCTTGCTGCTCCTACTTGCAATTATTATGAGAGAGGAACTATATCTCCACCTCTCTATGTTTCCAACATGATAAAATTGCAAGAAACGGTTTACACTATGCATTGGCCTTTACTATGTGTGCATGAATTGTTCTCTTATGACATGCCGATGCATAGAAAGAGAGTTAGACTTCGTCATTACATGATACATGTTACTTTGTGCTCACTACTAAATTACAAATCATTGCTAATTAAAATTGGCTTTGATATACCTTGGGATCCGGGTGGATCCATTACTTGAGCACTATATGCCTAGCTTAATGGCTTTAAAGAAAGCGCTGCCAGGGAGACAACCCATAAGTTTTAGAGAGTCATTTATTTCTGTTGAGTGCTTTCATATAGTTTAAAAACACCAAAAATAAAGAGGGGAACCCAAAACCTTTTCAAAAAGTAAAGTGAAAGTGAGAGAGACAAGCATTGTTGAAGTAGGAGCTAGCCTTGAACTTTGTTCATGCTCACGGAAACTTTGTGAATCTTGATTACAGAAAATTTTCAAAAAAAATAATTATCCCCTTGTACAATTCCATTGTATTATAAAAATAATGTGCCAAGGTTTGCCTTTAGGATGTTTACAATGCTTGTTGGTTTGTGCGGTGCAGGACAGAAACTTTGGTTGTAGTGCGCGAATTTTATTTTTTTACTGGAACGTCAAATGGTTCTGATTCTTTTTGCAATGTATTTCTGTACAAATTATTTATTTTTCATAATTTTTTCAGAATTTTTAAAGTATCATAAGTATGGTGAATGTTCAGATTGCTACAGACTGTTCTGTTTTAGACAGATTCTGTTTTTGATGCATAGTTTGCTTGTTTTGATGAAACTATCAATTTATATCCGTGGATTAAGCCATGAAAAAGTTATATTACAGTAGGCACAATGCAAAAATAAAATATGAATTGGTTTTCAACAGTACTTATAGTAGTGATTTGCTTTATTATACTAACGGATCTTACCGAGTTTTATGTTGAAGTTTTGTGTGGATGAAGTGTTCGATGATTGAGAAGGTTTCGATGTGAGAAGAAGGAAGAGAGGCAAGAGCTCAAGCTTGGGGTTGCCCGAGGCACCCCAAGTAAATATTCAAGGAGACTCAAGCGTCTAAGCTTGGGGATGCTGGGAAGGCATCCCCTCTTTCTTCAACAAATATCAGTATGTTTTCGGATTCGTTTCGTTCATGCGATATGTGCAAATCTTGGAGCGTCTTTTGCATTTAGTTTTCACTTTTCTTTTATGCACCATGCTGGTATGAGATGGTCCTTGGTTGATTTATAGAATGCTATTTGCACTTCACTTAAATCTTTTGAGTATGGCTTATAGAATGCTTCATGTGCTTCACTTATATCATTTGAAGTTTGGATTGCCTGTTTCTCTTCACTTAGAAAACCGCCATTTGTAGAATGCTCTTTTGCTTCACTTATATTTGTTAGAGCGTGGGCATATCTTTTTTAGAAATAATTAAACTCTCTTGCTTCACTTATATCTATTTATAGAGATGACAGGAACTGGTCATTCACATGGTTAGTCATAAAATCCTACATAAACTTGTAGATCGCTGAATATGATATGTTTGATTCCTTGCAATAGTTTTGCGATATAAAGGTGGTGATATTGGAGTCATGTTAGTCGAGTAATTGTGAAATTGAGAAATACTTGTGTTGGGGTTTGCAAGTCCCGTAGCATGCACGTATGGTGAACCGTTATGTAACAAAGTCGGAGCATGAGGTGTTTATTGATTGTCTTCCTTATGAGTGGCGGTCGGGGACGAGCGATGGTATTTTCCTACCAATCTATCCCCCTAGGAGCATGCGCGTAGTACTTTGTTTCGATGACTAATAGATTTTTGCAATAAGTATATGAGTTATTTATGACTAATGTTGAGTCCATGGATTATATGCACTCTCACCCTTCCATCATTGCTAGCCTCTTCGGTACCATGCATTTCCCTTTCTCACCTCGAGAGTTGGTGCAAACTTCGTCGGTGCATCCAAACCCCGTGATACGATACGCTCTATCACAAATAAGCCTCACTATATCTTCCTCAAAACAGCCACCATACCTACCTATCATGGCATTTCCATAGCCATTCCGAGATATATTACCATGCAACTTCCATCATCATCATATACATGACTTGAGCATTCATTGTCATATTGCTTTGCATGATCGTAAGATAACTAGCATGATGTTTTCATGGCTTGTCCGTTTTTTATGTCATTGCTACGCCAGATCATTGCACATCCCGGTACACCGCCTGAGGCATTCATATAGAGTCATATATTTGTTCTAGATATTGAGTTGTAATATTGAGTTGTAAGTAAATAAAAGTGTGATGATCATCATTATTAGAGCATTGCCCCAGTGAGGAAAGGATGATGGAGACTATGATTCCCCCATAAGTCGGGATGAGACACCGGACAAAAATAAAAAAAATAAAAAATAATAATAATAAGAGAAAGGCCAAAAAAGAGAAGGCCCAAAAAAAAGAAAAAAAAAGAAAACAAAAAAAAGAGAGAAAAAGAGAGAAGGGCAATGTTACTATCCTTTTACCACACTTGTGCTTCAAAGTAGCACCATGTTCTTCATATAGAGAGTCTCTTGAGTTATCACTTTCATATACTAGTGGGAATTTTCATTATAGAATTTGGCTTGTATATTCCAACGATGGGCTTCCTCAAATGCCCTAGGTCTTCATGAGCAAGCAAGTTGGATGCACGCCCACTTAGTTTCAGTTTGAGCTTTCATACACTTATAGCTCTAGTGCATCCGTTGCATGGAAATCCCTACTCCTCACATTGATATCTATTGATGGGCATCTCCGTAGCCCGTTAATACGCCTAGTTGATGTGAGACTTTCTCCTTTTTTGTCTTCTCCACATAATCCCCATCATCATATTCTATTCCACCTATAGTGTTATGTCCATGGCTCACACTCATGTATTGCGTGAAAGTTGAAAAGGTTTGAGAACGTCAAAAGTATGAAACAATTGCTTGGCTTGTCATCGGGGTTGTGCATGATGTGAATGCTTTGTGTGGTGAAGATGGAGCATAGCCAGACTATATGATTTTGTAGGGATGAACTTTCTTTGGCTATGTTATTTCAATAAGACATAATTGCTTGGTTGGTATGCTTGAAGTATTATTGTTTTTATGTCAAAAGATAGATTATTGCTTTGAATCACTCGTGTCTTAATATTCATGCCATGATTATACATATGATCAAGATTATGCTAGGTAGCATTCCACATCAAAAATTATCTTTTTTATCATTTACCTACTCGAGGACGAGCAGGAATTAAGCTTGGGGATGCTTGTCGTCTCGTCGTATCTATAATTTTTGATTGTTCCATGCCAATATTCTACAACTTCCATATACTTTTTGGCAACTTTTATACATTTTTGGAACTAACATATTGATCCGATTGCCAGTGCAGTTCATGTACATTGCATGTTTTTGGTTTTGCAGAATATCCATATCAAACAGAGTCCAAACGGGATAAAAACGGACGGAGCTTATTTTTGGAATTTTTGGAAAATCTGGAAGAAAAATCAACGCGAACCAGTGTATGAGGTGGGCACGAGGTAGGGGGGTGCCCCCCCCCTAGGGTGCGCCCCTGACCCTCGTGACCCACCTGTAAGGCGGTTTACGCTCTTCTTTTCCCGCAAGAAAGCTAATTTTCGGGAAAAAAATCACGGCGAAGGTTTCAGGCCAATCGGAGTTACGGATCTCCATATATACACGAAACGGTGAAACAGAGCGAGAACAAAATGCAGAACCAGAGAGAGACAGAGAGATAGATCCAATACCGGAGGGGCTCTCGCCCCTCCCACCCATGGGATCCAAGGACCAGAGGGGAAACCCTTCTCCCATCTAGGGAGGAGGTCAAGGAAGAAGAAAAAGAAGGGGGGCCCTCTCCCCCTTGCTTCCGGTGGCGCCGGAACGCCGCCGGGGGCCATCATCATCACCGCGATCTTCACCAACACCTCCGCCATCTTCACCAACATCTCCATCACCTTCCCCCTCTATCTACAGAGGTCCACTCTCCCGCAACCCGCTGTACCCTCTACTTGAACATGGTGCTTTATGCTTCATATTATTATCCAATGATGTGTTGCCATCCTATGATGTCTGAGTAGATTTTCGTTGTCCTATTCGGTGGTTGATGAATTGCTATGATTGACTTAATTTGCTTGTGGTTATGTTGTTGTCCTTTGGTGCCCATCATATGAGAGCGCGCGTGGATCACACCTTAGGGTTAGTTGTATGTTGATAGGACTATGTATTGGAGGACAAGAGTGACAGAAGCTTCAACCTAGCATAGAAATTGATGCATACGGGATTGAAGGGGGACCAATATATCTTAATGCTATGGTTGGGTTTTACCTTAATGAACATTAGTAGTTGTGGATGCTTGCTAATAGTTCCAATCATAAGTGCATAGAATTCCAAGTCAGGGATGACATGCTAGCAGTGGCCGAGATACTTGCTATCGGTCTAGTAAAGTAGTCAATTGCTTAAGGGACAATTTCACAACTCCTACCACCACTTTTCCACACTCGCTATATTTACTTTATTCCTTCTTTACTTACTACAGCCCCTAGTTTTATTTACGCTCTCTTTACTTTCTTGCTAACCTATCCAAAAACACCTACAAAGTACTTCTAGTTTCATACTTGTTCTAGGTAAAGCGAACATCAAGCGTGCGTAGAGTTGTATCGGTGGTCGATAGAACTTTAGGGAATATTTGTTCTACCTTTAGCTCCTTGTTGGGTTCTACACTCTTACTTATCGAAAACTGTTGCGATCCCCTATACTTGTGGGTTATCAACCCCCTAATCCAGGACTTCCTCGCGTCTAGCATGGCACACTGAACTATCGAGTAGTCATCAGATCGAGCTTGCCAGACGTTCATAACATCAGCATATGCTCCTACAGCTGGCCTTTCACCTAGCGGTGCATCAAGGACATAATTCTTCTGTGCAGCAATGAGGATAATCCTCAAGTTACGGACCCAGTCCGTGTAGTTGCCACCATCATCTTTCAACTTAGCTTTCTCTAGGAACGCATTAAAATTCAGGGGAATGGTAGCACAGGCCATTGATCTACAACATAGATATGCAAATACTATCAGGACTAAGTTCATGATAAATTAAGTTCAGTTAATCAAATTACTTAAGAACCCCCACTTAGATAGACATCCCTCAAGTCATCTAAATGATACATGATCCAAATCAACTAAACCATGCCTGATCATCACGTGAGATGGAGTAGTCATCAATGGTGAACATCTCTATGTTGATCATATCTACTATATGATTCACGTTCGACCTTTTGGTCTCCAGTGTTTCGAGGCCATGTCTGTACATGCTAGGCTCGTCAAGTTTACCCGAGTATTCCGCATGCGCAAAACTGTCTTTCACCCATTGTATGTGAACGTAGAGTCTATCACACCCGATCATCACGTGGTGTCTCAACACGACAAACTCTCGCAACGGTGCATACTCAGGGAGAACACTTATACCTTGAAATTTAGTTAAGGGATCATCTTATAATGCTACCGCCGTACTAAGCAAAATAATATGCAAAAAAGATAAACATCGCATGCAATCAAGATATGTGACATGATATGGCCATCATCATCTTGTGCTTTTGATCTCCATCTCCAAAGCATCGTCATGATCTCCATCGTCACTTTCCCGACACCTTGATATCCATTGTTACATCGTGGTCGTCTCGCGAACTATTGCTTCTACGAGTATCGCTAACGCATAGTGATAAAGTAAAGCAATTACATGGTGTTTGCATTTCATACAATAAAGAGACAACCATAAGGCTCATGCCGGTTGCCGACAACTTTTACAAAACATGATCATCTCATACAATAACGTATATCACATCATGTCTTGACCATATCACATCACAACATGCCCTGCAAAAACAAGTTAGACGTCCTCTACGTTGTTGCAAGTTTTACGTGGCTGCTACGGGCTTCTAGCAAGAACCATTCTTACCTATGCATCAAACCACAACGGTGTTTCGTCAAGCTTGATGTTTTAACCTTCTTCAAGGACTGGCCGCAGTCAAATTTGATTCAACTAAAGTAGGAGAAACAGACACCCGCCAGCCACCTTCATGAAAAACTAGTTGCATGTCTGTCGGTGGAACCGGTCTCTGTGCATGGACATGTAAGGCTGGTCCGGGTTGCTTCATCCCACAATACCACCGAATCAAAATAAGATGTTGGTGGTAAGCAGTACGACTATCACCCCCCACAACTCTTTTTGTGTTCTACTCATGCATATCATCTAGGCATAGACCTGGCCCATGATGCCACTGTTGGGAATCGTTGCATGGAAAACAAAAAAAATCTACGCACACGCAATGATCTATCCATGGAGATGCATAGCAACTAGAGGGAAAGTGTGTCTATGTACCCTCGTAGACCGTAAGCAGAAGCATTTTACAATGCGGTTGATGTAGTCGAACTTTCTTCGTGCTCCACCAATCGAGTATCGAACGTACGGCACCTCCGAGTTCTACACACGTTCAACTTGGTGACGTCCGTCGTCTTCTTGATCTAGCAAGACGTCGAGGAAGTAGATGAGTTCCGTCAGCACGACGGTGTGGTGACGGTGATGGTGAAGTGATCTGCACAGGGCTTCGCCTAAGCACTACGAAGATATGATCGTGGGAGTAAATGGTGGAGGGGGGCGCCGCACACGGCTAACAATTGATGTTGTGTGTTCTAGGTGCCCCCTCCCCACATTTATATAGGTGGGAGGGGGACGGGACCAGCCAGGGTGCGCCCCAAGTAGGCCGAATCCTACTTGGGGTCTTCCCCAATTCGCCCCCCTTACCATAATTGCCGGAAGGAAAATGGGAAGAGGGAAGAAGAGAAGGAAGGGGGGTGAACCCCCTCTTCTCCTTCTCCAATTCGGCCTCCTGCCATAGGGGAGGTGAGCCACCCCTTGTGGGCTGGTGTGCTCCCCTCTCATGGCCCTTATGGCCCATATATCCCCCCTGGGGGTTCCCGTAACCCCTCCGGTACTCCGATAAATACCAGATACACTCCGGAACACTTCCGGTGTCTGAATACTATCGTCCTATATATTAATCTTTACCTCTAGACCATTTCGAGACTCCTCGTCATGTCCGTGATCACATCCGGGACTCCGAACAACATTCAGTCACCAAATCACATAACTCATATAATACAATATCGTCATCGAACGCTAAGCGTGCGGACCCTGCAGGTTCGCGGACTATGTAGACATGACCGAGACACCTCTCCGGTCAATAACCAATAGCGTAACCTGGATGCCATATTGGCTCCTATATATTCTACGAACATCTTTATCGGTCGAACCATTATGATAACATACGTAATTCCCTTTGTCCATCGGTATGTTACTTTCCCGATATTCAGTCGTCAGTATCTACATACTAATGTCTACTACACAACCTTCTTCTTGTAGATGTTGTTGGGCCTCCAAGTGCAGAGGTTTGTAGGACAGTAGCAAATTTCCCTCAAGTGGATGACCTATGGTTTATCAATCTGTGGGAGGCGTAGGATGAAGATGGTCTCTCTCAAACAACCCTGCAACCAAATAACAAAGAGTCTCTTGTGTCCCCAACACACCCAAAGACAATGGTAAATTGTATAGGTGCACTAGTTCGCGAAGAGATGGTGATACAAGTGCAATATGGATGGTAGATATAGGTTTTTGTAATCTGAAAATATAAAAACAGCAAGGTAGCAAGTGATAAAAGTGAGCGTAAACGGTATTGCAATGCTAGGAAACAAGGCCTAGGGTTCATACTTTCACTAGTGCAAGTTCTCTCAACAATAATAACATAATTGGATCATATAACTATCCGTCAACATGCAACAAAGAATCACTCCAAAGTCACTAATAGAGGAGAACAAACGAAGAGATTATTGTAGGGTACGAAACCACCTCAAAGTTATTCTTTCGGATCGATCTATTCAAGAGTTCACACTAGAATAACACCTTAAGACACATATCAACCAAAACCCTAATGTCACCTAGATACTCCAATGTCACCTCAAGTATCTGTGGGTATGACTATACGATATGCATCACACAATCTCAGATTCATCTATTCAGCCAACACAAAGAACTTCAAACAGTGCCCCAAAGTTTCTATCAGAGAGTCAAGACGAAAACGTGTGCCAGCCCCTATGCATAGATTCCCAAGGTCACAGAACCCGCAAGTTGATCACGAAAACGTACATCAAGTAGATCACGTGAATCCATTGCACCTCAGATAAGCACATGCAAGACATACATCAAGTGTTCTCAAATGCTTAAAGACTCAATCCAATAAGATAACTTCAAAGGAAAACTCAATCCATTACAAGAAGGTAGAGGGGCAGAAACATCATAAGATCCAACTATAGTAGCAAAGCTCGCGGTACATCAAGATCGTGAGAATCAAGAACACCAGAGAGAGAGAGAGAGAGAGAGAGATCAAACACATAGCTACCGGTACATACCCTCAGCCCCGAGGGTGAACTACTCCCTCCTCGTCATGGGGAGCGTCGGGATGATGAAGATGGCCACGGTGATGGATCCCCTCCCGTGAGTCTTGAACAGGGTCCCGATTGGTTTTTGGTGGCTACAGAGGCTTGTGGCGGCGGAACTCCCGATCTAGGTTATGTTCAGGGGGGTTTCTGTATATATAAGAGCTTTTGGCATTGGGAACAAGTCAAGGGGATCTCCGAGCTGTCCGCGAGGTAGGGGGTGCGCCCAGGGGGGTGGGCGCGCCTCCCACCCTTGTGGGCAGCCCGGGATTCTTCTGGACCAACTCTTTTACTCCATGGCCTTCTTCTGGTCCAAAAATAAGCTCCGTCAAGTTTCAGGTCAATTGGACTCCGTTTGGTTCCTTTTCTGCGATAGTCAAAAACAATGAAAAAACAGAAACTAGCACTGGTCTCTAGGTTAATAGGTTAGTCCCAAAAATCATATAAAATAGCATATAAATGCATATAAAACATCCTAGAAGGATAATATAATAGCATGGAACAATCAAAAATTATAGATACGTTGGAGACGTATCAAGCATCCCCAAGCTTAATTCCTGCTCGTCCTCGAGTAGGTAAATGATAAAAACAGAATTTTTGATGTGGAATTCTACCTAACATAATTCTCAATGTAATTTTCTTTATTGTGGCATGAATGTTCAGATCCAAAAGATTCAAGACAAAAGTTTAATATTGACATAAAAAGAATAATACTTCAAGCATACTAACCAAGCAATTATGTCTACTCAAAATAACATAGCCAAAGAAAGCTCATCCCTACCAATTCATATAGTTTGGCTATGCTTCCATCTTCGTCACACAAAATATCCAAATCATGCACAACCTCGGTTTCATCCAAGCAATTGTTTCATACTTTAGCCTTTTCAAACTTTTTCAACTTTCACGCAATACATGAGCGTGGGCCATGGATATAGCACTATGGGTGGAATAGAATATAATGATGGGGGTTGTGTGTTGAAGACAAAAAAGGAGAAATTCTCACATCAACGCGGCTAATCAACGGGCTAGGGAGATTCCCATCAATTGATGTCAATGCGAGGAGTGGGGATTGCCATGCAACGGATGCACTAGAGCTATAAATGTATGAAAGCTCAACAAAAGAAACTAAGTGGGTGTGCATCCAACTTGCTTGCTCACGAAGACCTAGGGCATTTGAGGAAGCCCATCGTTGGAATATACAAGCCAAGTTCTGTAATGAAACATTCCCACTAGTATATGAAAGTGACAAAATAAGAGACTCTCTATCGTAAAGATCATGGTGCTACTTTGAAGCACAAGTGTGGAAAAAGGATAGTAGCATTGTCCCTTCTTTTATTTTTATTTTTTTCTTTTTTCTTTTTATTTTTTGGGTCTTTCTTTGTTTTTGGCCTTTCTCTTTTTTGGGACAATGCTCTATTAATGATGATCATCACACTTCTATTTATTTACAACTCAACGATTACAACTCGATACTAGAACAAAGTATGACTCTATATGAATGCCTCCGGCGGTGTACCGGGATATGCAATGAATCAAGAGTGACATGTATGAAATAATATGCATGGTGGCTTTGCCACAAATACGATGTCAACAACATGATCATGCAAAGCAATATGACAATGATGGAACGTGTCATAATAAACGGAATGGTGGTAAGTTGCATGGCAATATATCTCGGAATGGCTATGGAAATGCCATAATAGGTAGGTATGGTGGCTGTTTTGAGGAAGATATAAGGAGGTTTATGTGTGATAGAGCGTATCATATCACGGGGTTTGGATGCACCGTGAAGTTTGCACCAACTCTCAAGGTGAGAAAGGGCAATGCACGGCATCAAGAGGCTAGCAATGATGGAAGGGTAAGAGTGTGTATAATCCATGGACTCATCATTAGTCATAAAGAACTCACATACTTATTGCAAAAATCTACAAGTCATCAAAACCAAGCACTACACGCATGCTCCTAGGGGAAGGGTTGGTAGGAGTTAACCATCACGCGATCCCGGCCTCCACACAAAGGATGACAATCAAAGAAATACCTCATGCTTCAAATTTGTTACACAACGGTTACCATACGTGCATGCTACGGGACTTGCAAACTCCAACACAAGTATTTCTCAAATTCACAATTACTCAACTAGCACGACTCTAATATTACCATCTTCATATCTCAAAACAATCATCAAGTACCAAACTTCTCATAGTATTCAATGCACTTTATATGAAAGTTTTTATTATATCCCTCTTGGATGCCCATCTTATTAGGACTAAATTCATAACCAAAGCGAATTACCAGGCTGTTCTAAAGACTCTCAAAATAATATAAGTGAAGCATGAGAGTTCATCCATTTCTTCAAAATAAAACTACCGTCGTGCTCAAAAAGATATAAGTGAAGCACTAGAGCAAACGACAAACTACTCCGAAAGATATAAGTGAAGATCAATGAGTAGTTGAATAATTATGTAACTATGTGAAGACTCTCTAACATTTAAGAATTTCAGATCTTGGGATTTTATTCAAACAGCAAGCAAAACAAAAGAAAATAAAATGACGCTCCAAGCAAAACACATATCATGTGGTGAATAAAAATATAGCTCCAAGAAAGTTACCGATGAACGAAGACGAAAGAGGTAAGAGGGGATGCCATACGGGGCATCCCCAAGCTTAGGCTCTTGGTTGTCCTTGAATATTACCTTGGGGTTCCTTGGGCATCCCCAAGCTTAGGATCTTTCCACTCCTTATTCCATAGTCCATCGAATCTTTACCCAAAACTTGAAAACTTCACAACACAAAACTTAACAGAAAACTTGTAAGCTCCGTTAGTATAAGAAAATAAATCACCACTTAGGTACTGTTGTGAACTCATTATAAATTCATATTGGTGTAATATCTACTGTATTACAACTTATCTATGGTTCATACCCTCCGATACTACTCATAGATTCATCAAAATAAGCAAACAACACATAGAAAACAGAATCTGTCAAAAACAGAACAGTCTATAGTAATCTGTATCAAACGTATATTTCTGGAACTCCATAAATTATTAAATAAATTGGTGGACCTGAGGAATTTGTCTATTAATCTTCTTCAAAAAGAATCAACTTAAAATCACTCTTCTGTAAAAAATGACAGCTAAACTCGTGAGCGCAAAGTTTCTGTTTTTACAGCAAGATCACATTAACTTCTACCCAAGTCTTTCCAAAGGTTCTACTTGGCACTTTATTGAAACAAAAGCTATAAAACATGATTAATACAGTAGCTTAATCATGTGAACACACAAAAACAGTAGGGGTAAATATTGGGTTGTCTCCCAACAAGCGCTAACGTTTAACGCTCCTAGCTAGGCATGATGATTTCAATGATGCTCACCTAAAAGATAAGAATTAAAACATAAAGAGAGCATCATGAAGAATATGACTAGCACATTTAAGTCTAACCCAATTCCTATGCATAGGTATTCTGTGAGCAAACAACTTATGGTAACAATAATCAACTAGCATAGGGAGGCAAAACAAGCATAACTTCAAAACTTTAAGCACATAGAGAGGGAACTTGATATTATTGCAATTCCTACAAGCGTATATTCCTCCCTCATAATAATTTTCAGTAGCATCATGAATGAATTCAACAATATAGCCATCACATAAAGCATTATTCTCATGATGCACAAGCATAGAATTTTTATTACTCTCCACATAAGCAAATTTCTTCTCATGAATAAGAGTGGGAGCAAACTCAACAAAATAATTATCATGTGAGGCATAATCCAATTGAAAATTAAAATCATGATGACAAGTTTCATGGTTATATTTATTCTTTATAGCATACGTGTCATCACAATAATCATCATAAATAGGAGGCATGATTTCATCATAATAAATTTGCTCATCAAAACTTGGGGGACAAAAAATATCATCTTCATCAAACATAGCATCCCCAAGCTTCTGGCTTTGCATATCATTAGCATCATGGGTATTCAAAGAATTCATACTAACAACATTGCAATCATGCTCATCATTCAAATATTTAGTGCCAAACATTTTAATGCATTCTTCCTCTAGCAATTGAGCACAATTATCGGAATCCTTATTTTCATGGAAGACATTAAAAAGATGAAGCATATGAGGCAACCTCAATTCCATTTTTAGTTTTCTTTTATATACTAAACTAGTGATAAAACAAGAAACTAAAATATTCGATTGCAAGATCTAAAGATATACCTTCAAGCACTCACCTCCCCGGCAACGGCGCCAGAAAAGAGCTTGATGTCTACTACACAACCTTCTTCTTGTAGACGTTGTTGGGCCTCCAAGTGTAGAGGTTTGTAGGACAGTAGCAAATTTCCCTCAAATGGATGACCTAAGGTTTATCAACCCGTGGGAGGCATAGGATGAAGATGATCTCTCTCAGACAACCCTGCAACCAAATAACAAAGAGTCTCTTGTGTCCCAAACACACCCAATACAATGGTAAATTGTATAGGTGCATTAGTTCGGTGAAGAGATGGTGATACAAGTGCAATATGGATGGTAGATATAGGTTTTTGTAATCTGAAAATATAAAAACAGCAAGGTAGCAAGTGATAAAAGTGAGCGTAACGGTAATCGCAATGCTAGGAAACAATCCCTAGGGTTCATACTTTCACTAGTGCAAGTTATCTCAACAATAATAACATAATTGGATCATATAACCATCCCTCAACATGCAACAAAGAGTCACTCCAAAGTCATTAATAGAGGAGAACAAACAAAGAGATTATTGTAGGGTACGAAACCACCTCAAAGTTATTCTTTCGGATCGATCTATTCAAGAGTTCGTACTAGAATAACACCTTAAGACACATATCAACCAAAACCCTAATGTCACCTAGATACTCCAATGTCACCTCAAGTATCCGTGGGTATGACTATACGATATGCATCACACAATCTCATATTCATCTATTCAACCAACACAAAGAACTTCAAAGAGTGCCCCAAAGTTTCTACCAGAGAGTCAAGACGAAAACGGTGCCAACCCCTATGCATAAGTTCACAAGGTCGCTGAACCCGCAAGTTGATCACCAAAACATACATCAAGTAGATCACGTGAATATCCCATTGTCACCACAAATAAGCACATGCAAGACATACATCAAGTGTTCTCAAATCCTTAAAGACTCAATCCGACAAGATAACTTCAAAGGAAAACTCAATCCATTACAAGAGAGTAGAGGGGAGAAACATCATAAGATCCAACTATAATAGCAAAGCTCGCGATACATTAAGATCGTGGAATCAAGAACACAAGAGAGAGATCAAACACATAGCTCTTTGGTACATACCCTCAGCCCCGAGGGTGAACTACTCCCTCCTCGTCATGGAGAGCCGGATGATGAAGATGGCCACGGTGATGGATCCCCCCCTCCGTGAGTGCTTTAACAGGTCTCGATTGGTTTTGGTGGCTCTGAGGCTTGCGGCGGAACTCCTGATCTAGGTTATGTTCTGGGGGTTTCTGTATATATATATAAGAGCTTTTGGCGTCGGGAACAAGTCAGGGGATCTCCGGGCTGTCCACGAGGTAGGGGCGCGCAGGAGGGGCGCCTCCCACCCTCGTGGGCAGCCCGGGATTCTTCTGGCCCAACTCTTTTACTCCATGGCCTTCTTCTGGTCCAAAAATAAGCTCCGTCAAGTTTCAGGTCAATTGGATTCCATTTGGTTTTCCTTTTCTGCGATACTCAAAAACAAGGAAAAAACAAAAACCGCACTTTGGGCTCTAGGTTAATAGGTTAGTCCCAAAAATCATATAAAATAGCATATAAATGCATATAAAACATCCTAGAAGGATAATATAATAGCATGGAACAATAAAAAATTATAGATACGTTGGAGACGTATCACATACCTAGTTCAATCTCGTTACCGGCAAGTCTATTTACTCGTTCTGTAATACATCATCCTGCAACTAACTCATTAGTCACTTTGCTTGCAAGGCTTCTTATGATGTGTATTTCTGAGAGGGCCCAGAGATACCTCTCAGATACTCGGAGTGACAAATCCTAATCTCGATCTATGCCAACTCAACAAACACCTTCGGAGATACCTATAGAGCATCTTTATAATCACCTAGTTACATTGTGACGTTTGATAGCACTCAAGGTATTCCTCTGGTATTCGGGAGTTGCATAATCTCATAGTCGAAGGAATATGTATTTGACATGAAGAACGCAATAGCAATAAAACTAAACGATCAATATGCTAAGCTAACGGATGGGTCTTGTCCATCACATCATTCTCCTAATGATGTCATCCCATTATCAAATTATAACTCATGTCCATGGTTAGGAAACCTTAACCATCTTTGATCAACGAGCTAGTCAAGTAGAGGCTCACTAGGGACACAGTGTTTGTCTATGCATTCACACATGTATTTAGGTTTCCTATCAATACAATTATAACATGAATAATAAACATTTATCATGAATAAGGAAATATAAAATAACAACTTTACTATTGCCTCTAGGGCATATTTCCTTCAGATAGCTCTGTCCAAAATGTCATGCTCGTTGAATCCCTTGGTTACAATCTACTTTCCGTATCTTGACTAGCTGACTTCGGTTTCAACGTTCTATTTACTGAAATAGATTGCCAAGTGTTTTGAATCGATAATCATAATATGGTCTTTACCAGTATACGTAGAGGTGGTCTATACATTGTTGATTTGACTAAGAGAGCTCAACCTCGTACTTTCTTAATTGCTAAATCTTCTAAAGGTTGGTTATGGCATAGAAGACTAGGTCACGTGGGTATGAGAAATCTTGATAAGCTTATTAAAGGTGATAATATCCTTGGTGTTAAATATGTTATATTTGACAAGGATAGACTTTGCAGTGCTTGTCAAGCAGGAAAACAAGTTGGAGGAAGTCCCGTGAAGAATATCATGACCACGAGAAGACCTCTTGAGCTACTTCATATGGATCTTTTTGGTCCCAATGCCTACAAGAGTCACGGTGGTAACTCGTTCAGTTTGGTCATTGTTGACGACTTTTCAAGATTTACGTGGGTGTTCTTTCTTGATGATAAGTAACAAGTCCAAAAGAAATTCAAGAACTTCGCTAGGAAGGCCCAAAACCAATTTGAAGTGAAGACCAAGAAGGTATGAAGTGACAACAGAACGGAGTTCAAGAACACCAATGTGGATGCCTTTCTTGATGAAGAAGGGATTTCACATGAGCTCTCGGCTACGTACATGCCTCAACAAAATGGAGTTATTGAGTGGAAGAACCGGACACTTATTGAGATGGCGAGAACGATGATTGATGAGTACAAGACGCCAAGACAGTTTTGGGCGGAAGCGGTTGAGACAGCTTGTCATGCTATGAATCGACTATATCTTCCCAAGCTTCTCGGCAAGACGACATACGAGCTTCTCACCGGTAACAAACCCCAAGTCGGATACTTTCGAGTATTTGTCTCAAAATGTTACATTCTTGATAAGCACCGTCGCTCCAAGTTTGCCCCTAAATCTCATGAAGGTTTCCTACTCGGTCATGGCTCCAACTCTCACACTTACCGTGTCTACAAAATTTTCACCCGGAAGGTTGAAGAGATGGTAGATGTGAAGTTTGATGAATCTAACGGCTTGCAAGTAGAGAAATTGCCAATTGATGTAGGAGACAAAGATCCTTCGGAAGTAATTCAAGATTTGTTCATTGGCAAGATTCGCCCAAAGGAGGTGAAGGAGAGTACCTCGTCCATTCAATTGGAAGCCTCAACTTCACACCAAGGGAACCGCAAGTTGATTTGGAGGCATCCACAAGTGGAATATGCCAATACGGAGGAAGTGAGGAAGTACACCAAGAAGAACCACATCGACCTCCCTCTCCACCTCCACAAGAGAACGACAACGCTAACATCAACGATGAAGGACAAGAAGAAGAAGAAGACAATGAAGAGGATGTTCCACCCCAACCCAAACAAAAGCTCTCATGAGTTAGAGCAAGAGTTACAAGAGACCATCCCGTCAAACAAATCTTTGATGATATTCAAACTAGGAGAATTACTCGCTCTAAAACTCGTTTAGCTAACTTTTGTGAGCATTACTAATTCATTTCTAGTATTGAACCTATGAAGGTTGAGGAAGCTCTTGAGGATCCGGATTGGGTGAACCTATGCATGAAGAGCTACACAACTTTGAGAGGAATCAAGTGTGGACATTGGTTGAAAAGCAGAACGACAACCACAATGTCATTGGAACAAAATGGGTGTTTCAGAATAAGCAAGATGAGGATGGACAAGTTGTACACAACAAGGCCCGTCTAAATGCCCAAGGCTACACTCAAGTCGAAGGTATGGACTATGGTGATACATATGCCCCCGTTGCTAGACTTGAGTCCATACACATCTTAATTTCTTATGCCAATCACCATGATATCACTTTATACCAAATGGACATTAAAAATGCTTTCCTAAATGGAGAAATTGAGGAGGAAGTCTATGTTAAACAACCTCCCGGCTTTGTCAATCCTAAGAAACCTAATCATGTTTACAAACTTCACAAAGCTCTTTATGGTCTTAAACAAGATCCTAGAGCATGGTATAAATGCTTGACCAAGTTCTTTATTGAAAAAGGCTTTGAAGTTGGGAAGATTGATTCTACACTTTTTACTAAAAGGGTTAATGGTGAATTATTTGTGTGCCAAATTTATGTGGATGATATCATATTTGGTTCTACTAATCCCCATTTTAGTGAAAAGTTTGGAAGGCTAATGTCGGAGAAGTTTGAGATGTCTATGATGAGTGAACTCAATTTTTTCCTTGGTTTGCAAATCAAGCAAACTAAGGAAGGTACCTTTGTTTCTCAAACAAAGTATACCAAGTACCTTTTCAAGAAGTTCAACATGCAAGAAAGCAAAGGTATGAAAAACCCCATGCCTACTAGTGGACATCTTGACTTGACTAAGGATGGCAAACCGGTTGACCAAAAGGTTTACCGCTCTACGATTGGTTCATTGTTATATCTATGTGCCTCCCATCCCAATATTATGCTAAGTGTGTGCATGTGTGCACGATATCAAGCAGCCCCCAAAGAGTGTCATCTTAAGGCTGTGAAACCGACAGTGAGATACTTAATTCATACACCAAACTTTGGCATTTCGTATCCTAAGAGGTCTTATTTTGATCTTGTTGGCTACTCCAATTCGGACTATGCCAGTGACAAGGTTGATAGAAAGACCACTTCGGGTACTTGTCAATTTCTTGGTAGATCCCTTGTGTCTTGGTCCTCCAAGAAACAAAACTTGGTATCCTTACCCACTGCCGAAGCGGAATACATTGCCGCCGATCATGTTGTGCTTAATTACTTTGGATGACCCAAACCCTCAAGGGTTATGGGATACATGTGATACATGTTCCGTTGCTTTGTGACAATGAAAGTGCTATTAAGATTGCACACAATCGCGTGCAACATTCTCTAACTAAGCATATCGAAGTTCGTCATCATTTCATTCGAGATCATGTTGCTAAAGGAGACATCAATCTTAAGCATGTCCATACCGATAAGCGATTGGCGGATATATTCACCAAACCGCTTGATGAGAAAGTATTTTGCCGTTTGAGAGGTGAATTGAACATCATTGATGCCTCAAACTTGGAGTAGAAACTCCATTTGGATACATACAATGCATGAGACTTTTATGACTAATCCTTGATATTTCTCTTATGATGATAATCCTATGTCTTGGATCTATACTTGCACCTTGCATGTTATCTAACCCCTTGTAGGTACTTGGATGAGCACAAATCGAAGAGATTGCAAGTCACTCACATTTTGAGCAATCTCTACTTCACCAAGTTCCTACTATATGGTTGTTGAATGCAAGGAAGCATAAACCCACTCAACATATCCTTTGACAATTTCAATATATCAAATTTCATTTGGTATCAAGTTTAATGATTGTCATTTTGGATATGCAAGTGCTCTTCCTTGCAAGTCTAACCCATGTAGGAAGATGAACTCAAACCCCAAGTGGTGCTCCCAACTCTTGGTGAACTACATCAACCTTGAGCATCCAACGCAAGCTCAACTACATGATCAAGATCAATATCACAACCCAAGGTATGTCACTCCATCTTAGAGAAGCTTTGACCCAAGTCATTAGTCAAAGCAACTCAACAAGATGTGAACACATCAAAATGCTTAAACAAAAAATGGTAACCCCATTTTGAGCTTAAACAATGAGTATGACCTACGATCAAGTGTTATCACTTGACTCCTCAGTCAATATACTCTAACATAGGTGACTTTGTCGCCGACCCCTTCCAGATGAAGTTCTCTAGTGTTTCTTCGTGAAATTGCATATGTTTCTTGCTATTGTGTTTCCCTTTATCAAAAAATAAACTTCATCTAGATCTCTTTTCTGCTTTAATTTTGTTGTTAATTCATTGCAAATTTTCAGTTAATTCCTTGCAAATCCTTGTGAGATTTCATTTGCCAAGTGAGCTGAGATGACAAAATCGTCACTATGTGTAGAACTTGGTCCCTCCGATCCAAACCTATCGTCTTGACCGAAACACAAGGTCTCCTTGTGAACAGTTCATCGGTCCAACCAACATGGACTGACTCAGTCTCACCGATCTGGACTTTCCGTGACTCTGTCTTTTCGGCGTCACCGAAGGAAAACAATCGGCTTCACCGATTTCAACTCTGAGAAAATATTTTGCCATTTCTTATTGCCTATTTTCTTCAGCTTCACTCAATTATTCTTTCCTCTATCAACATCACAAACTACCTGTTGCTATGTAGTGACTCTCAAGGACCACACGTATTCGGCTCATGATCCAAAAGTTCCCTTCTTGGAAATTGATGTCAAAGGGGGAGAGAGAAAACATCAAAGCTTATCATATGAGCTCATCTAAGCTCTCTCACTGATGCTTGTTCACAAAAGAGGAGAGAAGTCACATGTCTTTAAAAGGGGAAAAACATGTCAATATATGTTTAATCTTAGCTATTGCAAACATTCTTGTTGCTCTGAATTTTGGTTGATTGTACCATTTCCTGCTCTGATTTTTCTTGCTCTAATTTTCTCTCACCCTACCTTCACCCATTATCCAATATCAGATTCAGGGGGAGAAAGAGTCCATGTTTAGGGGAAGAAAATCTTTGGAATTCATTGCACATCTTTAAATCTTTGGGGACATGACTATATCCAAATGAAGTACTGAGTACTCACCCATGACATGTCATCTCAGTCTTGGTACTCTTGTGGTTTCCTGAGATTGTTTTAATTAGAGTGCTCTTGTGTTATCTAACACTGTTTTCTCAAGTCCACCTCTTCCAAAGTCAGCTCAAGACCACAAGATAAGTATATCCATCACACTCACGTGCATGATGATCTCTTGTTGATGTATATATTGTTTGCAAGAAGGATTCATGAATATGGAGGTACACTTCCTTTTATTCACATCATTTGCTCTGATGCATATAGCCAAGATACATGTAACTCATTGCTTGCTCTATCATGCTTATGCATTCACATGTTCCTACACTCTATCTTCACATGATTGCATACATGTAGGGGGAGCCTATGCATGTTACATGTCTTTCCAAAGTTTTACTTGTTTATATGCATATCTATAATCTAAAGCTTTGATGTATGTTGTCATCAATTACCAAAAAAGGGGGAGACTAAAAGCACAAGTGCTCCCTGGGTGATTTTGGTAATTAATGACAACATGTCTCTTGTTGGACTGTTACTTCTATCTAGTGTATTTTAGATAAGTTCAACAATGGTGTGGCAAGGACAAGAGGATGTGGAACCCCTTCAAAATGCTAAGGACACATATTTGCAAAATCTAAAGACTCTTCATTTATATCTTAGTGATCCAAGATCACATTGAGTCCATAGGAAAGCCAATACTATTAAAAGGGGATGAGGTGTTGCTTAATGGTCTACTTGCTCAAAGTGCTTAGTGATATTGCTCCAAAGCCCTCAACCACTTTCTCATTTCCAAATATGTCCAAAACTCAAAGTCAAACTCGGCCCCACCGATTTGATCTATCCGGCGCCACTGAGTTCACTTGACATAGCCACTGCCAGAAACCCTAACTCGTCGGTCACACCGATATGGATCTCGGTCTCACCGAGATGGGCTTGCAAACTCTCGGTTGCCTGTTGTAATTATTTCATTCTCATCAAAATGTGCAATCGGTCCCACCGAGTTTGCTTGACCAACTCTCTATTTGCTCTGTGCTGAAATCGGTCTCACCGAGTTCAAGCAATCGGCTTCACCGAGATTAGGTTTTGCCCTAACCCTAGCACATCGGTACCACCGAGTTGTTCCAGTCGGTCCCACCGAGATTCCTAACATTCACATTTTGAACTAAATCAGTCTCACCGAGTTCTTCTATTCGGTCTGACCGAGTTGGGTCAAATGTGTGTAATTGTTGGATTTTGTGTGGAGGCTATATATACCCCTCCACCCCCTTCTCCATCTGAGTGAGAGGCATCAGAACGTGCCTACACTTCCAGCCTATATTTTCAGAGAGAGCCACCTACTCATGTGTTGAGATCAAGACATTCCAATCCAACCACAAGAATCTTGATTTCTCGCCTTACCCAAGTTGCTTTCCACTCACCATATCCAAATCTGTGAGAGAGAGAGTTGAGTGTTGGGGAGACTATCATTGAAGCACAAGAGCAAGGAGTTCATCATCAACACACCATCTATTACCTTTTGGAGAGTGGTGTCTCCTGGTGTCGCTTGGGAGCCTCCGACAAGATTGTGGAGTTGAACCAAGAAGTTTGTAAGGGCAAGGAGATCGCCTACTTCGTGAAGATCTACCCGAGTGAGGCAAGTCCTTCGTGGGCGATGGCCATGGTGGGATAGACAAGGTTGCTTCTTCGTGGACCCTTCATGGGTGGAGCTCTACGTGGACTCGCACAACCGTTACCCTTCGTGGGTTGAAGTCTCCATCAACATGGATGTACGATAGCACCACCTATCGGAACCACGCCAAAAATCTATGTGTCTTCATTGCGTTTGCGCACTCCAATCCCATCCCTTTACTTTCTTGCAATTAGTATGCTTTACTCTTTCCGCTGCTCATACTCTTGTCATGCTTAATTGAAATGTATTGTGAATGCTTAAACTTATGCTAAAGCTCCACCTCAATTTGAAGAACTTAAAAATTGCCACTTTTACTTGTTGAGGGTCTAATCACCCCCCTCTAGACCCTTCTTCTCGATCCTTCCAGTTCCCGCATATTCCACGAAGATCTTTATCGGTCGAACCACGATGTCGAGGATTCAATCAATCCCGTATGCAGTTCCCTTTGTCTAGCGGTATGTTACTTGCCCGAGATTCGATCGTTGGTATCTCCATACCTAGTTCAATCTCGTTACCGGCAAGTCTCTTTACTCGTTCTGTAATACAAGATCCCATGACTAACTCCTTAGTCATATTGCTTGCAAGCCTGTTGTGATTTTGTATTACCGAGTGGGCCCTGAGATACCTCTCCGTCACACAGATTGACAAATCCCAGTCTTGATCCATGCCAACTCAACAGACACCCTCGGAGATACCTGTAAAGCATCTTTATAGTCACCCAATTACGTTGCGACATTTGATACACACAAGGTATTCCTCCGGTGTCAGGGAGTTGCATGATCTCATGGTCTTTGGAACAGACACTCGACATGAAGAGAGTAGTAGCAATAAACTAATACGATCAAATGCTATGCTTACGGTTGGGTCTTGTCCATCACATCATTCTCCTAATGATGTGATCCCGTTATCAAATGACAACTCATGTCTATGGTTAGGAAACCTTAACCATCTTTGATCAACGAGCTAGTCTAGTAGAGGCTCACTAGGGACACATTGTTGTCTATGTATCCACACATGTATCTGAGTTTCCGATCAATACAATTCTAGCATGGATAATAAACGATTATCATGAACAAGGAAATATAATAATAACCAATTTATTATTGCCTCTAGGGCATATTTCCAACAGAAACATCAGAAGCCAAATATTGGTGCCGGACAAATCACGAGACAAAAGGTCAAAGAGACCTTTCATCCCGATAATTCTTGGGACTATCCAGTAAAACATCGCTGCATCGTCCGTGGTGGAACATTACTTTGTGTCATGTGCTGAGTTGAGCCAGTGTCAATAGTCATACTGTATGGGCAGTTTTCTGTCGGATTGTCTAACCATCTGTTTTATACACCATACAACTAGTTCTCTCTCGTCGTCCCTTCACCACTCTATGGAGGGGTTGACCAGCACTTAAAACACAACCCTACATGGAAGGTTTCCTCTCATACTCCCTACACCAAATCGAATATTTTCTTGGAGATTCTTGAGAGATTTCACCCAAACATTACTGTTGAAGATTTCAACCAAAGCAAGTCGCGAATTGAGCAAGTATTGATCATTTTCCTTTGTTCTTGTTACTCCTGGAGGTTGGAGTCTTATAGGTGGTAGGAGTCTTCGGTGAGAAATCAACTTGTGATTTGCCACCATAAAGTTTGTGAAGGTTTGGAGACCGTCTCAATATCGTAGGGGCAGCGGCATGCAGATAGTCGACCGCCGATCTGGACAAGATTTGTAAACTTGTTTGTGTATGTAGGTTATTTGTGTTCGTATAATGTTCATTATATGTGTGCAATGAATTTGTAAATCGGGGCGGTATACTTGTTGATGTGTGGTAGGGTACTTTGGTGGGGCATCGCCTAAACACTGGATTACATAATGTAACATAGACAAATAGCATGCATGAGCAAAAACGATTCATTCTGCCCATTCTTCGTGTTGTTTTTGTTTCTTGTTTGTCTGTTCTTGTACTACCCTATTCTCATGCAAGAGCAATCATCTTGTACCAGCATTTTAGTAGAAGAAAGAGTAGACATTAGTTTCTTTTTTAGCGATCGAAGGACATCAACAGTATCAACAAGAGGAGCAAAGTTTTATCTAAAGATTTTGCTTAAAATGTTGGTTCTTCTTGTATATTTGGTCTGCATAGTTGTTTGTTGCTCTAGACCTCCTTAATATATCCAATACTTGTTGAATCTCAATGTTGATGTTTATGTTGCTACCTAGGCCCCGTTTGGATGCAAAGTATTTTCAAAGTATTACTAGAATACCACAGTTTTTTTTAAAAACTGTAGTTTTGAATACTCAGAGCGGTGTTTGGCTATACCAAAAACCGTAGCTTCATAAATAGTGGTATTCTTGATACTGTGTTTTTTTGGAGTATTAAAAAAAGTGGTCGGGACCTCTTTTTTCTCAAACTGAGGAAAACTCGCTCGTGTCAGCCGCTCATTGACCACCGTGCAGCTTGGTCTGTAAGCATAACTAGCCACATGGCAATATCCTTTCGTACTATTGATTCATTCCTCTTCAATCTCCATGGCATGCACCACACTAGTTAAACATGATACTGATTCCTATTCTTTGTAATTAGCTACGGCCGATCAAGTCTCCAACTTCCTAGCTCAGAGATCTAAAGGTCATACAACGTTGCATGCAGCCGGGTGGTTGTTAGCACACACTGATTGATCCAGTCGTGTAGCTCGGTAGGTGCAGGAAGTTAGATTAAGTTGTATAACTATTGGCCAAAACTACAGTAAAACAACAACAACCAAACATATCGGTAGTTTTCCTAAAACCGAGAAAATTGCTGTTTTTTTAAAATCCGGAGTATTCATTGCACATGCTTTGCAACACCGAAGTTTTGAAATACTATGGTATTTTGAAAACTACGCTGCCAAACTAGGCCCTGTTTGTTATTCTACTTGCTTGTTTTCTTCGAAGAACCCCGTTGTTAGACATATTAAGTCTGTGTAGCATGAAATATTCTGATCTGAAATCTTACAACGTAATAAAAATGGCGCTAGTACCTTTATGCATGTAAAAAGTATTGCATCAAGTTACTGGGACCGAAACTTAATATTCTGACACTTAACTGGTTAGTTCATTTTAACGAAACTTAATTAATTCATCATTTTGACTTATTTCTTAGTTCAACTTTATATTACTACCTCTCTCTCAGTTTAGAGGGCGTGCGCGTATCCCTAGGTCGTCAATTTGACCAACCTAATACAAGTCATATATTACAAAAAATATACCAACATAAGCTTCGGAGTTTCTACTTTCAAAAGATATAATTTTTGTGTTATATTACAACGATCCTTATATGCAAATCTTTTGATTAAAATGAAAATGATACCTGTAGTTACGTGTACTTAAAAAGTATTGTGTTAAGTCCCTAACAGTGAAACTCACTGTTATGAGATTGTATTAGTAACTTATAAACTTCTACCACTTAATGGACATATAATTTCATTTTATTTATTAAATTTAGTTCATTAGATTTCAGTGGAAAAATTAATAATGGCAATGTAGACACCAGTTATTATTGGTCACACCAGTTATTACTAATCACCTGTGTTGAGTATTGTTTCACAAAACTTAATACTGAAATATTTGTTTTCTGTTTACTTGTTTTTAGGTTGTTGATATAACATGTCATCTAGATCCAGTTATCCAGTCTTGTGTTAAGTCACTGTCATTGAAACCTACTGTTATGAGATTGTATTAGTAACTTAACTTCTGTCACTTAATGGATATATAATTTGGTTTTGTTTATTAAATTTAGTTTATTAGACTCCGGTGAAATATTTAACAATGGTAATGCAGACACCAATTATTACTAATCACCTGTTATGAGTTTGTTTAAGTTGTACTAAAGGAGAGCCAATTAATATGGGTCGGAGGGAGTACTAAAATATTTGTTTTCTATTTTCTTACTATTAGGTTGTTGATACAACATGTCATCTAGATTCAGTTATTCTGTAACTACGTCATTGATCAAGGAAGAGGGTGCCCCGGGTGACATCATGTTCTGCCGTCGAGGAAGACCGAGGATAAGGTCGCCGACCACTGCAGCGGCGATGGCAGGTCCGGTGTCCTCATCATCCGTCTCTCTTCTCTCATCCATGATTTAGCTTGTACTGCGTTTGAGCTGACACTTATGTCTGCATCGGTTTCTGTCTGCAGCCGAGAACGCCCGTATCGTGCTTTTACAGGGGTAGCAGAAGTTCATGCTCACTGCTGGAAAAAGGAAAACGATTTATTACATTCAATTTTTTTTAACAACGAGTAGGAGAAAATGAAAGATTTTTAGACCAGCGGGCCGTGGGCTTTGCACGCAAAGGCCAGCAGGGCTCGAACCATGAGATCCGGCGGCTGGGGCAGCGAGCCGCCCTCGGCCCCCGCATAAAGCCAGTGGCAGACCACGCTCCCTCCCCATCTCACACTCGGCGGCCACTCCCCCAAAATTTTGAATTCCGCCCTCCTCCCCCAACCCCACGCCACCGCCCCGCTCCGCTCCGCCCCGAAAGTTTCCGAATCCCCCCCACGCCGCACCGCGGAACGGGTGAGATTTCGAAATCTCCCCGGCCGCCGCCGCCGCCGCCGCCATGTCGCGGGTGGACAAGGAGAAGTCGGTGAACGTCCAGGTCCTCCTCCGCTGCAGGTACGCCCGCCGCGCCACGCCGACCGGTCGCCGCCCTCGCGGGCCTCCTCACCCCAGATCCGCAGCCCTAACCGCCTCCTCATGCGCTTCCTGCTCCCAGGCCGTTCAGCGACGACGAGCTCCGGAGCAACGCGCCGCAGGTGGTCACCTGCAACGACTACCAGCGGGAGGTCGCCGTCACGCAGACCATCGCCGGGAAGCAGATCGACAGGGTCTTCACGTTCGACAAGGTCTGGATGGGGTTTTCTCGCGGTGATTAAAAGCTTTGGTAGCTCGTAGGAATTTGGTGCCTAGGGTTAGTTCCAACTAGCGTGTTCGCATCTGAACGAGCTGGGGGTCGCGTTGTCCGCGAATTAAAGCAGCTGCATTGCAGTTGACACCATGCTGTGCATTACCTGTCACTATTTTCAATAGCTCCAGCATGTTGAGTTAATCTTCGCTAACTGCTGATGCTTCTGGGAGTGGCTGGGAACTTGCAATCCATTTTAGGGTTGTTTGCTCAGTGCTGTGATGTAACATAAAGCCCCCATCTTCATTTGCAGGTTTTCGGCCCAACAGCTAGGCAGAGAGACTTGTATGATCAAGCCATCATTCCCATCGTGAACGAGGTGCTGGAAGGGTTTAATTGCACCATCTTCGCTTATGGCCAGACAGGCACGGGGAAGACTTATACCATGGAAGGAGAATGCCGGAGAGCCAAGGTAAGCCTATCTTCAGTTGGTGTATTGTTGTGTATATGTCCATGTTGGGGTTACTCAGCTGTTTGGTATCTTGTGTTGAAATGCTTGCAGAGTGGACCGGAGGGACAGTTACCTTCAGACGCTGGGGTCATACCTAGGGCCGTTAAGCAGATATTTGATACATTGGAGAGGCAGAATACTGAGTACAGTGTTAAGGTCACATTTTTGGAACTGTACAATGAGGAAATAACAGATCTTCTTGCACCAGAGGAGATATCTAAGGTTGCTCTGGAAGAACGGCAGAAAAAGCCATTGCCACTCATGGAGGACGGGAAAGGTGGGGTGCTTGTGAGAGGTTTGGAGGAAGAAATAGTCACTAATTGCAGCGAAATATTCTCTCTTTTGGAAAGAGGATCTGCGAAGCCGCACAGCAGAGACTCTTTTGAACAAGCAATCAAGGTTTAGTTTTACTCATTTTCCTCTATTGATCTCTAGCCCTTGCATAAACTTAAAATCTTATTTCATCTGTAATATTTCAGTCGTTCACACTCGCTTTTCTCAATCACAATTCACATAAAAGAGGCAACCCCTGAAGGAGAAGAACTGATAAAATGTGGGAAGTTAAATCTGGTTGATCTGGCTGGGTCTGAGAACATCTGTCGTTCTGGAGCTAGGGAGGTACATCGTACAGTATAGTTAGCTTGTGTCTTACCGTTTCATTTAGCATAAATCTTTTGTCAGTTCTATGGTAATCTTGAGTTAGACATTCTCTTTTGATTGTAGGGCCGAGCAAGAGAGGCTGGCGAAATAAACAAAAGTTTGCTTACTTTAGGCCGTGTCATCACGGCATTGGTTGAGCACCTTGGACATGTTCCTTACAGGTGTGTATCAGTGGTCAAGGATCCTTGCATGCAGTAGCCTTTCTTACCTTACTGTGAATTCTCTTTGCCTTTCAGAGACAGTAAGCTCACAAGGTTGCTTCGTGATTCACTTGGAGGGAGAACAAAAACTTGCATTATTGCTACTGTTTCGCCTTCTGTACATTGTCTTGAGGAGACATTAAGCACATTGGATTATGCACACAGGGCAAAGAGCATAAAAAACAGGCCCGAGGTAAACTGACATTGTTTTCCCCCTCCATTTTCAATCATTGTTTCATGAGTTCCCCTAAAGATTGAAAACCATCTCATTTTTTGTGTATGCCAGTGCCATTTAGTTTCACTTTGTCATATCTGATCAATTGCTGATATTTATCTATATCACAGGTTAACCAGAAAATGATGAAATCAACGTTAATCAAGGATCTCTATGGAGAAATCGACCGACTAAAAGCAGGTATTTAGTGAACCCACACTCAACTTGTGTAGTTCAGATAGTTGCAGAATGTCCTCACAATATTGACTCCTCCCCAGAGGTCTATGCTGCACGTGAAAAGGTTGGGGTGTACATTCCAAAAGATAGATACCAGATGGAGGAGAATGAGAGGAAGGTACCAGTTGACACGATCTCTCGTATCTATTTGAATCCGAAGTAGACACATATTCCATTTCCATTCTTGAAAACCGAAATTTCTCACAAACCTTAATCATTGAAACTAGACCCTAACCAGTAACTTTAACCAGATAATAAACATGTATCTTCACATTGTCTTTTCTTTACGGAAATGTGGTAGCTTCCTTGTATCTTTATACCAATTAACTTTTCCTTTATTTCTTTTGAAGGCCATGGCTGATCAAATTGAGCAAATGACTGCCTCTTTAGAAACAAATCAGAAGGTACAGAAACTACTCAGTTGCTGGAAAATTCCATGTCCCTGTCCATGTTTAAAAAAAAATTCAATGTTTTGCTTTTGGTTTCAGCAAATCAATGATCTGCAAGAAAAGTATGATTCTGAGCTCCAACATTCTGCTGATTTGAGCAAAAAGCTCGAAGCCACAGAGGTAAATTATATTTCCTATTTATAATCATCTGATGATTTTTTGTACTGTAATATTAATATCTTGTTCAACAGAAATGTCTGGACCATACAAGCAACCTGCTCTCAACGACAAAAGAGGATTTAAAACAGGCCCATTATAATCTCAAGGAGAAAGAATTCATTATATCTGAGCAGAAAAAAGCAGGTTTGGTTTTATTTCCCATTTTTCATTATTGCAAACACATCTTTTCTTAGTTCTAACTGTATTTTAATGCACCTTTGCACATCAGAAAATGCTCTAGCACATCAAGCCTGTGTTCTGAGATCAGAACTTGAAAAATCTAGCCGTGATAATGCTTCACTGCATTCGAAAATAGCTAGAGGAGATAAACTAAGTGCTGCAAATAGGTCGGTGGTGAACTCGTTCCAAGCTGATCTTGCTTCAAAGTTGGATATTCTCTCCAGTACTCTCACTGCATCCATAGATCAACAAAACAAACACCTAAAGGCTGTGGAAGACCTATGCCAATCTTGCGTTGATTCCCATGACACGGTACACATTTACACAATAATTGTCTGGGCTCATACTCCATGTTGCATGCTATTTATTCTTGGTTTAACTTTTGAAGGCTACATTGGAGATAAAGAAGAAGATCTTAGCTTCGAAGTCGTTATATATGTCGCACATGGAAGCTTTTCAAAATATTGTGCTCCTACATAAGGCAAACACAAATTCTACATTGGAGGATGTATCATCTCTGTCTGCAGCAAGCTGTTGCAGTCTTGACCAGGCATGTTGTGACCTGCTTTTTCAGTGAACACTTTTTTGTTTGTCTCACATGCTTATCCTTTGCTTCTATTCATTCTCACGGGGATATTCTTGCTGACAGCTTCTAGCATGTGTTGAGGGAGAGGCACTGAAGATATTTACTGATATTCAGAGTTTGTTAGCCGACCATCGAAGCGAACTGGCGCACTTCACTAAGGAATTGCGTGATGTCAGTTACTTGATCCGACTGTCAACAGATTTTCATTATAATTTAGCTATGATTAGCTGAAAGTTAAACTTTGCTCCTGTTGGCAACAGAGTTTCTGCATTAGCTTGGATAGGACGAAGGATATGTCCAGCTTCATTCTTGGGCTCTTTGAAAAGTACACGGAGGAAACATCCAAGTTGCAGAACCACTCGAACTACACTCATGAAGCACAGGTCAAAAGCCTTGAAGAGTTTCAAAAGGCTTATGAGGTGATCCATTCCCCTTTTGTTCACTACTCACTGGCAAAATCATGTTGGTTTATCTAATACCATCACTTCGTGCAGGAACAATCAAAGTCTGAGGAACAGAGGCTTCTGGCGGATATCACCAGTTTGGTGTCCAGACACATTGTTCGACAAAGAGAGCTGGTGCGTCTGGACATGCATGTACCACTTGGGCAATTTGTTTGTAAATGACCAATCAACCTACGAAAATCAGAATAAACCTGATGTTTGTTTCCTGCAGGTGGATGTTAGATTAAACTCTCTTGGCGATGCTGCTCGTGGTAACAAGACATTTCTGGATGAGCATACGTCTGCTATGGAGGGTGTCACAAAGGATGCCAAGAGAAAGTGGGAAATGTTTGCAGAGCAAGCGGAGAATGACTGCAAAGTTGGCTCCAGCTTCTCTTCAGCTAAGCATTGCCGCATGGAAACAATTATGCAGGAGTGGTATGCCTGAACAGTTGCATGAAATGTTTCAACATTCACTGATTCATTTTAATTTGATGAAATTTTGTAACTAATGATCTTTATTGGACTTGTCCAGTGCATGCACTGTCGACTCTGCTGCTCAACAATGGAAAAAATCCCATGCTGCAGTTAATGATTTGTGCACAAAACAAGTGGCTGAAGTTGAAGTACTTGTCAGGCAAGTACATTTGTTCTCATCACTTTTGTTTTGCTTACATGTCAAGCCTGTTTTGTTCAGTTAGATTTCGGTTTTCCCTGATTTTGCTGTATAGATAGTTCAACCCGCTTTAGCACTCTTCATGCTGGTTTTATCTAAGTTAGCTTGAGTTAAGGCAATTTGGGTGCCAATTTGACATGTCAGTGCATAAGTTTGGATCAAAAGAGCACACCTCTGAATTTCTCAAAACCATGTCTTGTGTTAATCCCATATTTTCAACATGGGGGTCTAATTAGCTCTGCTTTTTGGATATTTCAGGGCTGCAATCAAAAACAACGAGCAGCATGAAGCGGAGATTGCATCATCTCGCGCCTTGGCTGAAGAGCAAGCATCCAACAGTAGCAAAGAAATACTCCAGGATATCGACAGTAATTTCTAAGTGCTCAACATGACTGCTTATTCAATAAGAGTGTTCCCCATCTAATCTTGACTTGCTTGTGTGTCCCTTTGCCTCAGATCTACTGGAAGAGGCACGCAATTCAACATCGAGAGTTGTGTCGACAGTGGAAGCACATTCGGTAGAGATACAACATTTGCAGGAGAACCACTCTGGGCAGACTTCAGGCGTCAACACACATGCCGAGAAGGCTTTCCAAAGCAGCTACAGGGTGAGATGAAAATTCTGTGAAGAACTGTCATCTTTCCCCAATGCCCCAAGTTATCTTGACTGAACTCCCCTACCATGCTGTTTTCTTGCAGGACTATGAGCCGACTGGCGAAACTCCGATGAGGTCTGAGCCGGAAGTCCCGAGCAAAGGCACGATCGAGTCGTTGCGAGCGATGCCAATTGAGTCCCTGATGGATGAGTTCCGTGAGAACCATCCCTATGAATCGAGCAAGGAACCCAAGCTGTCGCTCATCCCTCGCTCGCCACTCGCGACACTCAACTGAGAAACAACGACATACTTTTCTGTGTGCAGTGTAATCTTATTAGGACATCAAATCGCTGCTGGCTTTGATGTCCTTGTTGTGCTATGTGTTTTGTGGGATGCGAGCTATCTTAGCCCTCACCCATTGTCTTTCACATTCCTGCTAGAATGTAGTATCAATTTGTTGTGTGATATTGTGGAGCTGCCGAATATTCTTGTTGAAATTCTATGAAGGGACATTGCATTGGAATCTGAGAGATTGCATTGCACTTCATTTCAAAGCACACACAGACGAATAAGGTTTTGAGGGAGGGTTCAGGTGGTGATACACATAGCAGCTAACTGAGGTCAGGTTAGGTAGAGCTGCATCTCGGAGCGGTTGTCCTGCTCGACGACCTCGAGGAAGACGGGGTCGACGACGATGTGGCTGTCGATGCGGACGGAGAAGCGGCGTGACCAGAGCAGCACGACGGCCTCGCCCGCGATCTCCACGACGGCGTCCAGCTCCATGTGGCGGCGCGTGGCGTCGGCGAGGATGGCGCCGGCGTGGTGGGCGAGCTCCATGGCGTCGAGCCGGGCCGGGAGGTGGAGTAGGCGGCACGATGTGGCGGGCTGCTGGCCGGCGTCGAGGCGCGCGGTGCCCAGGAGCGTGCCCCGTAGAGGATGGAGACGTTGGAGGCGCCGTAGCGCACGGGCACCACGTTGGGGTTGGTGGCGTGGACGGTGAGGGTGAGGCCGATGTCCAGCGCCGCCGGCGGCCGGAAGTGGAAGGTGGACAGGTTCATGGAGATGAGCTCGAAGCTCGGGTCCCTCGGCCTGCAGACCAGCACGCCCGCCGCCGCCGCCGTGGTGACGGCGCCGGCGAGGGCCGAGCCCCAGCTCCACTGCCGGGGGGACGACCTTGACGGCGCGGACCCCATGGGCGAGGTCTGGATTTGGTTTCCTTCCATCTCCATGAGCCCTTCGCTGTTTTTTTACTCCCGAGCAGGAATGAATCAGGCTCTTGGCGTGCCACTTTTGTGTTAGGCTGTTGGGCCATTGGGTGTTGGTGGTCTTTTGGATGTAGTGGGCTCTCCACTGGAAACGTCCAAACGTAGGCGAAGGTTGGGAGCTGGGCTGGGACGCTAACATTTTGTCACTATTGGACCCACGAGGAACGGGTAGATCGACTTCTCTCGAGGGAATCTCAAGGTTCTAATTGTTACGTTCAAAGAAAAAAGATTGTTACGCTAGTGTTACTAAAAAAAAGATTGTTAAGTTACTTTTTTGAATGTAATCGTTGTATCGAAAAAAAAGTTGAATGTAAATCGGAACTAACAAGCAGAAACATCCCGTGAAAGAAACAACAAGACTCCCATTTCTGGATTTTATTTCACTTTTCTACAGCCTCAAATTCAGTGTTTCTTAGATAGACGCTGTCTCAGCTGCAGCGAATAGAATTTACACCTTATATAATCTAGGATGCACCATTTTCCTAGTAAAGAATGTGATCTACTACATGAGAAGAGACATGGCAGGCTATGAGCTCAATATTTACTGAGAAAAGATAGTGCCAGGGATTCTCAAGCAGCATATGTTGCCCTCAGATACTCTACAATGTCGGCGCTCTCGAACATCTTTACCCCCGTGTTAGGATCCTCGATATAAGGCGCCTGTCAAGACGGTAAGATTAAATCAAACAGAGGTTATGTGGAGAAAGGTTAACAGCAGAAGTATAAATCGCGACGATGCAAACCTGGAAAAGGCCATATTTCTTGAAAAAATCCTGTCGCTTGGGGCTGCCACGTGCACAGCTGAAGCAAAAGTTTTTTGTTACTTACATTGTTGTGTCTGTCATGCTACATATATGGATAGTATCAACAAGTTGTTCTTATGGTAGAATATTCAGCTATTTAGCTGCTATGCTAGTCGCTTATACAGGAGTTCTGGCTGTTAGCATATTGTTGAATGGCAGAATATTCATTGATTTGTTCACGAATGTAATGCTATACTAATGCTACTGGTCGTTTATACAACTGTTATGCACTGTTATAAATGCTCTGATGGTAGAATATTCAGCTATTTGTTTACAGATGTAATCCAAAGTTTCAAGCATTCAAATACCTGTGTAGCAAGTGTGGCAACTCCAATTCGACAAGGGTCTCACGCGCTATTTTACAGAAAGGAGATCCCTGATAATAAAGGTTGCAACAATCAGATCCTGGAAATGGTAATACACTACGACAAACAGCAAATAATAACATTAATGCTGTGAATAATGACAAGTAGTGAGGGTTAGACCTCGTATGCCCATATCTCTATTGGCTGGGATGGAAGCTTTGCAGGAGTGTAGGAAGATCCCTGTAATCAAAAAATGGAAATGGTTCAAGCAAAACTTTCAGACGATTACATGGAATAAACAAATGTGCATGGCTTGTTGGTAATTTACCTTCCCGCTACGCCCACTCAATGCAAGCCCTGCCGTTATTGTCTACAAAATAAATAAATAAAGTTACGCAAGAGGCACGACTGCATGCTAATTAACAATAATCAATCCTGGTCTCCTCGATTATCAATTACTTAGTTACTTACTGTCAATAGACCAAGTTTTAGCATAATTGGAACACTTCCATCACCTGAAAAACAAGTGCAAGTAAAGGGTTTAGAACAAGCTTGGAAGGCTAGGGAAGGTATGCACTGTAAAAAAACAAAAAACAATGGAATACAAACCGTAAGTTTTTGCCAGGTAATTTATGATGTCATCTGATTCATACATAGCAACTCCTGTGTTTGGATCGACCTGCAACATAAGAGTGATGTTATCTCCATCATGTATCATTCATTTCAAAGAAGGGAGCGAAATTCCCTGATTTAGTTTAGTAATGATGAACAAATCATGCCAATGTGACAAAATTCAATCTTGCCCAGGAATAAAAAGTTCAGCAACATGAGTATGGTTAATGGTAAATCTCCATCAAATCTCTAAAGTAACATTTCAAAGATATGTAGAACTGGAAACCACAACCATCAATGATGTTTCGCATACCATGTAAGGAAACTGTTTCTTTCCGCCCATCTCTAGAACCTTTGGGCGGAAGGTTGGGCTGCCTTTAGGACAAGGATAATATAAAACATCAAGGTCCAGAACGGATACCATCTCTCTGACCTGTAAGATTTACATGGTGACTATAAATACCAATGTTGAATAAATGAAGAAGGAAACTACATAACACAGATATAGTGAACCAAAGATTATTCACCTTTCGACAAAATGGACATCTGAGGTTTTAGCCACGATGCACAAACAATTGAAGGAATAAAAAGATCAGCTTGACTAGTCAGAAGAAAACATTAGCGCTTGATACAAAAACTAGGTGCAATTAGAAACATGAAGGACAACGAGTTTGAACCTCCATGGAAAGAAATAACATACCCTTCAAACTCGTATATTTCAATAGGCTTAGCAGGTCGAGGACACTGCCCCACCTTCGACGTTTCTTTCACCTTCCGACCTAAATAATAAACACATGTAGTTGTAGTATAACTAAAGTTCTAGACTGGTACTGGACAGGTACACACAACGGTTGTTTACGTCAAATAATGGTATTAATTACACCTTATTCTTTCACTCTTAATATTTCCATGCAGCTGTTGTATCTAACCACACAGTGGGAACTAGAGAAGGAGTTCACCTTGGCCAGATACACACAATGGTTGCTTACATCAAATAATTATATTTTGCTAAGTACGCTTCATTGTTCCACTCTTGATATTCACGTGCTGCGGTTGTATTGTACCGAATAAAACTGTGGGAATCAGAGGAGTTCACCTTGGAAATCCAAAGCATATTGATCTGGTGATATCTCGTTAGCGTCAACAAGTGTCACTCCATATCTGCACATTGCAGGCACATACAAATCAAATAAAACCCACCTGAAATTGCTAGGCATATGCACAAAGCAATGGAATTCACACATCCGGATGGCGAAAGTAAAAGCATGTTTTGTTGGACGACTAAAGTAACAAAACACTGTGAGCTAGTCAATGAATTTGAAGCAGCTCAGCTGAAACATAGTACATAATTGGCTAGCACATAAACACTTCCCAATTCCATTCAAATTGGAGAGAAACGTTAAATTAAAAATTCAAATTCAATTGAGGTGTTCAATTAATTTGGTCTGCTTGGCTAACTAGATTGGCACGGTATATTCCAATTTCGACGGGGATTGAAGGGGCTGAATTACCCGAGGACGAAGACCCCGGTGCCGAGGCGGAAGGGCAAGGCGAGGGCGGCGCCGGCGATGTTGTTTGACTGGCCGGGCTTGACCTCGAACCGCTTGGGAACCGGGGGCGTGAACCCGGCGGGCGGAGCCGGCGTGGTGGAGGTGGTGGCGGTGGCGGTGGTGTCGTCAGGCTGCGCGGCGACCCTGTGAGTGAACGATCCCGTCCGATTCCCCCGGATGGTAGCGCGAGCGGCGGTGGTAGGGGCGGCGCGGGAGGAGAGGAGAGACGGGAGGCGGAGCGCCGTGGCCATGGATCACCCGCTGCGGGAGTGGGAGTGAGAAGCTGGAAGTGGGAGTGGACGAGTGGAGTGGAGTTGTCCGCACGGAGAGGAGGAAAATATCAGAAAATTTCAGTTCGTTTGTCCGTTTATTATTACGTGGCGAGACCGATAGTGAGGGTAGCAACAGGGATGATACCTGCGCAACGAAGGAGCGGAGGGACTTTCGCACGCAAGGGCGAGGGAACGCCGTCAAGGTTTTCGTCTCGTATAAAATTTGGTATCTGTGTGTAATGCCACTGTAAATCGAAGCCGTATACCTGTCCTTGTGGAGTCGCGTAACTGTTCGTGTGGAGTAGTCTATAATATACGATAAGTGAATAAAAATTAGACAAGTAACAACACAAGAAAAACTATTCATTCAGATCCTTTATTTTGATTAGAAGCCGGAGAGGCACGCAGGCCGCCGCCAGATCTTTGTTTCCTTTTATATGGCTTTTCTTTCTCCTGAAGAAAGAAAAAGGCGATCTAGCTTCCAGCGCTAGTGGATTCGCTTCCGCCGCCGGCCTCCGGCGGCTCCCCTCCGCCGGCGACTTCGGTCGTCGGTGGTGAGGGGGGGTCGCCGGATTCACGCGTGTGGATCGTTTTTTAGGCTCTCGTAGTTTAGGTTTTTAGGTTGTTTATCGTTTTTGCTTCGGCGGCGGCGATGACGGCGCTGAATAAAGTTTTTCAGATCTTACTCCGACGAGGCGATCGGTCCTGTGGTTGGGGATGGATTTAGAAATCAGTCTGTTCAAGCAAGGATGGCGTGGCGGCGGCGTCATCCTCGTGGTGGACTTGTGTCCTCGGGCTCCGCCGTTCTGACGGCGGCGTTGCTCAGCCGTGAGCTTGGGAGAATAGTCGAGGCGGATCACAGTTGTGGTGCATCGGCGGCATCTGGAAGATGGTGGATCGTGTCTTTGGGTTAAATGGTTCGTGGTTGGCGGTATGGTCTTCTCCTCGGCGTCTTAGTCGTGTAAGGGGTGCGGATCTGGAGTTCGATGACGTGTCCGGGGTGTTGCCCCGGTCTGATTCGTTCAATAATAATGGTTTCGCTTTCGGTGAACCGCCTTGGAGGTCCGCAAAGCTGCATATCAGCGATGGAGCCGCTTCGAGCTCGGGTGTGAAGGTAATCCGTCATTGGTTCCTTTGGTGGCTGCTATGGTAGTCTCGGAGGCCTATGACGGGCGTTGGTATCAAGTTCAAAGGTTTCTTCGGTTTTGATTGTAATTTTACTTCTTGGTTGTTGTTCCTTTGTGCAAAGGCTAGCGTTTTGCTGTCTTTTCAGTTTTGCCAGGTCGGTTTGTACGTGGCTTGTACTATAATCCTTATGATATAAATGAGACACGTATTACCATGCAAAAAAAATCCTTTATTTTGATTTTCTTCTTGCTCGCTCTCGTCCTACAAGAAACACCATCTTAAAGCAAGATTTGTTATTCTTGGGGTATGTAAAAAATTTGCAGGTTATCAACAACACCAGTGGACTTCTATCTGAATGTTTTGCTAAAAAATGTTTGTTGTCTTGTACTCCCCTCGTCCTATAATATAAGACGTTTTTTGACACTATATTAGTATAAAAAAACGTCCTATATTATGGGACAGAGGGAGTACATTTCTTGTCCATAGTTGTTTGCTCTTATACAACAATTTGAAGTGTATATATTTTTTTACGGAAAAACTTCCAATCTATTCATCTCCAATCATGGCAGTACAACGAACTTCAGAAATAAAATTACATCCAGATCCGTAGACCACCTAGCGGCAACTACAAGCACCGAAGCGAGCCGAAGGCGCGCCGCCGTCATCGCCCCTCCATCACCGGAGTCGGTCACAACTTGTTGTAGTAGACAGTCGGGAAGTCGTCGTGCTAAGGCTCCATAGAACCAGCACCCCAGAACAACAACCGACGCCGATGAAAAATAACGTAAATCGGAAGGATCCAAACCGAAGACACATGAATGTAGACGAACAACGACGAGATCCGAGCAAATCCACCAAAGATAGATCTGCCGGAGACACACCTCCACACGCCCACCAACGATGCTAGATGCACCGCCGGAACAGGGGCTAGGCGAGGAGACCTTTATTCCATCTTCAGGGAGCCGCCGCTGTCTCGCCTTCCTGAGCAGGACACAAACCCTAGCAAGATTGAGAAAAATGACTAAAATCGGAGCCCTCCCGCCGGCCCTTACTAATCAAACCTCATTGTTATGTTATTCTTGGGGGTATGTATGATTCAACTCGCTTGTTTAGTTTATAGTTACTTTCTTTCGAGTAGGGCATTTTGGAGACCGAGCTCCATGAAGCCTTTTATTTTGAAAAATTCAAAATTCAAAAAATTCTGAAAAAAATGCACATGTATGCAAGGATGCAAGGATGAAATACATTGAATTGTGAGCTGCAAAAAAAAAGAAAATCATGGACTTTAAAGATGAACAGTACTAGTACATATGCTAAAAAGCCCCGGATTTGTCTTTTTTGTGTAGCTCACATTTTAATGTATTTTGACGTGAAAATTTACACACATGTACATTATGTATCTACGTATGTGATTTATTTTCAGAATTTTTTGAAACTGAAATGTTTGAATTTTAAATTTTTCAAATAAAAGCCTCCATGGAGCTCGGTCACCGTTTGGCATTTTCGCTTTTTGTTGGATATATTAATTCGATGTGCTACTGTTGGAAATATGCCCTAGAGGCAATAATAAAGTAGTTATTATTGTATTTCCTTGTTCATGATAATTGTCTATTGTTCATGCTATAATTGTATTAACCGAAAATCGTAATACATGTGTGAATGCATAGACCACAACATGTCCCTAGTGAGCCTCTAGTTGACTAGCTCGTTGATCAATAGATGGTTGTGGTTTCCTGACCATGGACATTGGATGTCGTTGATAACGGGATCACATCATTAGGAGAATGATGTGATGGACAAGACCCAATCCTAAGCATATCACAAGATCGCGTAGTTCGTTTGCTACAGCTTTTCTAATGTCAAGTATCATTTCCTTAGACCATGAGATTGTGCAACTTCCGGATACCGTAGGAATGCTTTGGGTGTATCAAACGTCACAACGTAACTGGGTGGCTATAAAGGTGCACTACAGATATCTCCGAAAGTGTCTGTTGGGTTGGCATGAATCGAGACTGGGATTTATCACTCCGTATGACGGAGAGGTATCTCTGGGCCCACTCGGTATTGCATCGTCATAATGAGCTCAATGTGACTAAGGAGTTAGCCACGGGATCATGCATTACGGAACGAGTAAAGAGACTTGCCGGTAACGAGATTAAACAAGGTATAGAGATACCGACGATCGAATCTCGGGCAAGTAACATACCGATGGACAAAGGGAATTGTATATGGGATTGATTGAATCCCTGACATCGTGGTTCATCCGATGAGATCATCATGGAACATGTGGGAGCCAATATGGGTATCGATATCCCGCTATTAGTTATTGGCCGGAGAAGCATCTTGGTCATGTCTGCATGGTTCCCGAACCCGTAGGGTCTACACACTTAAGGTTCAGTGACACTAGAGTTGTAATGGGAATTGTATGTGGTTACTGAAAGTTGTTCGGAGTCTCGTATGAGATCCCGGACGTCACGAGGAGTTCCGGAATGGTCCAGAGTAAATGTTTAGATATGGGAAGTCCTATTTTGGCCACCGGAAAATGTTCGAGATTTTTCGGTATTGTAAAGGGGAGGTTCTAGAAGGTTCCGGAGTGGGGCCTGAAGGAAATATGCCCTAGAGGCAATAATAAAGTTATTATTTATTTCCTTATTTCATGATAAATTTTTATTAGTCATGCTAGAATTGTATTAACCAGAAACTTGATACATGTGTGAATACATAGACAAAACATAGTGTCACTAGTATGCCTCTACTTGACTAGCTCGTTGATCAAAGATGGTTATGTTTCCTAGCCATAGACATGAGTTGTCATTCGATTAACGAAATCACATCATTAGGAGAATGATGTGATTGACTTGACCCATTCCGTTAGCTTAGCACTTGATCGTTTAGTATGTTGCTATTGCTTTCTTCATGACTTATACATGTTCCTATGACTATGAGATTATGCAACTCCGTTTACGGAGGAACACTTTGTGTGCCACCAAACGTCACAACGTGAATCGGGTGATTATAAAGGTGCTCTACAGGTGTCTCCGAAGGTACTTGTTGAGTTAGCGTATTTCAAGATTAGGATTTGTCACTCCGATTGTCGGAGAGGTATCTCTGGGCCCACTCGGTAATGCACATCACTATAAGCTTTGCAAGCATTGTAACTAATGAGTTAGTTGCGGGCTGATGTATTACAGAACGAGTAAAGAGACTTGCCGGTAACGAGATTGAACTAGGTATTGAAATACTGACGATCGAATCTCGGGCAAGTAACATACCAATGACAAAGGGAACAACGTATATTGTTATGCGGTTTGACCGATAAAGATCTTCGTAGAATATGTGGGAGCCAATATGAGCATCCAGGTTTCGCTATTGGTTATTGACCGGAGACGTGTCTCGGTCATGTCTACATAGTTCTCGAACCCGTAGGGTCCGCACGCTTAACGATTTGTATTATGAGTTTATGTGTTTTGATGTATCGAAGGTAGTTCGGAGTCCTAGATGAGATTAGCGACATGACGAGGAGTCTCGAAATGGTCGAGACGTAAAGATCGATATATTGGACGACTATATTCGGACATCGGAAAGGTTCCGAGTGGTTCGGGTATTTTCCGGAGTACAGGGGAGTTACGGGAATACGGGGGAAGAAGTATATGAGCCTTATTGGGCTTTAGGGGAGAGAGAGAGAGGCAGGCCGCGCCCCCCCCAATGACTAGTCCGAATTGGACTAGGGGGAGGCGGCGCCTCCTTCCTTCTCTTCCCTCTTCCTCTTCCTTGTCTCCTACTCCTACTACTTGGAAGGGAGGAATCCTACTCCGGTGGGAGTAGGACTCCTCCAGTCTTGCTCATAGAGGCCGACCCTCTCCCCCTCCTCCACTCCTTTATATACGTGGCTAGGGGGCACCCCATAGACACAACAATTGATCTCTTGATCTTTTAGCCGTGTGTGGTGCCCCCCTCCACCATAATCCACCTCGATCATATCATAGTAGTGCTTAGGCGAAGCCCTGCATCGGTAGCATCATCATCGTCGTCATCATGCCATCGTGCTGACGGAACTCTCCCTCGAAGCTCTGCTGGATCAGAGTTCGTGGGACGTCATCGAGCTGAACGTGTGCTGAACTCGGAGGTGCCGTGCGTTCGGTACTTGGATCGGTCGGATCGTGAAGACGTACGACTACATCAACCGCGTTGTCATAACGCTTCCGCTTTCGGTCTACGAGGGTACGTGGACACACTCTCCCCTCTCGTTGCTATGCATCACCATGATCATGTGTGTGCGTAGGATTTTTTTTTGAAATTACTGCGTTCCCCAACAATGGCATCCGAGCCTGGTTTTATGCGTAGATGTTATATGCACGAGTACAACACAAGTGAGTTGTGGGCGATACAAGTCATACTGCTTACCAGCATGTCATACTTTGGTTCAGCGGTCTTGTTGGATGAAGCGGCCGGACCGACATTACGCCAGACGTGCAGCTTCTGGCGAGGACTGGTTCTACCGACATGCTTTGCACACGTGGTGGCGGTGTCTGTTTCTCCAACTTTAGTTGAACCGAGTGTGGCTACGCCCGGTCCTTGTGAAGGTTAAAACAGCACTAACTTGACGAACTATCGTTGTGGTTTTGATGCGTAGGTAAGAACGGTTCTTGCTCAGCCCATAGCAGCCACGTAAAACTTACAACAACGAAGTAGAGGACGTCTAACTTGTTTTTGCAGGGCATGTTGTGATGTGATATGGTCAAGACATGATGCTAAATTTTATTGTATGAGATGATCATGTTTTGTAACCGAGTTATCGGCAATCGCAAGAGCCATATGGTTGTCGCTTATTGTATGCAATGCAATCACTGTAATTGCTTTACTTTATCACTAAGCGATGGCGATAGTCGTAGAAGCAATAGTTGGCGAGACGACAATGATGCTACTATGGAGATCAAGGTGTCGCTACGCGATTTATGGTGATCATGACGGTGCTTGAGGAGATGGAGATCACAAGCACAAGATGATGATGGCCATATCATATCACTTATATTGATTGCATGTGATGTTTATCTTTTATGCATCTTATTTTTCTTAGATCGACGGTAGCATTATAAGATGATCTCTCACTAAATTTCAAGGTATAAGTGTTCTCCCTGAGTATGCACCGTTGCGAAAGTTCTTCGTGCTGAGACACCACGTGATGATCGGGTGTGATAGGCTCTACGTTCAAATACAACGGGTGCAAAACAGTTGCACACGCGGAATACTCAAAGTTAAGCTTGACGAGCCTAGCATATGCAGATATGGCCTCGAACAATCGAGACCGAAAGGTCGGCGTGAATCATATAGTAGATATGATCAACATAGAGATGTTCACCGTTGAATCTACTCCATCTCACGTGATGATCGGACATGGTTTAGTTGATTTGGATCACGTGATCACTTAGATGATTAGAGAGATGTCTATCTAAGTGGGAGTTCTTAAGTAATATGATTAATTGAACTTAAATTTATCATGAACTTAGTCCTAGTAGTATTAGCATATCTATGTTGTAGATCAATAGCTCGCGTTTAGCTCCCCTGTTTTATTTTCATATGTTCCTAGAGAAAACTAAGTTGAAAGATGTTAGTAGCAATGATGCGGACTTGGTCCGTGATTTGAGGATTAACCTCATTGCTGCACAGAAGTTGTGACGCTCCCGATTCAATCGTACACTAATCATGCACGCAAATGTGTACGATCAAGATCAGGGACTCACGGGAAGATATCACAACACAACTCTAAAACATAAATAAGTCATACAAGCATCATAATACAAGCCAGGGCCTCGAGGGCTTGAATACAAGTGCTCGATCATAGACGAGTCAGCCGGAAGCAACAATATCTGAGTACGGACATAAGTTAAACAAGTTTGCCTTAAGAAGGCTAGCACAAATCGGGATACAGATCGAAAGAGGCGCAGGCCTCTGCTCGGGATCCTCCTAACTACTCTGAACGTCGTCGGTGGGCTGCACGTAGTAGTAGGCACCTCCGGTGTAGTAGTAAATCGTCGGCAGTGGCGTCGCTCACAGGCTCCAGAGATAGGGGGAAAAGGGGAACAAGGCAACCGTGAGTACTCATCCAAAGTACTGCAAGCAAGGAGCTACACTACATATGCATGGATATATGTGTAAAGGGCCATATCGGTGGACTAAACCGCAGAATGCCGTAATAAGAGGGGATAGCTAATCACAGCCGAAGACTACGCTTCTGGCAGCCTCCGTCTTGCAGCATGTAGAAGAGAGTAGACTGAAGTCCTCCAGGTAGCATCGCGTAGCATAATCCTACCCGGCGATCCCTCCTCGTCACCCTGTTAGAGAGCGATCACCGGGTTGTATCTGGCACTTGGAAGGGTGTGTTTTATTAAGTATCCGGTTCTAGTTGTCATAAGGTCAAGGTACAACTCCAAGCCGTCACATTATCAAGATCACGGCTATTTGAATAGATTAACTTCCTGCAGGGTGCACCACATTACCCAAACGCCGATCCCATTTGGCCGGACACACTTTTACGGGTCATGCCCGCCGCGGAAGATCAACACGTCGCAACCCCACCTAGGCACAACAGAGAGGTCAGCATGCCGGTCTAAACCTAAGCGCACAGGGGTCTGGGCCCATCGCCCTTAGCACACCTGCATGTTGCGTACGCGGCTGGAAACAGACCTAGCCTAGCAGGCGTTCCAGTCCAATCCGGCGTGCGCCGCTCAGTCGCTGACGTCACAAAATGCTTCGGCTAATACCACGACGCCGGTTGCCCATATCTTGTCCCACGTGGCGGTTAGTGCGTATAAGGTCAACGACCCAACTCAGATCAAATACCAAGATCTCGTTATGCGTGTTAAGTATCCGCGAACGCCGAATAGGGCCAGGCCCACCTCTCACCCAGGTAGTCTCAACCTGCCCTGCCGCTCCGCCACAAAGATCCACACAGAGAGCCGTTGGGACAAAGGTCCTTTCAGCCCCCAATCCGTGAATCACTCGCGGGTGCTCCACAAGCCGACCCGACTTTAGTCACCACATGTATCGTGTATAAAGTATATAGTATATACCCGTGATCACCTCCCGAGTTATCACAGCCCGATAGTATAGCACAGCAGACGGACAATAATGTAGGGCCACTGATGGAATACTAGCATCCTATACTAAGCATGTAGGATTGCAGGTAAATGTATCAACAGTAGTAGCAAGGACATGCTATGCATCGAGATAGGAATAACGGAAAGCGAGAACATGCTACACTACTCTAATGCAAGCGGATAGAGAAGAATAGGAGATATCCGTGATCAAGGGGGGGGCTTGCACGGTTGCTCTGACAAGAAGGAGGGGTCGTCGGTGACGTAGTCGACCACAGGGGCATCAACATCGGCACGGGTCTATCGAAGAGAAGAGGGGGAGAAACAGTAAATACATAGCAAGCAAGTGCATAACAGGATAACAAAGTAGCTAGACGTGTTCTAACGCGGTATGAGGTGATACCGGTGAAGGGGAAAACATCCGGAAAATATCCCGGTGTTCCGCGTTTTGAGCGGAAGGCCGGAGGGGGAAAGTTGCGAGTTCGATAGGTTAGGGGGTGTGGCAGACGAACGGGTTGCGTATCCGGAATCGTCTCATCGTTCTGAGCAACTTTCTAGAATTTAATTAATTATTTAATTTAATTTCGAAAATGGAATTATGACATCAGCATGATGTCATGCTGATGTCAGCAGTCAACAGGGGTTGACTGGTCAACCTGACGATGGGTCCCACCGTCAAGGACACATTTTAATTAAAATGTAGTTAATTAAACTAATCATAATTAATTAGGGAGGTGGGCCCCACTGTCATACTAATTAATTAGCTAATTAACAGTAGTTAATTAGGTTAATTAATCTTAATTGGTTAATTTAATCAGAATTAATTAAGTTAATTAATTAATTAATTATTTTTATTATTTATTATCATATTTTATTTTATTTTATTTTATTCTTCTTCTTTTTTTAAACGTTCTGGTGCTGGGGCCCCCATGTCATTGGCCCTAGGGGGCCTTGCGGGTTTCGGGCGCATGGTCGCTTCAAATGGGCGCGGCAAGAACGGTGCCCAAAGACCATTGCTCGGGCGCACTACTGTGGGCGGAGGAGGAGCGGTCATGAGATCCATGGCAAAGACCACCAGGCGCTGAGGTGGCGAATAGGCGCGCCACCAGCGCCAGAGGGGGGAGGGCGAGGCATCGCGCGCCGGCACGTATCTGAGGCACGCTGGATGGGGCGCGGGCCGGGCGCGAGCTGGCCTCCAGCGTGGCAGATGTGGCGCAAGACGGTGGCCGCTGGGTGCACACCGAGGCGAGGGAGAGAGAGGAGGCCGGGATCTCACCGGGGGAAGTAGGGATCATGGCAATGGGCGCGGGGGAGTTCGGCGAGGTTGACGGGGACTACGTGCGTAGAAGGGGAAGTCCGGCGGCGTCTGGGACGCTTCGGGCGACGGAGTTGGGGTCGAGGCGGCGATGGCGGGGCGGCGCCGGGAGGAAGCAGAGGCCGGCCGGGAGGAGGGTGGACGGGCGGCGGTGGCGGCGGCGGGCGGTCCGGCGTGTGGCGGGACAAGACCGGGCACGGGCGGCGTCGAAGGGCGTCGGCCTCCTCTGGATCCCGATCCAGATCGGAGAGAGGAGGCGTCGTGGGGAGAGTGGGGTGTGGGTGCAGGAGTGGGTTAGGGTTTGCGGGGTGAGGGGATAAGGAGAGGAGTGGCGGTGGGCCTTGCCCGATTAGGCGGTGGTGAATGGGCCGGCCAGTTAGGTCTGGCAGGGGTTCTTTTCCTTTCTTTATTTCTTTCTTTTCTTTATTTTTCTTTTCTGTTTTATTTCATTTTAAAGTATTTAGGCATTTTCTAAAAATGTGTTTACTTCACCATAATTACCTATGCAATATTTGGCACCCCCTGAACATTTTTGTTTTGACTTTTGAAAACTTTGGGTGTTTGTCGCTAATTCATTTTTTAATTTGCAATGTTTTTGAACTACCACTTAATTAGCAACAGTAACATAGATGACATGGCATCATCAGGAGAGTTTCTTGTAGTCTAATTATCCCAAGGCGTCATAATTCTCCTCCACTACAAGAAATCTCGTCCCGAGATTTAAGAGGGGAGTAAGGGGGAAGTTCTGGTTATGGTATTCTAACGTATCTTCTCGAAGGAGTTAATCCCTTTCGTTGATGTCTTCAATTCTTTATTCCAATGCATCATGATAAAGTTGTCGTCCTTTCTTCGGGAACTCCATCGTACTTAAGAAAGTATAAGGGGCAGCTCAGCTACGACATAATGCTTTTGAGGGAAACAATCTGGGTTAACCCATGAATGAGTATAAGATTATCTCTCGAGTTGAACATATAAAATACATCGAGAGTAAGGTACAGAGGTACAATAAGAGGTTCCAAGCGGATAGATAGCTGCTCGAAGTCCGAACCAGAGTGAGAAAGGGGTTCAGAGTAGCGAGAGTAAGTATTGCGTCGGATACCAGAATAGAGCACTAGGAAGGTGGCCCATGAATTAAATACAAAGCCAAGCGTGGGGAATATCCATTAGAAATGTGGTTGTACATGAGAGTCGTGTTTCACCACGTGGAACTGTGGGTTATGGGCCCACCATGTGGGTTAAAAGTAGGAAGGACGTCTTGCGTGATCATGCAAGCAAGGCATGTCAGAGGGTAGCCTATCGATTATGTCGGCAACAACGTCGATGCCAAGGGCGAGGGACGAAGAGAACCATTTTCCTGCTCGTTGAACGAGGCGGACCAATAGGCAAAGTTCTCGTCCCATCGGTGGTTACCATAATGTCATCAACAATAGTAATGTGCTCTTCTTGTGAGTTGTACATCGAGATGTTTGCACAAGCAGGTAATTATTTCTGCTTATATCATATAGATCATAGAAATGTTTAAACAAACCAATGGAAAGGGAAAAATGTCTATTAGAATTAATCAGAACAATGGAAAGAAAAAAATGTGTTTAGACACATTTTTCAGGGGTATATCCTTCCCAAGGACAAGCAGAGCATGATATCCATGACAGGATATAACATAGAAAACCCCTTAGGAATGGGGAGAGAAATTTTATACCATTACCCATACAACGGTGTTGGATAATCGATAAAGAAAATTTAGCATTGTGCTTCAAATGTTTTTATTGAAATTCAGAGTACCACAGACATGCTTCGAGATAGCATTGACAAGGTCTTCAAGCAAAGGTCGACTGGATACATGAAGGATCCATCAGAACAACTTGTAGAATAAGCCTTACAGTTTCCTCATGAAGGAATGGATAACCTTGCTAATAAGGAAACTATAACAGCGAGTCATCCGGCCAGTGTGTCCGGACATGCCATCACCTTACCGGGTCATAAAAGACCAGTGTTATAACTCTTGGAAAAATGTTCCAACCATCATATCTGACCGAGATTCAGATCTGATTGGTGCGAGGATACCTCAAACTCACGATGCTTAAGGAGAAAAGGTGTGACACAAATTGACGAGATGACGTCGAAGATTCTCGGGAAATGAACTATGGAAGCGAGTTCCAAAACAAGAGTTCATCATTAAATCAAGAAGAGGATGAGGAGGTGGCCGATTGTCTCAGCGACAATTCATTGAGATTTCCAAAAAGACGGATTTCCACAGTTATGTGAAGAAGGAGATAACATTAGCCAGATCAAATGACTTAATGATGTATGCTGGAGGAAAACATACACAATTAAACATTGACTGAAAGGTGCACCCGAAATATGGGTTGGGTTGCACGACCAATGTCGGAATGGCGATTGAGCAACCAGCACACTAAATTGGAATTTTGTCCAATAACTCTGAAGCAATAGGGTTGCTAGAGATATTAAATTTGCGCAACAAAGTTCACTCAACACGGGGACCAAGAAAGAATGGTGATGGCGAGAAGCATCATTGTATCACAAATCCTTAAGAGGTGGTGAAATTCTCACAACATTGATGACATAAGAGATGGTACTGTTCCAAGGTAAAGAAGAACAATTGCTGGATAGCAAGGAACTCAAAGTATAACACCAAACACGAACAAGCTTGTGTTGGTCGGAAGGCAATAAAGTGGTCAATGACAATAAAATTCATCGAGGACAAGGATGGTATTTCTCATCATGAATTCAATTGATATCCTGGAAGAGCTCGGAATGCTGATGATGATCATGACACATTTGTCGCGAGATCTCATGAAGATGTAATCAATCGGCGATGACACCAAGTTGAAGGAATGATGAAGCGGAAGGTTATTGGAACCATGGTTACAGCACAAACTCTAAATCAAGCTTGCGGTTCAAGGCGAAATGATATGTTGAGGAAAATCGACGTAAGCTTAGCTCCCCATCAAAAATTGTGCTCCAGGAAGAAGGACCAAGTAGCACGATTAAAATTTAGCATGATAAAGTTATAGCCAATTAGGCTAGGAATGACTTGAAGGATTATTAAACTCATAAGCAACGAAAGTTACTTAAGAGTATTGAATCGGAGTGCGGAATCGATACACTTATCGGTGTTCTTGAGTGACTAATAAGTCAAAGCTCGAGGGGGATTGGAATCGGCGAGAATAATAGTTGATGAAGGACTCATAAGAAATTATGTAGTTCCGTGATATTCTTGAGGTACCAGAGGGTATACTCGAAGGTAGAGCAGAATAGAGGTTGGACAGGTGTATTGTCCTGCAGAAGACAAGTACTTCAACTTGTCTGAGAATGGGATCAAAGAAGAACAATATGGTCGGAACCACGATTGCAAAGGCCGGATCCGGATATAATATGAACTTATACCAAGGGAATAATTAATTTGAGAGAAGCTTTTAATGATAGGATCTACATCGTGTCCATGGGCATGAACACAAAGTTCAAGGTCGACTCCCACTTCTCCAAAGCATAACCTTACATTCACTTCTCGCTTCGATAATGGCATTAGTGTTGAAAGTTTTACGGTGAAATACTAGATGAGTATGACCCGTGAAAACTTCCAAGTTCACACATATTAAGGAAGGCATGGGTTCAACCCATCGTGGCATCTTAGGAACATATACCACAAGCTTCAAGAGTAAATATCACCAGCTCGAAAGCAGAGCATGGTTGACAAAAGGAGAGGATACAATTTACCAAAGGCATTATGTATCGGAGAAAGAAAACACAAAGTGATTAATTCTGAAGGACACTGTCGGATAATAATCCAACAGTGGATATGGCGATCCACAATGGAGCTGATGTGAGTATCGATACCAAATCAGAGGAAGAAAGAATGCAAAATGCATCGGTTTATAGAACATCTGAGTAATTCAACGTTTAAATAGCAAAGGAATTATGATTTTCAAATCAAGGGATCAAGAGCAAATGCTTTGATCAAGGATGGATAAGTTGAATAGACTTAGGGGTACAATCGACGACAATTTGATTGGTCGATAACCAGCTCATGTTTAAAATGACGTCTGAGCCGGGAGGATGAATTCTAGGACCTGATTGAGGATGGCGAGCATTCGCAACATTTTGAACCAACGGGCTCAAAATGATAATGACAAGGGATGCCAATAAGATTATAGACTTATGGGATTAACCATAATGCAAGCAAGTAAGAATTTCAAGAGCAATAGGCTACTCAGATTTTCGGAAGTTCAAATAGTATTTTGAATACTTTTGTGAAATACATGAGTCAACTGGGATGAGCAAATATCCGGTGAGTGCTAGAAATTATCCATAGTGATATTCATGTGGCAAAGAACAAAGAAGGCAAGAAGCTCAAGGATTCTCGGAACAACAGAGAGAATTTCGGGATATCTTGTAATAACAAGATCAATGGGAAGCATTGTATGAATGGCGAGTATATGTGGTTATCCATAGGGGTTTATCGATGGAAGGAATTGCAAAAGCGATGCAATAAAGTCTTAAGAGAACATCGTAGAGTATCTTCGGATTCTTACAGTGCAGCAGATGATCATCTGTAAAAAGGGGCTCTCCGGGAGAAAGTATTATCGAGAACCTAGAGTCAGAGTTAGTAAAATCGTTTAACCCGAATAGAAGAGATGTCAGAGGCCCGGAGTATAGGTCGAGGAATAAAAGATCCTACTACCACCCAATGGCAACGTGTGCCCATAAGACACACAGCCATGTTAGTAAAAGTTTGCAATGTCTAGACTCGACTTCGGCCAAGGAGTTGGAAAGGGGATTCCTCTGATGATCGACTCTGATACCAACTTGTGACGCCCCCGATTCAATCGTACACTAATCATGCACGCAAATGTGTACGATCAAGATCAGGGACTCACAGGAAGATATATAACACAACTCTAAAACATAAATAAGTCATACAAGCATCATAATACAAGCCAGGGGCCTCGAGGGCTCGAATACAAGTGCTCGATCATAGACGAGTCAGCGGAAGCAACAATATCTCGAGCACGGACATAAGTTAAACAAGTTTGCCTTAAGAAGGCTAGCACAAGCGGGATACTGAGATCGAAGAGGCGCGGGCCTCCTGCTCAGGATCCTCCTAACTACTCTTGATCGCCGTGCCGGGCTGCACGTAGTAGTAGGCACCTCCGATTGTAGTAGTCATAAATCGACGGTGGCGTCGGCTCTGGGCTCCGGCATCCGTCGCATGCAATCGGATAGAGATAGGGGGAAAAGGGGGAACAAGGCAACCATGAGTACTCATCCAAAGTACTCACAAGCAAGGAGCTACACTACATATGCATGGATATATGTGTAAAGGGCCATATCGGTGGACTGAACTGCAGAATGCCGGAATAAGAGGGGGATAGCTAATCCGTCGAAGACTACGCTGGCAGCCTCCGTCTTGCAAAGATGTAGAAGAGAGTAGATCAAGTCCTCCAAGTAGCATCGCATAGCATAATCCTACCCGGCGATCCCTCCTCGTCACCTCGTTAGAGAGCGATCACCGGGTTGTATCCGCACTTGGAAGGGTGTGTTTTATTAAGTATCCGGTTCTAGTTGTCATAAGGTCAAGGTACAACTCCAAGTCGTCCCACATCAAGATCACGGCTATTCGAATAGATTAACTTCCTGCAGGGTGCACCACATTACCCGACACGCCGATCCCAATTGGCGGACACACTTTTACGGGTCATGCCGGCCGAAGATCAACACGTCACAGCTCCACCTAGGCACAACAGAGAGGTCAAGACGCCGGTCTAAACCTAAGCGCCGCAGTGCAGGGCCCATCGCCTTAGCACACTCCGCACGCTATGCGTCTGGCCGGAAGGAGACCTAGCCATGCAGGTGATCCAGTCCAATCCGGCGCGCGCCGCTCAGTCGCTGACGTCATGAAATGCTTCGGCTGATACCATGACGCCGGTTGCCCATATCTTGTCCCACGTGGCGGTTAGTGCGTATAAGGTCAACGACCCAACTCAGATCAAATACCAAGATCTCGTTAAGCGTGTTAAGTATTCGTGAACGCCGAACAGGGCCAGGCCCACCTCTCACCCAGGTAGTCTCAACCTGCCCTGCCGCTCCGCCACAAAGATCCACACAGAGAGCCGTTGGGACAAAGGTCCTTTCAGCCCCCCAATCCGTGAATCACTCATGGGTGCTCCACAAGCCGACCCGACTTTAGTCACCACATGTATCATGTATAAAGTATATAGTATATACGTGATCACCTCCCGAGTGATCACAGCCCGATAGTATAGCACAATGCACGGACAAGAATGTAGGGCCACCGATGGAATACTAGCATCCTATACTAAGCATGTAGGATTGTAGGTAAAGGTATCAACAAGAGTAGCAAGGACGGGCTATGCATCGGGATAGGAATAACGGAAAGCAAGAACATGCTACACTACTCTAATGCAAGCGGTATAGAGAAGAATAGACGTTATCCGGTGACCAAGGGGGGCTTGCCTGGTTGCTCGAGACAAGAAGGAGGGTCGGTGGCGTGATGCGACCACGAGGGCATCGGCATCGTAAATCACGGGGTCTACCAAGAGAAGAGGAGGAGAAACAATAAATACATAGGAAGCAAGTGCCTAACGGGATAATGAGCAGATCTAGACGTGTTCTAACGCGTATGAGGTGATACCGATGAAGGGGAAAACATCCGGAAAATATCCCGGTGTTTCGCGTTTTAGGCGGAGGAGCGGAGGGGGAAAAGTTGCGAGTTCGATAGGTTAGGGTGTGGCGATTTAACGGGTTGCGTATCCGTAATCGCCTCGCTGCTCGAGCAACTTTCATGTTGAAAATAATTTAATCCGAAAGTTACGGATTAAAAGATATGATTTTCTAAAGATTTTATTAATTTCTAGAATTTAATTAATTATTTAATTTAATTTCGAAAATGGAATTATGACATCGACATGACGTCATGTCGACGTCGGCCAGTCAATGTGGGTTGATCGTCAACTCGACTGACGAAGGTCCCACAGTCGGTGACACATTTTAATTAAACAGTTAATTAAACTAATCATAATTAATTAGGGGGGTGGGCCCCACTGTCATACTAATTAATTAGCTAATTAACAGTAGTTAATTAGGTTAATTAATCTTAATTGGTTAATTTAATTAGAATTAATTAAGTTAATTAATTAATTAGTTAATTTTATTATTTATTATCATATTTTATTTTATTTTATTCTTCATTTTTTAAAACGTTCTGGGGCTGGGGCCCCCATGTCATTGGCCCTAGGGGGCCTTATGGTTTCAGGCGCATGGCGTTGTCGCCTCAACAAAGCGCAGCGGGTGCCCAATACCCGCTCGTTCGGCGCACTACAGTGGCGAAGGAGGAGGCGGCGGGAGGAAGCAGAGGCCGGCCAGGAGGAGGGGTGGACGGGCGGCGTCGGGTGGTGGCGGGCGGTCCGGCGTGTGGCGGACAACACCGACGAGGCGGCGTCGGCGGCGTCGGCCTCCTCTGGATCCCGATCCAGATCGGGAGAGAAGGCGTCGTGGGGAGAGTGGGGTGTGGAGTGCGGGGAGTGGGTTAGGGTTTGCGGGGTGAGGGATAAGGAGAGGGAGTGGCCGGGTGGGCCTTTGCCCGATTGGGCGGTGGCGAATGGGCGGCCGGTTAGGTCGGCTGGCCGGGGGGCTCTTTTCCTTTCTTTCTTTCTTTATTTTCTTTATTTTTCTTTTCTATTTTAATTCATTTTAAAGTATTTAGGCATTTTCTAAAAATGTGTTTACTTCACCATAATTACCTATGCAATATTTGGCACCCCCCGAACATTTTTGTTTTGACTTTTGAAAACTTTGGGTCTTTGTCGCTAATTCATTTTTGAATTTGCAATGTTTTTGAACTACCACTTAATTAGCAATAAAGAATATAGATGACATGGCATCATCGTGAGAGTTTTCTTGTAGTCTAATTATCTGGGCGTCCTGTAAGTATTATGTCCTTGATGCACCGCTAGGTGATGTAACTATTGCGGGAAGCAGATTCGGGCGTTATGAATGTTTTGACAAAAGCTTCGGTATGATGACTACTTGATAGTTTAGTGCACCATGCTTTACGGCTTAGAACCGGGACTTCAAAAATGTTTTGAACGCCACAGAGCATATAAGATGTTCCAAGAGTTGAAATTGGTATTTCATACTCGTGCCCATGTGAAAGCACAAGTGCTCCCTAGGTGGTTTTGGTAATTAATGTCAACATATCTCTTGTTGGACTAACATTTTTATCTAGTATGTTTCAGATAAGTTCAACAATGGAGTGGCAAGGATTAAAGGATGTGGGAACTCCGTCAAGATGCGAAGGACAAGGGATTGGCTCCAGCTTCAAGCTCAAGACTCTTCATTTTCTATTTTAGTGATCCAAGATCACATTGAGTCTATAGGAAAAGCCAATACTATCAAGGAGGGATGAGGTGTTGCTTAATGAGCCTCTTGCTTCATGTGCTTAGTGATATGCTCCAAAACCCTCAACTACTTTCCCACTTCCACACAAATGTCCTAAACATAAAAGTCAAACTCGCCCCACCGATTCTTTCTATCCGCGCCACCGAGTTTTGATGTCTTAGCCAACGCCACAAACCCTAGGCAAATCGGTTCTACCGATAGGGATCTCGGTCTTACCGAGATGGGATTATAATCTCTGTGTATGTCCATTATCAAAATCGGTCTCAACGATTTTGAGAATCGGTACTACCGAGATTACAATGCAAACTTTCTCGTTGACTCATTACAAAAATCGGTCCCACCGAAGTTTGAGTAATCGGTCTCACCGAAGTTTTCTGACCAACTCTCTGGTTAGCTAATTACCAAAATCGGTCTCACCGAGTTTGTATGTCGGTCTCACCGAGATTACGTTATGCCCTAGCCCTAACCATATCGGTCCTGCCGAGATGCAAGTCGATCCTTGAAAACCCTAACGGTCACTAGGTTTACTAAAATCGGTCTGACCGAGTTTGTTGATTCGGTCCCATCGAGATTGGTAAATTGTGTTACGGTTAGATTTTGTGTGGAGGCTATATATACCCCTCCACCTCCTCTTCATTCGTGGAGAGAGCAATCAGAACAAGCCTACACTTCCAACTTACCATTTCTGAGAGAGAACCACCTACTCATGTGTTGAGACCAAGATATTCCATTCCTACCATATGAATCTTGATCTCTAGCCTTCCCCAAGTTGCTTTCCACTCAAATCTTCTTTCCACCAGATCCAAATCCTATGAGAGAGAGTTGAGTGTTGGGGAGACTATCATTTGAAGCACAAGAGCAAGGAGTTCATCATCAACGCACCATTTGTTACTTCTTGGAGAGTGGCGTCTCCTAGATTGGCTAGATGTCACTTGGGAGCCTCCGACAAGATTGTGGAGTTGAACGAAGGAGTTTGTAAGGGCAAGGAGATCGCCTACTTCGTGAAGATCTACCGCTAGTGAGGCAAGTCCTTCGTGGGCTTACCGACCATGGTGGGATAGACAAGGTTGCTACTTCGTGGACCCTTCGTGGGTGGAGCCCTCCGTGGACTCGCGCAGCCGTTACCCTTCGTGGGTTGAAGTCTCCATCAACGTGGATGTACGATAGCACCACCTATCGGAACCACGACAAAAAAATCCGTGTCTCCAATTGCGTTTGAATCCTCCAAACCCTTCCCTTACTTTCTTGCAAGTTGCATGCTTTAATTTCCGCTGCCTATATACTCTTTGCATGCTTGCTTGTTATGTATTGTGAATGTTGAAATTGTGCCTAATCTCCACTTAAACCTAAAAGTTAAAAAGCTGCAACTTTGATACTTAGTGTCTAATCACCCCCTCTAGACACCTCTTCTCAAGATCCCACAAGTGGTATCAGAGCATTGGTCTCCATTGCATTGGTTTAATCACCATTGGAGGAAGATGGATGAGTCTACTTTGGGGAGTCTTAGACATAGAGTGCCTATTCTTGATAGAGAGTATTTTCATGAGTGGAAAAATGAGATGCTTGCAATTTTCAATCAATATCATTTGAACAAGTACATTGCTAGCCCTTGCGCTCCTCATGTTGATCCTATGCATCCTACCCTTGATGAAGCTATTGACATGACTAGAAATCTTAGAACAGTTAATCTTATCACTAGAGGCTTGCCTAGAAACTTGATTAGAATCTTGCCTAACCTTGAGTGTGCCTACACTATATGGAAATTTCTTGAGGAACGCTTTCCAAATTATTCCTTGAAAAATCTAGATGAAATTCTCCATAAGTCCATTGCCTTGAGTAAGATGAATACTAGTGATTCTATGTTTGGTGATCGTCTATTTGAACTCACCGACCTTATACGTGCCAAAGGAGATGTTGGAATCATTGGTGATATTATTTCCGAAGCTATAAGAATTCATAGACAAGATCATTGTCAAGCTCACTCTAACGAATTACCCTCTCTAGGACTTGATCCACCACATGACGATATTGAACATGGATACTATGATGAGGATGATGATAGTGAATTCGATCTTGATGATGCAATGAGACATTTTGGTCTTATGGCAAATCTTCGGGGATATGTGTCAGAGGAAAGGAATGGGTTCTTGACGGTGGATGTACCGATCACATGACCGGAGATAAAGACATGTTTCGTGAGCTTGCTGAAAATGATAGTCCTCGAAAGTATGTCACTTTTGGTGACAACCCAAAGGGTAAGGTGGTTGGCCTCGGTAAGGTGGCCATCTCACATGATAGCTCCATACAAAATGTCATGCTCGTTGAGTCTCTTGGGTACAACTTACTTTCAGTATCTAGACTTGCTGATTTCGGTTTCAATGTCTTATTCTTTGAAGTAGATTGCCAAGTGTTTAAATCGAGACAATCATAAAATGGTCTTTACCGGTGTGCGTAGAGGTGACCTATACATTGTTGATTTCTCTAAAAAGGCACAACCTAAAACTTGCTTCATTGCTAAATCCTCAAAAAGGTTGGTTATGGCATAGACGACTAGGTCATGTTGGTATGCGAAACCTTGACAAGCTTATTAAAGGGAATCATATCCTTGGAGTCAACGATGTCATATTTGATAAGGATAGACTGTGCAGTGCTTGTCAAGCAGGTAAAAAGGTTGGAGGAAGGCATCCCGTGAAGAACATTATGACCACAAGGAGGCCACTCGAGCTACTTCACATGGATCTCTTTGGTCCCAACTCTTACAAGAGTCTCGGTGGAAATTCTTTTGGTCTAGTTATAGTTGATGATTTTTCAAGATTTACGTGGGTGTTCTTTCTCGATGATAAATCGCAGGTCCAAAAGATCTTCAAAAACTTCGCTAGGAAGGCCCAAAACCAATTTGAAGTGAAGATCAAGAAGGTTCACAACGACAACGGAACGGAGTTCAAGAATGCAAATGTGGACACCTTTCTTGACGAAGAAGGGATTTCACACGAGTTCTCGGCTACGTACACACCTCAAAAAAATGGAGTCGTTGAGAGGAAGAACCGAACGCTCATCGAAATGGCGAGAACGATGCTTGATGAGTACAAGACACCGAAGCATTTTTGGGCAGAAGCGGCTGAGACAGCTTGTCATGCAACAAATCGCTTGTACCTTCACAAGCTACTCGGCAAGACGGCATACGAGCTCCTCACCGGTAACAAACCCCAAGTTGGATACTTTCGAGTATTCGGCTCAAAGTGCTACATTCTCGATAAGCATCGTCGTTCTAAATTTGCTCCTAAGTCTCATGAAGGTTTCCTACTAGGTTATGGCTCAAACTCTCACACACCATGTCTACAACAATTTCACCCGAAAGGTTGAAGAGATGGTAGATGTGAAGTTTGACGAATCTAACGGCTCGCAAGTAGAGCAATTGCCAATTGATGTAGGAGACAAAGACCCTTCGGAAGCAATCCAAGACTTGTCTATTGGCAAGGTCCGTCCAACGGAGGTGAAGGAGAGTACCTCGTCCGTCCAAGTGGAAGATTCTACTTCACGACAAGGTGAACCAAGAGTTGATACGGAAGCATCCACAAGTGGGACACACCAAGATGAACAAAACGAGGAAGAACATCACGGACGTCAACAACCCCCTTCTCCACCTCGACAAGAGAACGACAACGCCAACAATGAAGAAGGCCAAGAAGAAGAACAAGATGAAGAAGATGTTCAACAAAGACCCAAGGAAAAGCTATCACGAGTTCGAGCAAGAATTGATAAAGATCATCCCGTCGAGCAAATCTACAATGACATTCAAACCGGGAGAATCACTCGCTCTAAAACTCGTTTAGCTAACTTTTGTGAAAACTATTCTTTCATCTCTAGCATTGAACCTATGAAGGTTGAAGAAGCATTGGAAGATCCGGATTGGATAAATGCTATGCATGAAGAGCTACACAATTTTGAGAGGAACCAAGTTTGGACATTGGTTGAGAAGCCCGCCAACAACCACAACATCATCGGTACCAAATGGGTGTTTTGCAACAAGCAAGATGAAGATGGACAAGTAGTTCACAGCAAAACACGTCTCGTCGCCCAAGGCTACACACAAGTCGAAGGTATGGACTATGGTGAGACTTATGCTCCCGTTGCTAGACTTGAGTCCATTCTCATCTTACTTGCCTATGCTAATCATCATGATATCACCTTGTACCAAATGGACATTAAAAGTGCTTTTCTAAATGGTGAAATAGAGGAGGAAGTTTATGTCAAACAACCTCCGGCTTTGTCAATCCTAAGAAACCAAATCATGTTTACAAACTTCACAAAGCTCTTTATGGTCTTAAACAAGCTCCAAGAGCTTGGTATAAATCTTGACCAAGTTCCTTATTGAAAAAGGCTTTGAAATTGGGAAAATTGATTCCACACTTTTTACTAAAAGGGTTAATGGAGAATTATTTGTATGCCAAATTTATGTTGATGATATCATATTTGGATCAACTAACCCTCATTTTAGTGAAAAGTTTGGAAAGCTAATGTCGGAGAAGTTTGAGATGTCAATGATGAGTGAACTCAAATTCTTTCTTGGGTTGCAAATCAAGCAAACTAAGGAAGGTACCTTTGTCTCTCAAACGAAGTACACTAAGGACTTATTCAAGAAGTTCAATATGCAAGAATGCAAAGGTATGTCTACACCCATGCCTACTAGTGGACATCTTGACTTGACCAAAGATGGTGAACCGGTTGATCAAAAGGTTTATCGCTCTATGATTGGTTCATTATTATATCTATGTGCTTCACGTCCCGATATTATGCTAAGCGTGTGCATGTGTGCACGATATCAAGCTGCTCCTAAAGAATGTCATCTTAAGGCCGTGAAAAGGATAGTGAGATACTTAATCCATACACCAAATTTTGGCATTTGGTATCCTAAGAGGGCCTCTTTCGATCTTGTTGGCTACTCCGACTCGGACTATGCCGAGACAAGGTTGATAGAAAGTCCACTTGGTGTACTTGTCAATTTCTTGGTAGATCTCTTGTGTCTTGGTCCTCCAAGAAACAAAACTCAGATCCTTATCCACTGCCGAAGCGGAGTACATTGCCGCTGGTTCATGTTGTGCTCAATTACTTTGGATGACCCAAACTCTTAGAGATTATGGGATAAATGTGAGACATGTTCCATTGCTTTGTGACAATGAAAGTGCTATCAAAATTGGTCATAATCCTGTGCAACATTCTCGAACTAAGCATATTGAAGTTCGTCATCATTTCATTCGAGATCATGTTGCTAAGGGTGACATTGATCTTAAGCATGTTCGCACCGAAAAGCAATTAGCGGATATATTCACTAAACCCCTTGATGAGAAAGTGTTTTGCAGGTTAATAGGAGAGTTGAACATCATTGATGCTTCAAACTTGGAGTAGAAACTCCATTGGATACATGCAAGACATGAGATTATGACTAATCCTTGATATTTCTCTTATGATGAATATATTATATCTTGGATATATTTGTATCTTGTATGTTATCTAACCCATGTAGGTACTTGGTTGAATCAAATTCCATGAGATTGTAAACCAATCATATCTTAAGCAATCTCTACATCACCAAGTCTCTACACTATGGTGGTTGAAGTCAAGGAAGCGTGGAATCTTTCAAATATATCCTTTGACAATCTCTATAATTGAGCTTCATGATTAAATTCTCTTTTTCACAAGTGCTACTCCTTGCAAGAACTAACCCATGTAGGTAGATGGACTCAAATTCCAAGTGGTTCTCCCAACTCTTGATGAGCTACATCAACCTTGAGCAACCCACACAAGTTCAACTACATGGTCATCACCACCAACCAAGGTATGCCATTCCATCTTAGAGAAGCTTTACTCCGAGACATGAGCCAAAGCAACTCGACAAGATGTGAATACATCAAAATGCTTAAACGAAAAATGGTAACCCCATTTTGAGCTCAAACGATGAGTATGACCCATGATCAAGTGATCTCACTTGACTCATAAGTCAATATATTCTAACGTAGGTGACTTTGTCACCGACCATCTCTAGATGAAGTTCTCTCGTGTTCTTGTCTGTGCCTTTGCATTTGTCTCATGCATATTTGCTTTCCCTTTCACAAAAAAAAACTTCATCTAGATTTTCTTCTTTCTTTTTAGCTGCTCTGCATTTTCTGCATCCAATTCATTGCAGATCCTCAAGTTAATTCCTTGCAAATCTTTGTGAGATTTTACTAAGACTAGTGAGCTGAGGTGACAAGTGTTTTCTCTGTGATGAACTCGGTTTCACCAATTTGTTGTTTTCGGTCCAACCGAATCCTTTCGGCACCACCGAAGCATACCACTCGGTGCCACCGATTTCACAACAGGAACAACAGTTTGCCACTTATTCTGTGTTTCTTCTGATCTAGCTCCACTCAATGAATCTTGTCCTCTACAAGCATCACATTTTTCATAGTGCTTTGTGCTGTGACTCAAGGACCAAACCCATTCGACAGATTCTAGAAAACCCTTCTTGTAAATTGATGTCAAAGGGGGAGAGAGAGATCACATCAAAGCTTATCATTTAGAGAGAGATCCTCAGGAGAGAGAGAGATATCTCCAGGGGGAGAGAATACTCAAGTAGAAAGTATTTCTCAAGGATCCCAGATGCTTGATGTTCAAGAGGAGAGATGCCACATGTCTTTTTGGGGGAAAGACATGTTCATATGTGCTTATTTGCTTTAAGCTCTGTTCATTTATATCTTTCGCTGATTTTCTGTTCCCTATCTTCTCCCAATATCCCATGCTAGATTCAGGGGGAGCAAGACACCTAAGGGAAGGAAATCATTTGAATTCATTGCATATCTTTATTCTTGGGGACATGTCTAATCCTATGTGGTACTCAGTACTCACTTTCTACATGTCATCCTAATCTTGGTATTCTTGTGGTTTCTTTTGTTTGCTCTGGCTAGTAGATGTACCTGTATTATCTAACCTTGTTTGTGTAGGTTCATTCCATCCTAAGCCAACTCAAGACTAGAAGGTAAGTATATGCATCACAATCATGTGTATGAGGAATTCTTGCTGATGCACATACTGTTTGCAAGAAGGACTCATGAGCATGAAGGTATTTTCCTTAATAATCTTTTGCTCTGATGCATATGGCCTAGATACATGTAACACATTGCCTACTCTATCATGGTTATGCTCTCATATGCTTCCATACTCCATATTCACATGACTGCATACATATAGGGGGAGCCTATGCTTGTTACATGTCTTTCCAAAGCTCTACTTGCTACTCTTTATATCTTTATCTAAAGCTTTGATGTATGTTGCCATCAATTACCAAAAAGGGGGAGAATGAAATCACAAGTGCTCCCTAGGTGGTTTTGGTAATTAATGTCAACATATCTCTTGTTGGACTAACACTTTTATCTAGTATGTTTCAGATAAGTTCAACAATGGAGTGGCATGTACTAAAGGATGTGGGAACTCCGTCAAGATGCTAAGGACAAGGGATTGGCTCCAGCTTCAAGCTCAAGACTCTTCATTTTCTATTGTAGTGATCCAAGATCACATTGAGTCTATAGGAAAAGCCAATACTATCAAGGAGGGATGAGGTGTTGCTTAATGAGCCTCTTGCTTCATGTGCTTAGTGATATGCTCCAAAACCCTCAACTACTTTCCCACTTCCACACAAATGTCCTAAACCTAAAAGTCAAACTCGGCCCCACTAATTCTTTCTATCCGGCGCCACCGAGTTTTTGATGTCTTAGCCACTGCCACAAACCCTAGGCAAATCGGTTCTACCGATAGGGATCTCGGTCTTACCGAGATGGGATTGTAATCTCTCTGTGTATGTCCATTATCAAAATCGGTCTCACCGATTTTGAGAATCGGTACTACCGAGATTACAATGCAAACTTTCTGGTTGACTCATTACCAAAATCGGTCCCACCGAGTTTGAGTAATCGGTCTCACCGAGTTTTCCTGACCAACTCTCTGGTTAGCTAATTGCGAAATCGGTCTCACCGAGTTTGTGTAATCGGTCTCACCGAGATTACGTTATGCCCTAACCCTAACCATATCGGGTCCTACCGAGATGCAAGTCGATCCACGAAAACCCTAACGGTCACTAGGTTTACTAAAATCGGTCTGACCGAGTTTGTTGATTCGGTCCCACCGAGATTGGTAAATTGTGTGTAACGGTTAGATTTTGTGTGGAGGCTATATATACCCCTCCACCTCCTCTTCATTCGTGGAGAGAGCCATCGTAACAAACCTACACTTCCAACTTACCATTTTCGAGAGAGAACCACCTACTCATGTGTTGAGACCAAGATATTCCATTCCTACCATATGAATCTTGATCTCTAGCCTTCCCCAAGTTGCTTTCCACTCAAATCTTCTTTCCACCAGATCCAAATCCTATGAGAGAGAGTTGAGTGTTGGGGAGACTATCATTTGAAGCACAAGAGCAAGGAGTTCATCATCAACGCACCATTTGTTACTTCTTGGAGAGTGGTGTCTCCTAGAATGGCTAGGTGTCACTTGGGAGCCTCCGACAAGATTGTGGAGTTGAACGAAGGAGTTTGTAAGGGCAAGGAGATCGCCTACTTCGTGAAGATCTACCGCTAGTGAGGCAAGTCCTTCGTGGGTGACGGCCATGGTGGGATAGACAAGGTTGCTACTTCGTGGACCCTTCGTGGGTGGAGCCCTCCGTGGACTCATGTGCCGTTACCCTTCGTGGGTTGAAGTCTCCATCAACGTGGATGTATGATAGCACCACCTATCGGAACGACGACAAAAACATCCGTGTCTCCAATTGCGTTTGAATCCTCCAAACCCTTCCCTTACTTTCTTGCAAGTTGCATGCTTTAATTTCCGGTGCCTATATACTCTTTGCATGCTTGCTTGTTATGTATTGTGAATGTTGAAATTGTGCCTAATCTCCACTTAAACCTAAAAAGTTAAAAACTGCAACTTTGGTACTTAGTGTCTAATCACCCCCCTCTAGACACCTCTTCTCAAGATCCCACACCATGTTGAGAGGTATGAGACCTCTGACAGTACTTTGCCAATAAGATGGAGGAGAATAGCTCAACCAGTGAGCATATGCTCAGATATTCTGAGTACTACAATTACTTGAATCAAGTGGGAGTTAATCTTCCAGATAAGATAGTAATTGACGAAGTTCTCTAGTCACTATCACAAAGTTAATAGAACTTCGTGATGAACTATAATATGCAAGGGATAACGGAAACGATTCCTAAGCTCTTCGTGATGCTGAAATCGACGAAGGTAGAAATCAAGAGAAACATCAAGTATTGATGGTTAACAAGACCACTAGTTTCAAGAAAAAGGGCAAAGGGAAGAAGGGGAACTTCAAGAAGAACGGCAAGCAAGTTGCTGCTCAAGTGAAGAAGCCCAAGTCTAGACCTAAGCCTGAGACTAAGTGCTTCTCCGCAAAGGGACTGGTCCTTTGAAGCGGAACTACCCCAAGTATTTGGCGGATAAGAAGGATGGCAAAGTGAACAAAGGTATATTTGATATACATGTTATTGATGTGTACTTTACTAGTGTTTATAGCAACCCCTCAAAGATTTGATACTAGTTCAGGTGCTAAGATTAGTAACTCGAAACGGAGTTGCAGAATGAGCAGAGACTAGTTAAGAGTGAAGTGACGATGTGTGTTGGAAGTGGTTCCAAGATTGATATGATCATCATCGCACACTCCCTATACTTTCGGGATTAGTGTTAAACCTAAATAAGTGTTATTTGGTGTTTGCGTTGAGCATGAATATGATTTGATCATGTTTATTGCAATATGGTTATTCATTTAAGTTAGAGAATAATTGTTGTTCTGTTTACATGAATAAAACCTTCTATGGTCATACACCCAATGGAAATGGTTTGTTGGATCTCGATCATAGTGATACACATATTCATAATATTGAAGCCAAAAGATGCAAAGTTAATAATGATAGTGCAACTTATTTGTGGCACTGCCATTTAGGTCATATTGGTGTAAAGCGCATGAAGAAACTCCATGATGATGGGCTTTTGGAATCACTTGATTATGAATCATTTGGTGCTTGCGAACCATGCCTCATGGGGCAAGATGACTAAGACTCCGTTCTCCGGAACAATGGAGCGAGCAACTGACTTATTGGAAATAATACATACTGATGTATGCAGTCCGATGAGTGTTAAGGCTCACGGCAAGTATCATTATTTTCTGACCTTCACAGATGATTTGAGCAGATATGGGAATATCTACTTGATGAAACATAAAGTCTGAAACATTTGAAAAGTTCATATAATTTCAGAGTGAAGTGGAAAATCGTCGTAACAAAAAAATAAAGTTTCTACGATCTGATCGTGGAGGAGAATATTTGGGTTATGAGTTTGGTATTCAATTGAAACAATGCGGAATAGTTTCGCAACTCACGCCACCTGGAACACCACAGTGTAATGGTGTGTCCGGACGTCATAACCATACTTTATTAGATATGGTGCGATCTATGACGTTTCTTACCAATCTACCACTATCGTTTTGGGGTTATGCATTAGAGACAGCTGCATTCACGTTAGAAAGGGCACCATCTAAATCCGTTGAGATGACACCTTATGAACTATGGTTTGGCAAGAAACCAAAGTTGTCGTTTCTTAAAGTTTGGGATTGCGATGCTTATGTGAAAAAGTTTCAACATGATAAGCTTGAACCCAAATCGGAGAAATGCGTCTTCATAGGATACCCAAAGAAGACTATTGGGTATATCTTCTATCACAGATCCGAAGGCAAATTTGTTGCTAAGAATGGATCCTTTCTAGAGAAGGAGTTTCTCTCCAAAGAAGTGAGTGGGAGGAAAGTAGAACTTGATGAGGTAACTGTACCTACTCCCTTATTGGAAAGTAGTTCATCACAGAAACCGGTTCATGTGAGACCTACACCAATTAGTGAGGAAGCTAATGATAATGATCATGAAACTTCAAATCAAGTCAATACTGAACCTCGTAGGTCAACCAGAGTAAGATCCGCACCAGAGTGGTACGGTAATCCTGTTCTGGAGGTCATGTTACTTGACCATAACGAACCTACGAACTATGAGGAAGCGATGATGAGCCCAGATTCCGCAAAATGGCTTGAGGCCATGAAATCTGAGATGGGATCCATGTATGAGAACAAAGTATGGACTTTGATTGACTTGCCCAATGATTGGTGAGCCATTGAGATTAAATGTATCCTCAAGAGGAAGACAGACGCTGATAGTAGTGTTACTATCTACAAAGCTAGAATTGTCGCAAAAAGGTTTTCGACAAGTTCAAGGTGTTGACTATGATGAGAGTTTCTCATTCATATCTATGCTTAAGTCTGTCCGAATCATGTTAGCAATTGCCGCATTTTATAAAATCTGGCAAATGGATAAACAAGACTGCATTCCTTAATGGATTTATTAAAAAAGAGATGTATATGATGCAACAAGAAGGTTTTGTCAATCCTAAAGGTGCTAACAAAATATGCAAGCTCCAGCGATCCATCTATGGACTAGGGCAAGCATCTCGGAGTTGGAATATACGCTTTGATAAATTGATCAAAGCATATAGTTTTATACAGACTTGAGGTGAAGCCTGTATTTACAAGAAAGTGAGTGGGAGCACTACAACACTTCTGATAAGTATATGTGAATGACATTGTTGATCGGAAATAATGTAGAATTATTCTGCAAAGCATAAAGGAGTGTTTGAAAGGAGTTTTTTCAAAGAAAGACCTCGGTGAAGCTGCTTACATATTGAGCATCAAGATCTATAGAGATAGATGAAGACGCTTGATAAGTTTTTTCAATGAGTACATACCTTGACAAGATTTTGGAGTAGTTCAAAATAAAACAGTCAAAGAAAGAGTTCTTGCTTGTGTTACAAGGTGTGAAATTGAGTAAGACTCAAAGCCCGACCAGGGCAGAAGATAGAAAGAGAATGGAAGTCATTCCCTATGCCTCATACATAGGTTCTATAAAGTATGCCATTCTGTGTACCAGATCTATTGTATACCCTACACTGATTTTAGCAAGGGAGTACAATAGTGATCAAGGATTAGATCACTGAATAGCGGTCAAAATTATCCTTAGTGGATAAGGAAATATTTCTCGGTTATGGAGGTGATAAAGAGGTCGTCGTAAAGAGTTATGTCGATACAAGCTTTGACACCGATCTGGATGACTCTAAGTCTCGATCTAGATACATATTGAAAGTGGGAGCTATTAGCTAGAGTAGCTCCATGTAGAGCATTGTAGACATAGAAATTTGCAAAATACTTACGGATCTGAATGTGACAGACCCATTGACTAAAATTATCTCACAAACAAAACATGATCACACCTTAGTACTCTTTGGGTGTTAATCACATAGCGATGTGAACTAGATTACTGAGTCTAGTAAACCCTTTGGGTGTTGGTCACATGTTGATGTGAACTATGGGTGTTAACCACATAAAGATGTGAACTATTGATGTTAAATCACATGGCGATGTGAACTAGATTATTGACTCTAGTGCAAGTGGGAGACTGAAGAAAATATGCCCTAGAGGCAATAATAAAGTTATTATTTATTTCCTTATTTCATGATAAATGTTTATTATTCATGCTAGAATTGTATCAACCGGAAACTTGATACATGTGTGAATACATAGACAAAACAGAGTGTCGCTAGTATGCCTCTACTTGACTAGCTCGTTGATCAAAGATGGTTATGTTTCCTAGCCATAGACATGAGTTGTCATTCTATTAACGAGATCACATCATTACGAGAATGATGTGATTGACTTGACCCATTCCGATAGCTTAGCACTTGATCGTTTAGTATGTTGCTATTGCTTTCTTCATGACTTATACATGTTCCTATGACTATGAGATTATGCAACTCCCGTTTAACGGAGGAACACTTTGTGTGCCACCAAATGTCACAACGTAATTGAGTGATTATAAAGGTGCTTTACAGGTCTCTCCGAAGGTACTTGTTGAGTTGGAGTATTTCGAGATTATGATTTGTCACTCCGATTATCAGAGAGGTATCTCTGGGCCCACTCGGTAATGCACATCACTGTAAGCCTTGCAAGCATTGTAACTAATGAGTTAGTTGCGGGATAATGTATTACAGAACGAGTAAAGAGACTTGCCGGTAACGAGATTGAACTAGGTATTGAGATACCGATGGTCGAATCTCGGGCAAGTAACATATCGGTGACAAAGGGAACAACGTATGTTGTTATGCGGTTTGACCGATAAAGATCTTCGTAGAATATGTGGGAGCCAATATGAGCATCCAGGTTCCGCTATTGGTTATTGACTGGAGACGTGTCTCGGTCATGTCTACATAGTTCTCGAACCCGTAGGGTCCGCACGCTTAACGTTCGGTGACGATTTGTATTATGACTTTATGTGTTTTGATGTACCGAAGGTAGTTCGGAGTCCCGGATGAGATTGGGGACATGACGAGGAGTCTCGAAATGGTCGAGACGTAAATATCAATATATTGGACGACTATATTCGGACATCGGAAAGGTTTTGAGTGGTTCGGGTATTTTTCGGAGTACGGGGGAGTTACGGGAATACGGGGGAAGAAGTATATGGGCCTTATTGGGCTTTAGGGGAGAGACAGAGGCAGGCCGTGCGCCCCCCCCCCCCACCCGAATGACTAGTCTGAATTGGACTAGGGGGAGGGGCGGCGCCCCCTCCTTCCTTTTCTTCCCTCTTCCCCTTCCTTGTCTCCTACTCCTACTACTTGGAAGGGGAGGAATCCTACTCCCGGTGGGAGCAGGACTCCTCCAGGGCGAGCCATAGAGGCCGGCACTCTCCCCCTCTTCCACTCCTTTATATACGTGGCCAGGGGGCATCCCATAGACACAACAATTGATCTCTTGATCTCTTAGCCGTGTGCGGTGCCCCCCTCCACCATAATCCACCTCGATCATATCGTAGCAGTGCTTAGGCGAAGCCCTGCACCGTTAGCATCATCATCACCATCATCACGCCGTCGTGCTGACGGAACTCTCCCTCGAAGCTTTGCTGGATCGAAGTTCATGGGACGTCATCGAGATGAACGTGTGCTGAACTCGGAGGTGCCGTGCGTTCGGTACTTGGATCGGTTGGATCGTGAAGACGTACGACTACATCAACCGCGTTGTCATAACGCTTCGCTTTCGGTCTCACGAGTGCGTGGACACACTCTCCCCTCTCGTTGCTATGCATCACCATGATCCTGTGTGTGCGTAGGTTTTTTTTTTGAAATTACTGCGTTCCCCAACAGGGCCCACCTGCATGGGGGACCCACATGAACGTGGGTAGTGGGGGCAAGGCATCACACCCCTAGTCAAGGCGCACCAAGATCCCCCCTTAAAGGAATAAGATCATATTCCGAAGGGATAAGATCAAGATCCCTAAAAAGGGGATAACAATCGGTGGGGAAGGGAAAGGATGGGATTTCTTTCCTCCCACCTTTGCCAACGCCCCAATGGATTTGGAGGGAAAGAAACCAGCCCCTCCACCCCTATATATAGTGGGGAGGTGCATGGGAGCTGTACCCCTTGCCCCTGGCGCAACCCTCCCCCTCCAACTCCTCCTCCTCCTCCGTTGAGCGTAGCGAAGCTCTGCCGGAGAACCACGAGCTCCACCACCATGTCGTCGTGCTGCCGGAGCTCTCCCTCAATTTCTCCTCTCCCCTTGCTATATCAAGAAGGAGGAGACATCCCTGGGATGTACGTGTGTTGAACGCGGAGGCGCCGTCCGTTCGGCGCTTGGATCGGATCATTCGCGATTTGAATCGCCGTGAGTACGACTCCATTAACCGCATTCTTGTAACGCTTCCGCTTAGCGATCTTCAAGGGTATGAAGATGCACTCCCTCTCTCTCGTTGCTAGCATCTCCTAGATTGATTTTGGTGAAACATAGGTTTTTTTTGAATTATTGCTACATTCCCCAACAATGCCATCAGAGTTAGGTCTATGCGTAGATTCTATGCACGAGTAGAACACAAAGTAGTTGTGGGCGATGATTTGGTCAATTTGCTTACCGTTACTAGTCTTATCTTGATTCGGCAACATTGTGGGATGAAGCAGCCCGGACCGGCCTTACACGTACGCTTACGTGAGATAGGTTCCACCGACTGACATGCACTTGATGCTTAAGGTGGCTAGCGGGTGTCTGTCTCTCCCACTTTAGTCGGATTGGATTCGATGAAGAGGGTCCTTATGAAGGGTAAATAGCAATTGGCATATCACCGTTGTGGCTTTTGCATAGGTAAGAAACGTTCTTTCTAGAAACCCATAGCAGCCACGTAAAACATGCAACAACAATTAGAGGACGCCTAACTTGTTTTTGCAGGGTATGCTATGTGATGTGATATGGCCAAAAGGATGTGATGAATTATATATGTGATGTATGGGATTGATCATGTTCTTGTAATAGGAATCACGACTTGCATGTCGATGAGTATGACAATCGGCAGGAGCCATAGGATTTGTCTTAATTTATTGTATGACCTGCGAGTCAATATAAACGCCATGTAATTACTTTACTTTTTGCTAACCGTTAGCCATAGTAGTAGAAGTAATAGTTGGCGATACAACTTCATGAAGACACGATGATGGAGATCATGGTGTCATGCCGGTGACGATGGTGATCATGCCACGCCTCGAAGATGGAGATCAAAGGCGCAAGATGATATTGGCCATATCATGTCACTTTATGATTTGCATGTGATGTTTATCCTGTTTACATCTTATTTGCTTAGAACGATGGTAGCATAAATAAGATGATCCCTCACTAAAATTTCAAGAGATGTGTTCCCCCTAAGGGTGCACTGTTGCGAAGGTTCGTTGCTTCGAAGCACCACGTGATGATCGGGTGTGATAGATTCTAACATTCAAATACAACGGGTGTAAGCCAGATTTACACATGCGAAACACTTAGGTTGACTTGACGAGCCTAGCATGTACAGACATGGCCTCGGAACACGAGAAACCGAAAGGTCGAACATGAGTCGTATAGTAGATGCGATCAACATGGAGATGTTCGCCGTTGATGACTAGTCTGTCTCACGTGATGATCGGGCATGGCCTAGTCGATTCGGATCATGTATCACTTAGATGACTAGAGGGATGTCTATCTGAGTGGGAGTTCATTAAATAATTTGATTAGATGAAATTAATCATCATGAACTTAGTCTAACATTGTCTTTACAATCTATCCTGTAGATCCAATAGCCCACGCTAATGTTGCCCTCAACTTCAACGCGTTCCTAGAGAAAACCAAGCTGAAAGACGATGGTAGCAACTATATGGATTGGGTCCGTAACTTGAGGATCATCCTCATAGCTGCCAAGAAAGCATATGTCCTTGAAGCACCGCTAGGTGACACACCCATTTTCCCAGCAACTCAAGACATTATGAACGCCTGGCAGACGCGTAGTGATGATTACTCCCTGGTTCACTGTGGCATGCTTTACAGCTTAGAACCGGGGCTCCAAAAGCGTTTTGAGCAACACAGAGCATATGAGATGTTCCAAGAGCTGAAAATGGTTTTCCAAGCTCATGCTCGGGTCGAGAGATATGAAGTCTCCGACAAGTTCTACAATTGTAAGATGGAGGAAAATAGTTACATCGTGAGCATATACTCAAAATGTCCGGGTTGCACAACCGCTTGTCTCACCGGGAGTTAATCTTCCAGATGACTCGGTCATTGACATAATCCTCCAGTCGCTTCCACCTAACTACAAGAGCTTTGTGATGAACTACAATATGCAAGGGATGGAGAAGTCCATTCCTGAGTTATATTCAATGCTGGAATCAACGTAGGTGGACATCAAAAAGGAACATCAAGTATTGATGGTGAATAAGACCACTAGTTTCAAGAAAGGCAAGGGTAAGAAGAACTTCAAGAAGGACGACAAGGGAGTTGCCGCGCCCGGTAAGTCAGTTTCCGGGAAGAAGAAGCCAAAGAATGGACCCAAGCCTGAGACAGAGTGCTTTATTGTAAGGGAAATGGTCACTGGAAGTGGAACTGCTCCAAATATTTAGCGGATAAGAAGGCCGGCAACGCCAAAGTCATATATGATATACATGTTATTGATGTGTACCTTACCAGCGCTCGTAGTAGCTCTTGGGTATTTGATATCGGTGCAGTTGCTCACATTTGTAACTCAAAACAGGAGCTGCGGAATAAGCCGAGACTGGCGAAGGACGAGGTGATGATGCGCGTCGGGAATGGTTCCAAGGTTGATGTGGTCGCCGTCGGCACGCTACCTCTACATTTAGCTTCGGGATTAATTTTGAACCTCAACAATTATTATTTAGTGCCAGCTTTGAGCATGAACATTGTATCTGGATCTCGTTTAATGCGAGATGGCTACTCAATTAAATCTGAGAATAATGGTTGTTCTATTTATATGAGACCTATGTTTTATGGTCATGCCCCGCTGGTTAATGGTTTATTTTTATTGAATCTCGAACGTGATGTTACACATATTCATAGTGTGAATGCCAAAAGATGTAAGGTTGATAATAATAGTCCCACATACTTGTGGCACTGCCGCCTTGGTCACATTGGTGTCAAACGCATGAAGAAGCTCCATTAAGATGGACTTTTGGAGTCTCTTGATTATGAATCATTTTACACGTGCGAACCAGCCTCATGGGCAAAATGACCAAGACTCCGTTCTCCAGAACAATGGAGCGAGCAATCAACTTATTGGAAATAATGCATACTGATGTATGCAGTCCAATGAGCGTTGAGGCTCGTGGTGGCTATCGTTATGTTCTCACCCTCACTGATGACTTAAGCAGATATGGGTATGTCTACTTAATGAAACACAAGTCTGAGACCTTTGAAAAGTTCAAGGAATTTCAGAGCGAGGTAGAGAATCAACGTGATAGGAAAATAAAGTTCTTATAATCAGATCGTGGGGGAGAATACTTGAGTCACGAGTTCGGCACGCACTTAAGGAAATGTGGAATTGTTTCACAACTCACGCCGCCTGGAATACCTCAGCGTAATGGTGTGTATGAACGTCGTAATCACACTCTATTGGATATGGTGCGATCTATGATGTGTCTTACCGATCCACCGCTATCATTTTGGGGTTATGCTTTAGAGACAGCTGCATTCACTTTAAATAGGGCACCGTCTAAATCCGTTGAGACGACACCGTATGAATTATGGTTTGAGAAGAAACCTAAGCTGTCATTTCTGAAAGTTTGGGGATGCGATGCTTATGTCAAGAAACTTCAACCTGAAAAGCTCGAACCTAAATCGGAAAAATGCGTCTTCATAGGATACCCTAAGGAAACTATTGGGTATACCTTCTACCTTAGATCCTAAGGCAAGATCTTTGTTGCCAAGAATGGATCCTTTCTAGAGAAAGAGTTTCTCTCGAAAGAAGTAAGTGGGAGGAAAGTAGAACTTGACGAGGTACCCCCTCTTGAACCAGAGAGTAGCGCAGCTCAGGAAGATGTTTCTGTGGTGCCTGCACCGACTAGAGAGGAAGTTAATGATGATGATCATGAAACTTTGGGTCAAGTTGCTACTGAACTTCATAGGTCCACGAGGACACGTTCCACACCATAGTGGTACGACAACCCTGTCTTGGAAATCATGTTGTTAGACAACGGTGAACCTTCGAACTATGAAGAAGCAATGGCAGGCCCGGATTCCAACAAATGGCTTGAAGCCATGAAATCCAAGATAAGATCCATGTATGAAAACAAAGTATGGACTTTGATGGACTTGCCCGATGATCGACAAGCCAGAGAGAATAAGTGGATCTTTAAGAAGAAGACTGACGCGGATGGTAATGTGACCATCTATAAGGCTTGGCTTGTAGCTAAGGGTTATCGACAAGTTCAAGGGGTTTACTACGATGAGACCTTCTCACCCGTAGCGAAGATGAAGTCCATCCAAATCATGTTACAATTGCCACATTCTATGAATATGAGATCTGGCTAATGGACGTCAAAACAGCATTCCTTAATGGTTTCCTTAAGGAAGAATTGTATATGATGCAGCCGGAAGGTTTTGTCGATCCAAAGAATGCTGACAAAGTATGCAAGCTCCAGCACTCCATCTATGGGCTGGTGCAAGCATCTCGGAGTTGGAACATTCGCTTTGATGAAATGATCAAAGCATTTGGGTTTATACAGACTTATGGAGAAGCCTGTATTTACAATAAAGTGAGTGGGAGCTTGTAGCGTTTCTCATATTATATGTGGATGACATACTGTTGATGGGAAATGATATAGAAGTTTTGGAAATCATAAAGGCCTACTTGAATAAGTGTTTTTCAATGAAGGACCTTGGAGAAGCTGCTTACATATTAGGCATCAAGATCTATAGAGATAGATCGAGACGCCTCATTGGTCTTTCACAAAGCACATACCTTGACAAGATATTGAAGAAGTTCAATATGGATCAATCCAAGAAGGGGTTCTTGCTCAGATTGCAAGGTGTGAGATTGAGCGCAGCTCAACGCCCGACCTCGGCAGAAGAAAGAGAAAAGATGAGTGTCATCCCCTATGACTTGGCCATAGGCTCTATTATGTATGCCATGCTGTGTACCAGACTGAAAGCACAAGTGCTCCCTGGGTGGTTTTGGTAATTAATGTCAACATATCTCTTGTTGGACTAATACTTTTATCTAGTATATTTCAGATAAGTTCAACAGTGGAGTGGCGTGGACAAGAGGATGAGGAACCCCTTCTAGATGCTAAGGACAAAGGATTGGCTCAAGCTCTAAATATCAAGACTCTACATTTTGATTTCATAATCCAAGATCACATTGAGTCCATAGGAAAAGCCAATATATTAAAAGGGGATGAGGTGTTGCTTAATGGCTTTCTTGCTCAAAGTGTTTAGTGATATGCTCCAAAGCCCTCAACCACTTTCTCATATCCACACATGTCCCAAACCAAAAGTCAAACTTGGCCCCACCGATTTGTTCTATCCGGCGCCATCGAGTTCATTTGACATAGCCACTGCCAAAAACCCTAGTCACTTCGGTCTCACTAATGGGATCCCGATCTCACCGAGATGGGCTTGCAAACTCTCTGTTGCCTGTTGCAATATTTTGGTTCCACCGAGATAGGCAACCGATCCCACCGAGTTTGCTTGACCAACTCTAATGTGTAATCGGTCAAACCGAGATGAGGTTTTACCCTGACCCTAGCACATCGGTCCCACCGAGTTGATCATATCGGTCCCACCGAAAAGCCTAACGTTCACATTTTGAACTAAATCGGTCTGACCGAGTTTTCTGATTCGGTCCTACCGAGTCTGGCGAATTGTGTGTAATGGTTAGATATTGTGTGGAGGCTATATATACCCCTCCACCCACTCTTCATTCGCGGAGAGAGCCATCAGAACATGCCTACACTTCCAGCATGCATTTTCTGAGAGAGAACCACCTACTCATGTGTTGAGACCAAGATATTCCATTCCAACCACAAGAAACTTGATCTCTAGCCTTCCCCAAGTTGCTTTCCACTCAAATCATCTTTCCACTCAAATCATCTTTCCACCAAATCCAAATCTGTGAGAGAGATTTGAGTGTTGGGGAGACTATCATTTGAAGCACAATAGCAAGGAGTTCATTATCAACACACCATCTATTACCTTTTGGAGAGTGGTGTCTCCTAGATTGGTTAGGTGTCACTTGGGAGCCTCCGTCAAGATTGTGGATTTGAACCAAGGAGTTTATGCAGGCAAGGAGATCGCCTACTTCGTGAAGATCTACCCTAGTGAGGCAAGTCCTTCATGGGCGATGGCCATGGTGGGATAGACAAGGTTGCTTCTTCGTGGACCCTTCGTGGGTGGAGCCCTCCATGGACTCGCGCAACCATTACCCTTCGTGGGTTGAAGTCTCCATCAATGTGTATGTACGATAGCACCACCTATCGGAACCACGCCAAAAATCTCGGTGTCTCTAATTGCGTTTGCACACTCCAATCCTATCCCTTTACATTCTCGCAAATTGCATGCTTTACTTTCCGCTGCTCATATACTCTTGTCATGCTTGCCTGATATGTATTGTGAATGTTAAAACTTGTGCTAAAACTCCACCTTAACTTGAAGAAAATAAAAACTGCAACTTTTCTTTGCTAAGAGTCTATTCACCCCCTCTAGACACCTCTTCTCGATCCTTTCACAGACCTTATGTGAACCTTGCCATAAGTTTGATAGGGAGGTACCAAAGTGAACCCGGAGTGGAACACTTGACAGCGGTCAAGAATATCCTGAAATACCGGAAAAGGACTAAGGATATGTTTCTCGTTTATGGAGGTGACGAAGAGCTCGTCGTAAAGGGTTACGTCGATGCTAGCTTTGACACAGATCTGGATGACTCCAAGTCACAAACCGGATATGTGTATATTTTGAATGGTGGGGCGATCAATGGTGCGATTGCAAGCGAGGCGTCATGGCGGGATCTACATGTGAAGCGGGGTACATAGCTGCTTTGGAAGTAGCTTAGGAAGGAGTCTGGATGAAGGAGTTTATCACCGACCTAGGAGTGATTCCCAATGCAGCGGGCCCGATGACTCTCTTCTGTGACAACACTGGAGCTATTGCCATTGCCAAGGAGCCCAGGTTTCACAAGAAGACCAAGCACATCAAGCGCCGCTTCAACTCCATTCGTGAATATATTCAAGATGGAGACATAGATATTTGTAAAGTACATACGGATCTGAATGTCGCAGACCCATTGACTAAACCTCTTTCACGAGCAAAACATGATCAGCACTAGAACTCTATGGGTGTTCGATTCATCACAATGTAACTAGATTATTGACTCTAGTGCAAGTGGGAGACTGTTCGAAATTTGCCCTAGAGGCAATAATAAAATAGTTGTTATTATATTTCCTTGTTCATAATAATTGTCTATTGTTCATGCTATAATTGTATTAACCGGAAACCGTAATACATGTGTGAATGCATAGACCACAACATGTCCCTAGTGAGCCTCTACTTGACTAGCTCGTTGGTCAATACATGGTTGTGGTTTCCTGACCATGGACATTGGATGTCGTTGATAACGGGATCACATCATTAGGAGAATGATGTTATGGACAAGACCCAATCCTAAGCATAACACAAGATCACGTAGTTCGTTTGCTAGAGCTTTTCTAATGTCAAGTATCATTTCCTTAGACCATGAGATTGTGCAACTCCCGGATACTGTAGGAATGCTTTGGGTGTATCAAACATCACAACGTAACTGGGTGGCTATAAAGGTGCACTACAGGTATCTCCGAAAGTGTGTGTTGGGTTGGCACGAATCGAGACTGGGATTTGTCACTCCGTATGACGGAGAGGTATCTTTGGACCCACTGGGTAATGCATCGTCATAATGAGCTCAATGTGACTAAGGAGTTAGCCACACGATCATGCGTTATGGAACGGGTAAAGAGACTTGCCGGTAACGAGATTGAACAAGGTATAGGGATACCGACGATCGAGTCTCGGGCAAGTAACATACCGATGGACAAAGGGAATTGTATACAGAATTGATTGAATCCCCAACATCGTGGTTCATCCGATGAGATCATCGTGGAACATGCGGGAGCCAATATGGGTATCCAGATCCCGCTATTGGTTATTGCCGGAGAGGTATCTCGGTCATGTCTGCATGGTTCCCGGACCCGTATGGTCTACACACTTAAGGTTCGGTGACGCTAGAGTTGTAATGGGAATTGTATGTGGTTACCGAAAGTTGTTCTGAGTCTCGGATGAGATCTCGGACGTCACGAGGAGTTCCGGAATGGTCCAGAGGTAAAGATTTATGTCCTATTTTGGCCACCGGAAAATGTTCAGGATTTTTGGTATTGTACCGGGAAGGTTCTAGAAGGTTCTGGAGTGGGGCCGACTTGCATGGGGACCCACATGAACGTGGGTAGTTGGGGCAAGGCCCCACACCCCTATTCAAGGTGCATCAAGATCCCCCCCTTAGAAGGAATAAGATCTTATCCCGAAGGGATAAAATCAAGATCCCTAAAAAGGGGGGATAACAATCGTGGGGAAGGGAAAGGATGGGATTTCTTTCTTCCCACCTTTGCCAATGCCTCAATGGACTTGGAGGGCAAGAAACCAGCCCCCTCCACCCCTATATATAGTGGGGAGGTGCATGGGAGCTGCATCCCTTGCAGCAGGCACAGCCCTCCCCCTCCAACTCCTCCTCCTCCGTTGAGCGTAGCGAAGCTCTGCCAGAGAACCATGAGCTCCACCACCACGCCGTCGTGCTGCCGAAGTTCTCCCTCAACTTCTCCTCTCCCCTTGTTGGATCAAGAAGGAGGAGACATCCCCGGGCTGTACGTGTGTTGAACGCGGAGGCGCCGTCCGTTCGGCGCTTGGATCGGATCTTCCGCGATTTGAATCGCCACAAGTACGACTCCATCAACCGCGTTCTTGTAACGCTTCCGCTTAGCGAGCTTCAAGGGTATGAAGATGCACTCCCTCTCTATCATTGCTAGCATCTCCTAGATTGATCTTGGTGACACGTAGGAATTTTTTTGAATTATTACTACGTTCCCCAACAGCTGCTAGGCTTGTTGTCATGTATCAAAATTCTTTTATGTTAATAAGTTATAGAGGATGAAACATAATATTTGGAGTCTTAACTTTCTGTTATTCTTGATGAAACTTAATTTGTTCAAATTTTAGTTAGTTTATTGGTTTGACTTCATGATTACTAAGATTACTGTGTTCTCGTTTGTTTAGTTTGTAGTATATATCAATTCGACATATTATTTTTCTGTGTTATTATTACAATCTTGAAACTTACAACAACAATACAACTTTTAGGCCTACGGTTATGTACGTACAAAACAAATTTGTATTAAGTTACACATAGTGAAACTTAATATTTGAGTCTTAAGTTGCTAGGTCATCTCAATGAAACTTAATATTTGAGTCTTAAGTTGCTAGTTCGTCTCAATGAAACTTAATATATTGAAACTTTTTAGTTAATTTATTCGTTTTCCTCCATGAAAATAATATTCCAATGGTCCCCGCGTGCAATTATTCCAATTGAAATGAAATTGATTGGACTGATTCACGCATGTAAGCATTGTTATATCCATGTAATCAAATTTACTTACATTACATGATACATATAAAGATTCACGTGATACATATAAAGATTTATTTATTAATTGTATGTAGTGATCAATTTAATATTTTTTCTAACAAACTAAGAGTGATCTCACTATTAATGACATGTTTCGAGTTATGTTTAACAAGACTTAATACATAAATATATGTTTTCTGGTTACTTTTTGTTAGGTTGTTCACACAAAATGTCATCTGGCAACATTAATGTTGGCAAAAATCAAAGTTTTTGTTCCAGATATTGAAGATTGGGAGTGTATTTTAAAATCTACATTTGACGTTGATCACGTACGGGTTGTTTTGGATGCATTTTTATACTACAAAAAATGATGCTTACGGAGATCAACTTCGAGGGATTGTTGAAGTTGCCTAAATTGATAGATATTGACCTTAAATACACTAATTATCTTATCAATGTGACCAATATAGGGAACCTTGTTTGAATTTGTTAGAAGATAGGCAGGTCAATTTTTATTCCAATGATTTGCAAAAAGTATTAGCATCTATTTTATTTTTGACCAAAAGTAGTAGGGAAAGCCCCTATGTTAGTTTTTTCATTATAAATTAGTAGGTCAACATATACAAGAGTAACATAAAGAGTATGTTACAGGGTCAGATAGTTAGTAAGTAATGGTTATTCTACTCAATACATTATCAATCCATGACCTCATGCCTTGGACACCTCCCCCAAGCTTGGCAGTTGCCAAGGGGAGTGCCCATACCCATGTATTTATGTTTCTTTCTTCGGAGGTTATGATTTGATATTCTTGGCGATGATGCCCCTCAAGATGCGATTCTCCTCCTCAAGCTTATTATTTTGCTGCTTAAGATCCACTATCTCCTTGCAAAGCTTACCCGTGACGGTTAGAGCTCCAATCACCCAAGGATGTTTCATAGCCGCGGGAGAAAAACTAACACTCTTTTTCATATTTTCATAAGAGAGGAATCTAGCATTAGGATGGATTAACGAGTTTGGTATTGCTGAGCTCTGAAGTTCCTCCAGTATGAATCCAGCTTGAAGACGAGAGGGAACTTCTCAATCCTCCTCCATGGCATCCACTCTTTTCAAGTCAGCCTCCATCTCTTCCTCTGTTGCTTGCCCGAAGTGGTTAGCTTCACTGTATGCTCTTGGGCCTGGTGTCGGGTGAGATACACGACTCTCCTCGACCGACTCTTGAAAAGACATCTTGCTCCAAATCTGCTGCAGAAACAACTCGAAATGAAAACAAGGGATTTTGTTGTGGTACTGTGGTCAAAACCTTTGGGAGATTATATAATGAATTTTTACAGACCAAAAGAAGTATTGTGCAAGAAAATGGAGTCCGGAGGGCACACGACATGGCCACAAGGACAGGGGCGCGCCCAGGGGGGTAGGGCGCGCCCTCCACCCTTGTGGTGGCCTCGTGTCTCTTTCGGACTACTTTTAATTTTCCTAATTTTTTAATAATCCAAAATGGAGAAATATTGCTATTAGAACAGTTTTGGAGTCGGTTTAATTACCGTACCACATAGCTATTCCTTTTCAGAGTCTGAAACATTCTGGAAAGTGTCCCTTATGTACCCCTCCGGTGTTACAGTATTAATTATATTGGTCTCAATATTTATGGGATTACCTGAAATATAATGTTTGATTCTTTGACCGTTTACCACCTTCGGATTTGTGCCTTCGACGTTGTTGATTTTTATGGCACCGGAACGATAGACCTCCTCGATGATGTAAGGACCTTCCCATTTAGAGAGAAGTTTTCCTGCAAAAAATCTTAAACGGGATTTGTATAGCAAAACATGATCACCTACATTAGACTCACGCTTTTGTATCCTTTTATCATGCCATCTTTTAACTTTTCTTTAAACAACTTGGCATTATCATAGGCTTGGGTTCTCCATTCATCAAGTGAGCTAATGTCAAATAACCTCTTCTCACTGGCAAGTTTGAAATCATAATTGAGATCCTTAATAGCCCAATATGCCTTATGTTCTAGTTCAAGAGGTAAGTGACATGCTTTTCCATAAACCATTTTATACGGTGACATACCCATAGAATTCTTATAAGCATTTCTATAAGCCCATAATGCATCATCAAGTTTCTTAGACCAATTCTTTCTAGATATATTAACAGTCTTTTGCAAAATTAATTTAATCTCTCTATTTCTCAATTCTACTTGACCACTAGACTGAGGATGATATGGAGATGCAATTCTATGGTTGACATCATATTTAGCAAGCATTTTACGGAAAGCACCATGAATAAAATGTGAACCACCATCAGTCTTAAATATCTAGGGACTCCAAACCTCGGAAAAATAACTTCTTTAAGCATCCTAATAGAAGTGTTATGATCAACACTACTAGTTGGAATAGCTTCTACCCACTTAGTAACATAATCAACAACAACTAAAATATGTGTATACCCATTAGAGGAAGGAAAAGGTTCCATATAATCAAAGCCCCAAACATCAAATGGTTCAATAACAAGTGAATAGTTCATAGGAATTTCCTGACGTCTACTAATATTACTAATTCTCTGGCATTCATCACAAGACAAGACAAATTTACGAGCATTCTTGAAGAGAGTAGGCCAATAAAAACCAGATTGCAATACCTTATGCGCAGTTATGTCTCTAGCGTGGTGTCCTCCATAAGACTCGAAGTGGCACTTGCGTAGGATCTGTTCCTGTTCATGCTCAGGTACACAACGTCTAATAACACCATCTACTCCTTCTTTATTAAGATGTGGGTCATCCCAGAAGTAATGTCTTAAATCATAGAAAAACTTTTCTTTTGCTGGTATATGTGAAATTAGGTGGTATAAATTTAGCAACAATATAATTAGCATAATCAGCATACCATGGAGTATTACGAGAAGCATTTATGACAGCTAATTGTTCATCAGGAAAGCTATCATCAATAGGTAGTGGGTCATCGAGAATATTTTCATACCTAGACAAGTTGTCTGCAACGGGGTTCTCAGCTCCCTTTCTATCAATAATATTCAAATCAAATTCTTGTAGCAAGAGAACCCATCTAATAAGTCTAGGTTTAACATCTTTCTTTTCCATAAGATATTTAATAGCAGCATGATCAGTGTGAACAGTTAATTTTGAATCAACAATATAAGATCTGAACTTATCACAAGCAAAAACAACCGCTAAAAATTCTTTTTCAATAGTGGCATAATTTCTCTGGGCACTGTCTAGAGTTTTACTAGCATAATAGATAACATTCAGTTTCTTATCAACTCTTTGTCCTAGAACGACACCAACAACATAATCACTAGCATCACACACAATTTCAAAGGGTAAGTTCCAATCAGGTGGCTGAACAATAGGAGCAGAGATCAGGGCTTTCCTAAGTATTTCAAATGCTTCTACACAATCATCATCAAAAACAAAAGGAACATCTTTTTGTAAGAGATTAGTGAGAGGCCTAGAAATTTTAGAGAAGTCTTTAATAAACCTCCTATAGAAACCAGCATGACCAAGGAAACTTCTTATACCTTTGATATCTTTAGGACACTGCATCTTTTCAATAGCATCTACTTTAGCTTTATCAACTTCAATACCTCTTTCAGAAATTTTATGTCCAGGACAATACCTTCATTAACCATAAAGTGGCACTTTCCCAATTCAAGACAAGATTAGTTTCCTCACATGTTTGCAAAACTCGATGAAGGTTGCTTAAGCAATCATCAAAAGAAGTTCCGTAAACGGAGAAATCATCCATGAAAACCTCAAAATCTTTTCACAAAAATTAGAGAATATAGCAGTCATACATCTTTGAAAGGTAGCAGGTGCATTGCATAAACCAAAAGGCATACGTCTATAAGCAAAGGTACCGAAAGGGCAAGTAAAAGTGGTTTTCTCTTGATCATCTTTTGACAAAGGTATTTGAGAGAAACCAGAATAACCATCTAGAAAGAAAAAATGAGTATGCTTGGATAGTCTTTCTAGCATTTGATCAATAAAAGGTAGAGGGTAATGATATTTTCTAGTAGCTTTATTCAATTTGAGAAAATCAATTACCATTCTATAACATGTAACAATTCTTTGTGTAATCAATTCATTCTTATCATTAGGAACAATAGTAATTCCTCCCTTCATAGGGACACAATGAACAGGGCTTACCCATTGACTATCGGCAATAGGATAAATTATACCTGCCTCCAGAAGCTTTAGTATTTCATTTCTTACCACTTCTTTCATCTTAGGATTTAACCGTCGTTGGTGATCAACAATTGGTTTAGCATCTTTCTCCAATTTTATTTTGTGCTGACATAGTGTGGGACTAATGCCCTTAAGATCATCAAGAGTATATCCAATAGCAGCACGGTGCTTCTTCAGAGTTTTCAATAATTTCTTTTCTTCATGCTCTGAAAGGTTAGCACTAATAATAACATGATATATCTTCTTTTCATCAAGATAAGCCTATTTCAGAGTATCAGGTAATTGTTTAAGCTCAAACACGGGATCACCCTTGGGTGGAGGAGGATCTCCAACGATTTCAACAGGAAAATTGTGTTTCAAAATAGGCCCTTGATTAAAGAATACATCATCTATTTCCCTTCTTTCATTGATAAACATATCATTGTCATGGTCTAGCAAATATTGTTCTAAAGGATCAGCAGGAGGCACGGCAATAGAAGCAAGACCAATAATTTCATCCTTACTAGGCAATTCTTTATCATGGGGTTGTCTACGAAATTTAGAGAAATTAAAATCATGAGACATATCCTCTAAACCAACAATAACAATATCTTTCTCGCAGTCTATCTTAGCATTAATAGTATTCAAGAAAGGTCTACCAAATATAATGGGACAAAAATTATCTTGTGGGGAACCAAGAACAAGAAAATCAGTAGGGTATTTTATTTTCCCACACAAGACTTCAACATCTCTAACAATCCCAATTGGTGGTATAGTATCTCTATTGTCAAGCTTAATAGTAACATCAATATCTTCTATCTCAGCAGGTGCAATATCCTTCATAATTTCTTCATACAAGGTATAAGGAATTGCACTCACACTAGCACCCACATCACATAAGCCATGATAACAATGACCTCCTATTTTAACAGAAACAACAGGCATGCCAACGACAAGTCTATGTTTATCTTTCATATCGGGTTTAACAATTCTAGCAGCTTCATCACAGAAATAAATAACATGCCCATCAATATTATCAACCAAGAGATCTTTAACCATAGCAATACTAGGTTCAACTTTAATTTGCTCAGGGGGTGTAGGTGTTCTAGTATAACTCTTACGAAACACAGTTGAAGCTTTAGCATGATCCTTTATTCTAACAGGAAAAAGTGGTTTCTTAATATAAGCAGTAGGAACAATAGGTTCAACATTGTAAGTAATAGTTTCTTCTTCAACTTTAATAGGTTCTACTACTTTAACTTCAATGGGAGGATGATATTTAAGCAACTTCTCCTTAGGGAGATCAATATGAGTAGCAAAATAATCTCAGGAAGAAGCTACTATCTCAGCATCAAGTCCATATTTAGTGCTAAAATCATGAAAAGCATCAGTATCCATAAAATATTTAACACAATCAAACTTAAGGTTTATACGACTCTTTACCTTCGCCCAGCTCCCAATCTTCGTAGTTATGCTTAATTCTTTCCAATAAATCCCATTTGAATTCAATATCCTTCTTCATATAGGAACCTCAGATAAGAAGTATCGAGCATGGATCGATCATTATGAGAAAGCCGAGCATAATTTTTTTGAATAATAATTTCTCTTGAGAGCTCATGATTGGGGCATGAATATAATATTGACTTAAGCCTCCCCCAAGCTTGAGCGATACTTTCTCCTTCACGAGGCCAAAAATTACATGTATAATTCCAATCACGATGAACCAGATGCATAGGGTAAAACTTCTAATGAAATTCCAATTTCAATCGGTTGTAGTTCCATGATCCAATATCATCACATAGCCTATACCATGTCAATGCCTTTCCCTTCAAATATAAAGGGAAGACCTTCTTCTTGACAACATCCTTGGGCATACCTTCAAGCTTAAATAATCCACAAACTTCATCCACATAGATTAGGTGCATATCAGGATGTAATGTTCCATCTCCTGCATAAGGATTAGCTAGCAGTTTATCTATCATACCTGAAGGAATTTCATAATAAATATTTTCAGTAGGTGCAGTAGGTTGAGGAGCAACTCTTTGCTCTTCCGGTCAAGGTGAAGATACCACAAACAAGCCCCTCAAAGGATTATTTTCCATAGTAATAAGTGACAGTAAATTTCAGCACACTATATAATGTTTCCTTACCAAATTCCACTTACCAAAGGCGCTTCACTCCCTGGCAACGGCGCCAGAAAAGAGTCTTGATGACCCACAAGTATAGGGAATCTATCGTAGTCCTTTCGATAAGTAAGAGTGTCTAACCCAACGAGGAGCAGAAGGAAATGACAAGCGGGTTTCAGCAAGGTATTCTCTGCAAGCACTGAAATTATCGGTAACAGATAGTTGTGTGATAAGATAATTCGTAATGGGTAACAAGTAACAAAAGTAAATAAGGTGCAGCAAGGTGTCCCAATCCTTTTTGTAGCAAAGGAAAATCCTGGATGAACTCTTATATAAAGCAAAGTGCTCCCGAGGACACATGTGAATTGTTGTCAAGTTAGTTTTCATCATGCTCATATGATTCGCGTTCGTTACTTTGATAATTTGATATGTGGGTGGACTGGTGCTTGGGTGCTGCCCTTCCTTGGACAAGACTCCCACTTATGATTAACCCCTCTCGCAAGCATCCGCAACTACAAAAGAAGAATTAAGATAAACCTAACCATAGCATGAAACATATGGATCCAAATCAGCCCCTTACGAAGCAACACATAAACTAGGGTTTAAGCTTCTATCACTCTAGCAACCCATCATCTACTTATTACTTCCCAATGCCTTCCCCTAGGCCCAAACAATGGTGAAGTGTCATGTAGTCGATGTTCACATAGCACCACTAGAGGAAAGACACCATACATCTCATCAAAATATCGAGCGAATACTAAATTCACATGATTACTAATAAGAAGACTTCTCCCATGTCCTCAAGAACAAACGTAACTACTCACACAACATATTCATGTTCATAATCAGAGGAGTATTAATTATCATTAAGGATATGAACATATGGTCTTCCACCGAATAAACCAACTAGAATCAACTACAAGGAGTAATCAACACTACTAGCAACCCACAGGTACCAATCTGAGGTTTTGAGACCAAGATCGAATACAAGATATGAACTAGGGTTTGAGAGGAGATGGTGCTGGTGAAGATGCTGATGGAGATTGACCCGGAGGGATGTTTCCCCGGCAGAGCAGCTCCGCCGGAGCCCTAGATTGGTTCTGGCCAGGTTCCGCCTCGAGACGGCGGGGCTTCGTCCCGAAAGCTTCCTTCTGATTTTTTTTCCAGGTCAAAACACACCATATAGCAGAAGATGGGCGTCGGAGGCCTGCCAGGGCCCACAAGGACGGGGGGGGGGGGGCACGCCCAGGGGAGTAGGGTGCGCCCTCCACCCTTGTGGCTGGCTGGTGGCCCCCCTCTGGTGCTATCTTCGCCCAATATTTTTATATATTCCAAAAACATGCTCCGTGAAGTTTCAGGACTTTTGGAGTTGTGCAGAATAGGTCTCTAATACTTTCTCCTTTTTTAGTCCAGAATTCCAGCTGCCGGCATTCTCCCTCTTCATGTAAACCTTATAAAATAAGGGAGAAAAGGCATAAGTATTGTGATTTTTAATGTGTAATAAAAGCGCATAATACAATAAATATCAATATAAAAGCATAATGCAAAATGGACGTATCAAGTGTCTCTCTGTGTGCCCTACTAGATCATCAGGACCAGGTCCCGCCTCGTCTGTGCGTTGCCCGGATCATACACCTAGAGCATCAGAAACCAACAGAAACATATCCCAAGAGTCTGATCAACCGAACCAGGTCCCGAATCTTCTGGGCTTGCCCGGATCATCCGGACACAGTCCCGGATGATCTGGATAGGGGTCCAGGAACCAAAAGAAACTTGCGGCTCGAGCCAAATCTAACGTATGGGCTTCCAGATCATTCCTGGATCGTCCGGAAGAAGTGGCGGATCATCCGACTGTCTCTCAGTACTTCCCCTACACAAAATTCATCTGGTGTTCCTTCCGGACATCCAGACTCCCTGTTATTGCATTTTGTTTTCAACCTATCCGGATCATCCCATCCAGATCATCCAGGCATTCACATATCATCTAGGGGGGAGGGGCATCCGGATCATCCAGGAAGCTAAAACAACTGCTGAAAAATGGCTATATTCTCTTGGGGTATAAATAGCTGACCACTATATTCATATCATCCCCAAGAACACAAGTTCTCCCTCTCATACTCACCCGCACTAAATCCTAGACGAGAAGATTTGTGAGAGTTCTTGAGAGTTGTTCCAATCAAAAGAAAGATCTGCTACCTCTCCTTCCTGTGACCAAAGAAAATTGTGGTTTGATGAAGTCTTGAGTGTTTCCCCTTCGATCCTATTACTCTTGGAGGTTGGAGAATCATAGGTGGTAGGAGTTCTTCTATGAGGAATCAAGCATTGTGATTGCCCCCGGAAAGTTTGTGAAGGTTTGGAGATCATCTCAAGGTCTACCACTAGTGGTTGAGAAACGCCTTCATGGTGCCGTCTCAAGGGTAGAATAGGGTGAGCCTTCATGGTAACATCCACCTCTTTAATGGTGACTAGTTTTCCTCGAGGGAAGTGAACATTGGTATACATCCTCGTCTCTCGGGGTTGCGGTATCCCTAACCCTAGTGATACGTCTCCAACAAATCTATAATTTATGAAGTATTCATGCCATGTTTATAACAATTTTATATGGTTTTGGTATGATTTTATTAGAACTAACCCGGACTGACGCTGTTTTCAGTAGAACTACTGTGGTGTCGTTTTTTGTGCAGAAATAAAAGTTCTCGGAATGGGCTGCAAATTTACGGTGATTTTTATGGACCAAAGGATACCCTCGAAGCACCGGAGCTAGGCCAGAAGAGTCCCAAGGAGGCCACAAGCCTCCAGGGCGTGCCCTGAGGGCTTTTGGGCCCCTCGGGCACCCTCCTGACTTGTTTCCGATGCCAAAAATTCTTATAATTATAGAAAACTCCGAAAAGATCCCTAGATCGAAAGTTCCGCCGCTGCAAGCCTCTGTAGCCACGATAAACCAATCGGGAGCCCGTTCTGGCACCCTGTCGGAGGGGGAAATCATCACAGGAGGCCATCTTCATCATACCAGCCTCCATGACGAGGAGGGAGTAGTTCACCCACGGGGCTGAGGGTATGTACCTGTAGCTATGTGTTTGATCTCTCTCTCTCTCTCATGTTCTTGATTTGGCACGATCTTGATGTACCACGAGCTTTGTTACTATAGTTGGATCTTGATAACGCACAAGTATAGGGGATCAATTGTAGCCTCTTTTGATAAGTAAGAGTGTCGAACCCAACGAGGAGCTAAAGGTAGAACAAATATTCCCTCAAGTTCTATCGACCACCGATACAACTCTACGCACGCTTGACGTTCACTTTACCTAGAACAAGTATGAAACTAGAAGTACTTTGCAGGTGTGATATGATAGGTTTGCAAGATAATAAAGAGCACATAAATAAAATCTAGGGGCTGTTTAGATAAATACACAACTAAGTTAGTTTTAGTAGAGAGCTTTTGTCAACAAGAAAGTCATTTGTCCCTAGGCAATCGATAACAAGTACCGGTAATCATTCTTGTAATTTTATATGAGGGAGAGGCATGAGCTAACATACTTTCTCTACTTGGATCATATGCACTTATGATTGGAACTCTAGCAAGCATCCGCAACTACTAAAGATCATTAAGGTCATGAAACCCAACCATAGCATTAAGTATCAAGTCCTCTTTACTCCCATACATCATAGCCCACCTACTCGGGTTTAAGTTTCTATCACTCTCACAACCCACCATAAGCAAACCATGAACATATTGCAACACCCTATAGCGGGGACCCCTCACATTTGCGCGAGACGGAGGGCACCGTAGGACAGCACCATAAATAAAATATATAATCATACCAACCAAGATCACGATTAACCCATAGGACAAAACGGATCTACTCAAACATCATAGGATAACCATAGATAATTGGGAAATAATATATGGAGTTGAGCACCATTTTTAAGTAGAGATTACAGCGGGGGAAAGAGGTGTTACACCGCTGCATAGAGGGGGAGAGAGTTGGTGTTGACGGTAGCAAGATTGTTGATGTAGATCGCCTTCCTGATCGTTGCCCCAGTGGCACTCCGACGCCACCAGAAGAGAGGGGGAGAGAGCCCCCTCCTTCTTCTTCTTCCTTGGCCTCCCCCTAGTTGGGAGGAGGGTTCCCCCTGTGGTCCTTGGTCTCCATGGCGCCGGAGGGGCGGGAGCCCATCCGAGGTTGGATCTCCCTCTTTGTTCTCTTCTGTTTCGCGTTTCCTAGATCTAGGTGAAAACCGTTTCTTATATTCCGGGAGATCCGTAACTCCGATTGCGCTGAGATTTTAACACAATTTTTTCCCGGATATAAGCTTCCTTGTGCCCGAAGTAGAGCTCCAACTGACGTTCGAGGAGGGCAAAACCCACCACCGTGCACCAGCGGCCTCTGGCGCGCCCTGGTGTCTTGTGGGCTGTGTGGGCCTCCGTTTGCGATGATTCCAACTCCCAAAAATCACAAATATTCCAAAATAATTCTCTGTGAAATTTTATTGCATTTGGACTTCGTTTGATATGGATACTCTGCGATACAAAAAACATGCAGAAAACAGGAACTGGCACTGGATCAATAGGTTAGTCCAAATAATCATATAAAAAGTTGCCAAAAACATGTGAAAGTTGAATAATATTGGCATGAAACAATCAAAAATTATAGGTACGACAGAGATGTATCAGCATCCCCAAGCTTAATTCCTGCTCGTCCTCGAGTAGATAAATGATAAAAAAGATAATTTTTGATGTGGAATGCTACCTAGCATAAACTTGATCATATATCTAATCATGGCATGAATATTAAGACATAGGTGATTCAAAGCAATAGTCTATAATTTGACATAAAGACATCAATACTTAGGCATCCCAACAAACAATCATGTCTTTCGAAATATCAACGCTAAAGAAAGCTATCCCTACAAAATCATATAGTCTTGTCATGCTCTGTCTTCTTAACACAAAGTATTTATCATGCACAACCCCGATGACAAGCCGAGCAATTGGTTCATACTTTTTAACACGCTTCAGCTTTTTCAACCCTCACGCAATACATGAGCGCAAGCCATGGATATAGCACTACGGGTGGAATAAAGTATGATGATAGGGGTAAATATAAATAAGACAAAAAAGTAAGAAAGTCTCACACCGACGCGGCTAACCAACGGGCTATGGAGATGCCCATCAATTGATATCATCATGAGGAGTAGGGATTGCCATGCAACGAATGCACTAAGAGCTATAAGTGTACGAAAGCTCAATATGAAAACTAAGTGGGTGTGCATCTAATCCTATAATGAAAAATTCCCACTAGTATATGAAAGTGACAACATAGGAGTCTCTCCATATAAAAAACATGGTGCTACTTTGAAGCAGAAGTGTGGTAAAGGATACTAACAATGCCCGTTCTCTCTTTGTTTATTTCTTTTTTTCATTTTTATTTTTTTCTTTCTTTTTCTTTCTTTTTCTTTCTTTTTTTTCTTTTTTTCTTTTTATATTTTTTCTCTCATTGTCCGGACTCTCATCCCGACTTGTGGGGGAATCATAGTCTCCATCATCCTTTCCTCACTGGGGCACTTCTCTAAAAATGAATAATGATGATCATCACACTTCTATTTACTTATAACTCAAAAGAAAAAAAAATTACAACTCGATACCTATGACAAAGTATGACTCTATATATGAATGCCTCTGGCAATGTACCAGGATGTGCAATGATCTAGCGTAACACGTATGAAAAATGATGAATGGTGGTTGACCTACAACTACTATGTCAGCTATATGATCATGCAAAGCAATATGACAAAGAATGCTCAAGTTATCAAACGGAAGCGGTGGAAGTTACATGACTATATATCTCGGAATGGCCATGGAAAAGCCATAATAGGTAGGTATGGTGGCTGTTTTGAGGAAGATATAATAAGGCTTATGTGTGATAGAGCGTATCATATCACGGGGTTTGGATGCACCTGCGAAGTTTGCACCACGTCTCGATGTGAGAAAGGGCAATGCACGGTACCGTAGAGGCTAGCAAATTGCGGAAAGGTAAGAGTGCGTATAATCCATGGACTCACATTAGTCATAAAGAATTCATATACTTATTGTAACATTTTATTAGCCCTCGAAGCAAAGTATTACTACGCATGCCCCTAGGGGGATAGATTGGTAGGAACAGACCATCGCTCGTACCCGACCGCCACTCATAAGTAAGACAATCAATAATAAATCATGCTCCAAGTTCATAGCATAGCGAGAGACTATACGTGCATGCTTCAGGAGTCACAAACCTTAACACCAATATTCCTACTAAACACAACCATTCACTAGTACCTCCCACATATTACCATCTCTATATCCCAAAACTATTGCAAGGAATCAAACATATCATATTCAGTGATCCACAAGTTCTATGTAGGATTTTATGACTAACCATGCAATTGACCAATTCCTGTTGACTCTCTAAATAGATATAAGTGAAGCATGAGAGTTTAAATCTTTCTACAAAAGACCATGCTCTAACAAATATAAGTTAAGCAAAACAACATTCTTCAAACAAAGGTTTTCCATGTGAAGAGAAATAGGCAATCCAAACTTCAAATGATATAAGTGAAGCACATGAAGCATTCTATAAAGCCACACTCAAAAGATATAAGTGAAGTGCAATGAGCATTCTATAAATAAACCATGGACTATATCATACCAGCATGGTGCATAAAAGAAAAATGGAAAAGCTAAATGCAAAAGATGCTCCAAGATTTGCACATATCATGTGAACGAAACGAAACCGAAAACATACTGATATTTGTTGAAGAAAGATGGGATGCCTTCCGGGGCATCCCAAAGCTTAGACTCTTGAGTCTCCTTGAATATTTACTTGGGGTGCCTTGGTCATCCCCAAGCTTGAGCTCTTGCATCTCCTCCTTCTCCTCATATCGAAACCTCCTCGATCTTTGATCACTTCATCCACACAAAACTCAACAGTAAGTTCGGTAAGATCCGTTAGTATAATAAAACAAATCACTAATCTAAGTACTGCTACAAACCAATTCATATTTTGGTTTTGCATTGTAGCTACTGTAATATAACTTTTTCATGGCTTAATCCACTGATAGAATCGATAGTTTCATCAAAACAAGCAAAAGAATGCATCAAAGCAGAATCTGTCTTAAACAGGACAGTCTGTAGTAATCTGAACATTCACCATACTTCTGGTACTCCAAAAATTCTGAAAAAAATAGAAAAAAAAACAATTTGTATAGAAATACATTGCAAAATGTTTCAGAACCATTTGACATTCCAGTAAAAAAATGTAAAATCGCGCACTACAGCCAAAGTTTCTGTTTTGTACCGCACAAACCAACAAGCAATCTAAACATCCTAAAGGCAAACCTTGGCACATTATTTTTATAATACAATGGAATTGTACAAGGGTATAATTATTTTTGTGATAATCTTCATGAAAAATTCTACATTGTTTCCATGAGCATGAACAGAAGTGTTCAAGGTCGACCCTCACTTCTCCAATGCATAACTTCCTATCGCTTCTCTTTTGTGAAGAAGTTTTAAGTTCCCCTCTATATTTTTTTGTTTTTAAACTTTATAAAAGCACTCAACAGAAATAAATGACTCTCTAAAACTTCCGGGTTGTCTCCCTGGCAGCGCTTTCTTTAAAGCCATTAAGCTAGGCATAAAGTGCTCAAGTAATGAATCCACCCGGATCCCAAGGTATATCAAAGCCAATTTTAATTAACAATGATTTAGCATTTAGTAGTGAGCACAAAGCAACATATATAAAGCAATGACGAAGTCTAACTCTTCCTATGCATCGGCATGTCATACAAGAACAATTCATGCACATCAAGTAAAGGCCAATACATAGCATAAGCAGTTTCTTGCAATTTTGTTATGTTGGAAACATAGAGAGGTGGAGATGTAGTCCCTCTATCATAATAATTGCAAGTAGGAGCAGCAAGCACATGCATATTATATTCATCAAAATCAGCATGTGAAGTAGTAAAAGGCAACCCATCAACATAATCCTTAATAAGAGCAAACTCTCCGATATAGTGTAGTTCGGAGAATTCAAAAAGATAATAGGACTATCGTGTGTTGGTGCAATAGCAACAATTTCATTATTAACATAAGGAACTATAGCAAGTTCATCTCCATAAGCATCATTCATATTGGCATCATGGCCACAAGCATCATCAAAAAGGGATATTTCAAATGAATCAATGGGATCATAGCAATTATCATGGCATTCATCCTTCGGTAAGCACGAAGGGAAATTAAATAATGTATGAGTTGAAGAGTTACTCTCATTAGAAGGTGGGCAGGGAAGGTTTCATTATCATTAAATTCACATGAAAAGGGAAGATGTGGAGCGTTCATCCTAGAGCAACAAGTATAATCATATCTCAAGCATAGCTCCGAAGCATACCAATGCAACATATGAATTTGATCCCATAAAAGTTTTCCCTTTTGAGTCAAGCGATAATCCCTAAAGTATTCACGTTGATCCAACGTTACTCCCATTATATAGTTGAATGGGGTTTTCTCAGGATTATCAAAGTAGTGCATAATATCTTTTATATAACGAGCATGGAGGGTTTTAGCAGGTTCCACATCTCCACGAGTAGCAAGTACCACTAATTTTTTTGGTGTTTCGTGTTCCATATCCATAACTAAAGATAGAGTACAACTTAGAACAAGAAATAAAAACTACTTAGTGATAAAGCAAACAAGCACACACGAGAATATTCATCCCACGCCATTGCTCCCCGGCAACGGTGCCAGAAAAAAGTCTTGATAACCCACAAGTATAGGGGATCAATTGTACCCTCTTTTGATAAGTAAGAGTGTCGAACCCAATGAGGAGCTAAAGGTAGAACAAATATTCCCTCAAGTTCTATCGACCACCGATACAACTCTACGCACGCTTGACGTTCTCTTTACCTAGAACAAGTATGGGAAAAGAAACTAGAAGTACTTTGTAGGTGTGATAGGATAGGTTTGCAAGATAATAAAGAGCACATAAATAAAATCTAGGGGTTGTTTAGATAAAGACACAACTAAGTTAGTTTTAGTAGAGAGCTTTTGTCAACAAGAAAGTTATTTGTCCCTAGGCAATCGATAACAAGTACCAGTAATCATTCTTGTAATTTTATATGAGGGAGAGGCATGAGCTAACATACTTTATATACTTGGATCATATGCACTTATGATTGGAACTCTAGCAAGTATTCACAACTACTAAATATCATTAAGGTCATGAAACCCAACCATAGCATTTAGTATCAAGTCCTCTTTACTCCCATACATCATAGCCCACCTACTCGGGTTTAAGTTTTTGTCACTCTCGCAACCCACCATAAGCAAACCATGAACATATTGCAACACCCTACAGCAGGGCCCCTCACGTTTGCGCGAGATGGAGGGCACTGTAGGACAGCACCATAAATAAAATATATAATCATACCAACCAAGATCACGATTAACCCATAGGACAAAACGGATCTAGTCAAACATCGTAGGATAACCATAGATCATTGGGAAATAATATATGGAGTTAAGCACCATGTTTAAGTATAGATTACAGCGGGGGAAAGTGGTGTTACACAGCTGCATAGAGGGGGAGAGAGTTGGTGTTGACGGTAGCAAGATTGTTGATGTACATCACCGTCCCGATCGTTGCCCCGATGGCACTCCGGCGCCACCGGAAGAGAGGGGGAGAGAGCCCCCCTCCTTCTTCTTATTACTTGGCCTCCCCCCTAGATGGGAGGAGGGTTCCCCCTCTGGTCCTTGGTCTCCATGGCACCAGAGGGGCGGGAGCCCCTCCGAGATTGGATCCCCATCTCTATTCTCTTCTGTTTCACGTTTCCTAGATCTAGCCGAAAACCGTTTCTTATATTCCGGGAGATCCGTAACTCCGATTGCATTGAGATTTTAACACGATTTTTTTTCTGGATATAAGCTTCCTTGTGCCCGAAGTAGAGATCCAACCGACGTTCGAGGAGGGCACTTTCCACCATGGCCCGAGGCCTCTGGCGCCACAGTGTTTTGTGGGCTGTGTGGGCCTCCGTTTGCGGTGATTCCAACTCCCAAAAATCACAAATATTCCAAAATAATTCTCCGTGAAATTTTATTGCATTTGAACTTCATTTGATATGGATACTCTGCGATATAAAAAACATGCAGAAAACAGGAACTGGCAGTGGGCACTAGATCAATAGGTTAGTCCAATAAATCATATAAAAAGTTGCCAAAAACATGTGAAAGTTGAATAATATTGGCATGAAACAATCGAAAATACGACGGAGACGTATCAGATCATATGGTGTTCTTCCCCCTCTACCTTTGTCGGTGGGAAACGACACCTATGGGATCACTGGAATCCCTTCTACGGTTGCGGGGCGTGGGGATCGTGAGAAGAGCGGGACCAGCAGACAACACAAAGGGATTTTACCCATGTTCGGGCCGCAAAGGTGCGTAAAACCCTAGTCCTGCTTTGGTGGATGTATTTAGTGTTCTTGAGCTCTCGAACTAGCTCTAGGTGTTGCGAGGTTCGAAAGAGCCCAATCCTTTCTCTGTGTGCCATGGGCCTCCTTTTATAGGCGAAAGGGGCTGCCACAGCGGCACACAGGAGGTGGAAAGTGTTACAGTGCCGCGAGGTTATCCCTCGTATTATAGGACAGGATGCATTTAATGCATCACTTAGGTGTCCCCTTGCTTTATCGGGGACAGGAGTGAGGCCCGTCCCATCCATCACCACTCCTCCCCGCTTCGACACGCGCCCTGGCCTGCGATGCATGCGGCGCCATGTAGGCGGGCAGGCAGCTGAGGTGGCGCGATGGTGGATCCTCCATGAAGGATTGCATGCCGCCACGCAGGTGCCTGCCTAGCTGGTTGGGTCGGCAGATGCATGTGAACAGCAGCGAAGACTTATCTGGTGCGGGCCTGGCAGTGGTCCAGCCGATGCGCTTTGGCGAGGGCCTTGTCGGGTGGCCCGGCAAGGGTCTTGCCGTGGCACGCTGGCCTCCCCGGCAAGGGTCTTGCCGGGGGTCTTGTGGGTTTCTTCGGTGAGGATGGTTGCCCTCTTATCCTCATTTGATCTTGAGCATTCTATGTCTTCACAAAGATCTGCATGCCACCACGGAGGCGCCTCTCGAGCCCTGTCCCAACGCATTTGCCGAGCGTTGGTGGGCTCAAGGGCGGCTCAATTCGGCCGGCGTGGGCGAGCTGCCCCGGCAAGGGTCTTGCCGGGGCTGCTGAGGCTGCCCCAGCAAGGGTCCTTGCCGGATGAACGTGCTATGCCTATCTGATCTTTGTGGCCTTGGTCCTTGTTGTTGCTTCGTTTGTCCTCGTGGCTTTGGCTTCTCTCCAGCTCCCCTTTCCTGCTATGTCTATGCATGGTCGTGGCGGGAGGCTCTGACTGCCCATGCACAAGTAAAGGGGTCAAAAGTAGAGCCCCTACTTTTGTACACCGACAGGAGCCCCCGGGCCTGGGCCACACATAAGCGCAGCACGTTGTTGGGCCAGGCCCAGAACGGTGCGCGGGTAGTTGGGGGGGGGGGGTATTTTTACCGCGGCCACTGTTCCGTCCGCTGCGCTTCCCCATGACCCGCGTTGAACGCGTGACGTGGGGTCGTGCGCACGCGTATGACGTGGGAGGCATGCGTGGGACAGCGCCCGCACGCATGCGTCGCATCGCAGTTAATGGGAAAGGGGGCGGCCCGTGCCTTCCCCATAAAAAGGAATAACCACGGACGCGCTGCTCACTTTTACCCCTTCCTTGCGCCTTCCTCCAATCTCAGAACCGCCGCCCCCTTCTTCTCGAGCCTCTCTGCTTTCGCCCATCGCCGTCGTGCTTTCGCCGTCCTCTACTTTTTCGCTTCCCGTAGTCGCCATGGCACCCAAGTCCACCAAGAGCAAGGGAGTGGCGAAAGATGCCGGCTTGTCGGAGCAGCCGGAGAGCGAGCTGGTGGCGCGGCGAGCGCAATCCGCCTATTTCCCCTCGACGGCTGGCATGCCCGAGCTTCGGGAGATGTTCAAGTGTTTGTGGGGTGTGAAGACGGGGGAGAGAAGACGGGGCATCTGGCCACGACCGTTGTCCCTGCCAGCGCCGCCCCCTCCCCGCACCGGTACCCCTTCTTCATCGACTATTTCTCTTGCGGGCTCTGTCCCCCCTTCTCTGATTTCTTCAAGGACATCATGCACACCTACGGCTTCCACCTTCTGGATTTTACTCCGAATGCCGTGGCGTGTATGCCCCTCTTCGCCCATATCTGTGAGGGCTTCGTCGGGGTGCACCCCAGCACGGCGCTCTTCCGCCATTACTTCTCCCCTCGGATCCAGGCAGGGGGCGCCATTGCTGGCTGCGTCGCCTGGATCCCGAGGGCCAAGGGGGCGTACCCGGATGGCGCCATGAAGGAGAGGTGGGAAGAATGGCGGGGCCGGTGGTGCTGGATTGAGGAAAAAGACCCGCCAGCGTTCTGCGAGGTTCGCCAGAAGCCGCCGGTTCGTGGCGGCAATTGGGGTGATGTCGACACCGACGACGCGAAGCTCACGATCACCACCACCAGGATTCTCCGGCTTACCCAGGCCGGGCTCACCCTCGAGATGATCGGGGCGGACTTCATCCGCCACGGATTGCCCTCCGCATGACAAGGGAGGCCGGACTGGCTCTACGTGAACGCCGCCGAAATCATGAGGCTTCGTCCCGGCCTCGAGAACAACCTGACGGTGTTGCGGCACGCCCATCTTTGCCAGCGAATCTTCCAACTCGAGGTTGACGACGTGGGCGAGGTCGAGCAGTCCGACAAGCTTGCCAGGGCCGCCGCGAGGGCCGGCAAGGTCGACAAGGAGCCTGTTTTCAAGCTGCCGGCGGGAGTGGTTCCGCTGAGCAACAGCTCTCGTCGGAATGAGATCATCGCCATGATGCCACTCTTCAACGCGCACGGCCTCGACCCGAATTGGCCTGAGCCGGACGAGCTCGCGGTGCAGGAGTTCTTCGACACTCTTCACGAGATGTACATCACCGACGAGCCGCGGCTCATCCAGGACACCTCCCCGGCGGAGCTGGACTATATTGCCGCCAGGGTGGAGGAGGCGAGGCTTGCCGAGGAGGAGGCAAGGCTCGTCAAGGAGGCCGGCAGCGCCGGCGGCGTGGTGGACAAGGCCGCGGCGGAGGCGGAGGAGGTGGAGCTCGCCCGGTGGGCAGCAACCGCTGGGGAGGCCAGCGGTGTCGACACCGGGGCTCCCCTCGTCGAGGATGCCGCCGACGGGTCGTCGTCGGAGGAGGGCGAGGAGGGGAGGACCGCAACCACCGACCTTCCGACCACCGGAAGGAGGTGGGTCCTGCGGAGGGCCACCTCCGGCGAGCCGGTCCGCCTCGACCGGGCTGTGCAGCTGCGGCAAGCCCAGGAGGCGCCCGTGCGCCAGACGAGGGCGATGGTGGCAAAGAAAACGGGGAAAACCGTGGCGTCGAAGAAGAGGACGCCTGCTTCTTCGTCGTCCAAGCGTGCCCGGACGCCATTGCCTCCCCCCTCGCCGGCAAACATCGGTGCAGGGATTGGGGGTGACTTGTTTGACTTCGGGCCTCTCAGCCCGGAGAGAGAGCTCGGGCCTCTCAGCCCGGAGCGAAAGAGGAAAGCAACAGAGGAGGAGGAGGAAGAGAACGAAGAGTAAGCCTCTGCTTTCCTTCCTCATTCCTTGCACCCCCCTTGACGGCGTTGCTTACCTGTCTTCATCTTGCAGGGATGTGGAGATTCTGGCCCGGAGGATCGAGAGGGCCAGGGTTTCGGCGAGCGGCCAGCCCCCGGCAGGTACCTCCAGTACGCCACTGATGGTGTCGAGCAGTCCGGAGAGCAGCCCCCGGCCCAGCCCCCAGCATGAGTCCACCACCCACCCTCAATCAACATGTGTCACGCGTGATGCTTCAGTGTTAACCGTGCCGTGGATGCAGGAGAGGAGCGGCACCAAGGGGAGCCACAGGGGGCTTCTCCGATCGTGCCGCCCCCGTCGACTACACCGCCCCAAGGGGCGTCCCCGGCAAGGACACCAAGCACCGAGGTTGTGCACATGGAGGAGGGGGAGGGGAACGCAGGCGCCGGTGGCTTTGCCTCGACGCCAGACCTTGGCGGAGAAGGGGCTTCCGCCTCTCGGCCCGGCACGGGCAAACCACTCGCTCTCCACTTTCGCTTGCGTTCTTCATTTTCCCTTATTGACCTCGACCTTGGCTCCGCACTATCTCTTTCGTGGCATCCAGACTTCTCCTTAGAGGACGTAGACGCCACCATCAAGGATGTTGCCGCGGATGCCGCGGCGGAGGCGGAGAAGATCGCTGCTGAGGAGGTAGCCAGGGGCGCCGCCGAGGATGCCGCCAAGGGGCCCGCCGAGGAGCCCGGCAAGGGCCTGCCGAGTGAGCCGGCAAGGCCACTGCCGAGGAGGGGGCGTTTGATGGCCTGCCCTCCTCCTCCGCTGCCTCGGGCTCTGGCAGGTACCTGAGGGTCAGCGACGATCTCTTCGTCCATCTTCTTGGCGCGTCGAGCACCAGGGCTCCCTTTGAGGGAGAGGTGTTCGACGAGGAGGCGCTTGCCACCGCCAGGCTTGAGGTTGTTGACGAGCCAGGCGTTGGTGGCGCTGGCTCCCAGGAGGAGAAGCTGCTCCAGGCCATGGGTGCCAGCTTCCGGAAGCTCAAGGCGCTTCGCCGCGCTCGCCTGGACAAGGCCAAGTCCAGGACGGCGGTGGTGGAGAGGATGGAGGAGGACTTTGGGGGGCGCGTCACCGAGGCGCAGGACTGGTTCCGCCAGGCTCAGGACGAGCTGAAGGCCGCCCAGGGTGAGCTGGCCAACCGTGAGGTGGAGCTCGCCCTGAAGCTGGCCGGCATCAAGAAGGCCTGTGAGACGGCGAAGAGGCTGGCCGATGAAGCCGAGCCGTCCGGTCCCAGCCACAGGCCGCCTCAAGACCTGTGGAGGAGGACCTTGCCGAGCGCGAGGAGAAACTTGCCACCATGCTCCACGACAAGGACGAAGAGGTGGACAAGCTCGTCCTGCAGCGGACCCAAGAGCTGGAGCGGAGGCATCAGGAGGCACTCAACGCCCTGGCTCAGGCCCATGCCGGCAAGGTGAAGGAGCTGGAGGAGCAAGCTCAAATCGCCCTGTGAGAAACACACGCTCAATGGTGCTCTGACGGTGGCGCAGGGTGAGGTCATCAGCAAGTCTGGAGAGCTCTCCGAGGCCAACGCCTCCATCACAGATCTCAAGCTGAAGCTGGGAGAGCTCGAGGAGACGCTGTCGGGGGCCATGACCAGGGAAGGGATCCTGGCCAAGGAGTTGGAGACGCAGAAGCAGCTGCTGAAGAACGAGACCGCCAACCTCAAGGACTACAAGGCGGGCGAGAAACGCTGGCTCGGGCGCCTTGCCGCTGTCGCAAACTCGGCCGCCGATCAACTGGGCATCATGGGGATGCCGGAGATAGGGTACGCCCCAGGGGCGAACCTGAGTCCCAACGCCAACTTGACCATATACTTTGAGAAGGTCATCGACGCCCTGAAGCGGCTTCACTCCAACCGGGCGGCCTCCCTGGCCGAGGACTCCCGGATACTCTGCCGGGGGACCATGACCAGGGTGCTCACCAAGATTGCGACTGGCACCCAAACCTCGACTTGAGTTGTCTTTGAAGAGCTTGCGGAGGATGCCGACATCGCGCGCTCAATGAGCGTATCCAGCCCATCCTCAGCCGCATCGACAAAATCAAGAGGGTTGAGGGCCAGCGCCGGGACTAGGCATCCGGTTCTCCGTCGCCGCTGCGGGTTCGTGACCAAGACAAAGCTATCTTTAGTTAGAACCGCGGCGGCAATTTGTGTAATATAACTCTGTAATGCCCCTGAAACTTATGCATGTTATTTTCTTGTTCAATTTTCCTTTTTATGTCCACCCCACGTCAACTGGGTAAGCTTGCTGGCACGTAAACCCAGGGCAGCGTTTTGAGGACGGATCCTCATTAGCCTTCCGGGTGTGCTTGTTACCGGGCAAAGCACCTTATCGCCCTTGGCGCGGCCGCTCGATCTGTCGAGCTTGACTCGAGTCAGAACCGAGAGCGTTGCTGATGGCGAAAGGCTACCCTGCCGCTCTTGACGCGGCCGTTTGAACTGTTGAGCGGACTCGAAACAGAACAAAGGTGTTGCCGATCGCAGGAGGGCCCCTCTGCGTACAGGCTTCCCATATATAGGCCGAACCGTCAAGGATAATAACCTCATGTTTAAAGAGAAGAACTTAAAGTTCAGCATGACTTAGCTCTCTTGTCGCCACCTGGGTGTCTTCCGAGCCACGGGCAGCGCTGCCTCCTTGGCCGCCTTCTCCGCAGGGGCCGGGGCGATGAAGAACAGCTAGGTCGACTGCTGGACCAGATTCTCACAACTGCGCTCCCCTACCTGGCGCGCCAAAGATGTCAGTGGGAAACGACACCTATGGGATCACTGGAATCCCTTCTACGGTTGCGGGGCGCGGGGATCGTGAGAAGAGCGGGCGGGACCAGCAGACAACACAAAGGGATTTTACCCAGGTTCGGGCCGCAAAGGTGCGTAAAACCCTAGTCCTGCTTTGGTGGATGTATTTAGTGTTCTCGAGCTCTCGAACTAGCTCTAGGTGCTGCGAGGTTCGAAAGAGCCCAATCCTTTCTCTGTGTGCCATGGGCCTCCTTTTATAGGCGAAAGGGGCTGCCACAGCGGCACACAGGAGGTGGAAAGTGTTACATGCAGCGAGGTTATCCCTCAGACATAAAGACAAGATGCATTTAATGCATCGCTTAGGTGTCCCCTTGCTTTATCGGGGACGGGAGCGAGGCCCGTCCCATCCATCGCCGCTCCTCCCCGCTTCGACACGCGCCCTGGCTTGCGATGCATGCAGCGCCATGTAGGCGGGCACGCAACTGAGGTGGCGCGATGGTGGAGCCTCCATGAAGGATTGCATGCTGCCACGCAGGTGCCTGCCTAGCTGGTTGAGTCGGCAGCTGTAGGGCCTTGAAGTATGTCTAGAGGGGGGGGGGTGATTAGACTACTTGACCAATTAAAAACTTAACCTTTTCCCAATTTTAGACTTGGCAGATTTTAGCTATCTTTAAGCAAGTCAAGCAATCTTCACGCAACTCAAGCAAGCATGCAAAGAGTATATAGGCAGCGGAAAATAAAGCATGCAACTTGCAAGAATGTAAAGGGAAGGGTTTGGAGGATTCAAACGCAATTGGAGACACGGATGTTTTTGTCGTGGTTCCGATAGGTGGTGCTATCGTACCTCCACGTTGATGGAGACTTCAACCCACGAAGGGTAACGGTTATGAAGTCCATGGAGGGCTCCACCCACGAAGGGTCGACGAAGAAGCAACCTTGTCTATCCCACCATGGCCGTCGCCCACGAAGGACTTGCCTCACTAGCGGTAGATCTTCACAGTAAGGCGATCTCCTTGCCCTTAAAAACTCCTTCGTTCAACTCCACAATCTTGTCGGAGGCTCCCAAGTGACACCTAGCCAATCTAGGAGACACAACTCTCCAAGAAGTAACAAATGGTGTGTTGATGATGAACTCCTTGCTCTTGTGCTTCAAATGATAGTCTCCCCAACACTCAACTCTCTCTCACAGGATTTGGATTTGGTGGAAAGAAGATTTGAGTGGAAAGCAACTTGGGAAAGGCTAGAGATCAAGATTCATATGGTTGGAATGGAATATCTTGGCCTCAACACATGAGTAGGTGGTTCTCTCTACAGGCTGGTAAGTTGGAAGTGTAGGTTTGTTCGATCGCTCTCTCCACGAATGAAGAGGAGGTGGAGGGGTATATATAGCCTCCACACAAAATCTAACTGCTACACACAATTTACCAAACTCGGTGGGACTGAATCATAAAACTCGGTCGACCGATTTAGTAAACCTAGTGACCGTTAGGGTTTTCATTGGGACTGACATGCAACTCGGTAGGACCGATATGGTTAGGGTTAGGGCATAACGTAATCTCGGTGAGACCGATTACACAAACTCGATGAGACCGATTTTGGTAATTAGCTAACCAGAGAGTTGGTCAGGTAAACTCGGTGGGACCGATTTGCTCTTTTCGGTGAGACCGAAATGTTACAAAAGGGAAATGGAGAGTTTACATTGCAATCTCGGTGGGACCGATCACTCACTTGGTTAGACCGAAGCGTTATGAAGGGAAACCGAGAGATTACAATCCCATCTCGGTGAGACCGAGATCCCTATCGGTGAGACCGATTTGCCTAGGTTTTGTGGCGATGGCTATGACATCCGAACTCGGTGGCGCGGATAGAAAGAATCGGTAGGACTGAGTTTGACTTTAGGTTTAGGTCATATGTGGATGTGAGAAAGTAGTGGAGGGTTTTGGAGCATATCACTAAGCACATGAAGCAAAAGGCTCATTAAGCAACACCTCATCCCTCCTTGATAGTATTGGCTTTTCCTATAGACTCAATGTGATCTTGGATCACTAAAATGTAAAATGTAGAGTCTTGAGCTTTTGAGCTTGAGCCAATCCTTTGTCCTTGATATTTTGAGGGATCCACTTTCATCATCCATGCCATGCCATTCATTGAGCTTTCTTGAAATATTTGTCTTGGAATAGCATTAGCTCAATGAGCTATATGTTGTTATGAATTACCAAAACCACCTAGGGATAGTTGCACTTTCAGCAGCTGCATGCGAATGGCGGCGAAGACTTATCTGGTGCAGGCCTGGCAGTGGTCCAGCCGGTGCGCTTTGGCGAGGGCCTTGTCGGGCGGCCCGGCAAGGGTCTTGCCGGGTGGCCCGACAAGGGTCTTGTCGTGGCACACTGGCCTCCCCGGCAAGGGTCTTGCCAAGGGTCTTGTGGGTTTCTTCGGTGAGGATGGTTGCTCTCTTATCCTCATTTGATCTTGAGCATTCTATGTCTTCACAAAGATCTACATGCCACCACGGAGGTGCCTCCCGAGCCCTGTCCCAACGCATTTGCCGAGCGTTGGTGGGCTCAAGCGGCTCACCTCGGCCGGCGTGGGCGAGCTGCCCCGGCAAGGGTCTTGCCGGGGCTGCTGAGGCTGCCCCAGCAGGAACCTGCTATGCCTATCTGATCTGTGTGGCCTTGGTCCTTGTTGTTGCTTCATTTTTCCTCATGGCTTTGGCTTCTCTCCAGCTCCCCTTTCCTGCTATGTCTATGCGTGGCCGTGGCGGGAGGCTCTGACTGCCCGTGCACAAGTAAAGGGGTCAAAAGCAGAGCCCCTACTTTTGTACACCGACAACCTTCTTGTGATGAATTGTGTCTTGCTCTTTGAGGTTTCATTATGTTGGATTGAGTATTGGATTTGAGAACACTTGATGTATGTCTTGCAATGGGATATCTGTGGTGACAATGTGATGTTCTATTGATTCACTTGATGTATGTTTTGGCACTCAACTCGCGAATTCCTGAGGTGACATTGGGGTAATCTATGCATAGGGGTTGATGCACGTTTTCGTCCTACATTCTCCAAATCTGAAGGTCGCTCCAAGCGCAAACATGATCCCAATGCAAAGTGAAAGAGTGCACCGAAGAAGAGGTCAGCTGAACCAACTGATAAAAATGCCGAAAGTAATCCTTCCGATAAAGATGATCCTCCACTCATAAAGGATGAAGTTGAAGCTACTCTTAGCGAGCAACTGAACATCACAACTTCAACGGTGCTGCCTGATCTTCGGGTTCGTAAAGTTCCAATCGCACCACCGAAGAAGATTGTTGTTAGAAAAACTCCTCCTACCACTGTCACCATGAAAGATCATGTAGACAGAACTCCTCAAACACATGCTATCAACTTGAAGGATTTGGTAGTTGATGCCCCTGTCAGCACTACTAAGCCAGGCGAACAAATTCCCAAGCCGAAAGCAAAGAAAATCAAGGCACCTACCACCGAGCCAAGTGCTCCTTAAGACACTGCTCCGAAGGAAAAGGCTGCTAAATTTGCTCCCACTCTGACTCAGCCGTTGGCTTCAAAACCTCCTTCCGAGCAAGTTCATATGCCATCTGTTCCAGTTGCCAAGTCTGATGCACCTCACTATTGCAATCATGTGTTCATCATGGAACAGATTGATAAATTTTTGGACAATCCTTTCGAGGTGAAGTGGCCTCTTTTGCCTATCCCTCCTGAAGTCATCTCACAAGTCAATTGAAATCAAAACTCTCACTGCCGAACTCAATGACCTGGATGGTCGAATGAAAACTACTTCTTCCAAGTTTGTTATTCGACAACTCGAAGACTTCTATAAGGATATCAATCGTGCTTTGACTCTTATCCACAACATAAGGTTGCGTTTTCAAACAGATCTCGATGAAATTGTTTGCAAGATCTGTGATGAGCACCAAGCACAAGTCACTAGGTATAATGATATAGTCAAGGGTCATATCGACCAAACTTCTCAGCAAACGGAGAGGCAACAAAAGAGAACTGCAAAGAAAAATATACCTCATGCTTCGACTGAAAAGTCACCTGATCGCCCAGAGACTATGGCTCAAAAAGAAAAGTCTCCAGAGCCAGCTATTCCATCACAACCCCTAGTCAAAGTCTCAGATGCTCCTCACTCGCCAAGGCCAACAGAACCAGTGCCTGTGGCCTCCCTTGTTCATGATGATGTTCCTTCTGAGCCACATGTTTTAGATGAAGGTGAAATCCCTCAGTCCGAGCCCCAAGCTTCTACGACTCGTGTAGAACTAAGAGTTTTGATGCCTCAAACTTATCAACAACCATAGGTTCCCGAGGAACAACCTCCACCTGCTCCAGTACCTGATTCAGGCTCAGTGCCTACCGAGAAAGAATCTGCTCAGTTGCCAACTGCCTCTGCGGCTCCCACTATTGTGCCACCAGCTCTGTCACCACTAAGGTTATCCATTGACACAACGATCAGAATGCAGGATGTTGGTCCATCCGAACTAAAATCTATTTCTGCTCATTGTACCGACTCCATTGTGTATGACGATGAAGTTCTGTCAGTTGAATAAGAACTCAAGTGTCCATTCCCTCATGAAGAACTGCCTTTGTTTTCATTAGGAGAAGGCGCCAAAGGTCCTAATTTCAATCGGAATGCACATCCCCAATTCTTTCAAGAAAGTCCATATGCAGGGCCGCGCACTTCTAAATCGCCTTGTTTCTGGACAAGAGAACATGCCATCTATTATTCTTGGGTCCTCTATGAGAGCAGAAAGATATTTCCCCATGAATTTCCAAACATCCGTGCTATACAAAATATTGGATGTTTCAATCAAGTGCTGCAAGATCTGGATGATTTTTGCCTCACCAAAGTACTCGAGTTTGAGCATCCTTTGGAATAGAGGGATTGTACTTCAGTTCTATGCCACCTTGTATATCACTGGTGATGAATCTTACAGTTCCAAATGGATCATGGAATGGATGACCGAAGGAAAACACATCAAGTGCACTGCAACATATTTTGTCTCGTACCTCCATTTCCCTCGCTTTGGGCACGGTGAACATGAAATTCAGGTGCACAACATTGAAGTTTTTCGATGCACTATGGATCAGGATTCATGACTATATTGGTCCTCCCCTGCCTGAGCACTTGACCTTTGAGAATCAGACTCTTTATCACATGCTCACATACACCATCTGCCCTCTGGTCGGAATGAATTCATATAGGTCCATTTATGATGTTCTTCAGAATGCCATATATGCAATCTCCAAGCGTTATATCTTCGATGTTGAAGATATGTTCTTGCGCATTCTGAAGGATTCTGCTCAACAACCCTTCTGCGTCAACGTCTTTGCGCCATGGATCCAGAAAATTGTTGATCATGTTATGCACACTGAATATCTGGCAAAGGAAAGTCACAACTGTTTCATACCTCTTGTTCATGACACACTGCAAGTTATGGAATATATTTCTTCAGGAAAGTCGCCCGTGTCAAGCCCTCATGACTATCACAAACAATTCGATAGGCCAAGTCTCCCTCAGGGCGACCGAAATTTTACGCCTCAACCTCCATCGCAACTCGAAGTTAGTTTGCGTACACAACAATTGATGTTGCAGCACATGGCCGAGGATCAAAGAGAAAAAGAACACCTCGCCGCCGAGCTAAATGCAATCAACAATCGAACCAAGATCATGCATATGATTGCGGATGAGAACACGAAAAGGCTCTGGAAATTGCTTGGCAAGTTATTTATCGAGAAACAACTCCGGAATGTTAGTCTTAAAGAATTATATGATTACATTGATAAAGGCTTCTCTATTGAAGATTTCCAAGATCAAAGTACTCCTTCGTTGCCTGATCGTGAACCAGCTATTGATCTTTTGCATCTCAAACTCCGTGAATTGATCGAAGAATCTTAAGCCACCTCACCAATAGATAAGCCTACCGAAGGCAATGTGCTCTCCCGTGGTCCTCATGTGGCAGACCCCAATAGGCCCTCGTCTTCTTAGCATCAAGTTGTCATTCCCGAAGGAAAATCAACTATCGCGAAGCCAAGATGATCCAAATCACTTCAAGTAGAACTCTCCTCAAGCTTCTTTGGGAGATGCCATCGAGTGATTCAAGATTCGCTTTTGCACTCATTGTTATTCGTCACCTTTTTACACTAGTTGACAAAAGGGAGAATTACATCGAGTCTCAATAGATTTGCTTTTTGTGTTTCTTTGGTTTGGTTTCGTAATGCGTTTGAAACTTCAATGTTAAGACTATCAGTGCTAAGTTGTATGACTTCCATCCTGTAAGGTTAATAACCCCGCCTGCTGCACCATTTCTCTCGAAGCATTTGTTTTGCAGGTGGAATTATTATCAGAAGTTATGATTGATTGCACTACAATATCGATGGATTATATGTCATCACCGCGAATCAATATCTCGAATGATTGAAATATCCTCTGTATAATTCATACTTGCAGGAGAATTTATCTCATATTTGTTACCCTGCATACATCTAGGGCGAGTCTATTTCATCATCGAGCAAATTAACACTAATTCACTCTTGTTCGATTTATTTTTCACTTATCTATCTTCACTTTATGATTATCTATTTTGTCAACAACCGTCCAAAAAGGAGGAGATTGTTGGTGCAATGATTGCCCCCTTATGTTTTTGGAGTTTGTTGACATACACAGTATGGGACTTATGTGTTTGCTAGTGCACATAGAGTAATAGGTCCCAGTGAATGATAACCCACAAGTATAGGGGATCATTTGTAGCCTTCTTCAATAAATAAGAGTGTCGAACCCAACGAGGAGCTAAAGGTAGAACAAATATTCCCTCAAGTTCTATCGACCACGATACAACTCTATGCACACTTAACGTTTGATTTACCTAGAACAAGTATGAAACTATTTTGCAAGAATAAAACTACGAATAAATTGCAAGGTAATAAAAGTGGATAGCTTTTGTCAACAAGAACGTCATTTGTCCCTAGGCAATCGATAACAAGTACCAATAATCATTCTTGCAATTCTATATGAGGGAGAGGCATGAGCTAACATACTTTCTCTACTTGGATCATGTGCACTTATGATTGGACCCCTAGCAAGCATCTGCAACTACTAAAGATCATTAAGGTCGTGAAACCCAACCATAGCATTAAGTATCAAGTCCTCTTTATCCCATACGCCATAACCCACTTATCCACGTTTAGGCTGCTGTCACCCCCGCAACACTAACAATAAACAAACCATGAACATATTGCAACACCCTACAGCAGGGTCCATCCGCTTGCGCGACATGGAGGGCACCTTAGGACAGCACCTTAAATAAAATATACAATCATACCAACCAAGATAAGGATTAACCCATGATACGTCTCCAACATATCTATAATTTTTGATTGTTCCATGCTATTATGTGATCATCCTTGGATGTTTTACAATCATTTTATACCATTTTTTGGTACTAACCTATTGACATAGTGCCAAGTGCCAGTTGCTGTTTTCTGCATGTTTTTTACATCGCAGGAAATCAATACCAAACGGAGTCCAAACGCAACGAAACTTTTTGTGGAATTTGTATGGACCAGAAGACACCCAATGGGCCAGAGAAGCACCTGGGGGGGGAGCCCCGAGGGGGGCATAACCCACTAGGGCGCGCGTGGGCCCCCAGGCGCGCCCAGGTGGGTTGTGCCCACCTCGGTGGCCTCTCGAACCGCCTCTTTACTCTATAAATACCCCAATATTCCAGAAACCCTAGAGGAGTCGAGGAAAATTAATTCCAGCCGCTGCAAGTTCCAGAACCACCAGATCCAATCTAGACACCATTACGGAGGGGTTCATCATGTCCATTGGTGCCTCTCCAATGATGCGTGAGTAGTTCTTTGTAGACCTACGGGTCCGTAGTTAGTAGCTAGATGGCTTCCTCTCTCTCTTTTGATTCTCAATACAATGGTCTCTTGGAGATCCATATGATGTAACTCTTTTTGCGATGTGTTTGTTGGGATCCGATGAACTTTGAGTTTATGTTCGTATCTATCTTTTTATCCATGAAATTTATTTGAGTCTTCTTTGATCTCTTATATGCATGATTGCTTATAGCCTCGTATTTCTTCTCCGATATTTGGGTTTTGTTTGGACAACTTGATCTATTTATCTTGCAATGGGAAGAGGTGCTTTGTGATGGGTTTGATCTTACGGTGCTTGATCCCAGTGACAGAAGGGGAACCGACATGTATGTATCGTTGCTATTAAGGATAACAAGATGGGGTGTATTTCTACATAAATATATAACACTACAAAAAAAAGACACATCCGTGACATTTTGGGCCGAACGATTTTTTTTCTGTCATTCTTATGAGACTGCTATGACGATAATTGTGACAAAACCCGGCATCATCATAGATGTGGTGGGTTCCTACTTCTATGAGAAAAAATCATGACAGAAAATGGGCTTTTTATCCTGGGCGGGCCAGAGACGCAGCTGCATGACATTCTTTGGGCCGTCCATGACGGAAAAACCATGGTAGAAGCGAGAGCTAGGAAAATATCGGGGAGTTCCCGGTTACGGTGGGTGGTCGGGGGCCGAGCGATGCACGTTTCTCTTGTACACGTACGCGCGTGGGTGCGAGGTGTTGGGCTCTAACTGAACCCAAGCGAGGCGTTTGCCTACTGAACCCGAGCGATTGCACTGTAGGCTATGCGTTACTGAACCCGAGCGATCGATCGATCTGGCTGTTAACTGAACCCGATCAAGTGATTCCTTCGCTACTGCTGCTAACTGAAGCTGATCGAACCTCTTGCCTCCTTCCCTTGATGAACAGTGAGTGTTGTTGGGGGTTGGATGAACAGTTCGGGGGGGGGGGGGGTTGGATGAACAGGACCCCGTGGTGTTTCCGCTGGATGAACAGGACCCCGATCGATCGAGCCGGTTGGGGGTGGATGAACAGGACCCCGTGGAGGGCTGAATGAACAGGACGACAGCGTGGAGGGCTGGCTGAACAGTAGTCGGTGGAGGGCTGGATGAACAGTAGCCCGTGGAGGGGTGGTTGAACAGGACTCCATGGAGAGGGCTGGTTGAACAGTAGCCGGTGGGGGAGTGGTGGAGGCTGGATGAATAGGAGCTCGTGGATGAAGAGGAGCAGGTGGAGGCTGGAGGAGGTTGACGGTGGATGAACAGTAGCCCGTGGAGGATGGAGGAGGTCGACGGTGGAGATAAACAGTATCCTGTGGAGTCCCGTTTTGCGGTACGCCACACCCCTCCCGATGAACAGGACCCCCGTTTCGACCGTAGCGCTCCAAAACAAGTCCGTTTCCTCCATTTTGCGGTGCGCCACACCCCTCCCGATCAACAGGACCCCGTTTCGACCGTAGGAGGTCCAAGAGAAGTCCATTTCCCCCGTTTTGCGGTACGCCAGACCCCTCCCGATGAACAGGATCCAGTTCCGACCGTGGCCGGTCAAACACAAGGTCGTTTCCTCTGTTCTGTGGTACGCCAGGCCTCATTTCGGTCGGCTGTTCTGTCCAAGCCGGTTGGCTCCCATTGAACACGACGCATTCTGACCCAGTCGGTTGCCTCCCGATGAACAGGACGCTGTTTCTTCGTTTCGACCCAGCCGGTTCGCTGCCCAATGAACAAGACACCGTTGCTGCCGTTCGTTTCCTCTCCATGTGCACAAGCCCTGTCCGTCCGTATATATATGCACGAGTACGCGCTCGAGACCCCACCCGTATGTACGTACGTGGCCGTATTTTTTGCCCTGTGGCTGTACGTACGTGTACAGGACTTAGACAGGACTGCGTGAACTGCTATGTCGGGTGCTCTACAACGACACGTGCTGCTACTTACTCGGCCACGGTTCATACTTGCAGAGAGACCAATCGAGCAGTATGTACGTACACGTTCGTGACCAGATAGACAACGCTATGTACGCTTTGACCGGGTGGGTCCTAGCGGTCAGGGAGGATAAGGACGCACTTCCTTGCGTGCAAAGATATAGCTGCTCGGTCCCATCTGTCAGGGGGAGGAATTGTTTTTATTTTGCGAGTAATAAGGAGACACTTCCTTGTGTTCGAAGATGTAGCTGGTGGGTCCAGCTGTCAGCCTCACCGCCTAAAGTCCTGTTTCGATGGCTGTCCTTCGTTGACCACGTTGACCACGCCGCGCCGAGAGCACCAACGCGGTGGACGACGACGAGGCCTAGGAAGGGAACGACGCGGAGCTGAGGAAGACGCGACAGTGAATGCCCACGCGGAGGGGAGTACGCGGGTTGACTGCTTCGGCTGCGGTGTGAGTCTTCCGTCGCTGGAGAATAACAGGAGGTGTCGGTGAGTATAGAGGGATGGCATGGCCAGCGGTGGCAGCACAGCCGGACACGGGAGACAGGAGCTGGCGGCACGGCCGACGCTGGTTTGGGCGGCTGGAGCAAGAAGACCAGAGGTTGAAGAAGCACGACGGCCGTTGGATGGACATCATACGGTCACTGCAGCTAGAATCATTTATATTGACTAAGTTGACAAAGCCCTTGGTACATGTCAACTTAGTAGGCCCACAAGCGAGCCTCCGAAACGGTGCGCCCCAGATGTCAGGGGGAGGAATCATTTTTTGGGCGGCTGAAGCAAGAATATCCGAGTTTGAAGAAGAAGCACGACATCCCTTGGATGGACATCCAACGGCCACTGCTACTAGAACCATGTGTTGACTATAAGTTGACAAAGCCTTACATACGCGTCAATTTAGTTTTTTTAGTGGACGCGTCAACTTAGTAGTCCCACAAGTGTGTGGCAGAGAACATATAGCCCATTGGCGATTTGTAAGAATGTACAACCCATTTTTGAATTCTAATGGAATTTACTACAGCCCATTTACAGTTTGTTAAAAGTACAACCCATTTTCTAGTTAGGACAAAGATTAATAATTTCAACCAACCGCTCAAAACAGAATTCAATAAAATTTCCCACATTTTGATGGGATCCGAAATATTTTTGTCCCAAAATTTCTAGTTAGATTAAATATAATTTCAAAATAAATTTGTATTACGTAAAAATCCAACAAAATATTGCACGCGCATCAAGTAATGAAATTAAAATTTTCAAATTCCAAAAATAATATATTTTTAAACTAATTACGTTTTGGTGCATTTTTTATAGTTAATGCCAAGTTTTTATAATTACATCCCATTTATTATTTGTTAAAGCCCATTTTCTTGTTAAGCCTAATGCATCCCTCCTAGGAAAGATTGGCAGCCCAGCGGGGCGGAGAATAACAAGTTGACCCGGATATTGTGTACAACTGTCGGCCCAGTTGCATTGCTGATGTTGAAAAAAGGCATGCGTAGTACAATATAGCCTTACATGGCTACTCAGCCCACATTCAGCGACGCCGGAAAGGCCCAAACAAGGCTTCTGTACAACCTTTTGAAGTCACTGAGCTCAATTAATAACTTAAGAAAAAAGTTAGAGTACAGTGGAACCTAATTAAAAGCTATCACGAGCGAAGAAATAATTCAACGGGTCCCACTTGTGCGTGTGCATGTGTGTGTTTGTGTGTGTGTGAGAGAGAGAGAGAGAGACCCATCAGTCGATGCCCGTAAATACATCTTTCAGCCATATGCATTGCTGATGCTCAGTAAAAACTTATATAGTTGACACAATCATATAGAACATCATAGCACACTGAATTTGCATACAAAAATTTTACGCAGGTGTGACAATCAGGGTGGAAGCAGTGGATCGCTACGGGTAGGGCTATGTTGAAACCAACGAACTCGTACATAATGGTTCATCGTCTTTATCAATGACGGTGAAATATCTTGAATGCTGTGCAAAGAAAACAGATAGACAACACAATATATAAGTTCTACCAGAACATTAAGTTGACGTACAACCCTTTCTAAAAAAAGTCCAGGTAAAAAAGTAGAACATGTCACAATCAAATGTACTGGCACATCAGTGCTTCACACCCATAGCTCGGATTTAACTAGTATCTGACAAGATTCAGTTGTTACCTCAAATTAGAGCACATCCAGGCAGCCAACCTTGCCTCTTCTCCCAAAGAAGTAGTGGCCTCCGCCGCGCGATGGAGTAGGCCATGTGCCATCCATCGTTCCGAGCAACATGAGGAAAGTCTGACATTGACTCTTGTAATGGACGTCGTCGACGGACCCTGGCACCAGCGGCGGCGGCAGGACTTCGATTGATGGATTGACCACTTCTTCGACATGCACGAACACTCGATACAGGTACATCCCTAACGTGGTCCACGGCGGCCTTGGTGGCGACGAATAGTACAACCCCGGTTCCTGCACCGGTATCTCAACACCAATCACCTTCGGTATGGTGGACGGCTTCTTCATCCATGCCATAACCGTTAGAGCCCAGCTTGTCGGATCACGGGTCCCGGCAAAACCCTAAAGGTTCGAACACTGGGGTGCGCACGAAGATCTCCCCCTATTGATCCACGTCCTAGCTTCGCTAAGATCTCAAGGGCTAACTCGACGAACTAGCAACACAAGGGACACACGATTTATACTGGTTCGGGCCACCATTGTGGTGTAATACCCTACTCTAGTGTGGTGGTGGTGGATTGCCTCTCGGGCTAAGGATGAACAGTTACAAGGGGAAGAACATCCTCCTGAGGTTGAGGTGTTTTTGTGCTTGGGGTGTGGCTAAGGATTGGCTCAAGATCCGATGCCTCCTACTGTGGTGGCTAGTCCTATTTATAGAGGCCCTGGTCCTCTCCCCAAATATTGAGCAGGAAGTGAGCCAATAACGGCCAATTTGAAAGGGGACAACTAGTACAGCTTATCCTGACAAAAGCAGTCTTCGCCTGCAAAAGGCTCTGGTGGTGACGCCGCCTTGGGCTCCATGGTGACCTCCGTCCTGCCGTCCTGCTGGTCTTGGTCTCGTTGCACTGATATGGAAACCCTTGGTTGACGCCTCGGTACTGCACGCCTGCGCTTGCCTCCTTAGCACCAAAGAGGAAAAAGGACATCGTGTGTCTTTGGCGCCTGATCTTGATCGTCATGGCTCACGTCACGAGAACCTCGCGAGGTTTGCCTTGCCTTGATCTCTCCCTCCCTCACGAGCCAACCTGGTGAGGATGCTCTCGAGGAGGTCTTGTGTCGTCCACCTCGCGAGGCTTGGCCCCTCGCGAGGGTCTTGAGTACTTGTTGGTGAAGATGGGTCATACGGGCCCGCTCGTAGAGACACGCCATGGGCCGCAGGCAGGCAAGTCTAGGGACCCCCGTTCCCAGAACACCGATAGTATCCCCCGGGCCTAAGGCGCGCTCGGGCTTGGCTTCGAGGCGAAGCCAAAGGTCAAGTGCGGAGCGCCACGGGCCCCAATAGCCTGCGGCCTTGGTCGACGTGTGGCAGTTGATTGGATGTGGGCGTCTCCGCTTCCCCACGCCGCCTCGGCAACTGCCTGACTTGACAAAAGGCTGGCGTGGAAAGCGCTTGTCTTCACCGCTCCCCTTCGCCTTGCTCCAGATCCCCTTTCTCGCTCCTTGCTACCAAAACCTCCAGATCTGCTCCAGTCCTCCCCCCATAGCGACCAATGGCGCCCCAGAAGGTCAAGCTTGCCTCGTCGACGGCTTGGTACGAGCCGGTCCTCGACACGCCCAACGTCATGGAGAAGAGCCTCACCGCCACGCGCCTTCTGACGGCGGGGGAAAGCAACGAGAGGGGGAAGACTGAGCTCCGGCCTGGCTCTGCCGTGCCGGAGCCGGAGGGAAGTACCTTCTTCCCCTTCTTCACGAGCAGCATCACGGCGGGGCTGGTTCCCCCCTTTTCTGACTTCTTCTATGAAGTCCTCGGCCACTAGGGGCTGCACGCACTGCATCTTCATCCCAACTCTATCATTTTGCTGTTGATCTTTGCCTTCTGCTGTGAGGCGTATCTGGGTGTGATGCCGTCCGTGGCTCTGCTGTGCCACCTCTTCTTCCTCCGTGTCAACGTGGGTCACATCTCCGGGTGCGCCAATTTCATCATGGCCGGCAAGGCCAACTCGATCTCGAATATCGGGAAGAAGGCCGACAACTTCAGGGCCAAGTGGGTCATGATGGACGCCAAGTGCGTCCACCCGCGTTTGGCGCCGCCGATGGAGATGCCCCAGTCTGACAAGGGGTGGTCCTGCACGAAGCTTACTGATGAGCGGGCGGCGCTGGTGTTGGAGCAGATGAACGTCGACCTGAAGCCGGGAACACAAAGACGGTGAAAGTGACAGGGGCCATGCTCCTGAGGGAATTCTTGATGCTGCCCGTAGCCCCGCGTCAGGCGCGTACACGCCCCTTGTGGAGGCTTGGAGATGAAGAAGACAAGATTCGCCTGAGCCCAGAAGCTTTGCCTGGCGATGAGCTGGCTGCAGTTCTGTACCTCCTGGTCGGGGATGACCAAGAGTACCTGCTGAGCGTCTTTGTTCCTTTGTTCCGCCGCAAGGACTGGGAGCAGGTCGTGGCCGCCAGGCCCACCTTCGACGGGCGCGTGCTGGTGCCACCGACGCCCACTGGAGCCTCTGTGGCGCTGCTGCCGGTGGTGCTGTCCTCTGATGAGTCCCGCGGGGAGGAAGAAGAGGAGGACGAGGAGCACGACCCGGTGGTGACCCCCGAAGGGATGGGGGAGACTTCCCCTTGATCAAAGCCGACATCCTCCGCGCCTTCTCTGATGACGACGAGGCTGGCGCCCACCAGGAGGAGGGGGAGCGGCCCGTTATTCTGACGAAGGGCAGGTTGTCGCTGGTCTCCTGAGATGTTACTCCCACCTTGACGCTGCCTAAAGCTGCTCCCGGCCCCTCTGTTGCGCCGTCTTCTTCTCCCGGAGTCCGCGCGCCCACTCCTCAGGCTTCGAAGCTCTCAGGCTTCAAGCTTCCGAAGCGGAGGATGGACTACACTGCGGTGGACCAGTAAGTGCTCGAGCTTCGTCTTGCTCTTGCTTATACTAATGTTTCCTGAAGCTCGTCCTTGGTTGACCAGGCCGCTGCCTTCGGCGAAGAAGAGGAAGGAGGGTGCAGCGCCCACGCCTGGGACCGAGCCATCTGCGGCGGCTACACCCCCCTTCATGGAGAAAGGAAACGACAGCTCTCGTGCCTCTCCGGCCATATCGCCCTCGCGAAGCCAGGAGGAGCGTCGTCGGGAGGAGTCAGCCCCCGAGGCACCGCTGGCTCCGGAAGTGCCGATGTTCGGCTCGACTGCTAAGGTCCCAAAGGCTCAGGAGGCCTTGGTTTCCCAGGCTCTGGTGATGACGTCGCCTCCTCCTCCTATTGTGCCACTACTCCCAGGTTCTTCTGCCTCCTCTGCTATCTTGGAGCATGCCCTTTCAGAGATGGCCCAGCTGCGGGAAGATCTCCTGGGCGCGAAACCGCGCCTGGTAGCTGGGCCCCTGGAGCTGGCCTCGGGCTGGCTTCACACTGACTCGGCGGTTCGAGCGACGCTGAGCCAAGCCGCAACGGCCTCCGAGAAGGAGAAGCGGGCCTCCGCCCAAGCTGCGGCCGATTGTGAGGCGGTGCTGAAGGATGCCGGGGCCACCCGCGATCGCTGCCGAGCGCTGGAGGACCAGCTGAAGAGTCTGCACGACCAGCACACAGAAGAAGCTCGTGGCGGCCAGGCGAAGGAGGAGGAAATGAGGGCCAGGGAGGACGCTGTCAGGGACCGCGACGCCGAGCTGGGAGAGTTGGCGAAGGCGTAGGCCGTGGAGCGCGGCCGTCTGGAGGAGCTGGAGCGGAAGGTGAAGGCGAAGGAGGTCGATCTTGACGCTAAAGCGAAGGTCCTGGCTGAGGACCGTGCGGCCTTTGCGCTTCTCGAGAAGATGTCCCGTGTGGCGCTGCTACGTCTTGAGCTTGCGTTGGTTTTCCCCGAAGAGGAGAGGATGATGCAGCAGAGTAGCGTAAGTATTTCCCTCAGTTTTTGAGAACCAAGGTATCAATCCAGTAGGAGGCCACGCGCGAGTCCCTCGTACCTACACAAAACAAATAGCTCCTCGCAACCAACGCAAATAGGGGTTGTCAATCCCTTCACGGTTACTTACGAGAGTGAGATCTGATACAGATGATAGATAATATTTTTGGTATTTTTGGTATAAATATGCAAAGTAAAATAAAAAGGCAAGGTAAAAAAGCAAAGCAATAATAAAGCGTAGGAAGATTAATATGATGAGAATAGACCCGGGGGCCATAGATTTCACTAGTGGCTTCTCTCAAGAGAATAGGTATTTTACGGCGGGTGAACGAATTACTGTTGGGCAATTGATAGAATTGAGCATAGTTATGAGAGTATCTAGGTATGATCATGTATATAGGCATCACGTCTGAGACAAGTAGACCGACTCCTGCCTGCATCTACTACTATTACTCCACTCATCGACCGCTATCCAGCATGCATCTAGAGTATTAAGTTAATGAAAACAGAGTAACGCCTTAAGCAAGATGACATGATGTAGAGGAATAAATTCATGCAATATGATAAATACCCCATCTTGTTATCCTCGATGGCAACAATACAATACGTGCCTTGCTGCCCCTCATCACATCGGGAAAGGACACCGCAGGATTGAGCCCAAAGCTAAGCACTTCTCCCATTGCAAGAACTACCAATCTAGTTGGCCAAACCAAACGGATAATTCGAAGAGACTTGCAAAGATAACTCAATCATACATAAAATAATTCAGAGAAGATTCAAATATTGCTCATAGATAATCTTGATCATAAACCCACAATTCATCGGTCTCAACAAACACACCACAAAAAGAAGATTACATCGAATAGATCTCCACGAGAGAGGGGGAGAACATTGTATTGAGATCCAAAAAGAGAAAAGAGGCCATCTAGCTACTAACTATGGACCCGAAGGTCTGAGGTAAACTACTCACACTTCATCGGAGAGGCTATGATGATGATGTAGAAGCCCTCCATGGTGGAATCCTTCCCATGGAGTTCTAATGTGCCCCAAGATGGGATCTCGTGGATACAGAAAGTTGCGGCGGTGGAATTAGGTTTTTGGCTCCGTATCTGATCTGTTGGAGTACGTAGGTATATATAGGAGGAAGGAGTACGTCGGTGGAGCTTTGAGGGGCCCACGAGGCGGGGGGGGGGGGGGGTGCCCTCCACCCACGTGGCCCCCGCGTAGCTTTATTGACGGAGGGTCCAAGTCTCCTGGGTCTTATATGATGAGAAAATAACATTTCCCAAGATTTAATTCCGTTTGGACTCCGTTTGATATTCCGTTTCTTGAAACACGAAATAGGCAAAACAAAGCAATTTTGGGCTGGGCCTCCGGTTAATAGGTTAGTCCAAAAAGTAATATAAAAGTGGAAAATAAAGCCCAATATAGTCCAAAACAATAGATAATATAGGATGGAGCAATCAAAAATTATAGATACGTTGGAGACGTATCAGGCATCCCCAAGCTTAATTCCTGCTCGTCCTCGAGTAGGTAAATGATAAAAAGAGAATTTTTGATGCGGAGTGCTACTTGGCATAATTTCAATGTAATTCTTCGTAATTGTGGTATGAATATTCAGATCCGAAAGGTTCAAGACAAAAGTTCATATTGACATAAAGATAATAATACTTCAAGCATACTAACAAAGCAATCATGTCTTCTCAAAATAACATGGCCAAAGAAAGTTATCCCTATAAAATCATATAGTCTGGCTATGCTCTATCTTCACCACACAACGTATTTAAATCATGCACAACCCCGATGACAAGCCAAGCAATTGTTTCATACTTTAGCATTTTCAAAACTTTTTCAATCTTCACGCAATACATGAGCGTGAGCCATGGATATAGCACTATATGTGGAATAGAATGGTTGTTTTGGAGAAGACAAAAAGAGGGAAGATAGTCTCACATCAACTAGGCATATCAACGGACTATGGAGATGCGCATCAATAGATATCAATGTGAGTGAGTAGGGATTGCCATGCAACGGATGCACTAGAGATATAAGTATATGAAAGCTCAACAAAAGAAACTAAGTGGGTGTGCATCCAACTCGCTTGCTCATGAAGACCTAGGGCAATTTGAGGAAGCCCATCATTGGAATATACAAGCCAATTTCTATAATGAAAAATTCCCACTAGTATATGGAAGTGACAAGACGAGAGACTCTCTATTATGAAGATCATGGTAAAAGGATAGTAACATTGTCCCTTCTCTCTTTTTCTCTCATTTTTTTATTGGGCCTTTTTTCTCTTTTTTTATGGCCTCTTTTTTCTATTTTTTTTATTTTTCGTCTGGAGTCTCATCCCGACTTGCGGGGGAATCATAGTCTCCATCATCCTTTCCTCACTGGGACAATGCTCTAAAAATGATGATCATCACACTTTTATTTTTCTTACAACTCAACAATTACAACTTGATACTTAGAACAAAATATGACTCTGTGTGTGTGCCTCCGGCGGTGTACCGGGGTATGCAATGATTCATAAGTGACATGTATGAAAGAATTATGAACGGTTGCTTGGCCACAAATACGATGTCAACTAAATGATCATGCTAAGCAATATGACAATGATGGAGCGTGTCATAATAAACGGAACGGTGGAAATTTGCATGGCAATATATCTCAGAATGGCTATGGAAATGCCATGATAGGTAGGTATGGTGGCTGTTTTGAGGAAGGTTTTATGGTGGGTATATGATACCGGCGAAAAGTGCACGGTATTAGAAAGGCTAGCAATGGTGGAAGGGTGAGAAAAGTGCGTATAATCCATGGACTCAACATTAGTCATAAAGAGCTCATATACTAATTGCAAAAATCTACAAGTTATCAAAGAAAAGTATTACGCGCATGCTCCTAGGGGGATAGATTGGTAGGAAAATACCATCGCTCGTCCCCGTCCGCCACTCATAAGGAAGACAATCAATAAATAAATCATGCTCTGACTTCATCACATAACGGTTCACCATACGTGCATGCTACGGGAATCACAAACTTTAACACAAGTATTCCTCAAATTCACAATTACTCAACTAGCATGACTCTAATATTATCACCTCCATATCTCAAAACAATTATCAAGCATCAAACTTTTCTTAGTATTCAACGCACTCAAAAGGAAGTTTTACAAATCTTGAATACCAAGCATATTATTATTAAGCAAATTACCATGCTATTTAAGACTCTCAAAATAATATAAGTTAAGCATGAGAGGTCAATAGTTTCTTTAAAACAAATCCACCACCGTGCTCTAAAAGATATAAGTGAAGTACTGGAGCAAAACTATAAAGCTTAAAAGATATAAGTGAAGCACATAGAGCAAAACTATCAAGCTCAAAAGATATAAGTAAAGCACATAGAGTATTCTAACAAATTCTAATTCATGTATGGCTCTCTCAAAAGGTTTGTACAACAAGGATGATTGTGGTAAACTAACAAGCAAAGACGCAAATAATACAAGACGCTCCAAGCAAAACACATATCATGTGGTGAATAAAAATATAGCTCCAAGTAAAGTTACCGATGGAAGTGGAGGAAAGAGGGGATGCCTTCCGGGGCATCCCCAATCTTTGACTTTTTGGTGTCCTTGGATTATGTTGGGGGTGCCATGGGAATCCCCAATCTTAGGCTCTTTCCACTCCTTGTTCCATAATCCATCAAAAAAATTCACCCAAGACTTGAAAACTTCACAACACAAAACTCAATAGAAATCTCGTGAGCTCCGTTAGCGAAAGAAAACAAAAGATCACTTCAAGGTACTGTAATGAACTCATTCTTTATTTATATTGGTGTTAAACCTACTGTATTCCAACTTCTCTATGGATCATAAACTATTTTACTAGCCATAGATTCATCAAAATAAGGAAACAACACACGAAAAACAGAATCTGACAAAAACAGAACAGTCTGTAGTAACTGTAACTAACGCAAACTTCTGGAAATCCAAAAATTCAGCAAAAATAGGAAGACCTAGGAAATTTGTTTATTGATCAGAATAAACTGGAATCACTATTTTATCACGTTCTGGTGATTTTTAACAATTATTTTCGTGAACCGAAAGTTTCTGGAAATTACAGCAAGATCAAATAACTATTATCCAAGAAGATCCTATAGGTTTAACTTGGCACAAACACTAATTAAAACATAAAACCACATCTAAACATAAGTTATATGGATTATTTATTGAATAACAGCAAGTAAAAATATTGGGTTGTCTCCCAACAAGCGCTTTTCTTTAAGGCCTTTTAGCTAGGCATTGATAATTTTAATGATGCTCACAAGAAAGACAAGAATTGAGGCACAAAGAGAGCATCATAAAACATGTGACAAACACATCTAAGTCTAACATACTTCCTATGCATAGGAATCTTATAGAAAAACAAATTATCATAGCAAGCAAAAACTAGCATATGCAAGGAAGCGGAAAGGAACAATAACAATCTCAACATAACGAGAGGTAATTTAGTAACACGAAAATTTCTATAACCGTATTTTCCTCTCTCATAATAATTACATGTAGGATCATAAGAAAATTCAACAATATAGCTATCACATGACATATTCTCAACATGATCCACATGCATGCGAAGTTGACACTCTTCCAAAATAGTGGGATTATCATTAACTAAAGTCATGATTTCTCCAAGCCCACTTTTATCAAAAATTTCATAAGATTGAATGTTATCCAAATATGTGGGATTTAAAGTTGACACTCTTACAAACCCACTTTCAATATTATTGCAAACACTATTATCAATCTTATATTCATCATGGGGCTTAAATAAATTTTCAAGATCATAAGAAGAATCTCCCCAATCATGACTATTGGACATAACAAAACTAGCATCCCCAAGCTTAGCGTTTTGCATATTATTAGCATAATTTACATCAATAGAATTTATAATAAAATCATTGCAATCATGATTTTTATTCAAAGATCTATCGTGAAGCACTTCATCACAATTTTCAGATTTACGGATTTCAGGCAAAAGCTTATAAAGATAATCTACTGCATCCGAATCACTAGGAATTGGTTCATCATAATTGGATCTCTTAAAAAGATTGGCAAGCGAATGAGGATCCATAGGTATTAGCTTCTCTGTTTAGGAATAAATACTCAACTATTTCAACCAAGTGAGAAAACAAGCCAAGAAAGACATCAAGGCGAACGGAAAATGTGCGAATAAAATGGCAAGGGTGAAGTGGGGGAGAGGAAAACGAGAGGCAAATGGCAAATAATGTAATGCGAGAGATAAGGGATTGTGATGGGTACTTGGTATGTTGACTTTTGCGTAGACTCCCGACAGCGGCGCCAGAAATCCTGCTTGCTACGTCTTCACTTGCGTTGGTTTTCCCGAAGAGGAGAGGATGATGCAGCGAGTAAGCGTAAGTATTTCCCTCAGTTTTGAGAACCAAGTATCAATCCAAGAGGAGGCCACGCCACAGTCCCTCGTACCTACACAAAACAAATAGCTCCTCGCAACCAACGCGAATAGGGGTTGTCAATCCCTTCACGGTTACTTACGAGAGTGAGATCGTCTGAGATGATAGATAATATTTTTGGTATTTTTGGTATAAATATGCAAAGTAAAATAAAAATGCAAAGTAAAAAAGCAAAGAAATAATAAAGCGTAGGAAGATTAATATGATGAGAATAGACCCAGGGGCCATAGATTTCACTAGTGGCTTCTCTCAAGAGAATAGGTATTTTACGGCGGGTGAATGAATTACTGTTGGGCAATTGACAGAATTGAGCATAGTTATGAGAGTATCTAGGTATGATCATGTATATAGGCATCACGTCCGAGACAAGTAGACCGACTCCTGCCTGCATCTACTACTATTACTCCACTCATCGACCGCTATCCAGCATGCATCTAGAGTATTAAGTTAATGAAAAAAGAGTAACGCCTTAAGCAAGATGACGTGATTTAGAGGAATAAATTCATGCAATATGATAAATACCCCATCTTGTTATCCTCGATGGCAACAATACAATACGTGCCTTGCTGCCCCTCATCCTTTGGAAAGGACACCGCAGGATTGAGCCCAAAGCTAAGCACTTCTCCCATTGCAAGAACTACCAATCTAGTTGGCCAAACCAAACGGATAATTCGAAGAGACTTGCAAAGATAACTCAATCATACATAAAATAATTCAGAGAAGATTCAAATATTGCTCATAGATAATCTTGATCATAAACCCACAATTCATCGGTCTCAACAAACACACCACAAAAAGAAGATTACATCGAATAGATCTCCACGAGAGAGGGGAGAACATTGTATTGAGATCCAAAAGAGAAAAGTAGCCATCTAGCTACTAACTATGGACCCAAGGTCTGAGGTAAACTACTCACACTTCATCGGAGAGGCTATGATGATGATGTAGAAGCCCTCCGTGGTGGAATCCCCTTCCGCGGAGCTCGGAACAGGCCCCAAGATGGGATCTCGTGGATCTGAGAAAGTTGCGGCGGTGGAATTAGGTTTTGGCTCCGTATCTCGATCTGTTGGGGGTGCGTAGGTATATATAGGAGGAAGGAGATGCGTCGGTGGAGCTTGAGGGGCCATGAGGCGGCGCGCCCTCCACCCTCGTGGCCGCCTCGTAGCTTTCTTGACGGAGGGTCCAAGTCTCCTGGTCTTATCGATGAGAAAATCACGTTTCGAAGATTTCATTCCGTTTGGACTCCGTTTGATATTCCGTTTCTTGAAACACGAAATAGGCAAAAACAACAATTACGGGCTGGGCCTCCGGTTAATAGGTTAGTCCCAAAAGTAATATAAAAGTGGAAAATAAAGCCCAATATAGTCCAAAACAATAGATAATATAGCATGGAGCAATCAAAAATTATAGATACGTTGGAGACGTATCATACGCTGAAAGCACTTTACGAGAAGGGCCTGGAAAAGCCGCTGATCACCGACGAGGATGGCCCTGCTCAGCTGCTTCCCTACTTGGTTGCCGCGCTTGAGGAGGCTTTTAGCGGCATTGGTCCTATGGCCAAGGCGGAATCCCGCGTTCTTTCCTCAGCTGCACTGGCGCGTGTCTTCAGTCACCTCCATCTTCGCGATCCAACTGCCCGCCTGGACGAGCTGCTAGAGCCTGTGGACGAGGAGTGTTGTGCAGCCGCTGCCGCTGCCGTGAAGGGCCAGGTGGAGGCACTACTGAAGAAGTTCCGCAGCTTCACTCTCGCGCCTTCGACCGGCGGTGCCACCGATCTTGCGGCTCCAGCTGGCGGTGCAGGCGAAGGCGACACCACCAAGGGGGGAGCACCTTCTGCGGGCGATGGCGGTGTCCAGGGGTGACCTGCTTGCGGTAGCTTTCTTGTTTTACTCCTGCAACATGTATCGTGCCTCGTGGAGGCGTTTAAACTTGTGCTTGATGTTTGAGAGAACAATATGTCTTGTAATATTTGTTTTGAGATTTTGTGATTTTCTTCCTATTTGCTTTATGTTCTATGTTGGCAGAGCCCGGGCCCGCGCATACCTCAACCGCCGTTGGGCCGACCGGAGACCAGGACGGAACCAAGGAGTGAGGGGCTACGTGAACAGTTACGCTCCTGAGTCGCGATGCTCAAGAGTCCCCCTTGACGCGCAAATAGCTTATAGGAAAGAGACACGAGGTGGGTTTAGTGTTCTACATCGGCAAAGCCCGGCCCCGTGCATAACTCAACCGTCGTTGGACCGACCGGAGACCAGTACGGAACCAAGGAGTGAGGGGCTACGTGAACAGTTAGGCTCCTGAGTCGCGATGCTCAGGAGTCCCCCTTGACGTGCAAACACCCTTCATACCTTTGCCCTCGCCGAGGCTCGGGAGGGGCGCGCGACGGCCGGGTCCAGGGGACCCGGTTCGGATGGCACGCTAGGCGTGACCCGGCGCAGCCCCCGTCTTGACCCCTCGGCGACTCTCCCGAGGAGGCGTTGCGGTGAGGCCGGACACCGAGCCTGGGCTCCACAGGGATGGTATGGCCGTGAGGCCGCCCTCAGTTGTTTATCACCAGCGCGGAGCGTAGTGCTTCCGCTTGTGCACGGGCATAGCCGCTCCTCGGCAGTGTCGACGGCCAGCACGGAGCATGGTGCTTCCACTGGTACGTGGGAGGGGACTCCCTACTACGGAGAGCCCCCGGGGCGTGTACAACCCTGCCCTGACAAGTGGCTTGCACGGCAAGGCTAGACGAGGTGTATCTGGGCACTCGTGAGTCAGCGCGGGACTCACGAGGCCCTACCTCAAGGCGGGTTGCGCCTGGTCTTGGTTTCTGTTTGCTGCACTGGTCCTGCGAGGTGGTCAGGCAACCTGCGCTGAACGAATCTCCTGAGGTCATCGCGTGAGAAGGCCAAGCACCAACGACCCCAGGAGGTGACGTGAACGGGGCCGGCCCGCCAAACAGAGCTCAGCCGTTGGATTTATCAACGCTGCAGGGACGGGCCCGAGCACAGACGCCGTGCTTAACCTACGCACGTGAAGGATCCTGAAGAAAGACAGCCGGCGCGCGGCTCCCATGGTGGGTGACGACAATCAAGCAGGTGATAGCCATAGGTAGATTAAGCATGGAAAGCATACTAGCTTAAGTAAATGCAAGGAAGATACATGCCACTGGGTCAGGCCCGAGCGGCTTGGGGATGATGCAGCCCGAGGGGCGCCCCCAGCAAGGTAAGCTAAAGACATGGAAAGGGATACATGCCACAGGGACGGACCCCTGTGGCCTGGGAATGATGCAGCCCGGGGGGCGCTCCCAGCTAAATAAACTTGGAAAATGTCACCTGGTTCTGTTGATGAAGGGATGTTGGGGCAGCTGAAGGTACGCGGCGAAGCAGTCATTCCTCACGAGCCACTGGGGCCCTGAGCCTCGGAAGGCTCTGGGGGTCCAGGCGGTTCCTTGAGGACCGTCTCCATCTTCGTCAGGACAGCGTGGTGCCTGGCCTCCTGAGTCGCCAGGGCGCTCCGCAAGTTGCGCTGATAGGCGGATGCCATGCTCGGCAGGCCAAAAGGCATGCGAGCGTAGCTGTGCGGTGGGCCCTTGCAGCGTCTCACGCGCGAAGGCCAAAAGGGCTCCTGAGACGCGGCCCTGTTGAGCCCTAGGACGTCGATGCAGACGCGCAGCCCGACATCGTCGCCTGGATGGGGAGCTGCGGTCGCCGCACATGGCCCTTGCGTCTTGCAGTTCTTGAGTGGTCTTGGTGATGAACTCCTGAGCGGTGGGTGCTCCTCGCCCTTTCGTTCTCCTGAGGGAAACGTGCCATGAAGCACGCCTCCAAGTGGTGCCCGAGCGCCTCCCTCGTGATGTTGGCAAGGTATGAGGCCCTGCATAAGAGAGCCCCCGAGCCCTGCCCGAGAAAGGCGCCGGGCGCGTTTTCCTATGCGATGGAGGGAGGCGCCCCAGGTGCAGGCGCTGATCCTGACGAGGTACCACTCACGACACCACCCTGCTGAGGTCCTGCACGGCGTAGCTGCTTCTTCTTCTTGGGGATGGCCTCAGGAGGGCACTCACCCTTGCTGTCGGGGTCGTCGATTGCTGCAGCTTGGAAGGCACGCTCGAGGGAGCACACCCCGTCTCTTTCTTCGCACGGGACTGTGATGATTCCACCGCTTCTTGGCATCTTGAGGACATCGTAATCGTGGTGCGTCACCGCCATGAACTTGGCCAGGGCTAGATACCCGAGGATGGCATTGTACGGCAGACGGATGTGTGCGACGTCGAAGTTGATGAGCTCGGTGTGGTAGTTGTTGCATTCTCCGAAGGTGACGGGAAGGCGAACCTGCCCGATCGGGGTAGTGGAGCCGTCGGTCACTCCTGAGAAAGGCTTGGTGGGCTGAAGCTGGTCATACGACACTTGGAGGTTGTCGAACGTGTCGACGGATAGGACATTGAGCCCCGCGCCGCCATCGATGAGAGTCTTGGTAACTTGCACGTTGCGGATGACTAGCGAACAAAGCATCGGGAGGGCCCCAGCGGTAGCCGCGCACTTGAGCTGATCTGCCGAGCGGAACGTGATGGCACACTTGGACCATCTGAGCGGGCGCGTGACCTCGAGCTTGGGGAGGACTGCATTCACTTCACGAGCAAACTATTTGAAGATACGCTGCGAGGCAGGGGCTTGAGCTCCGCCCAAGATGTAGGCGATAGCACGCGACTCCTGGAAGCCCCTAGCCCCCTCGTCTTGATGGTGGTCGTCATTCCTTCTTGGTGGTGGAGGTAGTGGAGGAAGACCAGCATTTCCCTGAGGACGATCCTCACGAGGCTGATCCCTCCAGGCGCCCTCGCGAGGCTGATCCTGCCAGCGGTCCTCACGAGGCCGGTCGCGCCACTCCTGGCGCGGGCCACGGTCATCCCAGCGTCCGCCACCACGTCCTCCTCCTCGGCCGTAGCCCCGGTCGTTGCGCTCGGGGCGTCGACCGAAGCGTCCTTCTCGAATGGCTCTGAGCTCTTGACAGTCGCTGGTGTTGTGGCTATGCAGGTTATGGAAGGCGCAAAATGGTCGACTGCTCTTGGATGACTCGGGCTGGTCTCTACCGTGCTTGGTGTCTGGCTCCGCCGCGAGCACGGCTGCTCCCTTGCGCTTTACGTCCTTGGCATTGGCTTTCTTCTCCTCTGGGTCCGCAGCCGGGAGCTCGAGGAGGGAGAGGTGCCCCTCCTCAGCTCTTCCACACTTGGTCGCTAGGTTGAACAGCTCCAGGGACGTGCACAACTCCTCGTGGATGGCAAGCTCCTCCTTCATCTTGACGTCGCGGACGCCATCAGAGAACACGGAGATGATGGCCTCGTCCGTCACCTTGGGGATCTTGAGGCGAACGTTGTTGAAGCGCTGGATGTACTTCTGGAGGGTCTCTCCTGGTTGTTGCTTGACGCGGCGTAGGTCACCCGCGGCCGGTGGGCGGTCGCGAGTGCCCTGGAAGTTGGCAACGAAACGGTCGCGCATCTCGTTCCAGGAGGAGATCGAGCCTGGAGGCAGGTTCAGGAGCCAGGAGCGGGCACCATCCTTGAGAGGCATGGGGAACCAGTTTGCCATGACTTTCTCGTCGCTGTTGCCCACCTCGATGCTCAGCTCATAGAGCTTCATGAACTCCGCGGGGTCGGGGGTGCCGTCGTAGCGAGGAGGCAGATCCGGCTTGAACTTTCCCGGCCAAGCGACGCTATGCAGCTCGGGGGTGAAGGCGCGACAGCCGGCCGTGGTCACCGGGGCCCGTCTTGGAGGTGGGGCTTGGTCTTGGTGCCTGCGCGCCGCCACTGCAAGCGGCGCGGGGCCCTTCCGCAGCAAGCGATCCTGGCGTGGCGGTGCGGGGAGTGGTGGAGCGTTCTCTTGCGGTCGAGGGACTTCTTGACAACTTCTTTCTTCACGCGCGGGCGCTGGACGCGGTGGGTCGCGCCGTGGAGCCTCGCGCCTTGGCATCAGGGCGCCGTCTTGGTGCAAAGGTGGTGGAGGTGCTCCGTGAGCTACATCGCCCGTAGCTGGCAGAGGGCGAGGCAGCGAGAGGGACTGCGCAGGGGAGCCCCCTGCGGCGCTGACAAGCTCGGCGATGCGGTCGAGCCAGTCCTCATAGAGGTCATCAATGGGGCGGTATCGCAGGAGCTCGTGCGCCATGAGGAGCGCGGCCCGCGCGTCTGTGGGAGTGCGACGAGCGTGAGACGACGAACCAGCGGGAGTCATGGAAGGAGTGGCGGTGCGGCCGTCCTGCCGCACCGAGGAGTGCAACAAGGAGGCTTGCTGCTCGTTCCCCGCCGGTCTGGTGGCGGCGTTTGTGGCAGGCGACAGAGAACAACGGGGTGGCCCGCCGACGGGAGCCGTCTGAGCAACATGGGTGGCAAGGGCAGCCCGGTGCTCAGCGTGAGCGCGGCGTGCGTCCGCCATGGAGACGATGAAGCAACGGGACGCGGGGTGATGGAAGGGAAGCTTCGGCGCACCCCTACCTGGCGCGCTAAATGTCGGATCACAGGTTCCGGCAAAACCCTCAAGGTTCGAACACTGGGGTGCGCACGAAGATCTCCCCCTATCGATCCACGTCCTAGCTTCGCTAAGATCTCAAGGGCTAACTCAACGTACTAGCAACACAAGGGACACAAGATTTATACTGGTTCGGGCCACCGTTGTGGTGTAATACTCTACTCCAGTGTGGTGGTGGTGGATTGCCTCTCGGGCTGAGGATGAACAGTTACAAGGGGAAGAACAGCCTTCTGAGGTTGAGGTGTTCTTGTGCTCGGGGTGTGGCTAAGGATTGGCTCAAGATCCGATGCCTTCTACTGTGGTGGCTAGTCCTATTTATAGAGGCCCTGGTCCTCTCCCCAAATATTGAGCAGGAAGGGAGCCAATAACGGCCAATTTGAAAGGGGACAGCTAGCACAGCTTATCCTGACAAAAGCAGTCTTCGCCTGCAAAAGGCTCTGGTGGTGACGCCGCCTTGGGCTCCATGGTGACCTCCGTCCTGCCGTCCTGCTGGTCTTGGTCTCGTTGCACTGATATGGAAACCTTTGCTTGACGCCTCGGTACTCCGCGCCTGTGGTTGCCTCCTTAGCACCAAAGAGGAAACAAGGACACTGTGCACACTGGCGCCCGCCTGATCTTGATCGTCATGGCTCACGTCACGGGAACCACGCGAGGTTTGCCTTGCCTTCATCTCTCCCCCCTCACGAGCCAACCTGGTGAGGATGCTCCCGAGGAGGTATTTTGTCGTCCGCCTCGCGAGGCTTGGCCCCTCGCGAGGGTCTTGAGTACTTGTTGGTGAATATGGGCCGTATAGGCCCGCTCGCAGAGCCACGCCATGGGCCACAGGTAGGCAAGTCTGGGGATCCCCGTTCCCAGAACGCCGGCACAGCTGTCTGGAGGAACAAACATACTTACGAGCTCACCTGCAAGGTCGTTGATAAACTCATTCATGGACTCACTGTTCCAAGCACGTCGAGGCATGTCGTGGAAGGTAAGCTTTGTTAAAAACTCAAGCTCAGAGGGCAACGAGCCCCATCCTGGGTGCCACCGATCAAAGCTCACCAGCGCGTCATCGTAGAACAAACGCTAGGAAGATTCGAACACACGACTGCAGTCGAAAGTTGTCTGGAACCTGACGACGAAATCAGACGATGGCGGACATACTTCGATGAGCAAGTCACTTATTTGGATACCGTGCGCAATGCCAAGAGCTTTGACAAGGTCGTCCAGCAAGACAGGAGGCCGGTCGCCGTTGATGGTTACCATCGGCACTTTGCCGGCAAACTGGTCGTCAAGCGCCGCCATGCCACTGTTGAGCGATAGCACGCAGCGCCCGAAAGTAGGACGGACCTCAGGATCTCCGGCTCGGAGATCCGCGTTGATGGGCGACATGATAGTGCGCTTGAGTACATGGATCTTATGATGCATCGCGAGCTTTGCTATTATAGTTGGATCTTATGATGTTTCTCCCCCTCTACTCTCTTGTAATGGATTGAGTTTTCCCTTTGAAGTTATCTTATCGGATTGAGTCTTTAAGGATTTGAGAACACTTGATGTATGTCTTGCATGTGATTATCTGTGGTGACAATGGGATATTCACGTGATCTACTAGATGTATGTTTTGGTGATCAACTTGCAGGTTCAGTGACCTTGTGAACTTATGCATAGGGGTTGGCACACGTTTTCGTCTTGACTCTCCGGTAGAAACTTTGGGGCACTCTTTGAAGTACTTTGTGTTGCACTACTGCAGGATGCTGCTAACGCGACACTACGATCAGAGACCCTTCGAGAAACTGTGTGCGACACCATAATCACAAACGGTGTTGTATGAAAACCGTCAGAAATGTGTAAAACGTTTGCGATGACGGATGCATCAAACATGGTTCAGGTTTTAGTTGCATGTGCAATGAAGGGCTTACGGTTTAGTTCAATGAACTGTTTGCGATGAGGAGGAACAAAAGAAACGGGTAGCCAGATGGAGGCGTGTGCGATATACAACATACGGTTCACTTGGATGAAATATTTGTGATTAGGCAACACAAAAGAAACGGTCAGCCAGATCAAAGGTGTGTGCGATATACGACATGTGGTTCACTCGGATGAACTGTTTGCGTTGAGACATGAGAACAGAAACGGTTCAACTTAACAATATGTGTGTGATACGCGGCAAACAGGTCTGTAATCAGAAATGTGTCTGAAGACCGATAAGAACACAGACGGTTGCTGCTAATAAGATGTGTGTGTTGTGAGCAAACGATTGCTGGTATACAATTGTGAGTGATTGATGAAAACATCACCGACGGGTTCCATTGTTTAGTCCGTGTGCGATGTGATTTTCTTTGTCCGCACACCATCTACACTCTGTCTACAGAGCATCAACATATATACTTAAAAAGACAACATTGCATAACCAAATTAAGCATACAATTTCACAAGTGACTACACACATAACATTTGCACACACCAAAGTAAGCAATTACATGCATACTAAAGTAGGAGAAATGAGGATCTAATCATCTACTTATTGTTGTGACGACGCTTGCCATTGCTCTACTTTCGGCTGGATCCCTGGCCGTTTTGGGGAAGGAGGGACTTCCTCATGTCAACGATCCGCCGGTACATGTTGTAGCTTGTGTACGCCTCATTGGCCGCGTACACGACGTGAGCTTTGTCGAGTTTCTCCATCCAGGTCGAGTGCTAGGCACGCTTGTCCTTGTTGCATGAATCCTTCATGTCTCTCTAGTAGGGGTCGATGATGGCCTCGGCGAGGTGAACCAGTGAGTCCTTCTCATGCTCCTTGCTGCTCCAGATCTTGTATTGGCCATGGATGTCGACAAGATTCTGGCAGGCGATGCCCAAACTCTCGAGCACCTTTACATTGTTGGTGATGTCCGCCGTAGCGAGCATGTAGTGGGGGCTGTTGACAAACCTGGCAAAACGCTTGCAAGGCCTTGTGGCCAGGCATTAGTGGTAGACGAGGACGTGGTGGCGCACGCACATCTGGGTGACAGCGACCTTGGGATGAGACCCGGCACGAGCGCGGGTGTACTCGAGGTCGAACCCGACCACCTTGTACTTCTCCTCGGCAAGCAACAACTCCATGATGTGGATGGAGTGCTCCGCCCAGACCGGGTCGTTGGCGTACACCACCAAGAGGTCCATGAACCTTCTGTGGGTGTCCACCACGGCACGTATGGTGAACTGCTGCTCGTCGTCGGCAGCCGCTCGGAGCGCCATTGGAGCCGCGAAGGATACCCTTTAAGAATTTCTCGTGGTGGGTGTGCTTCTTGCAATGGTGTGGTGCGATCGAAAGGTTGAAGAGACAAGAGGGTAAGTTAAATGGCCGCTGTAATAATAAATGGGCGCCGACCGGCCTGTAATCGTCACGTCTTGTCACGGCGTTCATAGCGGAGGATTCAAGAATCCAGTGCATGCTTGACAACACCGCACCTCAGGCATGGACACTCGAGTGCGATAATTAATTATGTGCTCTACAATGCACCCGGTGGAAGAAACCAACTGTGTGTGTCGAAGATCGCAGTCGAGTTAGCTATGCATATCGTGTGATGTGAGATCGACAAGGTAAACTGATTCGAGAATGGTTAATGAAATCTAAGACCATTGCATATTAAGGTCAAAGTAGTGCTAGCAATATACGAGTCTCATTCGATGCCATTTCAACGATTGTACCACAAAAGCTCGAAATTTACAAGGTTCAAATTCCAGAGTTATATGGCTCAAATTCGAAGATTACAAGGTTCAAATTGATATTAGAAATGAAATTCAGCTCATCAGCCACAAACACTTTCATGACGATCGCTGAACATGGATATCAGAGAGGTTCAAACTAATATCACCGCTTCTAAGTCTGGCTTCGAAACCTCACAATTTTTGCAAAGGGGTCATCCACTGATAAGTCATGTATGGGGTTGACCCGATGACTTCCGATTACTCTGTCATCTGAAGTTCCAAAATGAAATTCAGCATTTTTGGATCCTACTCCATTCTGCCGCAGGCGCCGGCGCCGATCAACAGATCATTCATTTTTGCGAAATAAATGTAGGGCAAACCTCATTTCCTTCAGCACCCTTGCTCTGAGAACAAAGAACCTGGCGAATATAATCTCCGGTAAGGTCCCTCGGTAGGAGTTCAAAGTAATTTCTGAGAGATGCAGATCTAGGCATTCGACGTGATTGTTTTATTGTATCACATTATCCACCATTGGGCCTAATCTTATCTGCAAAAGAAGAAAACGTGTTAGTGCCTACATGCAATTTTGAACATTACTACAGGACTAGCTATTTGGTTTGCAGGATTTGTAAAATGCACTAACATGCCATCTTCGATCTGACATGATTAACATGGGCATTTGATTACATTCTAGAAAAATGAAGCCTTCTTCCCAAGAGGTTGGAGTGGATGAAAAGTTCCCTAAGAAAACTAGTACATATGAATCCGAAGGAGAAATGCTTATTGATTGTAACCATATGGATCAAGCAACCTTATAGGGGGGGTGCATGTATGTACTAAAATCCTCCAAAAGAACCTTCAGAAATCGTGGTACATTGCCATTATAAACTTGGAAAAAGGTGTCACAAATTTGAACTCCCTTATGGTTAACATTTAACAGGAAAGGAACATCAACTCGATATATAGCTTCTCCAGGCATGGAAAGTATCTTAGGAAATTGACAACTTGCTCCAGGCCGGGCCCGATAGATTCTAGTGCCAAGACCTTCACTGTGCGCAGTTTCGGGGTCAAGCTTGTCAGAATCATTTTCTGAATGAGAGACGAACTAACATCTTCAAAATTAGAAATAATGTTAATTTGTAGAAGGAGAGGTAGAAGGTGGCTGTTGTGCACGAGCAGTGTGGATCCAATAACAAGTTCGGAGTATTTGTCGACGAGTAGCCCTGCTTGTATTCGGCGCAGAAATGACATTGATTCTTGTTGGACCTTCTTGATTAACTACAAGTAATCTCTCAAGTGCAGGTGTGTCCTGGATGACCATACCGTGGTCCACCTTTTGTGATTTCTTCCTGCCGCACCAGCTACACACATAAATAGTCCGGAGAGTCATGGAGGTGATGTGGAAGGTACTCAACCCATTGATCGCCTGAAGACGAAGGTACTCGAGTGCAGTACAGCCACGGAGCAGGCGCTCCATGTCACACTTTGAGAGGAAGACGACGACGAGCTCGGGGTGCTTCAGTCATGGTAGAATAAGAGCGGGCGCGTCATTAAGGGGCGGGAAATGGCAGTTCCTGAATTTGGTGACGCGCAGCGTGGGCGCGAGGCGGAGTGCGAATGTTGGCAGCGACCGCGTATGCCCATCATCAAAAGTGAGCTCCTCAAGCTGATGTAGGGCGGGGGATCGGAACCAGTCGTCAAGCTTGGCTCGGTCCTTGCCGTTGGAACGGAACTTGCCCATTCTAAGGCCTTTGGTTGGGCCAAGGTAACTACCGAGGATCTTGGAGAACGCATCCAAGCTTTTGCGATAGCCATGGTAGAGCTCGTGGGTGTCGATGAGGTCGAGAGGGCTGGAGTTCCATAGGGGGCGCCACCGCCGGGAAAGGAGGGTTGTCCGCGCCCCATATTTGATTGGGAGGAGGGAGATGATGACTCTCAACATATCATCGGGGAGGCTGCTGATTAAGTCTAGGCCTGCTGGAGTCTCTTGCGGTTCTAGCTAGCCCGGCCTCCGCTTGTTGGCAGCCCCGTTCTCCACCTCCGGAGTCTCCTTGTCAGCGGCGCTTTCTGATAGAAATGGGAGTACAAGGAATATTTAGTTAAAACAGGGCAATAGAAAAGTGTATTGGTAACTAGAAGTTATTAGGTAGGAATATAGTAAGATACGGAATAACAATTGGTTGCTTAAATACTACACAATTCATTTGACATTGCCGGGTAAGTCAACATATGCGAGATAGTTGAAAAGAAAACTTACTTGAACAAAGTCTGGATGGATGATTTTGTCGGGAAGTTAGCATATATCTCATGACCAGGCCCTTCTATGTGCGATTGCAATTTTAGTGCCAGCTTTCGATTACATAAAACTTTGCAATTTTCATTCCAAAAGCCGATTGCCAAAATAGGAGTCACCACGTTCATCAAGTCTTACTGATGTAGCGATTGTAAATCCATGGTTTGTCTTGTGATATGACATTCGTGGATCCTTGATGTATGTAAAGGGAAAAATTGTGCACTACATAATCTATTGCATAGCGAGGGATGTCCTGCAGAAAACGGTAGGGTTGTTAAAGAAAATATGGTAACATGCAAATATGGGCCCAAGTTGAAAGAACTGTACATCAGTTGAAATCGAAGGACAAAAGTCTATAATTAAACAGATAGGGTAAACATGATGTCATGGAAATATAAGAGTAATCGAAAGAACAATACATCATTAATTTGCCTAATATAGAAAGAAGAGGAGAAAAATCCCCTTTGACGTATATGGTGCATGTGGCACCTTTTATCCAAATGTAGCAATATTTAGAATATGTTCAGGAAAGTAGGCCACGCCAACCGATTTAGGGTGAGATTGAACATACCGCGCGCGTCCTCAAGTTATCTGGTACAATGAGATGGAATCTCTGGCGGCGGTCTCCAAGTCCTGAAGTATCTGTGCACTGTACATTCTATGAATGAAAGAAAACCCTCAAATCAGCTCGAATAAAATTGAATTCATGGCGATTTCCGCCGGGTGATTAAAGGAGGCAGATGAACTGGGATAAGAGATGAGATAACATCTCATTAAATTAGTTACCTTGTCGTCCATGAGAAAGAACCTTGATCTGGCAGATTCCCCAACCGGCGGAGCTGGGTCGACCCATGAGCAGCTTGTCGAGAAAGTCGATGGCGATAGGCGACGGCAAGCGGAAGTGGCGAAATCACGGTGGGCTTTTGCCGGCAGCTGGCGGCGGCAGGTGTCGAGCTAAGTGTTTACCGCCGCGATAGGCGGTGCCATGGCATAGACGCGGAGGAGCTTGTGCAGGTGTGAATGGGGAACATACCGGAGGGGCCGAGGTGGGTGGCGGGTGGGGTGAGGGTTTTTGTGACGTGGGGATGGTGAGGATTTTCTTTTTCCTTTTTTGAATTGGGTGGTGAGGGTTTTTTGTCCCACAAAGAATTTTGGGGGCGACGGTTTGCTAGAGCGAACCTTGTGTGATTGACGCAGCAGGCAAAATGATAGTCATTGCACACGGTTCCAAATTTGGGAACTGTGTGTGATTGACGTACTACGTCTGTCCTGGTTTATTGGTCCCCCGTTGTAATTTTTACCAAAATTTGGCGAAATATTTAACATACTCAGACATAGATGATAAGCGTACACGTACATAAGCATAGTTCAACCATAAGTACATAGTTCAACCGTCATTAAGCATACTCAAGCGTGCATATAGTTCGATCCATCCCACATCTCATCTCACATGCGGCGGCACGATCCTGAAGCTTCTCCGGTACTTTCGGCGTCTGCGCGTCTTCTACCTCGAGAATACTTCTGCTTGAAGGAGCCAACGTCCCGTCCTCTTGCATGCGCAAGAACACTTAGATACGCATCGTGAATCTAGTGGTTGCAAAATGGGAATCCATAGCCGTCATTCCAGGTCCTAATATGCCTGTTATGCATTCCTGCATAAAGCTCCCTCAGGATTCGCCTCTTGTACCTCCGCTGGGCATCTTCATCCTCGCTGTCCACATCGTCAGACAGCACCTATACATATAGTAAAACAAATTTGGCATCAAATCACTGGTTACATGCCGTGAAGTAGGAATAGGAATTTATGGCTATTTATTTATACATATTTAGATATTATGGTTCGATTTTTAAGCACAGTCGTCTATGTACAGACCAATCTTGAAGAAAATAATGGCACAAACATATGTAGGTCATTCAAAATCAATTGTCAAGTCCTGGCTAGGAATTATTAGAAACACTAACCCTAGTCGGATTACTAGCAGAAATCATTTGCACAAATGAAACAACTAATCACTTATCACTTGTACCATTCAAACAATCAATACACTACATGGATCTAACGATACTTACTCAGATTTCATGGATTGGGAGCACATAACCACAGGATTTCTATTCCAAAAAGGGAGAGGCAGGAGTAACCAGAGAAATCTTATGATCTATTTGACACATAAATGGGTATAGATGACTAACCAGCTGTCCGTCGTCGTCGGAGTCGTCGCTGGAGTGGTCGTCGGAGTCGTCACCGAAGTGGTCGTCAGAGTCGGTGTGGAACTCCGCCTCCGGCTGTGGAAGCTTCGGCCGCCGTCGCTGACGTCGAGTGCGGTGATAACTTCGCCAGTGATGGCGGCAACCTCTGTCTCCATCTCCACGCCGTGCTCCGGTGCTTTAGCAGCCCCGGCGTCGCCACTCCCTCCGATGGGGCGCTTCGGCGGCATCCTCATACACTGACGTCTTTGAGGACTGAGAGCGGTGTCGAGGTTGCAAGCGGAGAGAGAGGATTGTGTGTGCGTAGCCAGGAGTAGTGAGAGTTGTGGGAGAGAGGCGGGCGGCGGTCAAACCGATGGCTCGCCTCCCGGTGAGCATGCGCACCGGACTGCTGGCATGCCTACCAAAGTTTCACACGGCTACTCGTATGCCTCCCGATGACACTGTGTAGCGAGCACGCCTCTGTCAATTCACACACCTGCACGCACGCCTCCCCGTCTGCCTGCATGGTGGACTGCTCGCTTGCGTCCTGTCAACTCACGCCTGCTCGCAAGCCACACGGGTCGCGCGACGGCACATATATTGTTTTTCTATTTGGATGATTAATGCTTCCGCTTTATTGCTTAACCGAAGCATGGCACGTATCCATTGTTGGTCTAACGCTCACGGTTCGAATAAATAGTCCGTTTGAGATATTGGTTCCCAATTATTAATAATCTCCCGTTTGTAATTAGATAAAGATTACATCAAAACTGGTCTCAAATTTGACAAAAAAGTACAATGCCACTTTGTATTGGTGTCCATATGATAACACAATAAGTTTCATGAACTTCAAATAAGTTTTGGGTGTACTAGAATTTAAAAATCAAGATTCTCAATGTTTGAAATTTGTTGCACGGGGAGTAAACATGCACCCAAGGAGACACATGTGTTTTTGCAATCCATTTAGGTGCACTGTCACGTGTGCATGTAGCTCAAATTTGATTTTTGCACATTATACCCATAGAAAATCAATCAATCAATCAATGTACTAAAACGTCTTAATGATCTCTGTGAATTTTTTGAAATTAAAACGTCCCTCCTTTGGTAACATGTATGTTCACCACGGGATAATTAATTTAACATGCATTGTAGTTACGGTGGATTCGCGGTGTGTGTGTGTGTGTGTGGGTGTGTGCGTCTGGGGGTGGCGGGTGGCTCGCAGTACACTATGAGTTGTGAGCCACCGTGTGGGTTGGCCGTTTTGTTAGGCAGGCTAGTGCCACATCAGAGTCGTGAAATCGTTATTTAAAACATTACACAACCCTTTCATACATAAATGTTTTGGCCACATGCAGTCGATGGTTGTCCTACACGACACTCGGTACTCACGTGTGACGCTTTCTGTGGGCCCGCGAGGTCGTCGTCCATCACTTTGATGAACAGCCGGTAGTGAGGTTAATTTGACCAGCAAGGTATAATCTTTTTTGTTTGTGTTATGGTGGTATATAGTACGCGTCGAAGAGGTGGGAGGGGACTAGCATATATACTATACGTATGCTTCCATGAACAAGTACACCTCACTAAGTGTCGGGACTTTTTTGTTACCGAGGCACGTGCCACATCAAAATTGTGAAATTGTTTATTCAAACATCACACAACACCTTTTTGGGCCACATGCATATATTTCCTAGCTAGGACACTCACGTGTGACGCTTCCATTTGTGGGCCCACAAGGCCATCGTCAATGCATGCATGCATGCATCACTTTGACCTATTCGGGAGAGGTTAATTAATTTCACCATTGATAAGGATTCTTTTGGTTGTACATATATTACGATAGGAGCATATAGTATGCGGTGAAGAGGGGGGAAGGGGACCATCATATGTAGTATGCTTGATATGAACCTCGCTCTGTGTGGGTGCATGGTTTACGGTTTTTGAGGCATGTGGCACATCAAAGTTGTGCATTTTGGGTATTCAACATATATATGTTTGGCCCACATGCAAATCGGTGGTGGTTGTCCTCTCGCACCCACTTAAGCGGTTATCGGCGATATCGATGCTTTCCATCGTGGGCCCGCTTGGTCCATCACTTCTTTTTGCTGACAACAAGAGAGGTTAATTTGACTTAGGAGGGATTATTATTTTTGCTCTGGGATGACATGCATGATACACTTTGAGCACACACATATGCATGTGTACGCATGAATCCCTCCCATCGAGTTGAAGTGGCTAGTACAACGACACCATCATGAATCGATCTCGCTCTGTGTGGGGAGCTAGTGTATGATTTTTGACACACGCGCCAGATCAATGTTGTGTATTCAAACATGCATGCACACATCACCTCCATACATATGCATGTAGTGGTTGCCTTCGAACGATACACTCCCCCGCGTGGTTATCGGCGACAAGCCTATATATTTGTGGGCCCGCGTGGACATCCATGATCACCTTGACCAACAACAAGATAGGTAACCATGGCGGATTCTTCATTTGGTTAGTGTTATCGTAGTATAGGTCATGGTGAGATTCAGACCTAATTAAGTTTGAGCGCATATACGATGCACACATGCATGCATATATGAATCCCCGTCGTTGGCTTGAAGTGTGGTGTAACATACATATGCATCGTCAACCTAACCCTCACTCAGTGTGGGGATTTCTAGTTCGAAATCATGGTGCCACATCAAAGTTGTTCATTGTTACTCAAAAACACACCTCTCCATACATATGTTTGGGCCACACGCATGCAGTGGTTGTCTTGAGGACTACCTACTTGCGTGATTATTGCCGAGCTAGCCCATCTCCGGGGTCGCATGGACGGACATCACTCTGACCAACAACAAGAGAGAGGTTGTACGACCAAGGTGGATTATTCTTGGTCCTTTTTACGATCCATCTTGGTGAGATATATGCCTCTCTGGCCCGCCGACTGAAAGTGTGTGTGTGTGTGGGGGGGGGGGGGTTGCTACATTGCACTTTGCTAGGTGAACCTCGGTTGGGGGGGCATGCATTCATAGCTTAATTAGGATTCCCTTCGTGGCGACACGAGGGGGGGTGGGGGGCTGCTAGCTACTTCACACTTTGCTAGGTGATAGAGGCGGGGTGTCCCGATCTGTCGATGAGATGATAACTATCGATTTGGTGGAGAAGACTTTGACGATCCGACTACACACGTGCACGACGTTGCGCCTTAGCAATCTCTAAACCAACTCCGAGAGGTTATTGACCACGCCGGAGCACGATCAACCTGACCACGAAGGTCTATTCCTGCAAGCAATCGAAGAACAAGCAAGAATATGATTAAGGAATCTGAATATTGCGAATATAGATGAAGTATTGATAAACGTGGGGTTTCATAAGCGGTCTTGGTCTGGTCGTTGGACACAAACGAAGTACACGAAGTTGCAGCGATGGCTAACTTTTAACTAAATAAAACCCCAATCTTAACGATGCCTTAAGGGCTATATTTATAGGGAAAAGAGAGGGGATTTCGTCCACCCTAGGCAAGGTGGGACTAAAAAACCTCCTAAGTCATTTCCCCTACAATATGGACTATAAAAATAGATTACATGGGCCTGGCCCAAAATAAGGTCGCGCAACACCAATAATAAGCTATGGACGAAATTTATGACGGGCCATCTTGTATATTTCGTCCATCTTCTTGTATGTCATCATGGTGGCTTCAAAGTCCGGAAATCTCCACTTGAACCTCTGTTCTTGTTCTCTTGGCACGCACCTTCATCTCCGTGCTTGACGATGCTCCAATGTTCATCCTTCTTGTGAGTATTAGGCCCTTCAATTGCAAGCAACACGAATGTATCTAAGTTAGGCAACATCATATTCTCATGAACACTAGAAACATTACCAAGAAACGGAAGTACCTGATAATTTAATTGGCGTACGTGAGCTCTAGCAATTGTTCCAAGAGGTAAAACAGCAGGGGATATGGGTGTAAATGCGGTAGCCATGTCCTCAGCATCCTCCCCTTCTTGAAAACAAAGCCGTCCTCGGCGTTGCTTAGTCTGAAATGTGGCTAACAAAAGAGACAAGGTGTACACGTTGTATATGTATATGCCATCCATTTTCTTGATCTCGGTTAGGGCACATGTGAAATGGTTATACAAGAGCACCCTTCAAAAGTCATGAAATATAAAGCCAATATATTATCACAAGAAGTCAAAGGCATGAAAATATTGCAACTCAGTTTGCACATATAAGTGAAGCTCTTATTCATATCAAAAGATTGACAATGCTTATCATTAAACCATCCCAACATTGATGAACCATCACCAAGATTAGAGGTCATATCAAAATGATTAAACATTGGCACAATTATTTTCAAACGTATTTGATCCAAATTTGTGTTATTCCCTTATTCACATGGTTCTTTCGCATCAATAGTTAATTCAATGGGTTCACTTAAAATTGTTTGATCACATGGCAAAGTCAAATCATCAACAGATTCCTCTAAAATAGCTGGTGTGATCAAAGTAGTAGGTAGCTCATCACATGGTGCATTTAAATTAACAAGGCATTCATCATGCTCATGTGGAGGTGGAAGATTAATACCTTTGTCATTACCTATTATGGTTAACTCAGATGATGTAGGCACTCTAGGTGGCGACAGGTCACGTGGTGGAGGTGATGTAGTGCTCACAACAATGGATGTTGTTGTCATAGTAGGCGCAGTGGTGGAAGGAACAGCCGTCACAACTTTTGGGATTTGTACCTTCCGCTTGTTTGTCTTCTGGGCAACACGTCTTGTTATCTCCTGTTCAGCTTTGCAAGCAAGACGAAACAAACGGTCCATAGGATAACACTGTTCATGAATTAGTATCTCCTTAATGTCATGGTTTAATCCTCCCCAAAATCTATCCATAAAATCATCTTCAGTTTCTTCTAAAGAAGAATGCAACAAGGTAGTTTGTAAATCATCGTAATATTTCGTTATAGTGTCTCTACCTTGTTTTAAATGTTGCAACTTTTTAATCATGTCACGAGTATAATAAGAAGGGACGAATGTATGTCGCATGGCAAGTTTTAAATCATCCCAAGTAATAGGTATACAATCAGGGTGTAACCGACAATATTCACTCCACCAAACTAAAGCATAACCAGTGAAAGAACTAACCGCAACCTTAACTTTTTTACGTTCATCAAAATTATGGGAAGCAAATATATGATTTATGTCGAACTCCCATTCAATATATAAAGCAGGTCTAAAACGGCCATTAAATGATGGTATAGGAACATTAACCTGATCATGTGCATTTGGATGTTTATGCACCTCTCGTGATCGTTGTGGAATTTGCATAGGTGGTGGCACATCTCCCGCGATCGACAAAGCCCATGAATTGTCTCTAGATCCTGTCATGATTAGTAGAAACAAGAAACAAAATCCAAAAATAATGTTCCTATAAACCGCTCGGATGTGGTGGTAAAACGCTCACAGTATAACAAATATCAAAGTCTTACAAGTACTTACCATGCAGCAGGTGGTGATTGGCAACCAGCGGTGTCAAGTTACTCCAAAAGTTGGGTAAAATGATTGCCAGATGAACGTATGGTTAAACGGTGTAGAAATATGTGGAGATGGGTTGGCTTTATATGTGTAGAAAAAATGCTACAACCATAATAGTTAATGCAAGCTAAAAATTTGCTCAAAGTGGTCGAGTGCTGGTCCTAGGCTAGACTTTACTACAGACGCGAGCCTAAGACACAGAAGAAATCATGATATGCCACGAACACTAGACATACCATTCGTTTAACCACACATGTTTTTTTATAGCAACAACACACGTTGTACAAGCCTTCTTGCACTTTTTTTTTCGTTCTCCAAAGAAATCCAACCGAGCGGGGCAATCTTTTTTTTACCACAGCCAAAGGACTAGTACGTACTAGTCAGAGTATCACAAGGAACACTGTTTTCTTTTTCTCACCAAAGTCCAGCGTGCCCACCAGATCTTTTTTTTGCTTTGCCACCGAGGGTGCCAAAACTGACCATAAAATATTCCTCCAAATCAACGTAAGAGTAAATCACAACAATTTTTTTTGTAAGCAGTAAACTTGCAAGTAATAAAAATTCTGCTCTGCCTTTCCAAACGCAACCGATGAGCACGTGCCTTTATTTTTTATTTGCTGCGATCTCCACTCCTCCCGTAATTGATTCTGCTCCTTTTTTTTAACACCAAACATGAATGGCTAGGACTCCAAACCGAATAGGCTTTATTATTTGTTTCCTTTTTTTTCCAAGAAACGTCCAGAATATGGAAACCACCAACCGAATCTGGACTCTTTAATTCCCCCCTCCTTTTTTTGGCTGATCCAAAATTCGCGGGACTTGTTTCCACTTATATCTAACAACCAAAGGAAACTTTCTCTCTGTTCCTTTTATTCCGCCAACCTCTCTTTTTTCTCTCTCTTTTTCTGCGATTTCCAAGAAGAATTCAATCAGATCTGCACTTTCCTTTCTTTGCCTTCAATGATTAGGAATCTTTCCAAGAACTACGCTGCTATATTTATTTCTCAAATTTGCGCAAGATTACCACGTGATGCCTTTACTTGGAAACGAAATCTATTTTTTTTTTACTTCAACGTTGGCTGCTCCTTACCTTCTTTGATTTTTCTTCTCCTTCTCATTCTCCAACAAGAATCCAAACGTCCAATACTTGGAAACAGATCAACACTTGCCTTTTCTTTTGCGGATGATCCCTTCTTTCCTTAAAACGAACTTGCCTTTTTTTGGGCAACCAAATCTTGCCACGAATCTGGTAGTAGCTCGGCTTCCAACAAAAGCAATCCCAACAAGGCAACAACACTACCAAAAGATCTGACTGAAACCTTTAAATCATCCTTCCCAAAGATAAAGCAACATGGGAAACAATTCCCAAGCCCAACCGAGCTGCAGTTTTTTTGTCTAACTTCTCTCTACTTGCTGTTTGCTTTCGTTCCTATCCAAGGACACTTCCAAAACGTGGCAACCAGCAGCCAAATCAACACAATGAATTTATTCTCTCTTCTTTCAATTACCTTTCTCACTCCAAGAAGAATCAAGCTCCAGTGAACGAATGATTATGGCGGCATATGACAATGGCGGATGGATGATGGTGATGGCGATGTCAATGAAGTGGATGATGGTGTATATGGATGCGGATGCGGCGTGAAATAAAACAAGACTAGAACTCGAAACTCTAAAAGTTTAGACACTAAGACCAGCAACCAGCAACACGACACACGATGCAACCAAAAATTCAACAATACAAAAACTAAGTGATAATAGCGAAAGGCTCAGACTGTCTGGGACACGGATGAACTAATCTAACTTTTTTGGCTTTCTCTTGGACAATAGGTAAGAAAATAAATCTAATCTAGGGAAAGCTGGAAATTCTCACCGAGCAACCTGAAAACTGATAGCACTTGATAGAGGCAGGGTGTCCCGATCTTTTAATGAGATGATAACTATCGATTTGATGGAGACGACTTTGACGATTTGACTACAAACGTGCACGACGCTGCGCCTTAGCAATTGCTAAACCAACTCCGAGAGGTTATTGACCACACCGGAGCATGATCAACCTGACCACAAAGGTCTATTCCTGCAAGCAATCGAAGAACAAGCAAGAATATGATTAAGCAATCTGAATATTGCAAATATAGATGAAGTATTGATAAACGTGGGGTGTCATAAGCGGTTTTGGTCTGGTCGTTGGACACAAACGAAGTACAGGAAGTTGCAGCAATGACTAACTTTTAACTAAATAAAACCCCAGACTAAACGATGCCTTAAGGGCTATATTTATCGGGAAAAGAGAGGGGATTTCATCCACCCTAGGCAAGGTGGGACTAAAACACCTCCTAAGTCATTTCCCCTACAATATGGACTCTAAAAATAGATTACATGGGCCTAGCCCAAAATAAGGTGGCGCAACACCAATAATAAGCTATGGACGAAATTTATGACGGGCCATCTTGTATATTTCGTCCATCTTCTTATATGTCATCATGGTGGCTTCAAAGTTCGGAAATCTCCACTTGAACCTCTGTTCTTGTTCTCTTGGCATGCACCTTCATCTCCGTGCTTGACGATGCTCCAATGTTCATCCTTCTTGTGAGTACTAGGCCCTTCAATTGCGAGCAACACAAATGTATCTAAGTTAGGCAGCATCATATTCTCATGAACACTAGAAACATTACCAAGAAACGAAAGTACCTGATAATTTAATTGGCATACACGAGCTCTAGCAATTGTTCCAAGAGGTAAAATAGTAGGGGATATGGGTGTAACTGCGGTAGCCATGTCCTCATCACTAGGTGAACCTCGGTTTGGGGGGGGGGGAGGGGGCATGCTCATAGCTTAGGATTCCCTTCGTGCCGACACGAGGGGGGGCTGCTAGCTACTTCACACTTTGCTAGGTGAACCTCGGTTGGGGGGCATGTGCATTCATAGCTTAGGATTCCCTTCGTGCCGACACGAGGGAGGGATGGCTGCTAGCTACTTCGCACTTTGCTAGGGTGAACCACGGTTGGGGGGGGGGAGGACATGCATTCATTGCTTAGCTAGGATTCCCTTCGTGCCGACACGAGGGAGGGGGGCTGCTAGCTACTTCGCACATTGCTATGTGAACCTCGGTTGGGGGGCATGCATTCATAGTTTAGGAATCCCTTCGTGCTGACACGAGGGAGGGGGGGGGGGTAGGGCTGCTACCTCTACTTCACACTTTGCTAGGTGAACCTCGGTTGGGGGGCAGGCATTCATAGCTTAGGACTCCCTTCGTGCCGACACGAGGGAGGGGGGCCGCTAGCTACTTCGCACTTTGCTACAGTGAACCTCGGTTGGGGGGCCATGCATTCATATATAGCTTAGGACTCCCTTCGTGCCGACACGAGGGAGGGGGGGGGGGGCTGCTAGCTACTTCACACTTTGCTAGGTGAACCTCGTTTGACGGAGAGGGGGCATGCATTCATATATAGCTTAGGATTCCTTTCGTGCCGACACGAGGGAGGAGGGGGCTGCTAGCTACTTCGCACTTTGCTAGGTGAACCTCGGTTGAGGGGGAGGGGGCATGCATTCATAGCTTAGGATTCCCTTCGTGCCAACACGAGAGGGTGGGAGCAAGCAATACCGTGCGCTTTGCGAGAGAGGTGCCACATCGAAGTTGCGTTTGGTATTATGAAAATCAAACCACCCTTTTGATACATAAATTTGGTCCACATGCAAGTGTGTTCGTGTTCTGACCCTCTCCCGCGTCATTTTTCACCAAATTTATGAACATTAGATAAGTCGGATGACGCAACAGACACGTTTCACTCAAACTAACCGTGTGCCACGCTGGTGCACCTGTCACGCACACATCGGCACAGTACATTGGGATCCAAGAGGCTCCCCCTCTCAAAAATATCTGCCCGCTTTGAGGGTTTCTCTGTTTCATAACACACGGTTGTTATCTCTGGACAGTGTGCGATGTTTCTTGTTCCCAATCCCGCCTGCATCAAAAATATATTCCCGCCTCGAGGGTTTTTCTTTTTCATAACACACGGTTGTTATCTCCGGACCGTGTGCGATGCACTATCATCAATATTTTCAATAGCCCGGCATTTCACTCCTGCGTCTGACTCCCGCGTAGTAAAATTTTCAGTACCCGCGTCATTTCCTCAAACACCCCGCGCCCCCTCCACACACACACACCAAGACCTCCTCGGGCGTGTGTGTGTGTGCGCGCGCACACACACACACTCCCTCGCTCGAAACCCTAGAAAAGTCCCCCCCCCCCCCCGCCGCCGCCGCCGACGCAAGGCCTCCATTGTCAACATCTGCCGGTTTGCCCGTGCATCTTACCCACCGATCTCCATACCCAAGCCGCTCTGAGTTTCTTAGATGATGCCCGCCAAACGCCCCCTTTCCCACAGATCCCCATCCCCACCCCCACTCCAGAGCGTCGCAGCCTAAGCCCGGCTACGCTTCCCGTGGAGCTCGAGGAGCGACTGGCCCAAAAGAGGTGTATAGCGGTCTCTTCGCTCGACGTCGCAGAGGAAGCTGACGACCATTACTGGCGGCAGACACTCAAGCAGTGGGCTAGAGTATGCGGGCATGCCTCGTCTGCCGGCTACGACATCGAGGTCATTAACAGTGACGCCCAGAGGCGGGCTGTGTCACAGGTTAAGTGGCCCATCCCAACCCCTCGGGTTCAACCGCCGTCGATCTCATCCATGGCCCCGCCACTGATCTCCTCTGGCTCGCTGTCAACAATTTGCCATTCTACATCGCCATCGAGCCCCTTTTGTTATTTCTGAAGGAGACGTTCTGCGACAACGGCTTGGGGCCCTGACTTCAAGTCGAGACCTCATCGACAACGACCACGAGGAGGCCACCCTCTCCGGCTCTTCCAAGGGGAAAGAGCCCATATGCTCTTCCAAGGGGAAAGCGCCCGTCTGCGACATTAGGGAGGGCACCCTATAGTCGTGCTCTTCCAAGGGGAAGGAGCCCATCTGCGACAACATGGAGCGCATCCAGGGTCCGTGCTCTTTCCACGGGAACGAGCCCAACTGTGACAAGTGAGGAAACCCATGATTTGTTTATTTCAGTTGTTCACAATGTGAAGCTCTATATGTGCAATTATTTACTGTGCAGTACATTTCATCAATCCAGTTTTAAACATACTGATAGGAATGCATATATTTGCTTGTTGTTAAGCCTGTTATAGCTAGCATATGCCTCTTTTAATTTTTTTGATTGTTCGGTTGTTTGTAGTTAGCATATGTTCAGTTTCAAATGCCATCTTTGGTTGTTCGTAGTATGCCTTGTTTATTCCAATTTGTTCAATTTCATCAGTACCAGTTTCAACAATACCACTATGAATGACTACATTTGGTTGCTGGATCTTGTAGTTAACACGCCTTTCCATTTTTATTTAACCATAACCAGTGTACTTAGACCCGCACAATACCAGTTCGAATGACCATGTTTGCTTGTTGTTAAATGTTAGGCCTATTGCAATTAGCACACCTTTCCACTTGTTTTGCTTTACTAGCATGCTTAAACCTGCACACTGAAGCTATCTTTTGGAGATTATTTTTATGCGCCATGTGTAATTTTGGTTGATGTTTAGCCTGTTGTGCTTAACATGCTTCTTGATGTACCTACATAGGACAATTTTGGGAACGACTGTTGTTTTCCATCGAGGTTAGTTTCATCCCATGGCTTATATCTGCTCACTGTTCAGGATATCCATAGCTGGCACCATATAGGCCGGCGGCAGGTAAGGGACTAATCGGTGAATCGGACTTTTAACTGAATATATCTGCAAACCATTTTTCCTTAGGTTAACTAGGGCCATATGTAATGTATCTGAGGCTACATAGCAACATGCACTGTACTTAATGTCTAAATATGCAATCCTAGGCTACATAGCAACAACGAAGAGTGTTATATTAATGTTCTAATGATGTCTAGATATACGTAGAAGAGCAGCAGCAGCAACAGCAACAATACAACCCTGTTTGGATACTCAACTCAGCTAGAGGTTAGAGTTAGTTTCTAGCTCATTACTAACCCTGAACTAACTCCACCCAAAGAGTTGTTTGGATGGCAGGGTCAGATTGACAATAAATGCACTAGGAGAACTAGCTCCAATTAGCACCTCTTGGGTTGGGTACTAGTTTTTTTGGGGTGGGTTATAGATGCAACTATCTCAAACTATCCCTCATGTTTAGATATACTTTAGGGCTATTTGAGCCCAAACTAGCTCAAACTAACTGTAACCCCTGGATACAGCAGCAGATAATTTTTAAGAACGAACTAAAGTCCTTCCGGCCCATAATATAAGATGTTAATTCATCTAATATGTAAGTATATTGGATGTTATAACATACTCCCTTCGTTCCTAAATATTTGTCTTTTTAGAGATTTCAAATGGACTGCCACATATGGATGTATATAGACATATTATAAAAGAGTGTTGTACTACATCATTGTGCCATTGCTGTTTAGCTTCTAATATTAACTTGGTGCTTTTAGGTACATATGTCATTGGTAAAGATCCGTGTTTCGACCCTTTCTACGTATGGGGCAATGAGATATCGATGAACCAGCATCAAGTGAGGAAGTTGATAAAGATTCTTAGTAAAATGGGTCCAAAGATGGCAATTAAACTATTTGTTTACACTTTATCCAAGACAACAATGACTGCAGGATGGTAAGTAAGAACTCTGCAGCCTTCTTTTTACTGCCCATAATGAGTTGTGTTAGATGAGAATGTCTGAAATCTTATTCCTTTGCAGTGGTTGCCAAAGTAGTTTACTCAAGATTACCTCTCAAACTACATGATTGGTGGGCATGCAAAGGTTAAAGTATTTCTACCGAACACGATGATTATCTAGATGTTTTCATGAAGACCTTGAAGGATGGGCGGTCGGCCATCACAAGGGGTTGGACTAGAGTCGTGCGTGCCTTTTGCATGGAGGAGGGCACAATATGGGCATTCCGCTTCACCTTGTTCAGCAACCAGAATATATTTCGCCTCTTTCTTTACCGTCTTTAATAGTACAAGTATACAACTGTGGTTCATCATTCTTTATTTGGTTCTTATGTAATTCTGAAAATATGTACCTACGAATCGAATAATGCATTGGTTGTTTGAACCTTATGGATATGAATAAAGCTGTAGCATACATTCTTCAAATCCAAATCTGGTACAATTTGGAAAAGCAGCAATTAAATTACGGTGAAATTATGCTCTCCAGGTTGTTACGGCACACACGGTTGGTAAAACACAAACGTTCGCGATATGCACCATAATCCGAGACGGTTCACAGAGAGGAAAGGTGTGCAAGCATGCACACAGTTGCCATTTGCAAAGCGTGTGCAATGTCAGATAATATCACAAACGGTGCGGGCAAACTAAACCTTTGTGTTAGTTGCCTTATCGTACACGATTCGCAACCATGAACTTTTCTGATGAAGTATGCATCGTAAACGTTGCACCACATAATAGCGTGTGCGACAGTTGTCGTGTACGACGATGTTACGATGGTCCGATGTTTCATAATCCTGTCCGACACTCATACGACGATTAGCTTATCTTCTTAATGGTGAACCGTTTGTGATGGGCTGCGCATCATACACGTTCTATAATAGTGAACCGTTTGTGATGGGTCACGCATCATAAATGTAGCACCACAGAATACCGACTGCGATGGCAATGTGAGCACAAACGAGTAGGAGTACTGTAGGGGCCCTATCCCCGACGGTTTCTGGGTCGTGTGGGAAGGACCCCCCCCCCCATCGCCCACACTCACTTGGCGACGGTTCCAAATGCCGTCGCGGAAAGGGGTTTTAAACCGTTTGTTTAGGACCGACGTGCACCAGTGTTGGTTGAATAGATGAATCTGAGATTGTGTGATGCATATCGTATAATCATACCCACGGATACTTGAGGTGACATTGGAGTATCTAGGTGACATTAGGGTTTTGGTTGATTTGTGTCTTAAGGTGTTATTCTAGTACGAACTCTAAGATCAGAAAGAATAACTTTGAGGTGGTTTCGTACCCTACAATAATCTCTTCGTTCGTTCTCCGTTATTAGTGACTTTGGAGTGACTCTTTGTTTCATGTTGAGGGATAGTTATATGACCCAGTTATGTTATTATTGTTGAGAGAACTTGCACTAGTGAAAGTATGAACCCTAGGCCTTGTTTCAACGCATTGCAATACCGTTTGTGCTCACTTTTATCATTAGTTATCTTGCTGTTTTTATATTTTCGGATTACAAAAACCTATATCTACCATCCATATTGCACTTGTATCACCATCTCTTCGCCGAACTAGTGCACCTATACAATTTACCATTGTATTGGGTGTGTTGGGGACACAAGAGACTCTTTGTTATTTGGTTGCGGGGTTGTTTGAGAGAGACCATCTTCATCCCTCGCCTCCATGGATTGATAAACCTTAGGTCATCCACTTGAGGGAAATTTGCTAATGTCCTACAAACCTCTGCACTTGGAGACCCAACAATGTGTACAAGAACAAGGTTGTGTAGTAGACATCAAGCTAATTTTCTGGCGCCGTTGCCGGGGAGGTGAGTGCTTGAAGGTATATCTTTAGATCTTGTAATTGAATCTTTTTGTTTCTTGTTTTATCACTAGTTTAGTATATAAAAGAAAACTACAAAAAGAAATGGAAGTGAGGGTGCCTCATATGCTTCATCTTTTTAATGTCTTCCGTGAAAATAAGGATTCCGATAATTCTGCTCAATTGCTAGAGAAGAATGCATTAAAATGTTTGGCACTAAATCTTTGAATGATGAGCATGATTGCAATGTTGTTAGTATGAATTCCTTGAATATCCATGATGCTAATGATATGCAAAGCCACAAGCTTGGGGATGCTATGTTTGATGAAGATGATATTTTTTGTCCCACAAGTTTTGATGAGCAAATTTATTTTGATGATAGCATGCCTCCTATTTATGATGATTATATTTATGAAAGTGGATTTGGAGAGGTCATGACTTTATTTAGTGATGAATCCACTATTTCGGAAGAGGTTCCAATTGATTATGCGAACAAAGTTGCTATCTATGATGATTATTGTGATGACATGTATGCTATAAAGATTAATGGTAACCATGAAACTTGTCATCACGATTTTAATTTTCAAGTGGATTATGCCTCACATGATAATTATTTTGTTGAGTTTGCTCCCACTACTATTCATGAGAAGAAATTTGCTTATGTGGAGAGTAATAAAAATTATATGCTTATACATCATGAAAAGAGTGCTTTATGTGATAGTTATATTGTTGAATTCATTCATGATGCTACTGAAAATTACTATGGGGGAGGAACATATGCTTGTAGGAATTGCAATAATATCAAGTTTCCTCTCTATGTGTTAAAAATCTTGAAGCTATGCTTGTTTTGCTTTCCTATGCTAGTTGATTCTTGTTCCCATAAACTGTTTGCTCAAAAATACCTATGCATAGGAAGTGGGTTAGATTTAAATGTGCTAGTAATATTCTTCATGATGCTCTCTTTATGTTTCAATTCTTATCTTTTATGTGAGCATCATTGAAATCATCATGCCTAGCTAAAAAGGCAATAAAGAAAAGCGCTTGTTGGGAGACAACCCAATATTTACCTTTACTGTTTTTGTGTGTTCACATGATTATGCTACTGTAGTAATAATGTTTTATTGCTTTTGCTTCAATAAAGTGCCAAGTAAGACCTTTAGGATAGCTTACAGTGATAGTTGTGTTGATCCTGCTGAAAATGAGAAACTTTTGCGCTCAGTAAATTAGTTTTCATAATTCACAAAAACGTGCTTTTGATGTGATTCTTTTTGCTCTGGATTGGTACACAAATTGGTCAGGTTTTCCTAATTTGGTAGAATTTTTGGAGTTACATAAGTATGGAAAGTTACCAGATTACTACAAACTGTTCTGTTTTTGACAGATTCTATTTTCATTGTGTTGTTTGCTTATTTTGATGAATCTATGAGTAGTATCGGAGGGTATGAACCATAGAGAAGTTGGAATACAGTGGATATTACATCAATATGAATTTAGAATGAGTTCACAACAGTACCTAAGTGGTGATTTATTTTCTTATACTAACGGAGCTTACGAGTTTTTGGTTAAGTTTTGTGTTGTGAAGTTTTCAAGTTCTGGGTAAAGATTCGATGGACTATGTAACAAGGAGTGGCAAGAGCCTAAGCTTGGGGATGCCCCGGAAGGCATTCCCTCTTTCATCTTCGTCTATCGGTAACTTTACTTCAGGCTATATTTTTATTCACCACATGATATGTGTTTTGCTTGGAGCGTCATTTTATTTTATTTAGTTTTGCTTGGTGTTTGAATGAAGTACTTAAATGAGAGAGAGAGTCCTCACATAGCTAAATAATTATCTGACTACTCATTGATCTTCACTTATGTCTTTTTAGAGTAGTTTTGTCATTTACTCGTGTGCTTCACTTATATCCTATGAGTAAATCATTGAATGAATTGAATATCATAAATCTGAAATTATATATGTTTCATATGCTTATCCCATGGGGAGTAATGGCTTCACATATAAGAAGTAGAGGTGGTCAATTTGTTGAAGGTTAGCAAACATTGTATTGGTCACTTGAACAATTCATGAAAGAATATTGAAGGAAGAGAGATTTCACATATAAATATACTATCTTGGACATCTTTTGTAATTGCGAGCACTCATTAAAATATGACATGCTAAAAAGTTGATGTTGGACAAGGAAGACAACTTAATGGGTTATGTTTTCCTATATCCGAAACGTTATATTGTCTTGGATCATCCAACATGTTGAGCTTGGCTTTCCCTCTCATGCTAGCCAAATTCTTTGCACCAAGTAGAGATACTACTTGTGCTTCCAAACATTCCTTAACCCACTTTTGCCATGAGAGTCCACCATACCTACCTATGGATTGAGTGAGATCCTTCAAGTAAGTTGTCATCGGTGCATGCATTAAAAAATTGCTCCTTAAATATGTATGATTTATTAGTGCGAAGAAAATAAGCTTTATACGAACTTGTGATAGGGAAGAAATAAAAGTGACGGACTGCATAATAAAGGTCATTATCACAAGCGGCAATATAAAGTGACATTCTTTTGCATTTAGATTTTGTGCATCCAACCATCAAAGCGCATGACAACCTCTGCTTCCCTCTGCGAAGGGCCTATCTTTTACTTTTATCTTCTACCCTTATACAAGAGTCATGGTGATTTTCACCTTTCCTTTTTACACTTTTTCCTTTGGCAAGCACTTTGTGTTGGAGAAATCCAGATATATATATCCACTTGGATGTAGGTTTTCATAAAGTATTATTGTTGACATTACCCTTGAGGTAAAAGGTTGGGAGGCGAAACTATAAGCCCCTATCTTTCTCTGTGTCCGATTAAAACTTTGAACCCATAAATATCACGTGAGTGTTAGCAATTGTGAAAGATTAAATGATAGTTGAGTATGTGGAGTTTGCTGAATCAAATCTCTTACGTAGATGCTTCCCGAAATAAGATGAATTGCAATTGTTTGATGACTAAGAGCATGGTTTGTTAGTTTCAAGAAAGTTTATGATCTATACTTTAACATGTGAATATCTTGTTACTTGATCGTGAAAAGTTTTATGAGATGAGCTACTGTTATGACATATAATGATGCTAGAAAAGGTGATTGAAATTATCATTGATCAAACTTGTGCACCTGCTAGCATTCACACTTCATAAATTATTTCTTTTATCATTTACCTACTCGAGGACGAGTAGGAATTAAGCTTGGGGATGCTGATACGTCTCCAACGCATCTATAATTTATGAAGTATTCATGCTAATATATTATCCATCTTAGATGTTTTATATGCACTTATATGCTATTTTATATGATTTTTGGGACTAACCTATTAACCTAGAGCCCAGTGCGAGTTTCTGTTTTTCCTTGTTTTTGAGTTTTACAGAAAAGGAATACCAAACGGAGTCCAATTGACGTGCCAATTTTTGACATTTTTTATGGACCAAAAGAAGCCCCCGGAGTAAAAGAGTTGGGCCAGAAGAGTCCCGAGCCGTCCACGAGGGTGGAGGGCGCGCCCTACCGCCTGGCGCGCCCCTTGCCTCGTGGAAGACTCGGAGACGCCCCTGACATGAAACCAATGCCAAAATTCCTATAAATACAGAAACCCCCAGAAAGAAACCTAGATCAGGAGTTCCACCGCCGCAAGCCTCTGTAGCCACCAAAAACCAATCGGGACCCTGTTCCGGCACCCTGCCAGAGGGGGGATCCATCACCGGTGGCCATCTTCATCATCCCGGCGCTCTCCATGACGAGGAGGGAGTAGTTCACCCTCGGGGCTGAGGGTATGTACCAGTAGCTATGTGTTTGATCTCTCTCTCTCTCTCTCTCTCTCTCTCTCGTGTTCTTGATTCAGCACGATCTTGATGTATCACGGGCTTTGCTATTATAGTTGGATCTTATGATGTTTCTCCCCCTCTACTCTCTTGTAATGGATTGAGTTTTCCCTTTGAAGTTATCTTATCAGATTGAGTCTTTAAGGGATTTGAGAACACTTGATGTATGTCTTGCATGTGCTTATCTATGGTGAAAGCACACAAGTGCTCCCTGGGTGATTTTGGTAATTAATGTCAACATATCTCTTGTTGGACTAATGTTTCTACCTAGTATGTTTCAGATAAGTTCAACAATGGAGTGGCATGGACTAGAGGATGTGGAACCCCTTCAAGATGCTAAAGACAAAGGATTGGCTCAAGCTCAAAGCTCAGGACTCTACATTTTCTATTTAAGTGATCCAAGATCACATTGAGTCCATAGGAAAGCCAATACTATTAAGAAGTGATGAGGTGTTGCTTAAGGAGGTTCTTGCTCAAAGTGCTTAGTGATATGCTCCAAAGCCCTCAACTACTTTCTCACATCCACATATGTCCCAAACCAAAAGTCAAACTCGGATCCACCGATTCTTTCTATCCGGAGTCACTGAGTTCTCTTGACATAGCCACTGCCAGAAACCCTAATCAAATCGGTCTCACTGATAGGGATCTCGGTCTCACCGAGATGGGATTGCAAACTCTCTGTTGCCTATTGCAATAATTTCGGTCTCACCGAAATTTGCAATTGGTTGCATCGAGATTGCAATGCAAACTCTTTGTCACCCCTTCGTAACGTTTTGGTCTAACCGAGATGAGCGAATCGGTCCCACCGAGTTTGCCTGACCAACTCTCTGTTAGTCTATTACCAAAATCGGTCTCACCGAGTTCGTGTAATCGGTCTCACCGAGATTACGTTATGCCCTAACCCTAACGAAATCGGTCCCACCGAGTTGACGTGTCGGTCCCACCGAAATGCCTAACGGTCACATTATGAACCAAATCGGTCTGACCAAGTTCTTTGAATCGGTCCCACCGAGTTTGGTGATTTGTGTGTAACGGTTAGATTTTGTGTGGAGGCTATATATACCCCTTCACCCACTCTTCATTCGTGGAGAGAGCCATCAGAACATGCCTACACTTCCAACACATATTTTCTGAGAGAGAACCACCTACACTTGTGTTGAGGTCAAGATATTCCATTCCAACCACATAAATCTTGATCTCTAGCCTTCCCAAGTTGCTTTCCACTCAAATCTTCTTCCCACCAAATCCAAATCATGTGAGAGAGAGTTGAGTGTTGGGGATACTATCATTTGAAGCACAAGAGCAAGGAGTTCATCATCAACACACCATTTGTTACTTCTTGGAGAGTGGTGTCTCCTAGATTGGCTAGGTGTCACTTGGGAGCCTCCGTCAAGATTGTGGAGTTGAACCAAGGAGTTTGTAAGGGCAAGGAGATCGCCTACTTCGTGAAGATATAGCCTAGTGAAGCAAGTCCTTCGTGAGCGACGGCCATGGTGGGATAGACAAGGTTGCTTCTTCGTCGACTCTTCGTGGGTGGAGCCCTCCGTGGACTTGCGCAATCGTTACCCTTCGTGGGTTGAAGTCTCCATCAACGTGGATGTACTATAGCACCACCTATCGAAACCACGGATAAAAAATCATCCTGTCTCCAAATTGCGTTTGCACACCCCAATCCCGTCCCTTTACATTCTTGCAACTTTTATGCTTTACTTTCCGCTGCTCATATACTCTTTGGCATGCTTGCTTGATATGTATTGTGAATGCTTAAACTTGTGCTAAATCTCCACATAAACCTAAAGAACTAAAAACTGCAACTTTTCTTGATTAGAGTCTATTCACCCCCCTCTAGACACCTCTTCTCGATCCTTTCAATTGGTATCAGAGCTTTGGTCTCCATTGCCTTGGTTTAAACACCTTTGGAGGAAGATTGATGTGTCTACTTTGGGGAGTCTTAGACGTAGAGTGCCTATTCTTGATGGAGAGTTCTTCTATGAGTGGAAAAATGAAATGCTTGAGATTTTCAATTAATATCATTTGAACAAGTACATTACTAGTGAAAGTGCGTTATATCGACTAGAGGGGGGCGAATAGGCGATTTTTATGAATTCTTCACTGAGGAATTTGCGGGTGAGGAAATTCCTTAGCGAAGAACTACTTGCAGCGGAATAAGTACTCAGAAGTAAACATAACAGAACACAAGCATGGTCATCATGATGAAATGAAGACAAGCATAGTGTACAGAAAGCGTAAACACAGGACAACACAGGATGAAGACAAACAAACTGAAGAAATTGAACTGAGGAAATTGAGAAAGTCTTCAGTCAAAGTCTTCAAACACAGATATGACAAGCACACAACATAGTAATGAGGAAATGAAAGAGTTGAGGAAATAGAACCAGTAGGCTTGGTGAAGACAATGATTTGGTAGACCAGTTCCAACTGCTGTCTCAGTTGTACATCTGGTTGGAGCGGCTAGGTATTTGAACCTGAGGACACACAGTCCCGGACACACAGTCCTCACCGTATTCTCCTTGAGTTAAGGTCACACAGACCTCGCCCAATCACTCTTGGTAAGTCTTCAGGTGACTTCCGAACCATCACAAACTCGGTCACTCGGCGATGCACAATTCCTCTTGGATGCTCTAGACCATGACGCCTAACCGTCTGGAAGATGCACAGTCTTCAAAGGTAACAAGCGTCGGATCCATGTAGGATCAATCTCTTCAGTGATGCTCAATCACTTTGGGTTTGTAGGTGTTTGGGTTTTCCTCACTTGATGATTTTCGCTCAAAGTCTTTGGAGGATGGGATGCTCTTAAATGACAAGTGTAAGTTTCTCTTGGAGCACCCAACCAGTTAGTGGTTGTAGGGGGCGGCTATTTATGGCCTAGGGAGCAGCCCAACATGATAATACATAAATGCCCTTCAATGATATGACCGTTAGGTGGGTAGATATTTTGGGACAGCTGGTGCATAACACATCAACGGTCGGAAGTTTGAGTATCAATTTCCTCAGGGTTATCATATTCCTCACTGTGTAGGCAATCCGCACTGGCGAATTCCTAACTCCTCAGTCAGAACAAATTCCTCAGAGACCAGAAGAACTTCTTCTCATCCTTTGAAGAATATGACTGAACTCAGTATGAGATTTCCAATGGCTTCACTCGAAGGGATTGGTAGGTGTATGATTTGTGTTGAGCATCTCTTGGAATTTTTCCTTAGTTTTTCCTCGACCCCTTTATCTGTACGGTGTTTCCTATGACTCAAGAAAGAGAAAATGAAACTACAAAAACAAAAGTCTTCACGCTTCATGTTCCTCAAATGAATACCAAGTCTTCAAGGTCACACCAATGTCTTCACTTTAAAAGTCTTCAGAAATCCAAAGTCTTCAGTCGAAGAACTTCATTTTTAGGGGTCGACTTTCTCTGTAAATATAAAACTCCTCATGGACTGATAGACCCGTGTACACTTATAAACACATTAGTCCCTTAACCTATAAGTCTTCAATACACCAAAATCACTAAGCGGCACTAGATGCACTTACAATCTCCCCCTTTTAGGTGATTGATGACAACATAGGTTAAGTTTTCAACGGGGATAAACATATGAAGTGTAAATACTGATATTGAGGAATTTGATTGCAAGATATAGAAGAACTCCCCCTGAAGATGTGCATAGTGAGGAATTTGCTTTTGAAGCAATGCACACTTGAAGAGTTGAATCATGGATATCTCCCCCCATATCTCGTAATTCATACACGCATTTGACATATAATATGAAGAATTTGAAATGCATGATGAAATATGGTGACTGATGTAATTCAGCATGCGTGCGATAACATTAACGAGGAATAAGCATGCAGAAGAAACAGCAAAAGTATCAGGCCACCATAGAGTTTAAGTTTACAACTCGATCCAGCAAAGTCATCAGAAGAACGAGAGTTGTAACTCAAGAAAAAAAACACCCACATAAGATAGACCCACTTGAAGACTAACTCAAATTTCTCCCCCTTTGTCATCGAATGACCAAAAGGATCAAAAATGAGGACTAACGCATACGAAGAATATCAAGTTGATGAGCGAGCGCCCGGCGTTGTTGGGGTCGTTTGTTGATGTAGGGCCTGCCGCAGTGTCGTCCAAGTCTTCATGCTCATCGGTTTCGCGCGATGAAGAATAGGAGCTGGCCACCAAGTAAGGAACCTTGACCTTCTTGTATTTCTTCGGTGGAGGAATAGACCAGTCAAAATCTTCCTTGAGACCCATGTTCTTCAGATCTTCTTCACCATATACATGTGACAGAATAGCCCAGGTGCGATCGAAGACTTCATGGAGGTAGTAATGGTTTTTCTTCACTGCATTATGTGTAGTAGTCATGTTGTGAAGAATTGAACCAAGCGACGCTTAACCCATTTATGGTTTCGATCCACCTTCTGGTGAAGACTTAGCGAAGCTCACGATCGGTCATCACACAAGGAAGCGGTAGCTTGAGGATTTAGCTTGGAGGCATGGGCAGCAGAATCATGAGTGGCAGAGTCATCATTGGTGGAATAGGACGCGACCTTGCGAAATTGACCATCCAATGGACGAATGCCTTCATCTATAACAGCTGGTGCCTTGCCCTTTTCATCAACTGAGGAATAGGTCCGCCTGAGGACTTCAATTGGGGGCAAGTAGCTGAGGTGATTCTGAAAATCAGCCTTGTAGTTGAGTGAAGACCTTGTTCTGAGAAATCTCATAATCCACAGAGCATAAGGCTTCAGCTCAAACGGAGAAACTGCAACATTTTCCAGAGTCCTCATGAAGAAACCGTGATAATTGACAGGAATGCCATGAATGATGTTGAAAACCAGATTCTTCATGATGCCAACAATCTCCTCATCAGATGAGTCGTGGCCTTTGATTGGACTCATAGTCTTTGTTAGAATGCGATAGACTGTCCTTGGTACATACTGCAATTCCTTCACGAGGAATTTTGTCCTTGAGGCTTGACCAGGTTTCAATGGCTTCATCAGGACTTGCATATAGTGATCTGTAAGCTCAGGCTCTTGGTACATGCAACGAGCTCCTTCAGGTGGAGGACTGATGGGCAGGGCGTGAAGTAATTCAGTGGCCGGTGCCTTATAGTGAGTGTTATCGGTCATCCAGTCCAAAACCCAGGAGTTCACATTGTCAGCATCTCCTGTGATGTGCAAAGTTGCGTAGAATTGAAGAATGAGTTCTTCATTCCAATCAACTATGTCTGTGCAAAAGTTAAGGAGGCCTGTGTCATGAAGCACACTGAGGACAGGAGTGAAGCATGGCAGTGTTTCCATGTCCACATGAGGAATATGCTCATGGTCGAAGACTTTGTCCTTGTTGAAAAGTAGAGAAGAAAAGAAGTTGGCCTTTGGTGGCGGTCCGGCGCTTCCTTGAAGACGAGCGGAATCATAAGGATTGTAGTCGATGAAGAACACGTGCTCGCCAAGAAATCATCGACCTTGAATTTACGCTTCTTTGAGAATGGATCCTTTGGCTTGGGCTGAGGAGTGTCGATCAATTGCATTATCACATCGAGAATCGCAATCTCGGGTTCTTGGTGAGGAATTTCAGCTTCTACTCCAGTGACAGCCTGGGTCTTCAATTCTTCATTTTCATTTTCTTCAGCACTAGTGGCTGGAATTTCTTCATGGACAGATGGTGTGGCATGTAGTTCATCAAATCCCATTTGCACTGTAGTTGCTTGGCACTGAGGAATTTGTTGCAATGGTGTGAAGAGTGGAGAGTTAGGGTGCTGACTTTCCCAAAAGTCATCATTCAGCACAGGTGTGGTACAACCAATGTCCACATCTTCATCTTCCATTTCTTCAACGCCGGCCTCTTCAAAGATGGCGAGGCATAGGCGAGGAAACAGCTGGAGTTGAAGGGATTTCGTCCACTTCAATTTCTTCATCCAGCTGCTCTGACGAAGCAGCAAAAGGATTTTCTTCATCAGATCCTCTAGGGATCACATATTCTTCATCAAAAGGAACGATTTCCTTTGATGGCATGGTTGAGATAGGAACAACATAAATGGGGTTTGCAAATGAGCTGAAGAATCTAAAGAAGCTGATGCTTTCCTTTTCTTCACAGCTGCAGCTCTACAGCCTTGGTCTTCTTCACATCTGATGCAGATGGAAGGATTGGAGTTGGGGTAGGCGCAGGAGGATCAGAGGAATTTGGTTGATTTTCTTCAGGCACAATTGATGTAATTGCCCTGACCTCTTCATTTTCTTCAGGCGCACCACTAGTGGATTCCCTGGCAATTTCTTCAGTGGCTGGAATGCAGTCATCAGCCCTGGAACTCACATTTTCTTCAAAGACTGAATGTCATCGTGGTCTTTGGCATGTTCTTCAGTGGGCTGAGCAGAAGCTTCAGCCTGAGGAATTTCTTGTTACGATGGGGCTGCAACATTGGAGGTGAACTTCTCAGTCAGTTTTACAAACCTGACCTCGGCTCCTCGCCAATCAGCATAGTAAGCATTGAAATCATCATTGAGGACTTTGATTTCAGACTGGATCTTCACCAGTTCATCAGTTGTCATAGAGATAACGTTGTTCTTCGGGAATTTCTCCTTCCCGTACTGCGTTTTCTTGATCTTTTTGGCCTTCTCATATTTCCATTTTTCTTCTTGGATGAAGGCAGTCAGCATATGACTTTGGCCAGGAGTCAACTTGAAATCAGGCAAAGGAGTGTTTGGGTCCTTGTGCCAGAGATCAATGTAGTCAAGGATCAACTTTGGATCCAAAAGCAGAGGCACATTTGTGCCCTTGGCTCTAGCGGCCCTGACTTGCCTATCTCTGATGATTTCACCAAGTTCTTCATCATCAGCTTCGTCTTCATCAGACGACACTTGGAAGGCGACCTGCTTCTTGTGAGGACTTGGGCGAGAACCTCGTCCAGCAGTGGCCTTTGTCTTCAGCAGAGAGGGTCCCGTTGAAGAATTTGGTGCAGCTGAGGAACTAGCAGAAGCTCCTGAGGCAATAGAGATGCCTGTCGTCCTTTGGCACGTGGTAAGATGCACAGGTGTTGAGGACTTGGTCGAAGCAGCTGAGGACTTTGGAGGAGGAGCGGAGGACTTTGGAGGAGCAGGAGCAGCATGAGGAATTGGCCGTGAGGGCTTTGAGGATTCTGGCCATGAGGGCATTGCCGAGGAACTTGGCGTTGAGGGCATTGAAGGTGAAGCACTTGACTTGTGCGCAGGCTTCTTTGCCATGGATTTCTTCGGCTTGACAGAGGCCTCAGCGGCAGTAGCAGCAGAGTCTTCATTGAATTTCCTCACTGCTTCTCTGGCTTGTCTAGCCAACTTGGCCTGGCGCTTGGCCCATTCATCAGGATAATCCTCACCGCGCTTGAGGCTGGTGGGATCTGCTTCTTGGCCAGGTGCCAATGGAGGTCTTGGGCATGGAGGATTGAGTGCGAATTTCTTCATGTATTTTGGAGTAACATATTTGTACTCCCTCCACTCTCTTTCCCATCTCCTTTCTATCCTCTGTATGAGCACCTTGCGCTGATTCTTGTCCTCTTTTCCAAACTTGGCCTCATCAGGAGTGCAATAGTCTTTGTATATGTCATCAGGGATCTCAAAGGCAGTATTGATTTCAGGCCTCTTTCCTACTTTCTGTGGCTTCTTACCGTCAGCCATTTTCTTCAGTTGAGGAATTTGAACAATTGAATTCTCTGAAGAAGTATGCAACTTTTCTTCGAGGAATGCTGCAAATGAGTTAAGTTGATGAGAACCTAGTGATTCAAAGACGGACATGAGTACCGTGAGCAGTATAGTTGCGAGGAATTTGGAGAGGTCATATGCGTTCTCGTAAGGTTTTGTAAAAAGAACAAGTTTGAGGAATTTGACCAGATGAGTCTTGAAGAATTTCACTAAGCGTTCTTTGTCTTAGGTTCGAGTTGTATAGATCAAGATCCACACAATTGAGGAATCTTGAAGAAAAATTATTGCTTAGAGAAACGAATCAAGAACAGATGACATGTGAGGTGTTTAGTGTGTGAGGATTTGAAGAAAAACACCTTTGAAGATTTTGTAGTAATCATTTGAATCAAGGAGGGCAGTAAAAATAACTTTTAATTACCCTGGACGGAAAACACGACGAACTGGGATGAACAGATGAGAAGTTCGTCTGTGCAGATCTTCCACGCCCTAACTCGGCGGAGGAAGACAGCTACGGCGGCAGCGGAGGGAAGATTTCATGCGGCCATAGTAATGACAGCGACGAGGTCGAGGCAGTGAAGCTCTTCCTCACCAGCGACGATGAAGTAGTGGCGACACTAGGGTTTGAGAAGCTCGAGCTGGAAAGAGGTCGAGCGGAGTAAAAGAAGTGAGGAAGGGGAGGGGGGTATTTATAGCCACGGTGAAAAACTGTTCGCCCGAAGAATTTGGAATGAGCGTGCCCTGACCCTTCTCATTCGCTTGACATGTGTCACCCACGTACTGAGAAGTGGAGATCGTGTGAGATCGTGGGTGAATAGATAAGTATTTTGAGGGATGCAGAACAGTTTGAGCAGCAAAGCCGAAAATTTGGATAAGATAAGTTTTAACGTTCCGTTCGCAAATTCTTCAGCTGACAAGGACACAGTGAAGATTTTGAACGAGTTTCAAATAGAACACACATGAAGAATTTGTGAATAGATTGGGTTGAGTTTAGCATAGAGGGGGTAGGGTCCGATCACATTCACTTAGCAGAAAAAGCAACTTGAAGAATTAGCCATAAGTGAATGCTGTAGAGGACATAAACTCATATATATAGCCAATGAAGAAAAATGACGGGAACAGTGAAGACAATGCAAAGTTGAATAAAATGAACAACTGAGGAATTTCAACATCGAGGAAAAACTCAAATTGAAGATTTTCAACTTTTGGTGGTGGTGTGACCCACCATATAAGAATGATGATTTCAGACACCGCGTACAATTGTCGTAGGGTTCTGAGAATCAAATTCTTCATTAATTTATTCACACTTAGAGTGTTATTCTTCATTGATTGAAGAAAAACATTTCTTCATGTGTTGAACATCTAATTCATCAATTTTGCATAAGTGTTAGGATGAGTGTCCTTTTCAAAGAACATTCGAAGATTCTAGGATATTTAGCTCACACCGCAACTTGCTAAATCTCTTCTCATCCAAGGGCTTTGTGAAGATATCGGCTAGCTGTTCTTCAGTCTTCACATGCTCAATAGAAATGTCGCCCTTCAACACATGATCACGAAGGAAATGATGACGAATCTGAATGTGCTTTGTATTCGAGTGCTGAATTGGGTTGTGAGCAATCTTGATGGCACTCTCATTGTCACAGAAGAGAGGCACATTCTTCACGTTGACGCCGTAGTCCTTGAGAGTTTGCTTCATCCATAGCAATTGAGCACAGCAAGAACCAGCAGCAATGTACTCAGCTTCAGCAGTAGACAGTGATACGCAGTTCTGTTTCTTCGAGGACCAACAGACCAAAGATCGTCCGAGGAAATGGCATGTGCCTGATGTTGACTTGCGGTCCACACGATCACCAGCATAGTCATCCAATGAGATCAAAAGCCGAGCCCTTGGGATACCATAATCCAAGTGTTGGTGTGTGAGCTAGATATCGAAGAATATGCTTCACAGCTTTATGGTGTGATTCCTTGATTGTAGCTTGAAATCGGGCACACATGCAAACACTAAGCATTATATCATCCTAGATGCACATAGGTACAATAAAGAACCAATCTTGGAGCCGTATACCTTATGATCGAAGTCAATACCATTTTCATCGATTACGAGATGGCCATTTGTGGGCATAGGAATTTTTACGCCTTTGCAATCTTGCATGCCGAATTTCCTCAGTACATCCTTGTGGTATTTCTCCTGAGATATGAATATGCCATTGCGTTATTGATGAATTTTAAGACCTAAGAAGAATTTCAACTCTCCCATCATAGACATTTGATATTCTTCACTCATCATATAGGCAAATTCATCACTATAACGTTGGTCGATGCTGACCAAAGATAATATCATCAACATATATTTGGCACACAAACAGTTCACCATCATAAGATTTAGTGAAAAGAGTAGGGTAAAGTGAACCGGGTTTGAAGCCTTTCTTCATGAGTAATAGCTTCAAAGTATCATACCATGCCCGAGGGGCCTGCTTGAGGCCATAGAGGGCCTTATTGAGTCTGAAGACTTTGTCATGATGTTTTGGATCTTCAAAACCTGGGGTTTGAGCAACATATACTTCTTCCTCAAGCTTACCATTGAGGAATGCACTTTTCACATCCATTTTATATAAAGTGATATCATGATGGTTAGCATAAGCAAGTAATATGCGAATAGCCTCAAGTCTAGCAACAGGTGCAAAAGTTTCATCGAAGTCAATTCCTTCAACCGGTGTGTAGCCTTGAGCTACAAGCCATGCCTTATTCCTCACCACAAGGCCATTTTCATCTTGCTTGTTGCGGTAGAGACACTTGGTGCCAATGATATTGTGCTTGCAAGGATCTGGACTTTTTACCAGTTCCCAGACGTTCTCGAACTGATGTAATTCTTCTTGCATAGCTTGAATCCACTCAGGCTCCAGAAATGCTTCATCTACCTTAGTGGGCTCTGTAATAGAGACAAAAGCATAGTGCCCACAAAAGTTAGATAAATGTGAAGCTTTTGAGCGTGTGAGAGGACCTGGTGCTTCAATGTCATCGATGATCTTTTCAACTTGCACTTCTTTTGCAACACGAGGATGAGCTGGTTGTCTTCGAGGAAGTTGATCAACATTTTCTTCAGGTGCATTAGCTCGATGTTCTTCATGTTCTGGAATGAATTCTTTAGCAGATTCTTCGGTAGGAATGACATCCTCAGTGAACTTGATAGTTTCCTCAGGTGTTGGTTCATCTATCACAGAAGGTAGGTGCTCTCTTTGTGAGCCATTAGTTTCATCGAACCGCACATTTACAGTTTCAACAACCTTGTGAAGAACATTGTTGAAGACTCTGTAGGTGTGCGAGTCCTTTACGTAACCAAGCATGAAACCTTCATGTGCTTTCAGAGCAAATTTAGAGTTGTGATGAGGATCTCTAATCCAGCATTTAGCACCGAAGACTTTGAAATAACTCACATTGGGTTTCTTGTCAGTGAGGAGTTCATAGGCAGTCTTCTTGAAGAATTTGTGAAGATATACTCTTTTGATGATGTGGCACGCAGTAAAAATTGCCTCAATCCAAAAGTGACAAGGCGTCTTGTACTCATCAAGCATAGTGCGAGCCATCTCAACAAGAGTTCTGTTCTTGCTCTCCACGACGCCATTCTGCTGAGGAGTATAAGAAGATAACTCATGAGTAATACCAAGTTCATCAAGATAGTCATCAAGACCAGAATTCTTGAACTCGGTTCCATTGTCACTTCTGATGTGCTTGATCTTCACATCAAAGTTGGTTGAAGCCCTCGAGGAAAATCGTTTGAAGACTTCCTGCACTTCATGTTTGTAAGTGGCAATATGTACCCAAGTATAACGAGAGTAGTCATCAACAATAACAAAGCCATAGAGAGATGCATCATTTGTGACTGCAGAATAATGGTTAGGACCGAAGAGATCCATGTGAAGCAATTCAAATGGTCGAGTAGTGGTCAAGATAGTCTTTGCTGGATGCTTAGCCTTTGACATCTTCCCAGCTTCACATGCTCCGCATAAGTGATCCTTGAGGAATTTGACATTCTCAATGCCAATGACATTCTTCTTCTTCGCAAGCGTGTGCAAATTCCTCATGCCTGCATGACCAAGTCGTCGATGCCATAGCCAACCTTCTGAAGCTTTTGCAAGTAGGCACATGGTTGGTTGCGGTCCTGTAGAGAAATCAACAATATACAAGTCTCCTCTCCTAAAGCCTTCGAAGACTTTGGAATTGTCAGCTTCCATAACCACAACACAAGGATACTTGCCAAAGACAACAACCATATCAAGATCGCAAAGCATTGAGACAGACATGAGGTTGTATCCTAAGGACTCGACAAGCATGGCTTTGTCTATGTGTCGATCCTTTGTGATCGCAACCTTACCTAGACCCAATACCTGACTTTTGCCTTTGTCAGCGAAGATGATATGCTTCAGATGCGATGGTGATAAGGGAGCATCCATCAATAGATTCTTGTCACCAGTCATGTGATTTGTACATCCACTATCGAGGGCCCACTCAGTGGCTTTGGGTTGATCATCCTGCAGATGAATTAGTGCAGCTTACTAACTTCACATGCCTCATCAGTGAAGAATATGACATCAATTCATCAGATCAATTTCGTCATGTAATAGAACAGATAACGCAGAATGAGGACGTGAGAAATGAAAGTTCATTCCTTCATGATTAGCCTACGTCCTTTCAGGCACTTTTCAGGTCTCCAGCAAATTCTTCAGACGTTCACGCACGTCTGGAGACCTGACCCTGCAGAAGAGATTAGTTCTTTTTCTTCACCACCCACATCTAAAGGGGTGGCAAAGAGTTCATCACTCTGCGAGCTCCATACGAGAAAGGTGGCATAGAAGCCAATCCATTTCGTTTCACATAAGAGGAGTTAGGGTAAGCATATTAATAAGCAGAGAAATTCTTCGAGGACTTATGAACATAATGATTAGAAGAATAATTCTCATATTCATAGCCCTTAGCTCTTCCCTGCGAAACAGAGTTGTTAGCACGATGATATTCATATGAGGACTTTGATCCTTTTGAGGAATTTGATCCACATGAGGAATTCGGTCCATATGAGGACTTGGATCCATATGAAGAATTTGATCTGGGGTTCCTATATTCTTCATAGGTGGTGTCATGAGGACATTCACCTGAAGACTTTCAAGGCACCTTTTGGGAACCCAGATTTTCTTCATAGGGGAACCGTTCTGCGATTCGCCAACATATCTAGCAAATACTTCACAATTCTGATTTTTGAACAGTTTATAGTTGGAGTCAAATGACTCATCAAGAGAATGAGAAGATTCACATGTAAAGCCGGATAAATTGGATGGATCAACTGGAGGTCCCTTTGCGCAACCCATGAGGTTTGAGAGTCTTGCTCGGGCTTCCATTATGTTCCATCAGCATTGAGTTTCCTCTCAAAGGCAATACCCTCTTTCCTAGGGTTCCTGTTGAGGATCTGCTTTTTAAGCACATCACAAAGAGTCTGGTGCCCTTTGAGGCTTTTGTACATGCCTGTCATGTACAATTCCTTCAGCCCTGCATCGTCAGTGATACTAGCAATGTCCTCAGATGAGGAATTAGTGATATCAGAGGCAAGTGAAGAATTAGAAGCATTTGAACATTCAGGTGAAGAATTAGCAGATTCACGTTCAATGCATTTCAAACATGGAGGGACAAATTCTTCCTGAGAAGCGCTGATTTGTTGAGCAAGTAATGCATCGCGCTCCTTCTGAAGATCTTCATAACTCACTCTTAGCTTCTCAAGATCTTGCTTTCTTTGAAGAAATTCATAAGAAAGCTTCTCATGATCAGATAAGAGAGTGTTATGATGACCTTGAAGGTTGTCAAACCTAGTCTGAAGTCTCTGAAGATTTTCAGTCAAGGTTTTAGTGCGATCCAATTCTTCATGCAACATATCATCACTTTTGTCTAGCATGTTTTGAATAGTTGGGCTTGAGATTTTCATCAGAATCATTCGCACTTGATTCAGAGGAGGTATATTTGAGTACCTTGGCACCCTTTGCCATGAAGCAATAGGTGGGAGCGTAGTCATCATTGCCTTCATCAACCTTGTTGGTGAGGTCATTTTCTTCAGAGTTGAAGATAGACTTGCTGACGAATGCAGTAGCGAGAGCTAGGCTCGCCACTGTGACGCCCCTGATTCAATCATACACTAATCATGCACGCAAACATGCAAGATCAAGATCAGGGACTCACGAGAAGATATCACAACACAACTCTAAAAATATAAATAAGTCATACAAGCATCGCATAGCATAAACCTACCCGGCGATCCCCTCCTCGCCGCCCTGTTAGAGAGTGATCACCAGGTTATATCTGGCACTTGCAAGGGTGTGTTTTATTAAGTATCCGGTTCTAGTTGTCATAAGGTCAAGGTACAACTCCAAGTCGTCACATTGCGAAGATCACGACTATTCTAATAGATAAACTTCCCTGCAAGGGTGCACCACATAACCCAACATGCTCGATCCCATTTGGCCGGACACACTTTCCTGGGTCATGCCCGGCCTCGGAAGATAAACACATCACAGCCCTACTTAGGCACAACAGAGAGGTCAGCACGCCGGTCTAAATCCTATGGCGCAGGGGTCTGGGCCCATCGCCCGTTGCACACCTGCACATTGCGAGGGCGGCCGAAAGCATACCTAGCCTAGCAGGCGTTCCAGTCCAATCCGGCGCGCGCCGCTCAGTCGCTGACATCAAAAAGAGCTTCGGCTGATACCACGACGCCGGTTGCCCATATCTTGTCCCACGTGGCGGTTAGTGCGTATAAGGTCAACGACCCAACTCTGATCAAATACCAAGATCTCGTTAAGCGTGTTATTAAAGTAACCGCGAACGCCGACCAGGGCCAGGCCCACCTCTCTCCTAGGTGGTCTCAACCTGCCCTGTCGCTCCGCCACAAAGATCCACACAGAGGGCCGTTGGACAAAGGTCCTTTCAGCCCCCAATCCGTGAATCACTCGCGGGTGCTCCATGAGCCGACCCGACTTTAGTCACCACATGTATCATGTATAAAGTATATAGTATAACCCGTGATCACCTCCCGAGTGATCACGGCCTGATAGTATAGCAAGGCAGACGGACAAGAATGTAGGGCCATAGATGGAATACTAGCATCCTATACTAAGCACGTAGGATTGCACGTAAAGGTAACAACAGTAGTAGCAAGGACAGGCTATGCATCAGAATAGGATTAACGGAAAACAGTAACATGGTACACTACTCTAATGCAAGCAGTAGAGAGTATAATAGGCGATATCTGGTGATCAAGGGGGGGCTTTCCTGGTTGCTCTGGCAAGAAGGAGGGGTCGTCAACACTGTAGTTGAACTGGGGGTCGCCGGCAGTCTCGGGGTCTACCGAAAAGAAGTAACAAAGGAGGAACACAATAAATAGCAATCAAAGCATCACAAAGCATAACAGGGCAATACGCAGTGCTAGGTGTGCCCTAACGCGGTACGAGGTGATACCGACGAAGGGGGAAAACAACCGGGAAAGTATCCCCGATGTTACGCGTTTTCGGACAGATGAACTGGAGGGGGAAAGCTGCGTGTTCACTATGCTAGGGATGTGTGGCGGACGAACGGGCTACATAACCGGATTCGTCTCGTCGTTCTGAGCAACTTTCATGTACAAAGTATTTTCATCCGAGCTACGGTTTATTTTATATTAAATTTCAAAGTTTTAATTGATTTTCCATTATTATTATTATTATTAATTAAACCGAATTTGACCAAGTCAGTTTGACTGGTCAAAGTGAACAGTACAGTGGGTCCCGCTTGCCATTGACTTAAATATATTTTTGTTCACCTTAGTATTTAGTTTAACAGCGGGTCCACATGTCATATGCTAGCTATTATCCTAACTACTAATTAGACTAAGCTAGCACTTTAATTATGGGCTTACTTATCCCTAAGATAGCCAGCTACACACACTGCTGCTCACACACTCACGCACACACACACACGTTGCACACACTCACACACAGCTCGGCCATGACCGGTCGTAGCAGCGGCGGCAGCGTGCGGCGGCATCAACGAATAGTAGCGGTTTGCAGGCAAGCGCAGCAGCACCTAGCGACAGCAGCAACTAAGCAGCGCAAGTAGCTTAGGAGGAGCAGAGCAGCATCAGTTTGCTAGGAGGAGCAGCAGATACGCGGGCGCGCGTGCACGCACGAGGCGCAGCCAGAGGATTTGCCAGCAGCGGCGGTCGCTGTGGGCGGGCGGGCGCACATGTGGCGACCGTGGTGCAAGGTGTAGGCGCCGTCGGGTGCGCCGTGACCGCGGCCAACAGCCGGAGCCTGGGGCGGCGTGGGGCGGCGACAAACAGCTTCAGGGGGAGAGGCAAAAAAAGGGGGAACGGGCGGAGGCTCACTCCGGGGAGGCCGTGGAAGAGCTCGGCGAGGTCGGGAGGCGCCGACGGTGGAGATCGATGGAGATGACCGCAGCGGCCGTGTAGTGGAGGAAGTGGCGATGACGAGCCTAAGTGGCGTTCCTGCTCGATTTGAGGCGCGTAGGTGAAGGTGACGAGGTTGGGGAGACTCCTGGCCACCTTATAGCAGCTTGGGGAAGCCTCGGAGAACGGCAACGACGACGCGGCGGCGACAGGGGTCTCGGGCGGCTACTGTAGTGGAGCAGAGTGAGGTGAGGATGAGAGATGTGAGGTCCAGAGGGGGGGGGCTCGATCTAGGGTTCGTGGGCGACGTAGTTATAAGCCCAGGGAGGCGACGTGGAGGGCATCCACGGCCATGGCCGTCGTGGATGTGCGCCACGCACACCCTCTGTTCCTGTAGCGGGAGGTAGGGGAAGGTTTTGGTGGGCTGGGCCGTGTGGCCACTTATGGCCTAGTGGCACCTTAGTTTAGGTCCTCTTCACTTTTACCCTTTTCTTTGTATTTTCAGATCCTATTTTGTATTAGGTTGGGCCATCAAATGATTTTTTTTATATATGAAATTTTCCATACAATTACTACGTAATATTTGTGAAAGCCACAAAAAGTTTGGAGCTTAACTAAACTCATTTGAATTTTGCTTAAATACAAATGTATTAAAAGGTTGTTTTGGCACTATTTTAACTAAGCTAGGGGCAATTTAATATTCCATATAATATTGGATTATTTATGAAAATTAGTTAGTGAATTATTGCAACCTAGCAAACATGTTTTTTTACCGTTTGCAGAAATAATAATTTGACTTTCTTTCGAATTTGAATTTGAATTCGGTTTGGATCAAAGTGAGGTTTAGAAATTTAATTGGGATGACATGGCACCATTAGTGTGTGGTTACCGTAGCTTAACTACCGGGGCGTTACAAATCTCCTTCACTACAAGAAATCTCGTCCCGAGATTTAAGGGGTGGTGTAGGGGGGGGGAGACTAGGTTACACAATTTCTAACGATTCTTCACAGTCTTGGTTGCTCTTCTCGAAGAGGTTGATCCATTACATCGATGTCTTCATTTCTCTGCTTCAGGTCATCATTATGAAGTCGTCATCCTTTCTTCGGGGGTCCCTTCGTACTTACGAATAGGCAACGGGGCAGATCAGCAATGACAGAATGCTATAAGGGTAATAATCTGGGATTAACCCATGAATGAGCATATGAGTACCTCTCGAGTTGAACAATTAAAACACATCGAGAGTAAAGTTCGAAGGTACCATAAGAAGTTTCAAGCGGATAAACAATCGTTCGTTGTCGGAAACAGAGTGTGAAAGGGGTTTAGAGCAACGGAATAAGTATTGTGTTTCATATCAGAATTGATGATCTCTCAGAAGGTAGCTCGTGAATTACATATGAGGCCACACGCGAGGAACAATCCTGGGAACAAGGAGTGCAAGAGAGTCAGGTTTCGATCCTGTGGAACTGTGGGTTATGGGCCCACCATGTGGGTTAAAAGTAGGAAGGCGATTACCTTGCTTACACGATCATGTAAGCAAGGCATGTCCGAGGGTAGCCTGTCAGTTATGTAGGCAACAACATCGATACCATGGGCGAGGGACAAAGAGAACCATTTTCCTGCTCGTTGAAATGAGGCGGACCAATAGGCAAAGTTCTCATCCGTCGATGGTTACCGGAATGTCATCGACAATAGTAACAGGGTCTTACTGACAGAGTTGTACACCAAGGTGTTTGCACAAGTAGGGAATTATCACTGCTTATATCATATAGATCGCAGTAAGGGTTTAATCAAACCAATGGAAAGGGAAAAGTGTCTATCAGATTTAACCAAAACAATGGAAAGAAAAATGTGTTTAAAAACATATTTCAGGGGTATATTCTTCCCAAGGACAAGCAGAGCATGATATCCATGACAGGGTATAACGTAGAAACCCATTTAGGTAAGGGGAGAGGAAGTTCATGACATTACCCAAACAACGGTGTTTGAATAATTGATAAAGTTAATTTAGCAATGGTGCTTCAAATGTTCTTATCGATGATCAGAGTACCACAACATGCTTCGAGATAGCATTGACATGGTCATCAAGTAAGGGTTAGAATTTGGATCCACAAAGGATCCATTAGGAACAACTTATAGAATAAGTCTTACCATTTCCTCATCAAAGAACCGCTAACCTTGGTAGAAAAAAGGAACTATAACAATAGGTCCTACGGCTAGGTGTGCTAGGCATGACATCATCTTACCGGGTCATATAAAAGACCAATGTTATAACTCTTGGAAATATATTCCAACCATCATATCTGATCGAGGTTCAGATTCGATTGGCATCAGGGTACCTCAGACTTACGATGCCTGAGAAGGAAAAGGCGCAACTTAATTTGATGAGATGGCATTGCAAGATTCTCGGGAAAATGAACTATGGAAGCAAGTTCCGAAATAAGGGACCAAGGAGAAGCCGAGGATGTGGCTGATGGACTCTGCGACAATTCACCGAGAATTCCAACAAGATGGATTTCCACAGTTATGTGAACAAGGAGATAATATTTGTCAGATCAAATGGTATAATATAATGATTTATGTTCGAAGGAAACATCCACATTTAAACATTGGTTGAAAGGTGCACTTGAAATATGGGCTGGGTCGCATGACCAACGACAGAATGGCGATTTAGCAACTAGCACACCAAATTGGAATTATTGTCCATTAACTTTGAAGCAATAGGGTTGCTAGAGATATTAAATTCTCACAACCGAGTTCACTCAACACGGGGCAAAGAAAAGAATGTTGATGGCGAGAAGTATCACTATACCAAGAATTCTTAAGAGGCGGAGCAATCCTCACACCATCCTTGACATAAAAGACAGTACTACTTCAAGGTAGAACAAAATACAAGTTGGAAAGAAAATTGCATCCATAACATGAACAAGTTTGTGATGAAAGGGATTAAGGATGTTGTCGGTGGCAACTCAAATTACCAAGGGACGAGGATGGTACTTATCATCATGAATTTGATTGATATCCTGGAAGGAATCAAAATGTTGATGATGATCACGACAAATTTTGTCGAGAGGCTCTACGAAGATGTAATCGATCGGTCACGACATCAAGCCAAGGGAATGGTGAAGCAAAAGGCTATTATAAACATAGATAAGATGTCATCACGGGATTTAGAGTTGTCTCTCAAGACAAACAATATTATGGTGAAAGTTCGATGTAAGATTAGAGCACTGTTGGGATTGTGTCCCGGAGATGAAGGACATAGGTAGAATGGTCAAGCAGTCAGCCTGACGATGATGATGTAATCAATCAGCTGGGAATGACACAATCGAGTACAAACTCGTAAAAGATTACTAATAGTTGTTGAATCACAGAGCAGACTCGATTCAGTTGTCGGTGTCCTTGAGGGGTTCTAACAACTCCGAATCCGTTGGAAAAATGGAATCGGCAAGAATATTAGTTGATGAAGAACTCATAAGAAGTTATGTAGTTCCGTGGTATTCTCGAGCTACCAGAAGGTAATACTCAAAGGCAGATCAGAATAGAAACTAAACTGGAGTGTTCACTCGCAATAGTAGACACTTTAATCTTGTCATAATAGACGAGGCAATGGAATAGTTTCCTTTCAGATGTATTGAATAAGGTTAGCATGGTCGAAACCATAACTGCAAGGGATACAATTTACTACACCGGAAGAATTATTTGAATGATCAAATATTCTTGCAAGAAGCTTTCATGATAAGTTCCACATTTTGTCCGTGGGCATGAACACAAATGTTTAAGGTCGACTCCCACTTCTGCAATGCATAAACTTTCATTCACTCCTCGCGTTTGATGAAGTTGTAGTGCTGAAATTTTATTTGGCATAACACCGTTAGAGTATGACCCGTAGAAGCTTCCGGGTTTACATAGATTAGAAAAGGCATAGCTTCAACCCATCGGGGCATCTTAGAAACACATACCATAAGTTTCAAGAGTAAATATCATTAGCTCGAAAGCAGAGCATGGTTGGCCAAATCAGAGAATAGGATTTACTAATGGCATTATTTATCAGGGAAGAATTCACAAGGCGATTAAATATGAAGGACACAATCAAATAATAATTCAACAAAGGATCTGACGGTCCATAGCGGAGCTGATGTGAGCATCGGCACACAACCAGTTGAAGAAAGAATGCAAGGGCATCAGATCTTAGAACATCTGAATGATTCAATGCTTAGGTATCAAGTAATTATGATTTCCAAATCTAAGGATCAGAAGCAGGCGCTCTGATCAAGGGTGGATAGGTTCAATAGACCTAAGGGTACAATTGACGACAAATAGATTGGTCGAGAACAAGCTCATATTCAAAATGACGTCTAAGCTAGAAAGATAATTTAAAAGGATCAACTGATGATTGCGTGCATTCACACTCATGTTGAATCAATAGGATCAAAATGACGGTGTCTAAGGATACTAACGAATATTGCCAAACATATGGAAAGCATCCATAATGCAAGCAGACAAGTATTGCAGAGCAATAAGCTACTACAGATTTTTTTTGGAGGATCGAATAGTATTTCGAAGACCATTGTGAAACACATGAACAAATAGGGATGAGCGGATACTCGATAAGGGCTAGAAATTATCCGTAGGGGTATTCAGGTGGCAAGGAACTGCAAGGCAGCAGGCACAAAATATTCTCGGAATAATAGAGAGGATTTCAGGGTATCTTGTATTAACAAGAGTAATCGAGAATGAAGGTATGGATGGAAAGTATAAGTAGCTATCCATAGGGATGTCTCGGTGGTAGGGAATTGCAAACCCGATGAGCACAAGTTCTTAAAAGAACATCGAAAAGTGTCTTCGGAATCTTCTGGTGCAGCAGGTGATAATCTGTAACAAGGGGCTCTCCGGTTGGAAGTGATCACGAGATCCTAGTGTTAAGGTTAGCAAAATTTATTTTACCCGAATAGAAGAGATGTCAGAGTCCCAGAGTAAAGGTTGAGTAATAAAAGATCCTATTCCGCCAAATGGCAGCGTGGGCCCGTAAGCCGCACAACCATGTTAGTAAAAGTTTTGCAATGACTAGACTCAACTTCGGCCAAGGAGTTTGGAAGGGGGATTCCTACAGGCGATGGCTCGATACCAACTTGTGACGCCCCGATTCAATCATACACTAATCATGCACGCATAACGTATACGATCAAGATCGAGGACTCACGGAAGATATCACAACACAACTTTAAAAACATAAATAAGTCATACAAGCATCATAATACAAGCCGGGGGCCTCGAGGGCTCGAATACAAGTGCTCGATCATAGATGAGTCACGAAGCAACAATATCTCGAGTACGGACATAAGTTAAACAAGTTTGTCTTAAGAAGGCTAGCACAAAGCTGGGATCTGAGATCAAAAGAAGGCGCAGCCTCCGCACAGGATCCTCCTAAACTACTCCTGGTCGTCGGCGGTTTCCACGTAGTAGTAGGCACCTCCGGTGTAGTAGGAGTCATCATCGACGGTGGCGTCTGGCTCCTGGGCTCCAGCATCTGGTTGCAACAACCAGGTAGAAGGGAAAGGGGGAAAAGAGGGAGAGAAGCAACCGTGAGTACTCATCCAAAGTACTCACAAGCAAAGAGCTACACTACATATGCATGGATATATGTGTAAAGGGCCATATCGGTGGACTGAAATGCAAAATGCCAGAATAAGAGGGGGATAGCCAATCCTGTCGAAGACTACGCTTCAGGCCACCTCCATCTTGCAGCATGTAGAAGAGAGTAGATGGTAAGTTCACCAAGTAGCATCGCATAGCATAAACCTACCCGGCGATCCTCCTCGTCACTGTTAGAGAGCGATCACCGGGTTATATCTGGCACTTGGAAGAGTGTGTTTTATTAAGTATCCGTTTCTAGTTGTCATAAGGTCAAGGTACAACTCCAAGTCGTCCTGTTACCGAAGATCACAGCTATTCGAATAGATAAACATCCCTGCAGGGGTGCACCACATAACCCAACACGCTCGATCCCATTTGGCCGAACACACTTTCCTGGTTCATGCCCGGCCTCGGAAGATAAACACGTCGCAGCCCTACCTAGGCACAACAGAGAGGTCAACACGCCGGTCTAAATCCTATAGCGCAGGGGTCTGGGCCCATCACCCATTGCACACCTGCACGTTGCGAGGGCGGCCGAAAGCAGACCTAGCCTAGCAGGCGTTCCAGTCCAATCTGGCGCGCGCCGCTCAGTCGCTGGCGTCAAAAGAGCTTCGGCTGATACCACGACGCCGGTTGCCCATATCTTGTCCCACGTGGCGGTTAGTGCGTATAAGGTTAATGACCCAACTCTGATCAAATACCAAGATCTCGTTAAGCGTGTTATTAAAGTAACCACGAACAGCGACCAGGGCCAGACCCACCTCTCCCCTAGGTGGTCTCAACCTGCCCTGTCGCTCCGCCACAAAGATCCACACAGAGGGCCGTTGGACAAAGGTCCTTTCAGCCCCCAATCCATGAATCACTCGCAGGTGCTCCACGAGCCGACCCGACTTTAGTCACCACATGTATCATGTATAAAGTATATAGTATAAACCCGTGATCACCTCCCGAGTGATCACGGCCTGATAGTATAGCAAGGCAGACGGACAAGAATGTAGGGCCACAGATGGAATACTAGCATCCTATATTAAGCACGTAGGATTGCAGGTAAATGTAAAAATAGTAGTAGCAAGGATAGGCTATGCATCAGGATAGGATTAACGGAAAACAGTAACATGCTACACTACTCTAATGCAAGCAGTAGAGAGTAGAATAGGAGATATCTGGTGATCAAGGGGGGCTTGCCTGGTTGCTCTGGCAAGAAGGAGGGGTCGTCAACACCGTAGTCGAACTGGGGATTGCCGGCAGTCTCGGGGTCTACTGGAAAGAAGTAACAAAGGGGGAACACAATAAATAGCAATCAAAGCATCACAAAGCATAAAAGGGCAATACGCGGTGCTAGGTGTGCCCTAACGCGGTACTAGGTGATACCGACGAAGGGGGAAAACAACCGGGAAAGTATCCCCGATGTTACGTGTTTTTGGACAGATGAACTAGAGGGGGAAAGTTGCATGTTCGCTATGCTAGGGATGTGTGGCGGACGAACAGGCTACGTAACCGGATTTGTCTTGTCGTTCTGAGCAACTTTCATGTACAAAGTATTTTCATCCGAGCTACGGTTTATTTTATATTAAATTTCAAAATTTTAATTGATTTTCTAATATTATTATTATTTTTAATTAAACCAAATTTGACCAAGTCAATTTGACTGGTCAAAGTGAATAGTATAGTGGGTCCCGCTTGCCATTGACTTAGATATATTTTTGTTCAACTTAGTATTTAGTTTAACAGCGGGTCCACATGTCATATGCTAGCTATTACCCTAACTACAAATTAGACTAAGCTAGCACTTTAATTATGGGCTTACTTATCCCTAAGCTAGCCAGCTACACACACTGCTGCTCACACACTCACGCGCACACACACGCTGCACACACTCACACATAGCTCGGCCATGGCCGGCCGTAGCAGCTGACGGCAAGGCGACATCGACAAACAAGAGCGGTTTGCGGTGAAAGCCTTGAAGACCTAGCGACAAAGAAGAATTCAAGCAACAAGTAGCTTAGCAGGAGCAGAGCAGCAATAGTTCGCTAGGAGGAGCAGCAGATACGCGGGCACGCGTGCATGCACGAGGCGTGACCCGAGGACGGCCATCGCGCGGCCGTTTGCCACCAGGGGTTGGGGCGGGGCGCACATGGGGCGACCATGGTGCGAGTTTTAGGCGCCGCCGGGCGCGCCGTGACCCCGGCCAACTGCCAGAGCCTGGGGCAGCGTGGGGCGGCGACAAACAGCTTTGGGGGGAGGGGCAAAAAAAGGGGGAACGGGCGGAGGCTCACCCTTGGGAGGCCGTGGAAGAGCTCGGCAAGGCCGGGAGGCGCCGACGGTGGAGATCGACGGAGATGACCGCGGCGGCCGTGTAGTGGAGGAAGTGGCGATGACGAGCCTAAGTAGCGTTCCTGCTCGATTTGAGGCGCGTAGGTGAAGGTGACGAGGTTGGGGAGGCTCCTGGCCACCTTGTAGCCGCTCGAGGAAGCCTCGGAGAACGGCAACGACGACGCGGCGGCGACGGGGTTCTCGGGCGGCTACTTTAGTGAAGCAGAGCAAGCGGAGGAGGAGAGATGTGAGGTCCAAAGGGGGGAGGCTCGATCTAGGGTTCGTGGGCGACGTAGCTATAAGCCCAGGGAGGCGACGTGGAGGGTATCCACGGCCATGGCCGTCGTGGATGTGCGCCACGCACACCCTCTATTCCTGTAGCGAGAGGTAGGGGAAGGTTTTGGTGGGCTGGGCCATGTGGCCACTTATGGCCCAGTGGCACCTTAGTTTAGGTCCATTTCGCTTTTACCCTTTTCTTTGTATTTTCAGATCCTATTTTGTATTAGGTTGGGCCATCAAATGATTTTTGTTATATATGAAATTTGCCATACAATTACTACATAATATTTGTGAAAGCCACAAAAAGTTTGGAGCTTAACTAAACTCATTTGAATTTTGCTTAAATACAAATGTATTAAAAGGTTGTTTTGGGCACTATTTTAACTAAGCTAGGGGCAATTTAATATTCCAGGTAATATTGGATTATTTATGAAAATTAGTTAGTGAACTGTTGCAACCCAGCAAACATTTGTGTTTTACCGTTTGCAGAAATAATAATTTGACTTTCTTTCCAATTTGAATTTGAATTTGGTTTGGATCAAACTGAGGTTTAGAAATTTAATTGGGATGACATGGCACCATTAGTGTGTGGTTACCGTAGCTTAACTACCGGGGCGTTACAGCCACACCGGATTCGGACTCCTCAGATGCCTCCTCTTCCTCATTTTCTTCAGATTCAGCCTCAGAGTCCATTTCCTTGCCAATGAATGTCCGAGCCTTCTTGGAGCTGCTCTTCTTGTGAGATGAAGACTTTGAGGATTTTGATGACGAAGATTTTGAGGATTTCTTCTTTTTCTTCGCATCATCAGAACTATAATCCTTGTATTTCTTCTTCTTTGATTCCTTTTCCCACTGAGGACAATCTTGAATGTAGTGTCCATGTTTCTTGCATTTGTGACAAAGCCTTTTCTTGTAGTCACTGGACGAGTAATCATTGCTCCTTGAGGGTCTTCCAAAGCGACCACGTCTTGAGAACTTCTGGAATTTCTTCACGAGCATTGCTAGTTCATGGCTCAGTTCTTCAGGATCACCAAGGCTGCTTCTAGAGTCTTCATCTTCAGACTCAGAAACTGCCTTGGCCTTCAATGCACGTGATCTTCCATAGCTCGAACCATAGAGATCTCTCTTTTCAGCAAGCTGGAACTCATGAGTATTCAACCTGTCGAGGATATCAGCAGGATCAAGTGACTTGTAATCAACACGTTCTTGTATCATCAATGCCAGAGTATCAAATGAGGAGTCAAGCGATCTCAGCAATTTCTTCACCACCTCGTGGTCGGTGATGTCAGTGGCACCAAGCGCTTGAAGCTCATTTGAGATGTCAGTGAGACGATCGAAGGTTTGTTGAACATTTTCATTGTCGAGTCTTTTGAAGCAGTTGAAGAGATTGCAAAGAACATCAACTCGAGTCATGCTGTGTTGAGACTCCTTCATTCACTTTGGACAGCCTATCCCAGATAAGCTTAGTAGTTTCCAAAGCACTCACTCTTCCATACTGTCCTTTGCTCAGATGGCCACATATGATATTCTTTGCTTGAGAATCGAGTTGCTTGAATCTCTTCACATCAGCAGCATTCAGAGAAGGTGTGACTGAGGGAAGACCATTTTCCACAACATACCAGAGATCGTTATCAATTGCCTCAAGATGCATTCACATTTTATTCTTCCAGTAGGGGTAGTCTGTCCCATCGAAGGTAGGACACCCAGCAGAGACCTTGATCATACCTGCGGTCGACATAACTAAAACTCCAGGCGGTTAAACAAAAATCACACAGAACAAGGGAGTACCTTGCTCTGATACCAATTGAAAGTGTGTTATATCGACTAGAGGGGGGTGAATAGGCGATTTTTATGAATTCTTCACTGAGGAATTTACGGGTGAGGAAATTCCTTAGTGAAGAACTACTTGCAGCGGAATAAGTACTCAGAAGTAAACATAACAGAACACAATCATGGTCATCATGATGAAATGAAGACAAGCATAGAGTACAGAAAGTGTAAACACATGACAACACATGATGAAGACAAACAGACTGAAGAAATTGAACTGAGGAAATTGAGAAAGTCTTCAGTCAAAGTCTTCAAACATAGATATGACAAGCACACAACACAGTAATGAGGAAATGAAAGAGTTGAGGAAATAGAACCAGTAGGCTTGGTGAAGACAATGATTTGGTAGACCAGTTCCAACTGCTGTCTCATTTGTACGGCGAGGTATTTGAACCTGAGGACACACAGTCCCGGACACACAGTCCTCACTGTATTCTCCTTGAGCTAAGGTCACACAGACCTCGCCCAATCACTTGTGGTTAGTCTTCAGGTGACTTCCGAACCTTCACAAACTCGGTCACTCGGCGATCCACAATTCCTCTTGGATGCTCTAGACCATGACGCCTAACCGTCTGGAAGAAGCATAGTCTTCAAAGGTAACAAGCATCGGATCCACGCAGGATCAATCTCTTCAGTGATGCTCAATCACTTTGGGTTTGTAGGTGTTTGGGTTTGGGTTTTCCTCACTTGATGATTTTCGCTCAAAGTCCTCGGAGGATGGGATGCTCTTAAATGACAAGTGTCAGTTTCTCTCGGAGCAGCCAACCAGCTAGTGGTTGTAGGGGCAACTATTTATAGCCTAGGGAGCAGCCCGACATGATAAGACATAAATGCCCTTCAATGATATGACTGCTAGGTGGGTAGATATTTTGGGACAGCTGGCTCATAGCACAGCAACGGTTGGAAGTTTGAGTATCAAATTCCTCAGGGCTATCATGTTCCTCACTGTGTAGGCAATCCGCACTGGCGAATTCCTAACTCCTCAGTCAGAACAAATTCCTCAGAGACCAGAAGAACTTCGTCTCTGTCACTGAATAATATGACTGAACTGTATGAGATTTCCAATGGCTTCACTCGAAGGGATTGGTAGGTGTAGGATTTTGAGTTGAGCATCACTTGGAAATTTTTCCTTAGTATTTCCTTGACCCCTTTAACGACGGTGTTTCCTATGACTCAAGAAAGAGAAAATGAAACTACGAAAACAAAAGTCTTCACGCTTCATGTTTCTCAAATGAATACCAAGTCTTCAAGGTCACACCAATTTATTCACTTTCAAAGTCTTCAGAAAGTCTTCAGAAATCAGTCGAAGAACTTCATTTTTAGGGGTCGACTTTCTATGTAAATATCAAACTTCTCATAGACCTATAGACATGTGTACACTTATAAACACATTAGTCCCTTAACCTATAAGTCTTCAATACACCAAAATCACTAAGGGGCACAAGATGCACTTACAACTAGCCCTTGTGCACCTCATGTTGATCCTTTGCATCCTACACCCGAAGAGGATCTTGATATGATTTGCAATCTTAGAACCATCAATCTTATCAATAGAGGGTTTCCCAAAAATTTGATTGCTAGTTTGCCTACTCTTGATTGTGCCTATACTATTTGGAGATTTCTTGAGGAACGATCTCCAGATTATTCCTTGAAAAATTTAGACGAAATTCTCCATAAGTCTATTGCCTTGAGTAAGATGAATTCTAGTGATCCTAGCTTTGGTGATTGTATATTTGAGCTTACCAATCTTATGCGTGCCAAAGGAGATGTTGGAATCATTAGTAATATCATTTCCGAAGCTATTAGAATTCATAAAGATAACCATAGCAATGATCATTTATCTAATGAATTACCCTCTCTAGGAGTTGATCAATCACAAGATGATGTTGAACATGGATACTATGATGAGGATGATGATAGTGTCTATGATCTTGATGATGCAATGAGACACTTTGGTCTTATGGCAAATCTTTATGGCTACATGGTGGAGGAAAGGAATGGGTCCTTGATAGTGGATGTACTGATCATATGACCGGAGATAAAGATATGTTCCGTGAGCTTGCTGAAAACGACGACCCCTCAAAAGTATGTTAGTTTTGGTGATAACTCAAAGGGTAAGGTGGTTGGACTAGGTAAGGTTGCCATCTCACATGATAGCTCCATACAAAAGGTCATGCTCGTTGAATCTCTTGGGTACAATTTACTTTCAGTATCTCGACTTGTTGGTTTCGGTTTCAATGTCCTATTTACTGAGGTAGATAGCCAAGTGTTTCAAAGAGAAAATTATAAATGGTCTTTACCAGTATACGTAGAGGTGATCTTTACATAGTTGATTTCACTAAAAAGGCTCAACCTAGAACTTGCTTAATTGCTAAATCTTCTAAGGGTTGGTTATGGCATAGAAGGCTAGGTCATGTGGGTATGCGAAATCTTGATAAGCTTATTAAAGGTGATCATATCCCTGGAATAAAAGATGTCATATTTGACAACGATAGACTTTGTAGTGCTTGTCGGGCAGGAAAACAGGTTGGAGGAAGTCATCGCGCGAAGAACATCATGACCACGAGAAGACCACTCGAGCTACTTCACATGGATCTCTTTGGTCTCAATGCCTACAAGAGTCTCGGTGGTAACTCATTTGGTCTAGTCATAGTTGATGATTTTTCAAGATTTACGTGAGTGTTCTTTCTTGATGACAAATCGCAGGTCCAAAAGATCTTAAAAAATTTCGCTAGGAAGGCCCAAAATCAATTTGACGTGAAGATCAAGAAGGTTCAGGGCGACAAAGGAACGGAGTTCAAGAACGCAAATGTGGATACCTTTCTTGACGAAGAAGGGATTTCACACGAGTTCTCGGCTACGTACACGCCTCAACAAAATGGAGTTGTTGAGAGAAAGAACCGGACTCTTATTGAGATGGCAAGAACGATGCTTGATAAGTACAAGACTCCAAAACACTTTTGGGCGGAAGCGGTTGAGAAAGCTTGTCATGCAACAAATCGCTTGTATCTTCACAAGCTACTCGGCAAGACGGCATACGAGCTCCTCATCGGTAACAAACCCCAAGTTGGATACTTTCGAGTATTTGGCTCAAAGTGCTACATTCTTGATAAGCATCGTCGTTCTAAATTTGCTCCTAAATCTCATGAAGGTTTCCTACTTGGTTATGGCTCAAACTCTCACACTTACCGTGTCTACAACAATTTCACCCGAAAGGTTGAGAGACGGTAGATGTGAAGTTTGATGAATCTAACGGCTCGCAAGTAGAGCAATTGCCAATTTATGTAGGAGACAAAGACCCTTCGGAAGCAATCCAAGACTTGTCTATTGGCAAGATTCGTCCAACGGAGGTGAAGGAGAGTACCTCGTCATTCAAGTGGAAGCTTCTACCTCACGACAAGGTGAACCAAGAGTTGATATGGAAGCATCCACAAGTGGGACACACCAAGACGAAGAAAACGAGGAAGTACACCAAGATGAACATCAACAACCTCCTTCTCCAGCACGGCAAGAGAATGACAACGTCAATAATGAAGAAGACCAAGAAGAAGAACAAGATGAAGAGGATGTTCCACCCCGAGCCAGGCCAAAGCTTCCACGAGTTTGAGCGAGAATCGCCAAAGACCATCCCATCGAACAAATCTACAATGATATCCAAACCGGGAGAATCACTCGCTCTAAAACTCGTTTGGCTAACTTTTGTGAACATTACTCATTCATCTCTAGCATTGAACCTATGAAGGTTGAAGAAGCATTGGAAGATCCGGATTGGATTAACATGCATGAAGAGCTACACAACTTTGAGAGAAACCAAGTATGGACATTGGCCGAGAAGCCCGACAACAACCACAACATCATCGGTACCAAATGGGTGTTTCACAACAAGAAAGATGAAGATGGTCAAGTCGTCCGCAACAAAGCATGCCTAGTCGCCCAAGGCTACACCCAAGTCGAAGGTATGGACTATGGTGAGACATATGCTCCCGTTGCTAGACTTGAGTCCATTCACATCTTACTTGCTTATGCTAATCACCATGATATCACTTTGTACCAAATGGACATTAAAAGTGCCTTTCTAAATGGTGAAATTGAGGAGGAAGTTTATGTTAAGCAACCTCCCGGCTTTGTTAATCCTAAGAAACCCAATCATGTTACAAACTTCACAAAGCCCTTTATGGTCTTAAACAAGCTCCTAGAGCTCGGTATAAATGCTTGACCAAGTTCCTTATTGGAAAAGGCTTTGAAATTGGAAAAATTGATTCTACTCTTTTTACTAAAAGGGTTAATGGAGAACTATTTGTGTGCCAAATTTATGTTGATGATATCGTATTTGGTTTGACTAACCCTCATTTTAGTGAGAAGTTTGGAAAGCTGATGTCGGAGAAGTTTGAGATGTCTATGATGAGTGAACTCAAATTCTTTCTTGGTTTGCAAATCAAGCAAACTAAGGAAGGTACCTTTGTTTCTCAAACAAAGTACACCAAGGACTTATTAAAGAAGTTCAATATGCAAGAATGCAAAGGTATGTCTACACCCATGCCTACTAGTGGACATCTTGACTTGACTAAGGACGGTGAACCGGTTGATCAAAAAGTTTACCGCTCTATGATTGGTTCATTGTTATATCTATGTGCCTCTCGTCCTGATATTATGCCAAGTGTGTGCATGTGTGCATGATATCAAGCGGCCCCCAAAGAGTGTCATCTTAAGGCTGTGAAAAGGATAGTGAGATACTTAATACACACACCAAATTTTGGCATTTGGTATCCTAAGGGGTCTTCTTTTGATCTTGTTGGTTACTCTGATTCGGACTATGCCGGAGACAAGGTTGATAGAAAGTCCACTTGGTACTTGTCAATTTCTTGGTAGATCTCTTGTGTCTTGGTCCTCCAAGAAACAAAACTCGGTATCCTTATCCACCGCCAAGCGGAATACATTGCTTCTTTGGATCATGTTGTGCTCAATTACTTTGGATGACCCAAACTCTTAAATATTATGGGATATATGTGAAACATGTTCCATTGCTTTGTGACAATGATAGTGCTATCAAGATTGCTCACAATCCCGTGCAACATTCTCGAACTAAGCATATTGAAGTTCGTCATCATTTCATTCGAGATCACGTTGCCAAAGGGGACATTGATCTTAAGCATGTTCGCACGATAACCAATTAGCGGATATATTCACCAAACCTCTTGATGAGAAAGTCTTTTGCCATTTGAGAGGTGAACTGAACATCATTGATGCTTCAAACTTGGAGTAGGAACTCCATTTGGATACATGCAAGGCATAAGCCTTTGACTAATCCTTGATATTTCTTTCATGATGCTATCTATATGTCTTGGATATTCTTGCACCCTTGCATGCTATCTAACCCTTGTAGGTACTTGGATGAATCTCAATCCTTGAAATTACAACTCACTCATATCTTGAGCAATTTCTACATCACCAAGTCTCTACACAATGGTGGTTGAAGACAAGGAAGCACAAAACCCTTCAAATATATCCTTTGACAAATTCTATGTTAAATCTTATGATTGTCATTTCGGATACACAAGTGCTCTTCCTTGCAAAACTAACCCATGTAGGTAGATGAACTCAAATTCCAAGTGGTGCTCCCAACTCTTGATAAGCTACATCAACCTTGAGCAACCCACACAAGTTCAACTACATGATCAAGATCATCACCACCACCCAAGGTACGTTATTCCATCTTAGAGAAGCTTTGCTCAAAATCATGGGGCAAAGCAACTCAACAAGATGTGAATACATCAAGATGCTTAAATGAAAAATGGTAACCCCATTTTGAGCTTAAACGATGAGTATGACCTATGATCATGTGACCTCACTTGACTCCTAAGTCAATACACTCTAACATAGGTGACTTTGTCACCGTCCAATTCTAGATGAAGTTCTCTTGTGTTTCCTCTTGCATTTATCTCATACATTTGTGTTTCCCCTTTCAAAAAAAACTTCATCTAGATCTTTTCATTTCTTTTCTTCTCTTTTCTATTCTGCATTTTCTGCATCCAATTCATTGCAAATCTTTCAGCTAATTCCTTGCAAATCCTTGTGAGATCTTAATTGCCTAGTGAGCTGAGGTGACAAGTGTTTTCATTGTGATGAACTTGGTCCCACCGGTTTTGTTTCTTCGGCCCAACCGAGATCTTTCGGCGCCACCGAAGCACACAACTCGGTGCTACTGATTTCACTACAGGAAAGACAGCTTGCCACTTATTCCTGCATTCATTTTCTCCAGCTCCACTCAATGACTCTTGTCCTCTACCAGCATCATATTCGACTTGCTACTTTGCTTTGAGACTCAAGGACCAAACCCTTTTGAAATAAAAATCCAGAAGAGCCCTTCTTGGAAATTGATGTCAAAGGGGGAGAGAGAGATTACATCGAAGCTTAAGCTTAAGGGGAGAGAACACTCAGGGGGAGAGTGTAAGAAACCCCATATGCTTGGTGTTCAAGAGGAGATAAGTCACATGTCTTTAAGAGGGGAAAGACATGTTCATATTGGATTGTTTGCATTAGCTCTATTTTCTTTCTTTGCTCTGATTTTCTGTTCCCTATCTTCTCCCAATATCCCATGCAAGATTCAGGGGGAGTAAGACATCTAAGGGAAGGAAATCCTCGAATAAGACATCAAAGGGAAGGAAATCCTCGAATTCATTGCACATATTTACCTTTGGGGACATGTCTATATCCAATAGAGTACTCAGTACTCACTCTCTACATGTCATCCCAGTCTTGGTACTCTTGTGGTTTCTTTTGTTTGCTCTGGCTATTAGATGTATCTGTGTTATCTAACCTTGTTTACTCAGGTTGATTCTTTACTAAGCCAACTCAAAGACCACAAGGTAAGTATATGCATCTCAGTCATGTGTATGAGGATCTCTTGCTGTTGTACGTTCTGTTTGCAAGAAGGACTCATGAGCATGAAGGTACATTTCCTATATTTACATCATTTGCTCTGATGCATATAGTCAAGATACATGTAACACATGGATTACTCAGTCATGCTTATGCATTCACATGCTCCTATGTTCCATATTCATATGATTGCATACATGTAGGGGGAGCCTATGCATGTTACATGTCTTTCCAAAGCTTTACTTGTTGTTCACTATATCTTTATCTAAAGCTTTGATGTATGTTGTCATCAATTACCAAAAATGGGGAGATTGAAAGCACACAAATGCTCCCTGGGTGATTTTGGTAATTAATGTCAACATATCTATTGTTGGACTAATGTTTCTACCTAGTATGTTTCAGATAAGTTCAACAATGGAGTGGCATGGACTAGAGGATGTGGAACCCCTTCAAGATGCTAAAGACAAAGGATTGGCTCAAGCTCAAAGCTCGGGACTCTAAATTTTATATTTTAGTGATCCAAGATCACATTGAGTCCATAGGAAAGCCAATACTATTAAGAAGGGATGAGGTGTAGCTTAATGAGGTTCTTGCTCAAAGTGCTTAGTGATATGCTCCAAAGCCCTCAACTACTTTCTCACATCCACATACGTCCCAAACCAAAAGTCAAACTCGGATCCACTGATTCTTTCTATCCGGAGTCACCGAGTTCTCTTGACATAGCCACTGCTAGAAACCCTAATCAAATCGGTCTCACCGATAGGGATCTCGGTCTCACCGAGATGGGATTGCAAACTCTCTGTTTCCTATTGCAATAATTTCGGTCTCACCGAAATTTGCAATCGGTTGCACCGAGATTGCAATGCAAACTCTCTGTCACACCTTCGTAACGTTTCGGTCTAACCGAGATGAGCGAATCGGTCCCACCGAGTTTGCCTGACCAACTCTCTATTAGTCTATTACCAAAATCGGTCTCACCGAGTTTGTGTAATCGGTCTCACCGAGATTACGTTATGCCCTAACCCTAACGGAATCGGTCCCACCGAGTTGACGTGTCGGTCCCACCGAAATGCCTAACAGTCACATTATGAACCAAATCGGTCTCACCAATTTCTTTGAATCGGTCCCATCGAGTTTGGTGATTTGTGTGTAAAGGTTAGATTTTGTGTGGAGGCTATATATACCCCTCCACCCACTCTTCATTCGTGGAGAGAGCCATCAGAACATGCCTACATTTCCAACACATATTTTCTGAGAGAGAACCACCTACACTTGTGTTGAGGTCAAGATATTCCATTCCAACCACATAAATCTTGATCCCTAGCCTTCCCCAAGTTGCTTTCCACTCAAATCTTCTTTCCACCAAATCCAGATCCTGTGAGAGAGAGTTGAGTGTTGGGGAGACTATCATTTGAAGCACAAGAGCAAGGAGTTCATCATCAACACACCATTTGTTACTTCTTGGAGAGTGGTGTCTCCTAGATTGGCTAGGTGTCACTTGGGAGCCTCTGTAAATATTGTGGAGTTGAACCAAGGAGTTTGTAAGGGCAAGGAGATCACCTACTTCATGAAGATCTACCCTAGTGAGGCAAGTCCTTCGTGGGCGACGACCATGGTGGGATAGACAAGGTTGCTTCTTCATGGACCCTTCGTGGGTGGAGCCCTCCGTGGACTCGCGCAACCGTTACCCTACGTGGATTGAAGTCTCCATCAACGTGGATGTACGATAGCACCACCTATTGGAACCACGGATAAAAAATCTTCGTGTCTCCAAATTGCATTTGCACACTCCAATCCCATCCCTTTACATTCTTGCAACTTGCATGCTTTACTTTCCGCTGCTCATATACTCTTTGTCATGCTTGCTTGATATGTATTGTGAATGATTAAACTTGTGCTAAATCTCCACATAAACCTAAAGAATAAAAAACTGCAACTTTTCTTGATTAGAGTCTATTCACCCCCCCCTCTAGACACCTCTTCTCGATCCTTTCATGTGGTGACAATGGGATATTCACGTGATCTACTTGATGTATGTTTTGGTGATCAACTTGCGGGTTCAGTGACCTTGTGAACTTATGCATAGGGGTTGGCACACGTTTTCGTCTTGCCGTTTTTATATTTTCAGATTACAAAAACCTATATCTACCATCCATATTGCGCTTGTATCACCATCTCTTCGCCGAACCTATACAATTTACCATTGTATTGGGTGTGTTGGGGACACAAGAGACTCTTTGTTATTTAGTTGCAGGGTTGTTTGAGAGAGACCATCTTCATCCTACGCCTCCCACGGATTGATAAACCTTAGGTCATCCACTTGAGGGAAATTTGATACTGTCCTACAAACCTCTGCACTTGGAGGCCCAACAACGTCTACAAGAAGAAGGTTGTGTAGTAGACATCATACATCATCAAAAAGACACTGAGCTAAAATTATCTATCTACTCTTATATCTTATAAAAAGCATAGTTGGTGATGATGGTGTGCCTGCCATCCTGCAATATAGGCCATCTGATCTATATCTAATGGACAGGAAGGAAACTATGACAATTTACCCGCACTCCTCTCCACATTTGCAGATAAGGCCTTCCCGCGTTCATCCTTTTCTCCCACAAGATCTTGTGTTGCACGGGCATCTTGCTAGCAATTTGAAAAAAGGAGATATAGTCTGAACACTGGAGAATGGTGATGCCTTCATTTAGCCCACCAGCAGTTTGAGACAATAAACAGTTCGAAACAATGATATATACAACATTCAAACACTAACTAGTGACTACTACTGACATAAACAGCAAGGCACGATAGTTCATAAGAAGTCTTGCTACACCACCAAAACACACCCATCTGTAGCGCTCAGACTCTCGTGATCCAGACGAGAATGACATTCTAAATAGAGGCAACCATTACATAGTAAGAGTGACATAGACTAGGATGACCAAATGACAAGGAATATGGATAACAAAAGAGAGAACTACCCATCAAGAACAAGTAGCAAGGACAACAAGTCATTCGAAGAGGGATGATACAACACCATCATAATTTGCAACCCCGCTTCAGCCACCAAAGGATCCTGGATACACCAAGACTCCACCCTTTGGTATACAGCCCAATTACCTATCAACCTGAAGGCTTGAGCCACATCACTGCCTGTCGGACTCGACACATCCAAGGATCAAAGTTAATCAATATGCCTTTGTCATTCTCGCCTTCTTTTGGTTGCAGGCTATATCGTTGACAATCAGGGGAGTTTGCTCCCGAACTCCTAGGGCTCGCCGTGTAGACACATTTTCCATAGCAAACAGAGCCTCTCTGCCATCAAGGTCCTTGCCAACGGTGATCTCCTGGTTAATCGGATAAGTGAGTCCGAGAAACAGAGAGTGTGAACCAAGGCTGTTTACCCGCCTCCAACTCAAAAATCCTGAAGGCCCCAACAAGCTGGTATCCTGCTCATAGACATAACAACCACTGTCCGGATACTCACGTATTTCACGGTGCTTGCATACAGTGGGTTTTTTGCAATATAACTTTTCTGGCTCATCTGTCCGAATGATCATCAGTCTTCTGCCGTCGTCTGATCGAGCGAGGAACCAGTTGTGCTTCCCTGTTTTTGGCAAAGGTGGTCTGATTACAAAGGGCAATAACTGTAGGGACACTACATCATATAAAAAAGGACATACATTGTTAATGTAAGATCAACATTGTTCAGAGTATTAGTAGGATAATGCTAGAAACAGCGTTGATATGTCCCTGTTGGAAATGGGAGGAAAATACAGGGAAATGTATATTGGGTTCAAAAATATAGAAGTGCCATGCATGGTTATACTCATGTTATCTCACAATCGATTCTTCACAGGAAATTACCATGTCATGCATGTTATGTAATCATGTTCTGTCCTCACAAAAAAATTCTTCAAGGAAACAAACAGACCATGCATTGTTATATACTCATGTTCTGTGGGCAAATTTTTTGTGAGGATATTATTCTAGCCATTGATTGCTGAAGGGCGAATATAGGTATGTTGTCGGTGTACAAAAATAGGGGCACATTTTTGTACCCCTTTACCTGTGCACGGGCAGTCAGAGCCGCGCCCACGGCCACACCAAGAAAAACGAGGAAGGTGAGCCAAGGTAAGACCAAAGCCTAAGACGGTCAAAGCAGCGCCAAGGCCAAGACCACGAAGAACAGATGGACGAAGCAGGTTCCCCCGGCAAGATCCTTGCTGGGCGGCCTCAGCGGCCCCGGCAAGACCCTTGCCGGGGCAGCTCGCCCGCGCCAGCCAAACAGAGCCACCCTTGAGCCCACCAACGTTCGACAAACACGTTGGGGCGAGGATCGGGAGGCACCTCTGTGGTGGCATGCAGATCTTTGTGAAGACGAGGAAGAGACAAGATCAAATGAGGATAAGAGGGCAACCACCCTCACCGAAGAAACCCACAAGACCCCCGGTGTCGGTGTCAAAACCGGAGGATCTCGGGTAGGGGGTCCCGAACTGTGCGTCTAGGCGGATGGTAACAGGAGACAAGGGACACGATGTTTTTACCCAGGTTCGGGCCCTCTCGATGGAGGTAATACCCTACTCCTGCTTGATTAATATTGATGATATGGGTAGTACAAGAGTAGATCTACCACGAGATCAAGGAGGCTAAACCCTAGAAGCTAGCCTATGGTATGATTGTTGTTCGTCCTATGGAATAAAACCCTCCGGTTTATATAGACACCGGATAGGTTAGGGTTACACAGAGTCGGTTACAACGGTAGGAGATCTACATATCCGTATCGTCAAGCTTGCCTTCCACACCAAGGAAAGTCCCATCCGGACACGGGACGAAGTCTTCAATCTTGTATCTTCATAGTCCAAGAGTCCGGCCAACGGTGATAGTTCGGCTATCCGGACACCCCCTAATTCGGGACTCCCTCAGTAGCCCCCGAACCAGGCTTCAATGACGACGAGTCCGGCGCGTTGATTGTCTTCGGCATTGCGAGGCAGGTTCTCCTCCAAATTCCATATACTTGTCGAATAGTGTCCGGCTTCTGATAAATGCTGCGCTCCTTGGCTTCTACGCCCAACAATGGCTATCTTCCACGTGTTTGAATGAATGCGAAAAGCCAGGGTATTTTTACACTTACCCCCCTAGCTGCACAAATGAGCTGCCTATAAAAGGGGCGAGGATCTAGATCTGAGTCACACCATCCCCCTTCATGAAGCTTTCATCGGGCGCCTCGACCAAAGCCCATTCCATCATGGACAATGACTCGGCTCCTCCTCTCGCACTCCCAGCCCTCGGCACTGAAATTGGGAGAAATGCTCGATCCGCATAGCGAAAGCTAGTTATACTCCAAACCAAGGGATTTCTTCCCCCGGCCTTCATGGTTTCGGTTCGAGCCGGACTTGCCACCTACAAGGGCGGAAAGCAAGCGGAGAGTGTCCCCGATCCCTCTAAAGGAGAGCGGGTATGCTTCGTCTCTTATCTAGTAAGAGGGCTCGGATTTCCAATCCATCCGTTTCTCCGGGGGCTCTTGGAGTTCTACGGCCTCCAGTTGCACCACCTTACGCCGGCCTCCATTTTGCACATCGCGGGCTTCGTGGCCCTTTGCGAACAGTTCTTGGGCGTCGAGGCTCATTTCGGGCTGTGGAAGAGATTATTCTGCCTAGTACCCCGTTCTTACGAGGGGTCAATATATCAAGTGGGCGGAGCCGAGCTATGGCGCATCGCTGGGACCGGATACCTATCCGGAACCCCGAAGAAGGGGTCCGAAGACCGGCCTTGAATGGTTTTACATGGAGGGCGTCCGCTGCCGGATCCTGTTCGGATCGGCCTTCGGAGTTTAGCAATGCTCCTTGAAGAAGTGCCTAATTTGGCGCCCTCGGAGCCCCGGAGGGAAAACGACCGGATGTCCTCTACTTGATGAGCCGAATAAGATTCTTGGCTCATGCCGGATTGACCATGATTGGAGTCATGACAATGCATTATGAGGAGTGCAGCCGCTCAATATAGGGGCCACCCCATGTGGGACTTCAACGGGAGGACGATGCCACGCCATGGCCGCAAGGGCGGGATCGGTCACCGAACTGGTGAAGACCTTGTCTCGCCATGTATAAAGGGGAGGAGGAGGATTTCCTCCGCATCAATCCATCAAGGAGTTTTCTTTGAATAATCACGGAAGCTGGGTAAGCAAACATCTTTGTGGCCTGTCCGATCCATGTTCCGTGGTTAAATATCTCATTTCATGGTTTACGCACGGGAACTACGCCGGATCGTGGAGAAGATACACAACCCGCCCCCACAACCCGAGGATCCGGAACGGTCCCTCGATCCGACCTCCGAAGAGGATCCGGATATAAAGGTGGAGTTGATCGACGGGGTATTCCACCAACTTAGCATCGACAATGCCTTGGTTGCCATTACGGCCGATTACCCCGGAATACTCCCAGCCTTGCGGGTAACTGAGACCGAGGTCCCAATACTCTGATAATGACCCATCCGTGCTAGTTTCTTGATCACCGTATACCAATGGTGTTTCGTAGGGTACCTTTGAGGCAGGAAGCCGAGCCAGCGGTTAGCCAACAAGGCAGACGGCCCTTGAGGCTAAAAAGAAGTGCGGTCCGGATCGAAACTCCGCTGCAACGGTAAGGCGCGTCACCATATTCCCAGGATTGATTCTTGGAAGGCGTACTAATGGTTGTGCTCTTTTCAGGAAAAAGAGCGCTCGCCGGACTGAGTCCGGAGAGGTTGCCAATCGAGCCTCCGCCGGCCAGGCTCCAAAGCCGGGTCCGGAAGCGGAGGCAAGCACGAGGCGTGCGTCGGATGTTCCTCCGATAGAGGATGCCGACAAATTGTCCGCCACCAACTCCGAGGTTGAGAGCGTCATGAATCACAGGCGCCGCCGGACAGTTCTTCGTGACGCATGTTTTCCCAAGAGGCCCTCAATGCCTTCAATTCGGGAGATGCGCACCTCCGTGCCGCCCAAGATGGTCTAGCCAGAGCCACGGAGCAGTATGTAAAGGACATACAGGTAAGGAAATTTGACAGTTATATATGCCAAGTAGCCCGAGACTTAAAATAGTTAGAATAACTGATTTAAGGATCATTTGTTATGCAGGATCTTACAAAAAGAATACCCGATCGTCCCTGTGAGCTTGAAGAATGCAAGGCCCAACTTGAGGCCGCACTAGCCGCTATAGGGGAGCCACAGAGACCCCTCCGTAATATATGCTTCAAAAGATAAATAGCTTATGAAGTGCGGCGGGTGTGTAAATCGACAAAAATATTGCAGATGGCGCGGACTAGATCCGGACAAGCAACAGCTCTTGCGCCATGACTAAAGGCGGCGAAGCGTGCTTACGAGGGTGCGGCAGGAGAAAAATAACCTCCAAGATGCCAACACCAAACTGGGTAAGGAACTAAAGGACGTTCGTGCCCGGTTATGGACTCCGTAAAGGAGAATCGGCGGCTTCGTCGCGGCATTTTCAGTAAGTGCTTGAGCGAACTTTGAAAGAGTTCAGCGAGGAAGGCGACTAACATAAACATGTATGTAGGTTTGCTCACAGGTCATCCTGAAGAGGAGATGCCCAGTTCTTGGTGATCTTCTTCCGAATCTACGTCGGTACCGCACGAACGAGTCCAAAGAAGTGATGAAAGGCGTGGCGAGCCTTGTGGCCATCTATCTCCCCGCTCAAGGCATTGGGGAGCCGGGCAGAGCTGCTTCAAGGAGCACGGCGGCGCTTCCGACTATGGAAGATATCGGCCTGCCGTCAAAGGCGCCGAGGAGGCTGGGCCATGGTAAAGACGCGGTACACGAAGGCTGACCCAAACCACATGGCCGAGGTCAGACCTTTGGGCCTGATGGGAAGGAGATCCCTGTAAGCTTAGTGTACGGCCAAGTAGAATTGGCCGCCAAGTATTCCCAGCAAGATTGTAAATTAGATAGCCTATTAGATGGCATTGAGGAGGAATATAATGATTCGAGTTGACTATGTATAAATATGACATGAAAAAATGTCTTCTAGCCAGATTGTAGATCGTTTGTCATAGCGGACCTTTTCGCTTCGACCTCCGGACCCAATAGTCCGGAGTGTGTCCAAATACCTCGTGGTTATATAAGAACCGGGGTATGCATGGAGACAAGGCGAAGGGGTCATTATTGCTGTATCATACAAGTGCCCAACTAGTTATGTTATATTACATGGATAGTAAGAAACATCTTCGAGGGAGAATAGTTCCGTTAAGGGTTCCTTTCGCTGGGATGCATGCCCTAAAGTGCATGTCAAGACTGCTAGGAAAGCAGAAAATCATCTGGGGGCAGATGGGTAAATAGTTAAAAATCATCTTTTAGTTCACCGACCGGATATTCCCTTAAGAACGCTAGCTTTCGGCTTCACCCAGTCTGAGGTACACATCCGGCTGACCCGGCAAGAATAATCACAGAGGTGCTCCCTTTACCACCTAGCCGAACAATCGGGAACGTAGGGGTAAGCACAGAGCCGAACAACCCAGCTTGGCCAAAACTTAAGTCATATCTCTGCATATTATGGTGAATATAAGGTACATGAGGAAGTTTGACGCATGTGTTGGGCATGAAGCCCGTATAAATAAGCTTCTGGTAAAGAAGCCCCCTGGTATAATGAGCGCATACAGCGCGTCAAATATGTGCGAACAAAGCGCAAACGAGCCTCTAAAGGCTTCAGGAAGAAGGAGAGGGAAGGAGAGAAATAAAAGACAGCAAAAAATAGAAAATGTGGATGGAGGAAGGAAACGAACTTGGAGTCCAGCGCTTAGGCGTAGAATATTCGTAGACGGGCTGCGTTCCATGGGTTCGGCTCGAGTCGGTTATCCGATGCGTTTCGCAGACGGTATGCTCCGCCGGTCAGGACCTGGTCGATGATGAAGGGACCTTCCCATTTGGGCTTGAGTTTGTCCTTTTTCTTGTCCGTGGCGTAGAACTAGTTCGCCGACGTTATAAGCTTTGGCCCGTACCTCCTCGCTTTGGTATCTTCGAGCCTGCTGTTGATAGAATGCGAACGAAGCTTTACATACATCGCGCTCCTCCTCCAATGCGTCCAAACTGTCCTGCCGATCGAGCTCGGCTTCTCTTTCTTCATACATGCGCACGCCTTGGTGAGTCATGAATTATGTCGCAGGCAGGACTGCCTCTGCACCGTACACCATAAAAAATGGTGTGAATCCGTAGTACGATTCGGGCGTGGTCCGCAGCCCCAGTAGTACGGAGTCGAAGCTCCTCAACCCAAAGGTCGTGTTAGATTCCTTGAGGGACCGCACTAGTCCGGGTTTAATGCCGCTCATGATTAGACCGTTTGCTCATTCGACTTGGTCGTTGGTTTGAGGGTGATAGACCGAGGCGTGTCGAGCTTGATGCCCATGTTTTTGCACCATAATTTGACCTCATCGGCCGTGAAGTTGGTGCCGTTATCAGTGATGATACTGTGGGGGACACCATAACGGTGAACTACCCCTGATATGAAGTCTATCACCGGTCCGGATTCGGCCGTTTTAACAGGTTTGGCCTCTATCCATTTGGTGAATTTATCCACCATGACCAATAGGTATTTTTGCTTGTGGGTTCCCCCTTACGGGGTCCAACCATGTCAAGCCCCAGCATCGCGAACGGCCAGTGTGTGGGTATAGTTTTGAGGGCGGTGGGTGGCATGTGGCTTTGGTTAGCAAAAAGGCGGCAACCGACGCATCGTTGGACTAAATCCTCGCATTCTGCCGGCCGTCGGCCAATAAGATCCTGTACGGAAGGCCTTGCCTACAAGGGCCCGGGCTGCGGCGTGGTGCCCACCCAGTCCGGCATGAATTTCAGCCAGGAGGTTGCTCCCTTCCTCTTCGGAGATACACCTTAGAAGGACTCATGTTGTGCTTTTCTTATAAAGCTCTCCCTCATGGACTTTATAGGCTTTAGATCGCCGTACTATGCAGCGAGCCTCATTTTGGTCTTCGGGAGTTCCTGCCTAGTTAGGTAGGCTAGGAATGGCTCCGTCCATGGGGCGATAACCGCCATTATTTCGTGGGCGGAGGGTGTTATCTCGGTGGCGTAGCTGCCGATTGTGTCGAGTGTTCGTGTCGGCGATGCGGTTGGGTCCGGATTGTTATTTCCGGACTCCCCTTCCCATAGTATGGATGGCTTGAATAGCCGTTCCAGGAAGATGTTGGGCGGGACGGCATCGCGTTTTGCACCGATGCGTGCCAATATGTCCGCCGCCTGGTTGTTATCCCGGGCTATATGATGAAATTCGAGCCCTTCGAACCGTCGACATTTTAGGACTGCATTGTGGTATGCTGCCATTTTCGGATCTTTGGCATCAAAGTCTCCGCTTATTGGAGATATCGCGAGGTTTGAATCCTCAGCATCGTCTAAGGCGTTTAATGCCCATGGAGATCGCCATCCGGAGGCCGTGCGTATAGGGCCTCGTATTCGGCTGCATTGTTGGAGTCCGTATACATTATCGAAGGACGTATTGATCATATCCCGGTTGGGGGCGTCAGACGACGCCAGCCCCGTGCCGCCAACATTTTGGAGCCGTCAAAGTGCATGATCCAATTGGAGTATGCGCCGTACTCTTTAGGGAGTTCGGCTTTGGTCCATTCGGCCACAAAGTGGGCCAAAACCTGCAACTTGATAGCTCGTCGTGGCTTATAGGTTATGTCGAATGGAAGGAGCTCTATGGCCAATTTAGCAATCCGACCCATCGCGTCGCGGTTGTTTATAATGTCGTTAAGAGGTACTTCGGAGGCTACCGTTATCGAACACTCTTGAAAGTAGTGTCGCAGCTTCCGATGCCATGAACACCGTATGCTATCTTTTGATCGTGTGGGTACCGGACTTGCATGGAGTTAGGACGGTGGACACATAGTAAACCGGTTTTGAAGAGGGAACCGTGTCCGTCCGCTTTCGTTCGATGATTTGAGCACCGCTACCGACAACTTGATGTGTTGCGGCGATATATAATGGCATTGGTTCGCCCATGTTGGGCGCGGCCAGGACCGGATTTGTTGCCAATATGGCTTTTATCTCTTCGAGTCTGGCCGTGGCGGCATCCGTCCACTCGAAGTGTTCGGTGCGGCGGAGGAGGCGGTAAAGGGGTAACATCTTTTCTCCCAAACGGGAAATAAAGCGGCTTAGAGCCGCTACGCATGCCGTCAATTTTTGTATTTGTTTGAGGTCTTTTGGAATATCCAATTGTGACAGAGCTCGGATCTTGGCTGGGTTTGCTTCAATTCCTCTACCGGACACAATGAAGCCATGGAGCTTTCCGGCTGGAACGCCGAAGACACATTTTTCCGGATTGAGCTTGATGTCATATTTTCGAAGATTGTCGAATGTGAGCCTCAAGTCGTCTACTAGAGTTTCGACATGCTTGGTTTTGATGACCACGTCATCTACATATGCTTCCACTGTTTTGCCGATCTGGTTTGCCAGACATGTCTGAATCATGCGCTGATATGTTGCGCCGGGCGTTTTTAGCCCGAAGGGCATTGTATTGAAGCGTAACAGGCCGTATGGAGTGATGAATGCGTTGCAGCTTGGTTCTGCTCCGCCATCTTGATTTGGTGGTAGCCAGAGTACGCGTCGAGGAAGCACAATGAGTCGTGTCCTGCTGTAGCGTCGATAATTTGATCAATTCGAGGGAGGGGGAAGGGATCCTTTGGGCAAGCCTTATTAAGGTCTTTAAAATCAACACATAGGCGCCCGGATTTATCCTTCTTTGGTACCATCACCAGGTTTGCTAGCCAGTCCGGATGTTTTATATCTCTGATGAATCCGGCTTCCAAAAGTTTGGCTAGCTCCTCTCCCATGGCCTGTCTCTTGGGTTCGTAAAAGCGCCGAAGAGCCTGTTTGACTGGCTTGAATCCTTTTAGGATATTTAGGCTGTGCTCAGCCAACCGACGTGGGATTCTGGCATGTCCGAAGGGTGCCGAGCAAAGATGTCCCGATTTTCTCGTAGAAATTCTCGTAGTGCGGCGTCTACATCAGGGTTTAATTGTGCCCCAATGGAGGTCGTCTTTGCGGGGTCCGTTGGGTGGACTTGGAATTTAACTATTTCATCCGCTGGTTTAAAAGAGGTGGACTTGGATCTTTTATCAAGTATCACATCGTCCCTGTTCACCGTGGAGCGCATCGCAGTTAGTTCCTCGGCCGCTAGGGCTTCGGATAGTGCCTCGAGGGCTAGTGCGGCTGTCTTGTTTTCGGTGCAGAGTGCTATGTTCGGATCACTAGCGAGAGTGATGATTCCGTTAGGTCCAGGCATTTTAAGCTTCATGTACCCATAATGGGGTATAGCTTGAAAAATTGTGAATGCCTCTCGCCCTAATAAAGCATGATATCCGCTGCTGAATGGGGCCACTTGAAATGTGACCTCCTCGGACCTGTAATTGTCCGGCGAGCCAAACACTACGTCCAGTGTGATTTTTCCTGTGCAGCATGCTTCCCGGCTAGGGATTATTCCTCTAAAGGTTGTGCTGCTTCGCTCAATGCGGTTCCAGTCTATTTCCATTTTTCGGAGGGTTTCCTCATAGATGAGGTTTAGTCCGCTGCCGCCATCCATGAGTACCTTAGTAAGGCGAAGCCGCCCACTATCGGACCGAGGACCAATGCGGTGGTGCTCGGGCTGTTCGAATTTAGGTTAAATCACTGCATTAAAGGTGATAGCCGTGTCACTCCATGGATTTATTGTTGCTACTTGGTAGACTTCGGCAAGGTTGTGGAGTGTTCATTTTCACATGTTATTTGATGTGAAAGTCTCAAAGACTGTTAAAACCGTACTGGTGTTACTGGGCTGGGATTCTGAAGCTAGAAGCTCTTCGCCACTTTTGGCCACCTGCCGTAGTATCCAACATGCTCGAAGGCTATGAGTTGGAGTGGCGCCCTTTGTGCTATGAATTTTGCAGGGTCCGTTTAGCCAACCCTCCAGTACGGTTCCGTACCCTTTAGGGGGTTTTGTTTTTTTGGTGTTTAAGCCAGGTGCTTGGTAATGATGCACCCTTTTATTTCGGACTAGGGATGTATTCGGGGCCGGATTATCCCAAAATTTACTTTCGGTTTTCCAGCGCTCTCCATCGCACAAGATTTCTTTTGTACTATGGTTACCAAGTCAGCAAAGCGTGTAATTTCGCGACGACTTATGGCGTTTAGGAGTCCCTTGTCCGTGCAATTATTGCAGAAAATTGGGATTGCGTCCCTCCTCGGCAGTCCTTTATCCTGTCCATAACCAGGAGGAATCGCCCAAGAATGATGTAATCGCTTCAGCGGGCTCTTGCGGATTCGGGATAGATCGCTAATGTTTGGGTGGGCGGGTGGAACTGGATCCGGAACCCCGTCCAATTTAAGACTCAGGGGCCGGGAAGTTTCCGAATTCGGAAGTTTGGATTTTTGAGTGCTATCCAATGAATCCATTCCGTCGCCTGACTTTAAGTTCAGGGCTTGATCGACATCCGTCTCTCTGCGGGAATCCGGCATAGAGGGATCGGGAATCCGGACGTAGCTAGTCCGTAAGATAGAAGAAGAATCGCCGCATTGCTCCTCTATCACAGCAATATGATGGGTAGCCTGGGGAGAATTGATCTCTCTCAGATCGGTTTTAGGCCCGATCCGGTCATAGTCTGTGGCGACTCCCAGGGCGGCGATGCGATCCAAGAGCTCGTTTACAGAGGAGAGCTCGATCGGATCTAACTGTTCGGCAAGTTCCGAATTAACGTGGTGATTGGTTTCGATGACTCAAGAAGTCATCGTCGCTGTAGCGAACCGGGCGGTTATGAGAAAACCACCTAGCGAAGAGTCGACCCGATGGCCAAGGCTTCTTTACGATAGTATCGTCTTTAAAGACGAGATGAGGCATCCTTCCTGACGGCGACGGCACAGAGGAACTCTCAATGAAAGCACCAATGTCGGTGTCAAAACCGGCGGATCTCGGGTAGGGGGTCCCGAACTGTGCGTCTAGGCGGATGGTAACAGGAGACAAGGGACACGATGTTTTTACCTAGGTTCGGGCCCTCTCGGTGGAGGTAATACCCTACTCCTGCTTGATTAATATTGATGATATGGGTAGTACAAGAGTAGATCTACCACGAGATCAAGGAGGCTAAACCCTAGAAGCTAGCCTATGGTATGATTGTTGTTCGTCCTATGGACTAAAAACCCTCCGGTTTATATAGACACCGGATAGGTTATGGTTACACAGTCGGTTACAATGGTAGGAGATCTACATATCCGTGACGCCAAGCTTGCCTTCCACGCCAAGGAAAGTCCCATCCGGACACGGGACGAAGTCTTCAATCTTGTATCTTCATAGTCTAGGAGTCCGGCCAACGGTGATAGTTCGGCTATCCGGACACCCCCTAATCCGGGACTCCCTCACCCGGCAAGACCCTTGCCGAGGAGGCCAGCGCTCCACGGCAAGACCCTTGCCGGGCCACCCGACAAGGCCCTCGCCAAGGACGCCACCAGGGCCACTGCCAGGCCCGCATCAGATAAGTCTTCGCCGCCGTTCGCATGCGGCTGCCGACCCAACCAGCTGGGCAGGCACCTGCGTGGCGGCATGCAATCCTTCGTGGAGGCTCCACCACCGCGCCACCTCAGCTGCCTGCCTGCCTACATGGCACCGCATGCGTCGCTGGCCAGGGCGCGTGTCGAAACAAGGAGGAGCGACGAACGACGGGACGGGCCTCGCCCCCGTCCCCAATAAAGCTAAGGGACACCTAAGCCTCGCATTAAATGCGTCTTGTCCTGTAATACGAGCGATAACCTCGTGCCACTGTAGACCTTTCCACCTCCTGTGTGTCACTGTGGCAACCCCTTTGTCCTATAAAAGGAGGCCCGAGGCGACCAGGAGAAGGATTCGGCTCTTTGGTACCTCGCAGCACCTAGAGCTAGTTCGAGAGCTCAAAACACTAAATACATCCACCAAAGAAGGACTAGGGTTTTACGCATCCTCGCGTCCCTAACCTGGGTAAATCCCCCTTGTGTCACCTGTTGGTCCCGCTCTTCTCACGATCCCCGCGCCCCGCAACCGTAGAAGGGATTCCAGTGATCCCATAGGTGTCGTTTCCCACCGATATCTTTGGCGCGCCAGGTAGGGGCGGTGGCGCAATTGTGAGAATCTGGTCTGGTAGTTGGCCTGGCAGTTCTTTGTCGCTTTCGGTTTCTGAGAAGGAGGCGGCTGGAGAAACGACGCCGGCTCGGCAACAGAAAAGCTAAGTCATTCAGAGCCTTGGGTTATTTTCTTTTATACTTAAGGTTATCGTCCTCGAGGATCTGCCTATGTATGGGAAACCTGCACGCAAAGGGGCCCCCCGCAATTGGCAACGCCCTTGTTTTGTTTCGAGTCCGCTCAATAGCTCAAAGCGGCCGCGTAGCCTTCCGCACCTGGTAATGCTCCTGACACTGACTCGAGTGAAACTCGACAGATCGGGCGGCCGCGCTCAGGGCGGTAAGGTGGTTTGCCCGGCGGCAAGCAAGCACACCCGAGCCGGTGGGGATCCGTCCCCACGACGCCACTGGTTTCTGGCACGGCAAGCCTACCCAGTGACGTAGGGTGGACATACAAGGAAAAATCAAACAGGAAAATAACATGCATAATACTAAGAAATGCTGCAGAGTTATGTTACATCAAATTGTTGCTGCGGTTCTAACTATAGGTAGCAATTGTCTTGGTTGTGAACCTGCAGCAGCGATAAGAGAACGGGATGCCTAATCCCGACGCCGGCCCTCCACCCACAGAATTCCACCGACACGGCTGATGATGGGCTTGATACACTCCCTGAGCGGCGCGAGGTCAGAACCCTCCGGTAAGCTCTCCAGCGCGGCGTCAAAGTTGAGGTCGGGGTACCAGTGCGCCACCTTGGTGAGAACCTTGGTCATGGCACCCTGGCAAAGCTTCCGGGACTCGTCGGCTAGTGAGGCCGCCCGGTTGGCGTGGAGCCGCTCCAGAGCATCGACGACCTTCTCAAAGAACATGGTCAGACTGCAATTGGCGCTCACACTCCATTCCGGGACGTACCTCACGTCCGGCATCCCCATGATGGCCAGCTGCGCGGCGGCCTGATTGGCGACAGTGGCGAGGCGATTGAGCCAACGGTTCTCGCCCTCCACGTGATCTGCGAAGTTGAGGCCCTCGTTCTTCCGCAACAGCTTCTCGGCCTCTAGCTCCTTGGCCAGGGTCCCCTCCCCGGCGTTGGCCTCCGACAGCACCTTCTCGAGACTCTCCAGCTTTAGCTTGAGGTCTTCGATGGAGTTGTTGGCCTCGTAGAGCTCCCCGGCCTTGCTGAAGACCGCGCCTTGCGCCTCCGTCAGGGCACTGTTGAGCGTGTCCTTCTCCTGGGACAGCTCCAGAGCCTGCTTCTTCAGCCTGTCACGCTCTGCCTCTAGCTCCTCCACCTTGCCGGTGTGAGCCTGGGCCTGGGCATTGAGTGCCTCCTTGTGCCTCTGCTCCAGCTCACTAGTCCGTTGCAGGACAAGCTTCTCCACCTCTGCATCCTTGCCGCGAAGCGTGGTGGCAAGCTTCTCCTCGTGTGTAGCGAGGTCCTCCTCCTGGGAGTGCAGCGCGGCTTCATGCTGGGTCCAGGCGGCTTCGGCGGCCGCGGCCAAGTTCCTTGCCGTCTCTTGAGCTTTCTTGACGTCGGCGAGCTTCATGGTGAGCTCCACGTTGTGCCTGGCCAGCTCGCCTTGGGCGGCCTTGAGCTCCTCGTGGGCCTCACGGAACCAGTTCTGCGTCTCGGCGACGCGCTCCTGGAGGTCCGCCTCCGCCTTCTCCACCACCGCTGTCCTGGACTTAACTTTGTCCAGGCGGGCTCAGTGGAGCGCCTGGAGTTTCCGGAAGCTAACGCCCATGGCATGGAGGAGCCGCTCCTCCTGCGGGCCGTCTCCACCAACGATTGGCTCGTCGACGACTTCAAGCCCGGTACCGGCAAGCACTTCGTCGTCGAACACCTCTCCCTCGACGGGTGTCCTGGTGCTCGACACGCCTGGAAGGTGGACAAACAAGTCATCACTCACCCTTAGGTACTTGCCGGAGCCGGAAGCAGCGGAGGAGGAAGGCCGGTCGCCAGCCTCTTCCTCCTCCTCCTCGGCAGCGGCCCCGCCGGCCTCCTCAGTGGCAGCCTTGTCGGTCTCCTTGGTAGGCCCCTCGGCGGCGTCCTCGGCAGCGTCCTTGACGGCCTCCTCGGTGGCGACCTTCTCGGCGTGCGCCTCGGCAGCCTTGGCGACGCCGTCGATGACGGCATCCACGCCCTCTAGGTTCACCGAGGAGGAATCTGGGCGCCAAAGAAGGGGGTGAGGCAAGGCCAAGACAAAGAGCCGGAAAGAAAAAGAAGCAGAGACGAACGACAAATGACTTACCAGTGCCAGCGCCCAGCTGGGAAACAGAAGTCCCCTCCCCGCCAACACTTGGCGTCGAGGCAAAGCCGCCGCCGCCCAAGTTCTCTTCCTCCTCCTCCATGTGTGTGGGCTCGGTGCTTGGCGCCCTTGCCGGGGACGTCCCTCGGGGCGGCGTGGTCGACGGGGGTGGCGTGTTGAGAGTAGCCCTCTATGGCTCCTACTGTTGCTGCTCTCCTCCTGCATACCTGGCGAGGTCAGCACCAAAGTGTCATGCCCCTGACACGTGTCAAAGAGGGGAGAACGATGAACTTATGCTGGGGGCTATGCCGGGGGCTGCTGTCCGGGCTGCTCAACACCACCAGGGGCGCCCTCGAAGCACCAGCCGGGGGCTGGTCACCCGCCGAGACCTTGGCTCTCTTCACTCTCTGGGCCAGCGTCTCCTCGTCCCTGCAAGGATTATGAAAAGTCAAGACAAGCAACGCAGAGTGAGGAGACAGAGATAACGAAAAAGGAACCAGATGCTTACTCGTCAGTCGCTTCCTCCTCCGCTGCTCTTCCTCTTCCTCCTGGGGCGGTGGTATCCATAATCGATGGTGACCTCCGTGTAAACACCCGCCGGAGGAGGGGAAGGAGGCGGCGTCTGGGCACGCTTGGATGAAGAAGGGGCGGCTGTCTTCTTCTTCACCGCGACCTTCGCCGGCTTCTTCGCCACTGCAGCCCTCATATGGGGCCGGGACCCCTCCAAGGTCAGTTGCGGCTGCGCAGCCCTGCTAGGCCGGACCGGCTCACCGGAACTAGCCCGCCGCAAGACTCGCCCTCTCCCCATAAGTGGCGTCGGGTCTGCGGTCTCGGCCTCCTCCTCCGATGACTCGCCGGTCACATCCTCAACCAGAGGATCCTCAGTGCCGGCGCTACTGGCTCCCCTGGCGGCCGCCACCCACCGGGCGAGCTCCTCCTCCTCCGCGGCCGTCGCGGCCTTGTCCTCCACTCCGCCAGCGTTGCCGGCCTCCCTGGCAAGTTGCACCTCCCTCGCCTTGGTGGCGATGTAGTCCAGCTCCGCTTGGGAGGTGTCCTGGACAAGCAGCCGCTCGGCGTCGGCGTTGACATACACCTCATGCAAGGTGTCGAAGAACTGCTGCACTTCAGCATCCTCCGGCTCCTTCCAGCTCGGGACAGGGACGTGCGCGTTGCATTCCGGCATCATGGCGATGATCTCGGACCGACACGAGTTGTTACACAACGGGACCACCCCCGTCGGCAGCTTGAACAGAGGCCCTTGAGGACCTTGCCGGCCTTCGCAGCGGCCCTCGCAACCTTACCGGTCCGCTCAACCTCGCTGTCGCGGCCCACGTCGAGCTGGAAGATCCGCTGGCAGAAATGGGTGTGCGCCATCACTGTGAAGTTGTGGTCGAGGCCGTGGCGGAGCCGCATGATGTCGGCGGGGTTCGTGAAGAGCCAAGCTGGCCTCCCCTTGTCATGCAGAGGAGCGACCCGGCGACGGATGAAGTCCGCCCCGATCATTTCAAGGGTGAGCCCGGCCTGGGTGAGCTGGAGGATCCTGGTGGTGGCAACCGTGAGCTTTCCGTCGTCGGTGTCGACGTCGCTCCAATCAGTTCTGCGAACCAGCGGCGCCCAACGAACTCTGCAGAACGCCGTCGGGTCCTTCTCTTCGATCCAGCACCACCGGCCTCGCTATTCCTCCCACCTCTCCTTCATGGCGCCGTCCGGGTACGCTCCCTTGGATTTTGGGATCCAGGCGATGCACCCCGAGATGGCACCTCCCGTCTGGATCCGAGGGAAGAAGTAATGGCGGAAGAGCACCGTGTTGGGGTGCACCCCGGCGAAGCCCTCGAGAGGTGCGCGAAAAGGGCCATGCACGCCACCCCATTTGGAGTAAAATCCAAGAGGCAGAAGCCGAAGGTATGCATGATGTCGCTGAAGAAATCGGAGAAGGGAGGACAGAGCCCACAAGAAAAATAATCCACAAAGAAGGGATACCGATTTGGGGCAGGCTCGGCGCAGTCAGCGGGGATGACGCGCGTGGCTGGATGCCCCAAATTCTCGCCCCCAGTCTTCACTCCCCACAGGGGCCTGAAAGAGTCCCGGAGCTCGAACACGTCGACCGTCGAGGGGAAGAAGAAGGCGGACTGCGTCCGCTGCCCCGCCAGCGGGCTCTCCGACAGCTCCACAGCTCCGGCGTCCTTGGCCACCCCCTTGCCCTTGGCAGATTTTGGCACCATAGTGGCTGGAGGAGGAGGGCAGGACAGAGGGCGGCGGAAGTGCGACGATGGCGAGCAGAAACGAAGCTCGGAGAAGAAGAGGAAGCCGGGCGGAAGTTTCTGAGATTGGGGTTGCGCGAAAGGTAAAAGGAATAGTGCACCCGCGGTTACCCCTTTTTATGGGGAAGTCGTGGGTCGTGCTGCCCATTTACCGCGACGTGACGCGTGCGTGCAGGAACCGCCCCACGCATGCTGCCCACGTCACGCACACCCCTCCGCGCCGCGCCACGCGCGCAGGTCGTGGGAGGCGGAGCGCGCGAAGAATCTTACCATGGTGAAAACCGTCCCACCTGCCCACGCACCATTTTGGGCCTGGCCCAACAATGTGTCGCGCTTATGTGTGGCCTAGGTCCGGGGGCTCCTGTCAGTGTACAAAAATAGGGGCACATTTTTGTAGCCCTTTACCTATGCACGGGCAGTCAGAGCCGCGCCCACAGCCACACCAAGCAGAACGAGGAAGGTGAGCCAAGGTAAGACCAAAGCCCAAGACGGTCAAAGCAGCGCCAAGGCCAAGACCACGAAGAACAGAGGGACGAAGCAGGTTCCCCCAGCAAGATCCTTGTCGGGCGGCCTCAGCGGCCCCGGCAAGACCCTTGCTGGGGCAGCTCGCCCGCGCTAGCCAAAGTGAGCCACCCTTGAGCCCACCAATGTTCGACAAACACATTGGGGCGAGGCTCAGGAGGCACCTCTGTGGTGGCATGCATATCTTTGTGAAGACGAGGAAGAGACAAGATCAAATGAGGATAAGAGGGCAACCACCCTCGCCGAAGAAACCCACAAGACCCCCGGCCAGACCCTTGCCTGGGAGGCCAGCGTTCCATGGCAAGACCCTTGCCAGGCCACCCAGCAAGATGTCGGTGTACTAGAGTAGGGGTACCCCAGTATCCCGAACTTGTGCACGGGCAGTTGCAGCCCTCCGCGGCAAGGCTTACCAGGTGACCCCCAAGGCCCTCCGTGGTTCCTGTGGAGCCATTCAAGAACAAAGTATTCAAGCCAATGAGACAAGGCCCCGGCAAGAGGAGCTTGCCGGGAAGGCCACCCAAGGCACCTACAAGACAAGGCCCCGGCAAGAGGAGCTTGTCGGGAAGGCCCGGTGCGCGACAAGCTTCCGGGCGCGGCAAGACAACAATCATGCAAAGGCGCTTGCCAGCGCATCACCACTGGGTATTTCCACGCTTCCAAAGACATCCACTAACGTGTCGCCTCGACCTTCCCCAGCGCTGCGGTGGCAGAGGTCAGGCAGCCGCCGGCGAGGTGGCAAGTAGCGCCGACAAGATTGCCATCGTGGCAAGCGGTGGCGCCCGACGGTCCCTCGTTTGCACCGTTAGGGGCGACTAGACGGGCATTTAATGCCTTTGTCCCCTGCCGTCAGGGTTAGGTATGGTACACTGGACACGGTACAAGTAGGTGTACCAACCACTCCTTTTTCCATTTGTACCCTCATCTACGTTGCCACCGTCGGAGACCCCTTGAGCATATAAAAGGAGGCCCATGCGCATAGCGTAGAGGGTCGGCCGATTCCCTCACGCCAGTCTCGTTAGCAGCTCGTGTGTCTTTAGCAGGGCCAGCTCTCGAGCAAGAATGCAATACACCTAGACATGCAGCGGTAGGAGTGTTATCTCTCTGGAGAGCTCCGAAGCTGGGTAAACCTCTCGCGTGCCTCGCCTCAATCTGCTCTTCGTGCGACCTCCGCTCCCCGCCGAACCGAAAGGGGCTCGGTCCGCCGGCCCCATAGGTGTTCGTGGGCCAGATCAGCCTGCCCGACATCTTTGGCACGCCCGGTAGGGGCGTCGAGGTGCGTGAACCTGATCCGGCCCACGCGAAGCTAGATCTTCATCATCTTCGTCAACATGCCACCGAAGAAGAAGGCTTCAGCGGCAGAAGCCCCATCCGCGTCAAACCCACCGCCACCGGAGCAAACGGGTGGTGGGGTAGACGCCGGCGGAAGAATGGACGGCGACGGGGGAGCTCACGGTGCCGCCAAGTCCAAGGACAAGGCTGCGCAGACCTCGACGTCCGTACATGCACCCCGCCCGTCTCAGGAGGCGCGGGACCGACAGCGTCATGGCATTCACAATGCCATACGCTCGTTGGACCGAGATCGAGCTAGAGGATCTCGGGATGCTCAAGACCAGCATGCACGCCAACATCTTTGGCGCGAAGCGAGGCATCGGTCGCTGGACGGGATATCGCCTTCTAACATAGTTAGAAGTCCGAGCATATCCGCTCCTCGCGCCGTTCGCCATCGCCACCCACCACTCCGGCCGAAGCTTTGGCGAGAGTTCAATCGCTCTGGATTACCCTCCAACAGCCGACAAGGTCGGCGAGTGGAGGGCCACCATTCATAGTCTCATCGGCCGCTTAACGGCGACGCTCCGCGGCAACCGAGTGCATCGCTGCCGTGGCAGGACTGCCAAACACGAGCCGGTGGCGGCAGAGACCGTGGGGATGCAACCACCATGCACTTCTCCGCCCGAAGGCCAAGATCGCCGACTTCGCCGGATCCACCTCGACAACGACTCCACGCGTCATCGGATCCACGAGCTGCGTCGCGATCAGCGCCAAGTTCTACACGATCGACAAGAAGAAGACGCTCGAACTGCGCATCGGCGTCGAAGAGAAGCGCGGCGTCAATCCGACAGCACGCTGGGCCCTCCGTCGACATGCACGCGCCGGAGGAACCGAGCAACTTGCCAGACGCGGTAGGTTGCCCTGCGTTCACTCGTGAGCTGCGGCAAGTCCAAAGGCCCAAAGAAGAAAACTTTCAAGCCGGGCGTACTAGAGAAGTACGACGGCAAGACGCATCCGTCGGAGTTCCTCAGCATCTACACCATCGCGGTGCAAGCTGCCGGGGGGCGAGACGAGAAGATCCTTGCCAACTACTTCCCGCTGGTGCTCAAGCCCAATGTCAGATCCTAGCTCATGCACTTGCCGGACAACTCCATATCTTCTCGGGCAGATCTATGCCATCAGTTTGTCGGCGCCTTTACAGGCGGCCACAAGCCCCATGGCCAAGAAAGCGACCTTCATCTGCCGCCTGTATGAAGGAGAGCCCCTAGCAAGTATATTCAAAGATTCAGCCGAGGTACAGCACAACATCTCGGATGTCCACCCCGCCATGGTAATCGCCGCGTTCCATCGAACATGCGAAACCGCAGGATGCGGGAGGAGATGGCGATGTGCAAGATCAGAGACGTCGGTGAGCTATATGCCCTGGCCGACAAGTGTGCACGTCTTGAGGAAGGAGGAGACTCCCGGAGAGAATATCAAGCGGGAGGATCTGATAGTGAGGAGACCGCCCGCAAAGAAGAGCCGTGGGGCAACAGGAAAAAGAAAGGCAGAGATGTGCTAGTTGTTGAGCAGTCCGGCAACGGAGGTAGCGACAAGAAAGCCAAGGCTGGTATCTCCGGCAAGGGGGTTGCCACTGGCACCAACTACCAGTCTGTGGCGGCCGCCGACAAGCAGGACGGCTCCGACAAGAAGTACTGCAAGATCCACCGCACCAAGGGCCATGACCTCCAGAGCTGCAAGAAGGTCGAGCAGCTTGTCGAGCAGCAGAAGGCTGAATACGAACGACGCGACAAGGAGAAGGCCCAGGAGAGTCTTTGGAGGAGCTAGCAAGAAACGCCCCGGCGAGGAGGACGCCAGCAAGGCCAAACAGCGGCAAGGAGATGCATTCTCCTCGCGCCGCGTGACAAGGATGGACGACGGCGGCGACGATGAAGACATGGATGATGACGAGACCGATGAGCAGGAGTTCCGAAAGCCACAGAGGTCACTGCGTTGTGGCGGTGCTTCTGCGCATACTTCACACCGCCAACTCAAGCGGTGGATGCGGGAAGTCAATGCAGCAGAACCATCCATCGAGTCACGCAGGCCTCTCGAAATGGTCCAGACGCCTATCATCTTTTATATTGAGGACCACCCTGATCACACAACTGCGGTCGGGTGCTTGCCGATGTTGGTTTCGCCAACTATCCGCAACCTCAAGGTCACCAAGATGTTAGTTGACGGCGGGGCCGGCTTGAATCTGATCTCCTCCGCGGTGCTCCAGAAACTCCAGATCCCTGATGGCGAGCTCGAAGAGACCGGCACTTTCCAAGGAATCAATCCGGGAAGGAGCAAGCCGAAGGGAAAGATCACGTTGCCGGTGACATTTGGCAACGAGTTGAACTTCAGGACTGAGAGGGTCACCTTTGATGTTGCTGACTTTCCATTGCCTTACAATGGAATACTTGGCCGTCCAGCACTCGCCAAATTCATGGCGGCCTCTCACTATGCCTACAACATGCTGAAGATGCCAGGCCCGATAAGTGTCATCTCTATCCCTGGCGACAAGAAGGATGCTCTTATCTATGCCGACAAGATCTACCGGGAAGCAGCAGCTGCAACAGATTGCAAGCCGCTTGCCGCTGAAGCTCCCTGGGGGAAGAAGAAGACCAAGTCCGGCAAGAGTTCTGATGCCCACTCCGGCAAGCGCACCTTTTCGGAGTGCTGCGCTACCGTTGAGGACGCACCATCGAGCTCCATCGGCAAGTATAAGAAGACGATGGCAGCTCCGCCAGAGACCAAGAAGGTGTCCGCCAAGGAGGACGGCACTGGTGGTACCTTCACCATCAGTGCCTCTCTCGACCCTAAATAGGAAGGCGCGCTCGTTGCTTTCCTGCGGGCGAACGTCGACGTGTTTGCGTGGCTTTACCGTCTGACATCCCCGGTGTTCCCAGGAAAATAATTGAGCACCATCTTGCCGTTTGTCCTCAACCCCGAGAAGTACGTGTTTGGAGTCCCTTCCAGCAAGCTTCTCGGGTTCTTCGTGTCTTAGCGGGGAATTGAAGCCAATCCCGACAAGATCAAGGCCATTGAGCAGATTGAAGCACCAAAGCGCTTCAAGGATGTACGAAGGCTTGCCGGTTGCGTAGCTGCTCTCAGCAGGTTTATCTCTAGATCTGTTGAAGGCGCCTCGCCATTCTTCAAAATTTTGAAGAAGGCAGGTCCGATGCAATGGACTCCGGAAGCGGAGGCTGTCTTTGCAGGACTTGAAGAGATACCTGTCCTCCACTCCAACACTTGTCGCACCTAGGCCACAAGAAAAGTTGCTGCTATATATAGCGGCAACCAATCAAGTGGTTAGTGCTGCGTTAGTAGCGGAGAGGGAGGCGGATGATGAGCTAGCAACCAGGGCAGATGCATCCAGCGACAAGCAGGGGGCTTCGCCGGCAAGCTCTGGTCCCGACAAGGATGGATCTGCGTAGACACATGAGAAGATACAGAAAAGAATGGTGCAGCGCCCAATTTACTTTGTCAGGGCCTTCTGCAGGGGCTAGGTCAAGGTACTCTGGTGTGCAGAAATTGCTTTTCGGCCTCCTCATGGCCTCGAGAAAGCTTCGCCATTACTTTCTCAAGCACATGAGATCACGCTTGTCACTGCTTTTCCGCTGAAGAGGATCTTGCAAAATCCAGAGGCAGGCAGGATTGTCGAGTGGGCACTGGAACTATCAAGCTTTGGCCTCAAGTTTGAGAGCACTTCAACTATCCAAAGCAGAGCATTGGCGGAGTTCATAGCAGAATGGACGCCAACACAAGATGAAGAAATTCCAGAAACGAGCATCCCCGTCAAGGAGGCAAGCAAAGAGTGGCTGATGTACTTTGATGGTGCCTTCTCGGCACCAAAGTATTTGGTCTTGGTGTGCTACTTGTTGCACCCACCGGAGAGCACCTCAAGTACGTGGTCCAGATGCACTTTCCCAAGGAGCAAGCAACAAACAATACTGCAGAGTATGAAGTTTTGCTTGCCGGTCTCAGGATCGCAGTAGACCTTGGGATCAAGAAGCTCATTGTCAGGGGTGACTCACATTTGTCATCCGCCAAGTGAACAAGAATTATCGAGTCTGTTGATGGAAGCTTATGTTGATGAAGTGAGGAAGCTAGAAGAGCACTTTTGACCCTCTGAGATGGAATATATTCCAAGAGCTCGAAACGACATTGCCGATGGTTCGCCAAAGTGCGCCGCGACTTAAGTTACTCGTGGAACCAGGGATTTTGTGCTCAAGCTGACTCAACCGTCTGTAACGCCATCAATCGGACAGAGCAAGAAGAGGAAGTTGATCTCTGGTGACTATTTTCCGCAGAGCTTCCCAAGCCGCCGCCAAGAAGGTCCCCAAGATCGACACCAACAGGCTGAGGAGCAGTCTGCTCCGACAAGCCCTGTGGTTTGTTTCGTTGAAGCGACGCCCCGACAAGTTTTGCTCGGCAAGCTTGCCGGGAACGCCAAGCTCCGGCCGAGCCACAGAGTTCTCGCCGTGGAAGCCGGGTGTTCCCGCAGCGGCAGATGTGCATTTAGTCCTTGTTGTCGAGCCACAAGCTCCAAAGATGGGCGCAGCAGATTGTCCTTTCCTCCAGACAGGAGAACTTCCCCAAGAGCAAGAAGAAGCGGAAAGAGTAGCCCGGCAGTCAAGTATGTACCAGTTTGTCGACAGACACCTGCATGTAAGAAGACTCAATGGTGTGAAATTGAAGTGTATTCACCGAAGATGGACAACATTTGTTGGCAGAGATACATGGAGGCATATGTGGTCACCACATTGGCGCCAGAAAGCACTTGCCGCAAAGCGTTCGGCAAGAAGGTTTCTTTTGGCCGACAGCCTCCAGATGCAACCGCACAAGTAACCAAGTGTGAAGCGTGCAGTTCCATTCCAAGCAGATACACCAGCCAGCTCAAGCTCTCCAGACGATCCCTTTATCCTGGCCATTTTCGGATGCTGGGGCTCGACATCCTCGGCCCCTTTCCCCGAGCTATCGGGGGCTTTGAGTACTTGTCCGTTGCAATCGACAAGTTCAAGAAGTGGCCGGAAGTGGAAGCAGTGAGGAAGGTGACAGCACAGTCAGCAGTCAAGTTCTTCAGGTCGATTGTTTGCCGTTTGGAATCCCTAAGGATCATCACCGACAACGGCACGCAATTCACGAGCCGCACCTTCATGCGATGCGTCCAAGATTTTAGCGCCAAAGGTTCCGCTTTCGCTCTGTTGCTCATCCGAGAAGCAACGGTCAAGCGGAGAGGGCAAATGCTGAAGTGCTTTGCGCGGGCTCAAGACCGTAACTTTCGGCTGTGCTGCACAAGTGCGGAAGAAACTGGATTGAGGAGCTGCCGGTGGTTCTTTGGTCGATCGGAATGACGCCAAATCGAGCCACCGCCGGACACCTTTCGCTTCTAGTCTATGGAGCGCAGGCAGTTCTCCCCACGGAACTCAGATAACGGATCGCCTCGAGTGCTAGCTTATGATGAGCTTGAGCAAGAGCAGCTGCGACAAGATGACGCTACTCCTTGAGGAAGATCGTCCTCGTGCTGTCAGACGATCTGCTCGGTACCAGCAAGCTTTGGCGCCGCTACCATAGCCGCAAAGTCAATGCCAGAAGTCTCGAGGAAGGCGACCTTGTTCTTGGCGTTCAGTCCGCCAAGAATTCCAACAAGTTGACGCCTTGAAGCGGGAAGGCCCTTATCGGGTGAAACGAAGTCACTAGGCCTGGCGCTGTCCGCTTTGAGACCGAAGATGGCATTCCGTGAGCAACTCCTGGAACATTGAGCATCTTCGTAAGTTTTACCCGTGAGAAGCGCGGTTGCCGGAACCTGTTCCGGCAACCACCTTTTGTACAAGTCTTGCCGATGTTGCATGTAATCCTTTGTACAAAGCCGGGCGCAGACCCCGTGCATAAGTAAAGCTAGCGTGCTTCGCACACCATCTCAATTCCATGCTTTTTACTTCTATTTTGCATGCGTTATCTGACACTTTGTGCAGCACCTACCCCTGGTAAGTGATAACGAGCCAAAAGGCTCCATATCTTTATTTTCTCTTTGTTCTCTTTCTCAAAAAAAGGAAGGTTCTCTCGCACACAAGTTTGCCGGGGGGAAAGGAGAAGATAATGGTGTGGACCAAGCGTCGCTCAAGGAAGTCTAGCCTTACCGGGAAGCAAACGACAGAAAAGCTAAGTTGCCAAAGTTTGAGCAATCAGTTTTAAAAATTTTAAGTTATCTTCCTCGAACGACCGTACTTTGTATGGAAAACACATGTGTGAGAGGAACCAACTCGTAGCTAGTTAAGCCCTTACTTTGTTTGAGTCCGCTCAACAACTTAAGTGAGCTGCGACTAGTTGCGACAAGGTTCCTTGTCGGAAGCGGCACCGCCGACAGTCTTGACGTCCGCACTCAAGCGCTTCATGACTTTCAGTGCCAGCGCCCGACAAGTTCCCTAAAAGCATAGGGCAAAAACATACAAAGGAAGGAATCAAGTAAAGGAAATAACATAGCAATTGATACCCAAAATAGAGTTATATTACAAGATAGCTTGCCGCAGCTCTAATGGATTGTTCCTATGACATGACCAGCAGCGGCAAGAGAAAGAGAAAAGGCGGCCTAATCTACGCGATCGCCTCAACCCTCTTGATTCCGCTCACCACTGTCCACAATGGGTGCGACAAGGGTCTTGAGCGCCTCCACATCAGCATCCGGCGGCAGGGACTTGAGGACGTTGGTGAGGTTGAGGCCTGGATTGCGGAAGGCCACCTTCATTAGCACCTTCTGGAGAGCCCCCGCGCAGATCTGGCGTGACTCCTCTGCCAGCTGCTTTGGGACTTCTTCCCGGAGTCGCTGGAGGGCCTTCACCATGCCCTTGAAGAACAAGCTAAGCTTGGCGCTGGGTTGGAGGTGCTCGTCGGAGGAATATCCAAGATCCACCATCCCCAGCTCCATCAGCTCCCTGTGGATGGCTGCAGCAGTATCCACGAGACCCTCGGTCCAGTGCTCCACATTCTCCCTCAAGGCACTCTGGGCGGCAACAGCACTCGCCAGCAGCCCCTCGTCGGTCTTGATCTTCTCCTTCAAGGCCACCTCCTGCTCCCTGGCGCCATCCAGCGCCTGAGTTAAAGTAGTTAGCTTCAACTCAAGATCTGCATTGGAGTCCCTGGCGGTGCTGAGCTCCTTGCTCCTCTCGGCGAGGCGGCCCTGCAGCTCGCCAACAGTGTAGGCGTCCTTCTCGCGCTCGTGCTTGAGTGCAGCAAGCTCCTCGCCGCTCTTCTTGAGGCAGGCCTCCAACTGCGCCACCTTCGTCTCCAGTTCCTCCTTGGCGGCCTCGGCAGCTGCGGCAGCATCCTTTGCTTCCTTGAGAGCCCCGCCAAATGTTTCCTCGCGCATGGCAAGATCCTCCTCGTGGCTGTCAAGGTTAACCTTCATTGCGCCAGCTCGCCTTCTGCCTGAGCGGCTTCTCAGCGGCAAGCCGCTGTTCCTCCTCAACTTCAGCCTTCTCGAGGATGAAGGCTTTGCGCTCCTCGGCGAGTTGCTCCCGCTCCTCCGCCAAGGACCGGAGAGCTTCCTGGTTGCAGCCCCGGAGCTCCTCCGCGCGCTTCTCGATGTCTGCTCCCGCCTTTGTGACAAGCGCCTCCCGTGATTCCAGCTTGGCTTGTCGGGCGCGGTAGAGCGACAACAGCTTCCGCAGCAGCTACTCCTCCTCAGGCTCGCCGCTGCTGCTGCTTGGCGCGTCGACTAGCGTCGATCCAGCCAGGCGAGCAGCTCTTCATCGAAGCTTTCTCCTTCGGCCGGCGCCCTGGAGTTCGACTCCCATGGGAGCTTGATGAAGACGCCATCGCCAGCCTTCAAGTAGGCGCCGGGCTGGGGCTCTTCGGAGCCTGACACTGCAGCAGCGGCGGAGGGATCGGCGGTCGGCGTAGCGCCTGGCGCTCCTGTGGCCTCAGGGTCGTCAGTACGATCGCCAGACCCCTCGCCAGCTTCTGCGGTGGCAGCTTCAGCGTCCTCTTCGCCGGCAGGCTCGTCAGCGCCGGCTTCTTCTTCCACGGCGGCGGCTTCATTAGTGTTGCCGCACATGTCCTCCTCGCCGGCGACCTCGGTCTCCATTGGCTCTATGGCGGACGGATGAAGAAAGTTAGGCAAATATTCAAAGACAAAATCAGGAGAAGAAAAACACAAGGGAAGTTCTCAGGCAAGAAGGTTACCTGCGCCGGGATCTGCGGTCATGGTCTCCGCCGCCAAGGGATCGCTGGTGCCGTCCCTTGCTGGAGAGCTGCCCCTTGCCGGAGAAGTGTCCCTTGCTGGAGAACGCTCCCTTGCCGGGGAATCCACCCTTGGCGGCGTAGTCGAAGCGAGGAGGCTGCTCTGCTCCTACACAAATCAACAGTCGAGATATCATCAAGGAAAAAGCACCCATGCATGCGAACAGCAAGAAGTAGACCATATACTTCTACTGGGGCTGCGCCTGAGGCTGCTTTTGAAGAAGGGTTGCCTCATCCGGCAAGGTTGTCTCGGACGCGCCTCCTGCTGTCGCAGTGGGTTCGTCCTCGACGACAATCACCGGTGTCTTGGCTCTCTTCGACATTCTCTGGGCCAACATCCTGAAAAGGAATGGGTTCAGAGTAAACCAAATCAGACACAAGACAAAACAGCAAATCAAAGAATTACAACTACAACAAAGAATCTTACTCTTCTTCTTCCACGTCGGAGCTGAGCGCGGAGAGGTCAAATTCTGGCCCGCCTCCAGTACGACAAGGCGGAGGAGTGGGTTCCCTTGGACGCTTGGCAGGAGCGGAACCGGTGGTCTGCGAGGGCCCCGCTCCAGTTGCCGCAGCGGCGTGAGGTGCTCCCGCGGCAACAGTGCTTGCCGCGGTGGAGTGAGGCCGCGCGCGCCAAGCGGTTGTTAGCCCGTCTCACGCCCGCCACGTCTCCGGCCTTGCGAAGACGCCTTCTTGGTGGAGCTGGTGGCTCCGCTCATGACAAGCTGCTTGGAGGCGGGCAGGATGCACCCTCGGCGGGTTCGCTCGACTCGGCTTCAGGCTCGGCAAGCTCTTCCTCGCCGGCAAACTCCTTCCGCTCGACAAGGCTTGCCGCCTCGGCTGCCTCTGCCTCCTCCACAGTGAAGCCAAACTCGCCCGCGGCAGCGGCTGCTGCCGCCTCTTCCAGCCTGGTGGCGATGCGCTGCATCTCATCGTCAGTAGTGTCGTGGGTGAGGCCCCTCTGCTCGTCGGGGCGGACCAGCATTTCCACCAGATGGTCAAAGAACTGCCGCACGACGTTATCTGCCGGCTCTTGCCAAGTGGGGACAATTCCATGTGAGTCGCACGACGGCATCATTGCACGGATGCGGTCAAGCGCGGAATTGTTGCACAGCGGAACGACGCCCCTCGGCAACCTAAACATCTCTGGATGGTCAGGATCGGGCTTGAACAGCTCTAAGAGCATTGCGTCAAGCTCCAAGACAGTGAAGTTGAAGTTGAGGCCCGGGCGCAGCCTCATGATATCTGATGCGTTCTGAAATTCCCAGGCAGGTCTCCTTCTCTCCTGCAAGGGGGCGATGCGGCGGCGAAGAAAGTCCGCGCCAATAAAGGTTTATGGTGAGTCCGGCAAGTCTGAGGCGGAGGATTCGGGTGACTGCGATCTTCAGCCTAGCGTCTTCCGGGGCCAGATTGCTCCAATCATTGCCACGCACTACTGGGGTTTGGCGCCGGGCGGTAAATGGCTGCGGGTTCTCCTCAAGAATCCAGCACCAATCTGCCCTCCATTCCTCCCATTTGCTACGAAGCTCTCCCTCCAGATAGGCCTCCTTCTTGCCGACCCTGGAGATCCAAGCAATCCCTCCCAAGAAGGGGCTCCCTCTCTCGACTCGGGGTAAAAAGAAGTGGCGTAAAAGGGCTACATTTGGGTGGACTCCGACAAAGTTTTCGCAGAGATGTGCGAAAACTGCCATGGTCGAAGCGGCGTTGGGGGTGAAATCAAGGAGGCGGAACCCAGAGGTGTTCATGATATCACTGAAGAATTGAGAAAGGCGGGCAGAGCCCGCAGTAGAAGAAGAGCGCGAAGAAGGGATACCCCGTCGGGGCCAGTTCCGCAGCAGCGGCGGGGAGTACCTTCAGGCGCGGATGCGCCCGCGTCTCCGTCGACCAGAAGAGGTAGTAGTTCTCCCTCAGCTCCCTCGCGGCGAGCTGAGGGGGGAAGATGGCCCGCTCCTTCCGCAGCGCCGCAAGCCGCTGCGCCTCGGCCGACTTCACGGCCTTCCCCTTGTCGGCTTTCGGGCCCATGGCGGAGGCGGTGGAGGAGGTCGACGGCGTTGATGATGCTGGTGGCGATGGGGGGCGGAGCGCTGCTCTCTTTTCAACCTTGAAGAAAAGGGGGGGGAGCAGCGGTGGTTTTTCGATGGGACAGCAACTGGCAAGGTGAGCGGCCTGCCCCTATTTCCCCTGCTTATAAAGAGGGAGGGGGCGGACGTTCCGTTATTCCGAATAAAGAAACCCCCACGATCTCGCCCACGATCTCTCACACGACGCCACGTTCGGGCGCGTGCTGCCTGTGGAGGGCGTGGTGGGTCCGTGGTGAGTTACGGCGTGACCGGGCCGCGTGTGCCCGTGCCTGTTTTGGGCCCTGGCCCAACAGCGCTCGGCACCGTGTCCGCCCAGCCGAGGGCTCCTGTCGGTGTACTAGAGTAGGGGTACCCTAGTATCCCGAACTTGTGCACGGGCAGTTGCAGCCCTCCGCGGCAAGGCTTACCGAGTGACCGCCAAGGCCCTCCGTGGTTTCTGTGGAGCCATTCAAGAACAAAGTATTCAAGCCAAGGAGACAAGGCCCCGGCAAGAGGAGCTTGCCGGGAAGGCCACCCAAGGCACCTACAAGACAAGGCCCCGGCAAAAGGAGTTTGCCGGGAAGGCCCGGTGCGCGACAAGCTTCCGGGCACGGCAAGACAACAACCGCGGCAAGGCGCTTGCCGCGCAGACCACCACTCGGTACCTACGCTCCAGCACATCCACTAACATGTCGCCTCGACCTTCCCAGCGCGCTGCGTGGCGCAGAGGCTGCAGCCAGCCGGTGCGAGGTGGCAAGCAATGACCGACAAGATTGCCATCGTGTGGCGGTGGCGCCCCTGACGGTCCCTGTTTGCACTGTTAGGGCGACTAGATGGGCATTTAATGCCTTTGTCCCCTGCCGTCAGGGTTAGGTGTGGTACAATGTACACTGTACAAGTAGGTGTACCAACCACTACTTTTCCATTTGTACCCTCATCTACGTTGCCACCTGTCGGAGACCCCTTGAGCATATAAAAGGAGGCCCATGCGCAACGTAGAGGGGGTCGGTCATTTTCCCTCACGCTCAGTCTCGTTAGCAGCTCATGTGTACTGTAGCACTCAGCGCTCCTGAGCAAGAACGCAATAAAACTATAAATTCAGCAGTAGGAGTGTTCTCTCTCCGGAGAGCTCCGAAGCTGGGTAAACCTCTCGCGTGCCTCGCCTCGATCTGCTCTTCGTGCGACCTCCGCTCCCCGCCGAACCGAAAGGGGCTCGGTCCGCCGGCCCCATAGGTGTTCGTGGGCCAGATCAGCCTGCCCCGACACAAGACCCTTGCCGGGCCACCCGACAAGGCCCTCGCCAAGGACGCCAGCAGGGCCACTGCCAGGCCCGCACCAGATAAGTCTATGCCGCCATTCGCATGCGGCTGCCGACCCAACCAGCTGGGCAGGCACCTGCGTGGCGGCATGCAATCCTTCATGGAGGCTCCACCACCGCGCCACCTCAGCTGCCTGCCTGCCTACATGGCACCGCATGCATCGCTGGCCAGGGCGCGTGTCGAAACAAGGAGGAGCGGCGACGGATGGGATGGGCCTCGCCCCCGCCCCCAATAAAGCGAAGGGACACCTAAGCCTCGCATTAAATGCGTCTTGTCCTGTAATACGAGGGATAACCTCGTGCCACTTTAGACCTTTCCACCTCCTGTGTGTCACTGTGACAACCCCTTTGTCCTATAAAAGGAGGCCCGAGGCGACCAGGAGAAGGATTTGGCTCTTTGGAACCTTGCAGCACCTAGAGCTTGTTAGAGAGCTCAAGAACACTAAATACATCCACCAAAGCAGGACTAGGGTTTTACCCATCCTCGCGGCCCGAACCTGGATAAATCCCCCTTGTGTCACCTGTTGGTCCCGCTCTTCTCATGATCCCCGCGCCCCGTAACTGTAGAAGGGATTCCAGTGATCCAATAGGTGTCGTTTCCCACCGACATATGTACACATGGTAAGCATTATAGGATTTCACCACTTCCAAATATAGAGTTCTCCATATGCACATTTACTTCCCTAATGTATGGTTAGATGAAACCAACAGTGTGATGCATGTTTCTACATCATGAAAATGAGGAAACTAACATGGCCATTGATACACACTCATATTTAGTAGTATATAGATTACTATAAAATAAGGAGAATATCCATATCTTCCTAACCGTTTGATTATTCAGGGGTACAAATTGGCTGTAATGACATGGTCACAATCGCATGAATTAACTCATCCCCAATATAGCTTATCTACGGTGTATCTAATACATTGCCATAGTTCTACTCAAATTCTGCTCAAACAGGGATATGCCAATCATCACAAAAAGTTCAAACAGTGTCATGGCGTCATCATTAACATCAGACAGAAACAACTTACACGCGCCGTCCCAGCAATACGTGGTGCCATCTGCTTTGTCGATCGCGTAGATGATGCCATTGTGTTCAATAGCATCATAGAAGTGTGTATCAACTTTGATGATGATCCACTGTGAGTTGAGTTGTCTCCAGCTAAAGAAGTCACCGACGTAAAGATAGGCGAGTCCGCGGTCGAACAAGGCAATCAACTTGAAGTCTGCGTGATACGCATGCCGTGTGGGCACTTGGCAGATTACAATCTTCTGCAAAACAAGGTTCGTCCAACTGACGTGCTAATCTAGATGACTGCTACCTCTTGAGCACTGCGTTGGATTCCCTTCAAGAGGAAAGGTGATGCAGCACAGTAGCGTAAGTATTTCCCTCAGTTTTTGAGAACCAAGGTATCAATCCAGGAGGAGGCTACGCGCGAGTCCCTCGTACCTACACAAAGAAAATAACTCCTCACAACCAACGCGATTAGGGGTTGTCAATCCCTTCACAGTCACTTGAGAGTGAGATCTGATAGACATGATAGATAATATTTTTGGTATTTTTATGATAAAGATGCAAAGTAAAATAAAAGAAAAGTAAAAAAGCAAAGGCAATAAATAAAGTGATGGAAGATTAATATGATGGAGATAGACCCGGGAACCATAGGTTTCACTAGTGGCTTCTCTCAAGAGCATAAGTATTCTATGGTGGGTGAACAAATTATTGTTGAGCAATTGACAGAATTGAGCATAGTTATGAGAATATCTAGGTATGATCATGTATATAGGCATCACGTCCGAGACAAGCAGACCGACTCCTGCCTGCATCTACTACTATTACTCCACTCATCGACCGCTGTCCAGCATGCATCTAGAGTATTAAGTTCATGAAAACAGAATAAAGCCTTAAGAAAGATGACATGATGTAGAGGGATAAAATCATGCAATATGATTAAAACCCCATCTTGTTATCCTCGATGGCAACAATACAATACGTGCCTTGCTGCCCCCTCACACCTTTGGGAAAGGACACCGCAAGATTGAACCCAAAGCTAAGCACTTCTCCCATTGCAAGAAAAACCAATCTAGTAGGCCAAACCAAACTGATAATTCAAAGAGACTTGCAAAGATAACCAATCATACATAAAAGAATTCAGAGAAGATTCAAATATGGTTCATAGATAATCTTGATCATAAACCCACAATTCATCCGTCTCAACAAACACACCGCAAAAAGAAGATTACATCAAATAGATCTCCACGAGAGAGGGGGATAACATTGTATTGAGATCCAAAAAGAGAGAAGAAGCCATCTAGCTACTAACTATGGACCCGAAGGCCTGAGGTAAACTACTCACACTTCATCAGAGGTGCTATGGTGATGATGTAGAAGCCCTCCGTGGTGGATGCCCCCTCCGGCGGAGCTCCGGAACAGGCCCCAAGATGGGATCTCGTTGGTACAGAAGGTTGCGGCGGTGGAATTAGATTTTTGGCTCCGTATCTAATCGTTTCGGGGTACGTAGGTATATATAGGAGGAAGAAGTATGTCGGTGGAGCAACGTGGGGCCCACGAGGGTGGAGGGCGTGCCCTTGGGGGGGGGGGCGCCCCCCTACCTCGTGCCCTCCTCGAAGCTTCCTTGACATAGCGTCCAAGTCTCCTGGATCACGTTCGGTGAGAAAATCACGTTCCCGAAGGTTTCATTCCGTTTGGACTCCGTTTGATATTCCTTTTCTTCGAAACTCTGAAATAGGCAAAAAACAACAATTCTGGGTTGGGCCTCCGGTTAATAGGTTAGTCCCAAAAATAATATAAAAGTGGAAAATAAAGCCCAATATTGTTCAAAACAGTAGATAATATAGCATGGAGCGATCAAAAATTATAGATACGTTGGAGACATATAAGGCATCCCAAAATTAATTCCTGCTCGTCCTCGAGTAGGTAAATGATAAAAACAGAATTTTTGATGCGGAGTGCTACTTGGCATAATTTCAATGTAATTCTTCTTAATTGTGGTATGAATATTCAGATCTGAAACATTCAAGACAAAAGTTCATATTGGCATAAAAATAATAATACTTCAAGCATACTAACTAAGCAATTATGTCTTCTCAAAATAACATGGCTAAAGAAAGTTCATCCCTACAAAATCATATGGTTTAGTCATGCTCCATTTTTGTCACACAAGAATGCTCTCACCATGCACAACCCCGATGACAAGCCAAGCAATTGCTTCATACTTTAGTACTCTCAAACTTATAAACTTTCACGCAATATATGAGCGCGAGCCATGGACATAGCACTATGGGTGGAATAGAATATGATGATGGGGGTTATGTGGGGAAGACAAAAAAAGGAGAAAGTCTCACATCAACGAGGCTAATCCACGGGCTATGGAGATGCCCATCGATTGATGTTAACGCAAGGAGTAGGGACTGCCATGCAACAGATGCACTAGAGCTATAAATGTATGAAAGCTCAACAAAAGAAAACTAAGTGCGTGTGCATCCAACTTGCTTGCTCACGAAGACCTAGGGCACTTGAGGAGGCCCATTGTTGGAATATACAAGCCAAGTTCTATAATGAAAAATTCCCACTAGTATATGAAAGTGACAAAACAAGAGACTCTCTATCATGAAGATTATGGTGCTACTTTGAAGCGCAAGTGTGGCAAAGGATAGTAACATTGTCTCTTCTCTCTTTTTCTCTCATTTTTTTGGGCCTTCTCTTTTTTTATGGCCTTTCTATTTTTTTATTTTTCTATTATTACTCACTTGGTATTACTCACTTTGGACAATGCTCTAGAAAATGATGATCATGACACTTCTATTTATTTACAACTCAATGATTACAACTCGATACTAGAACAAGGTATGACTCTATATGAATGGCTCGTGGTGTAGGGATATGCAAAGGAACCAAGAGTGACATGTATGAAAGAATTATGAACAGTGGCTTTGCCACAAATATTATGTCAACTACATGATCATGCTAAGCAATATGACAATGATGAATGTGTCATGATAAACGGAATGGTGGAAAGTTGCATGGCAATATATCTCAGAATGGCTATGGAAATGCCATAATAGGTAGGTATGGTGGCTGTTTTGAGGAAGATATAAGGAGGTTTATGTGTGAAAGAGTGTATCATATCACGGGTTCGGATGCACCGGCGAAGTTTGCACCAACTCTCAATGTGAGAAAGGGCAATGCACGGTACCGAAGAGGCTAGCAATGATGGAAGGGTGAGAGTGCGTATAATCCATGGACTCAACATTAGTCATAAAGAACTCACATACTTATTGCAAAAATCTACAAGCCATCAAAACCAAAGCACTACGCGCATGCTCCTAGGGGATAGATTGGTAGGAAAAGACCATCGCCGTCTCCCCGACCGCCACTCATAAGGAGGACAATCAAAGAACACCTCATGTTTCAAATTCATTACATAACATTTACCATACGTGCATGCTACGGGACTTGCAAACTTCAACACAAGTATTTCTCAGATTCACAACTACTCAACTAGCACGACTTTAATATTATTACCTCCATATCTCAAAACAATCATCAAGCATCAAACTTCTCTTAGCAACACACTCATAAGAAAGTTTTTACTATTTTTGTATACCTAGCATATTAGGATTATTTAAGCAAATTACCATGCTATTTAAGACTCTCAAAATAATCTAAGTGAAGCATGATAGATCAATAGTTTCTTTAAAACAAATCCACCACCGTGCTCTAAAATATATAAGTGAAGTACTAGAGCAAAACTATATAACTCAAAGGATATAAGTGAAGCACAAAGAGTATTCTAATAATTTTAAAATTATGTATGGCTCTCTCAAAAGGTGTGTAAAGCAAGGATGATTGTGGTAAACTAAAAAGCAAAGACTCAAATCATACAAGACTCTCCAAGCAAAACACATATCATGTGGTGAATAAAAATATAGCTCCAAGTAAAGTTACCGATGGAAGTAGACGAAAGAGGGGATGCCTTCCGGGGCATCCCCAAGCTTTGAATTTTTGGTGTCCTTAGATTATCTTGGGGGTTCCATGGGCATCCCCAAGATTTTGCTCTTGCCACTCTTTGTTCCATAATCCATCAAAAGATTTCACCCAAAACTTGAAAACTTCACAACACAAAACTCAACAGAAATCTCGTGAGCTCCGTTAACGAAAGAAAACAAAATACCACTTCAAGGTACTGTAATGAACTAATTCTTTATTTATGTTGGTCTTAAACCTACTGTATTCCAACTTATCTATGGTTTATAAACTATTTTACTAGCCATAGATTCATCAAAATAAGCAAACAACACACGAAAAACAGAATCTGTCAAAAACAGAACAGTCTGTAGTAATCTGTAACTAACGCAAACTTCTGGAACTCAAAAACCTCAGACAAAATAGGAAGTCCTAGGCAATTTGTTTATTGATCAGAAGCAATTGGAATCACTATTTTATCACGTTATGGTGATTTTTAACAATTGTTTTCGTGAACCAAAAGTTTCTGGAAATTACAGCAAGATCAAATAACTATCATCCAAGAAGATCCTATAGGATTAACTTGGCACAAAAACTAATTAAAACATAAAAACACATCCAACCAGAGGCTAGATCAAATATTTATTCCTAAACAGAAGCAAATCAAAAACTAAAAATAAAATTGGGTTGCCTCCCAACAAGCGCTATCGTTTAACGCCCCTAGCTAGGCATAAAAGCAAGGATAGAACTAGGTTTTGCCATCTTTGGTAGGAAATCCATAAGTGGCTCTCATGATAGATTCATATGGTAATTTTATTTTCTTCCTAGGGAAGTGTTCCATGCCTTTCTTTAATGGAAATTGGAATCTAATATTCCCCTCCTTCATATCAATAATTGGACCAATCGTTCTAAGGAAAGGTCTACCAAGAATAATAGGACATGAAGGATTGCAATCTATATCAAGAACGATGAAATATACGGGCACATAATTTCTACTTGCAACAATAAATCATTAATTCTTCCCATAGGTTTCTTAATAGTGGAATCCGCAAGGTGGAAGTTTAGAGAGCAATCATCAAAATCACGGAAATCTAGCAAATCGCACAAAGTTTTGGGAATAGTGGAAACACTAGCACCCAAATCATATAAAGCATAAAAATCATGATCTTTGATATTAATTTTAATAGTTGGTTCCCACTCATCATAAAGTTTTCTAGGGATAGAGACTTCCAACTCAAGCTTTTCCTCATAAGATTGCATCAAGGCATCAACAATATGTTTAGTAAACACTTTATTTTGAATATAAGCACGAGGAGAATTTAGCACGGATTGTAACAAGGAAATACAATCAATCAAAGGGCAACTTTCATAATTAAATTCCTTGAAATCTAAAATAGTGGGTTTAGCAACATCTAGGGTTTTGATTTCTTCAATCCCACTTTTATCAATTTTAGCATCAAGATCTAAAAATTCCGAATTCTTGGAACACCTTCTAGGTAAAGGTGGATCATATTCAGTCTCATCATTATCAAGATTCATATTTCAAAACAAAGATTTAATAGGAGACACATCAATAACTTTTAGATCTTCATCTTTATTTCCATAGGAACTGGAAGAACACGCTTTAATAAAGACATCTTTTGTAGCGCGCATCCTAGCGGTTCTTTGTTTGCACTCATCAATGGAAATTCTCATGGTTTTGAGAGACTCATTGATATCATGCTTAGGAGGAATAGATCTAAGCTTTAAAGAATCAACATCAAGATAAGTTCTATCAACGTTCCTAGCCAATTCATCTACTTTAAGCAATTTCTCTTCAAGCAAAGCATTGAAATTCTTTTGCGAATTCATAAACTCTTTAACAATAGTCTCAAATTCAGAGGGCATCCTATTAAAATTTCCATAAGAGTTGTTGTAGGAATTTCCATAATTATTAGAGGAATTACTAGGATAAGGCCTAGGATTAAAGTTTCCTCTATACGCGTTGTTACCAAAATTATTCCTACCAACAAAATTCACATCCATAGATTCATTATTATTCTCAATCAAAGTAGACAAAGGCATATGATTAGGATCGGAAGAAACACTCTTAGTAGCAAATAATTTCATAAGTTCATCCATCTTTCCACTCAAAACATTGATTTCTTCTCATGCATGCACTTTTTTATTAGTAGATCTTTCAGTGTGCCATTGAGAATAATTAACCATAATATTATCTAGGAGTTTAGTAGCTTCTCCTAAAGTGATTTCCATAAAAGTGTCTCCCGCGGCCGAATCTAAAAGGTTTCTGGAAGCAAAATTCAATCCGACATAATTTTTTTTGTATAATCATCCACAAATTCAAACCATGAGTAGGGCAATTACGTATCATTAATTTCATCCTCTCCCAAGCTTGTGCAACATGTTCATGATCAAGTTGCTTAAAATTCATAATATCGTTTCTAAGAGAGATGATCTTAGCGGGAGGAAAATACTTAGAGAAAAAAAGCATCTTTGCACTTATTCCATGAATCAATACTATTTTTAGGCAAAGACGAAAACCAAGCTTTAGCACAATCTCTAAGAGGAAAAGGAAATAGCTTCAACTTAACAATATCATTATCAACATCTTTCTTCTTTTGCATATCACACAAATCAACGAAGCTATTTAGATGAGTAGCGGCATCTTCACTAGGAAGGCCGGTAATTGATCTTTCATGACAAGATTCAACAAAGCAGCATTGATATCACAAGATTCAGTATTGGTAAGAGGAGCAATCGGAGTGCTAAGGAAATCATTATTGTTGGTATTGGTAAAGTCACACAATTTGGTATTATCTTGAGCCATCGCGACAAACTAGCAATCCAACACACGAGCAAACAAAAAGCAAGCAAAAAAGAGGCAAACGAAAAAAAGGGGGCGAATAAAACGACAAGGGTGAAGTGGGGGAGAGGAAAACGAGAGGCAAATGGCAAATAATGTAATGCGGGAGATAAGGCATTGTGATGGGTACTTGGTATGTTGACTTTTGCATAGACTCCCCGGCAACGGCGCCAGAAATTCTTCTTGCTACCTCTTGAGCACTGCGTTGGATTCCCTTGAAGAGGAAAGGTGATGCAGCACAGTAGCGTAAGTATTCCCCTCAATTTTTGAGAACCAAGGTATCAATCCAGTAGGAGGCTACGCGCGAGTCCCTCGTACCTACACAAAGCAAATAACTCCTCGCAACCAATGCGATTAGGGGTTGTCAATCCCTTCACGGTCACTTGAGAGTGATATCTGATAGAGATGATAGATAATATTTTTGGTATTTTTATGATAAAGATGCAAAGTAAAAAAAAAGAAAAGTAAAAAGCAAACGCAATAAATAAAGTGATTGAAGATTAATATGATGGAGATAGACCCGGGGGGCATAGGTTTCACTAGTGGCTTCTCTCAAGAGCATAAGTATTCTACGGTGGGTGAACAAATTATTGTTGAGCAATTGACAGAATTGAGAACAGTTATGAGAATATCTAGGTATGATCTTGTATATAGACATCACGTCCGAGAGATGTAGACCGACTCCTGCCTGCATCTACTACTATTACTCCACTCATCGACCGCTATCCAGCATGCATCTAGAGTATTAAGTTCATGAAAACAGAGTTACGCCTTAAGCAAGATGACATGATGTAGAGGGATAAATTCATGCAATATGATAAAAACCCCATCTTGTTATCCTCGATGGCAACAATACAATAAGTGCCTTGCTGCCCCTACTTTACGGGAAAGGACACAAGATTGAACCCAAAGCTAAGCACTTCTCCCATTGCAAGAAAAACCAATCTAGTAGGCCAAACCAAACTGATAATTCGAAGAGACTTGCAAAGATAACCAATCATACATAAAAGAATTCAGAGAAGATTCAAATATTGTTCATAGATAATCTTGATCATAAACCCACAATTCATCGGTCTCAACAAACATACCGCAAAAAGAAGATGACATCAAATAGATCTCCACGAGAGAGGGGGAGAACATTGTATTGAGATCCAAAAAGAGAGAAGAATCCATCTAGCTACTAACTATGGACCCGAAGGTCTGAGGTAAACTACTCACACTTCATCGGAGGGGCTATGGTGATGATGTAGAAGCCCTCCATGGTGGATGCCCCCTTCGGCGGAGCTCCGGAACATGCCCCAAGATGGGATCTCGTGGGTACAGAAGGTTGCGGCGGTGGAATTAGGTTTTTGGCTCCATATCTGATCGTTTCGGGGTACGTAGGTATATATAGGAGGAAGAAGTACGTCGGTGGAGCAATGTGGGGCCCATGAGGGTGGAGGGCGCGCCCCCTACCTCGTGCCCTCCTCGAAGCTTCCTTGACTTAGCTTCCAAGTCTCTTGGATCACGTTCGGTCAGAAAATCATGTCCGCGAAGGTTTCATTCTGTTTGGACTCCGTTTGATATTCCGTTTCCTCGAAACTCTGAAATAGGCAAAAAACAACAATTCTGGGCTGGGCCTCCGGTTAATAGGTTAGTCCCAAAAATAATATAAATGTGGAAAATAAAGCCCAATATTGTCCAAAACAGTAGATAATATAGCATGGAGCAATCAAAAATTATAGATACGTTGGAGACGTATCAATGACTTGGACCGCGATGGTAAAACTCTATGTAATCCAACGGAGGAAGGATAATCTCATGGGAGGTCTGGAAGTTCACGAGCACCAACTTTTTCCCGTCTTCTCTGACGGCAGCCATCCATGGGAGTTCATGCCGACCCAGTACATACCTGCCAAGAAGTTTCGGGCGATGGTGATCAGATCAAAGTTGAGCGAATTGATGTACGGCGACCCACTACATACCTGCAAAGAAGTTTCGTCTAATGGAGTTCGGATTGAAGTCGAGGGGCATCACTTACACCTCCGTATCATTGTGACCAAATCTCGCAAGACCAGATAGCTGCAAGCAGGGTGTCTTGAAAAGCTTATGCCTCGCTTCGATGATGGCCGTGTGCATGTCCATCGAGCATGCAGCCAGTCGCAGGGCGCTCAACGTATCTATACATGAACAACAAAGGTCGAGGATGTCACTAGGGAGATTGCTCCAATCGCGGCTCATATGGATGCTGCGCGGTTCGCCTTCGGCCATGGTGGAGTTTGGAAGGTGGGGTTTTTGAAGGCTTGATTTACGGGGGAGAAGGCTCTCGGTGTTGGAGCGGCTAGCGAGGGAATAGTGGTACTGGGGGAGGCGAGCGAGGCGAGGGTACGCGGGGGCACAGTGAGATGATGAAGAGTGACCTTAGGATCTCCGGCAACATGGAGATGGAGATGGACTGGTGCTAGGTGAGGGAGCCTGGATTAGGGGGTATTCGGACAGCCGGACTGTATACAACGTCCTGACTATTGTAGCGTGAAGATACAAGACTCAAGACTTCGGCCCGTGTCCGGATGGGACTTTCCTTGGCATGGAAGGCAAGCTTGGAGATCCGGATATTATATTTCCTTCCTTGTAACCGACTCCATGTAAACCCTAGCCCTCTCCGGTGTCTATATAAACCGGGGAGGTTGGTCCTTAGAAGGCCGATCACAATTACAATCATACCATCATAGGCTAGCTCTTAGGGTTTAGCCTCTATGATCTCGTGGTAGATCTACTCATGTACTACCCATATCATCAATATTAATCAAGCAGGAAGTAGGGTTTTACCTCCATCGAGAGGGCCCGAACCTGGGTAAACATCTGTGTCCCTTGCTTCCTGTTACCATCAGCCTTGACGCACAGATCGGGACACCCTACCCGAGATCCGCCGGTTTTGACACCGACATTGGTGCTTTCATTGAGAGTTCCTATGTGCCATCGCTACTGGGCTCGATGGCTCCTCCAACCATCGCCAATAACACGGTACTGGACAGTCACGACGAGCACGTCTTAGACCTGTTGTCGGACAAAGCTTGGGGTATCACCCCCGCAATAGCCTCGGACCTAAATCCGGAGCAGGCTGCATTGCCTGAGGACGGAGGGCTGGACCCCGCCCCCGCAGGTCGCGCACTCATCGACGTTGGAGCCGAACACGGGCCTTACCTCTGTGGTGGCCTGTGACTACAGAACCCCGGATTCGTATCCGGATGATGAGTCCGGTCCGCGCACTCCCGAGCCGGTTGAGCCAGGTTGGGCTCCGGTTATGGAGTTCACCGCCGCGGACATCTTTCAGCACTCGCCCTTTGGCGACATGCTTAACTCGTTGAAAACTCTCTCTTTGACAGAAATTTCTGGGCCAAACTACGTCGGGTTCGAGTGGGAAGCAGGCGACGAAGAAATTCGTTGCCCACCCACCACCCACTTCATAGCCACGGTCGATGATTTAACCTACGTGCCTGACTTCGACTCCGAGGACATCGATGGAATGGACGACGATGCAGGAGAAGATGCGGAATCTATGGGGCGCCAGACTTCCCCCTCGTCACACGACATATACATGGTGGATACGCCCAAAGAGGACAAAGGCGACAATCCGGACGATAAAACCCCCGGACAAAAGCCAAAGCGACGGCGCAGACGCTGTTCTAAGTCCAGCAACAGTAAAAATAGTGACAAGAGCGCCAGAGGGATCGATACTACAATCAACTCCGAAGGCAACAACGACCATACGGACCCAGCGATGGAGCAGGACGAACCAGGTCACCCTGAACACAGTTCAGAGCAGACGCCCGAGGACAATGATCCCGACGGACGAGGTCATCAAAATGAACCAGCACAGGAAAACAGTCCGGATAATGATGCAATCCCAGAAAAACACGTGGAACGAGATAACCTCCACGGAAAGCTCATGGCCACCGCAAGAAGTCTAAAGAAGCAGAAGCAACAACTCAAGGCCGCATAGGAAACGCTCAACCTCAGATGGAATAAAGTGATAGACACTGAAGAAAGATACGGCGATGATCGCCAAACAAAGAGCTATCCAAAACGCAAGCTACTGCCAGAATTCGATGACGAAGCTGTACCACTTCATAACCGCAACAAAGCGGCTGCCGACGCCGTGCACGATCCACATGAACACCTGAATAAGAAAGCTGGCGCGGCCAGGTCCATTTATGGATCCAAAGGACGCACCCCGGCGAAGGATTATGGTCGCCAAAATGATTACGCCAATCGAATACCAGTCCGGAATAAACACCGGACACAACAACAGCCGACGGCATGCCACAGCATGTCCAGATACAGAGGGGCTGCTCACCCCCTGTGCTTTACCGATGAAGTACTGGACCATGAATTTCCACAGGGCTTTAAACCTGTGAACATAGAGGCATACGATGGAACGACAGACCCAGGGGTCTGGATCGAGGACTTTATCCTGCACATACATATGGCTCGTGGGGATGACCTTCACGCCATCAAATACCTCCCCCTCAAACTGAAGGGACCAGCTCGGCACTGGTTGAAAGGCCTCCCCGAAAATTCAATTGGGAGCTGGGAGGAACTCGAGGACGCTTTCAGGGCCAATTTTCAAGGGACCTATGTCCGCCTCCGGATCTTGGCGACTTAAGTCACATAGTCCAACAGCCCGGAGCATCCGCCCGCAAGTTTTGGAACAGATTCCTCACTAAGAAGAATCGAATTGTTGATCGTCCGGATGCGAAGCCTTAGCGGCATTCAAACACAAGATTCTGTGACGAGTGGCTCGCCAGACACCTCGGCCAAGAAAAGCCAAGGACAATGGCAGCCCTAACGAGCCTGATGACCCGCTTTTGCGCGGGAGAGGATAGCTGGCTAGCCCGTAAAGGCACCAGCGACCCCAAAGACAGCCGAAATAAGGGATGGCAACGGGAAGCCACGACGCCATAAAAACAAACGCCAAAACAAGGAAGAGAGCCCGGATAACACGATGGTTAATGCCGGATTCAGGGGCTCTCGACCTAATCAGCAAAATAAGCCATCTAAAGGCAGCAAAGAGGGACCGTCCAGTCTGAATAGAGTCCTAGACAGACTAGGCCAAATTCACGGCACCCCCGACAAACCTGCAAACCACACGCACAGAGAGTGCTGGGTCTTCAAGCAAGCCGGCAAACTAAATGCCGAACACATGGGAAGGGAAACACCAAGTGAAGACGAGGATGAACCTCGCCAGCCGAACACTGAAGGACAGAAAAAATTCCCGCTAGAGGTTAAAACAGTGAACATGATCCACACGACTCACACATCCATGAGGAGGCACGAACGCGTGCATAGAGACGTGCTCGATATAGAGCCCATCGTACTCACGCCTAACCACTGGATGCCTTATCCGATCACTTTCGATAACTTGGATGACCGAACTAGTATTCAGCGCGGAGAATCAAAAGCCTTGGTGCTTGACCCGATAATCGACGGATACCGTCTCACCCGTGTCCTTATGGACGGCGGCAGCAGTCTCAATTTAATATACGAGGACACTGTCCGCAGGAAGGGGATAGACCCATCCAGAATTAACCAAAGCAACACCATCTTTGAAGGGGTGATACCAGGCGTTGAAGCCCACAGCAGAGGCTCCGTCGCATTGGAGGTAACATTAGGCTCTCCAGGCAACTCCAGAAGCGAAGAACTACTCTTCATCATCGCACCCTTCCAAAGCGACTATCACGCAGTGCTCGGAAGAACGGCCTTCGCCCACTTCAATGCATTGCCGCACTATGGCTACCTTACACTCAAGATGCCCGGTCCACGTGGCGCCATCACCGTTAGAGGAATCACAGAGCGCTCTTCACGTGCAGAGGAAATCGCGACGGCCTTAGCGGCCGGACTATAAGCGGCCTCCAACATCAGAAAACATGACTGGTCATTAAAGACCACAGACTCGGCTAGACGAGTCCGGTAGCCCAGATCGAACCAGGGCACCGTATATGTAATCCTATAGTGGACACCAGGGGCTATAAATACTTAATACAACCCCACACATGGCTCAACCTTATGGGCAGGCCAACATCTTACACTTTTATCATCCATCGCATACTTTCGTTGTACTCTCCTATGAGTTTTCCTTTTTCCCACAGACAACGTTCGTGCGATACCCTTCCAGGATACGGCACAACGGAGACAAAGGCGTAGACGTGCAGTAGGGCCCCGTTCAACATGTTTCTTTTTAGATTAAGCCCCTGTGTAAACCTTTTCTATTGCCTTTTGTTGTTTAACCATCCCGTGGGTTCCATACCCATAGAGGATACTGCCATTTTTGGCATCTCGCCACGACAGATTAGCACACGTACCTGGAAACACATGGTTTATAATGAATGGCATTCTTGAGCCCATCGACTATTATAAAGTCCGAATACCATCGGGAGTGTTAGGAGTCACGAGTTTGGCCTTATATGCAGCAGCTCCGAATCATGTCTTTGGTCAAATGTTGGGTTTGCCCGGCTCCTGGGTTTGCCGCCTTACGTTCCGTTACTATCGGCTAAGGTGGCCAAAGGAGAACTACTGCGATTGTGCCCTGGTTATTCGGACGAGCACCTCAAAGAGAGAAAGCCGAAAACTGATTGTCATGATACAGCGAGACTGTTCAACCACTCGAAGACTTATCGTAATCTTTAGGATCCCTCCGCATTAACGAAGGACCGTTTCCGGTCATGTACACACGCCCGTGTTCGGGTGCACGCTGAAGTACCGGGGCTACATAGTATCCCCAACATTAGACTCCCATGGCTAAGCGAAAGTGTTACAGCTATATAGTCCGGTTGCCTAGTTCGACGTGCGATCACCTCCTTCATGGACCAAGACATTGGATCAAGTGTGATTAAGCATATTTTTTGCGAACACCCCCGCATTGCCTGCGTGGGGGATGAAGACAGCGACTGCTATCTTTCGGATTAAACATTCATATATATATATATATATGTATATATGTAAACGGCCACACATGGGACACAATAATACTTTCGGGCAAAAAGTATAAATATAGCCTTATAACCAAACTAACATTGTTTTTTACGATGATTCGATTCATCACTCGAACAAGACATTCTTCGAGCACTGCGCCTCTATTAGGCGGGCACCTTCTGTGACTGCGCCAAGTAGTGCTCAGCCAGAATCGCCCCCGCCGGATCTTGGGTCGCTATAATATTGGCCTCCATATCTGTCCAATAGGCTTTAACGCGGGCAAGAGCCATCCGTGCACCCTCTATGCACGCCGACCTCCTTATGACGTCGATCCAAGGCACGGACCCAAGGAATTGTTGCACCAAGCCAAAGTAACTGTCCGACTTAGGCCCTTTCGGCCAAAGATGGTCTATCACATACCGCATTGCAAGACCGGACATCCTGTGAAGCTCCGCTACAGCATCCATCTTGTCACTTAACGGCAGCGGGCGAGTGGGAGCATTGAATTGCGACCAAAAAAGCTTCTCCTCCTCCTTATCACCCTGACCCTCGAAGAACTTGGCAGCGTTAGCCGTACTCTTCGCCAAATCCGCATACGCGTCGCGAGACTCCATCGCCCATCCGAGGAGCGTGCCGGATCGAAAAACTTCGTCCGTAGCAAATAGGAACCTCCAGCCACGATTTTACCGGCATGTTGAAGCTCCTCCCGCGCACCCCTGAGCTCGGTCCGTATTTCCTTGGTGGCATTGCGTGCCTTGTCCAGCTCGGCCAAGCTATCCTTATGCTCCTTTTTAAGGAGCTCATACCGGTCAGCGGCATTTTTTAACTCAACAGCCATTTCGGCCATTTTTTCCTCGCTTCGGCGATGGGCAGCCTGTTCGGCTCTCAGTTCCTCAGCCGCCTTTAGGGCAGTCGCATTGCTAACCCGAGCTTGTTCCTTGGCTTGGACAAGTTCTGCCCTCAGGGCCTCCACGGCAGCATCACCATCTGCAGTCCGAACATATTACATTAATATCATGCCGCCTCCATATTTTCCTATACAAAGGAAGGCAGAGCACATACCTTGCGATTTGTCCAGCCGCTCGTTCGCCAACGTGATATCAGCATCAATCGATCCAATCTGCCTGGTTAGTTCGGCAACTTCAACGAACTGGTCGGCGGACGGACCCGCAGGTACCTGCAAGTGCTTACATACCAATCATTGATTTATGATCCCCCGTTTGCTGCCTAGGGCGGGCAACCAGAGTCTCAGGGGCTACTATCTATATGGAGCACACCTAACGCGTGCCTCACAGCCAAAAACAGTGTATTCTTCACTACATACCTCAAAGCCTCTGAGCAGACATGTAAATGCTTCATTCAAACCGCTTGTAGCAGAGGAAATCTTCCTGAGCACCGCGCTCATTAATGAGCGGTGCTCCTCCGAGAGCGCAGCTCGCTCCAGTAGGCCCGTCAGTACGTCCGGCTGGACATCGAACTGTGCCAGACCCTTCCCATCGCCCCTCGTGCGAGCCAAGCGCTCCGGGCTCAGGGGGGCTGACGCATTGGCTTCCGGCTTCGGCATATCCGGACTCCTCCGTGACGACACCTCGGTGCCGCCCGCTTCATGAGCCAGAGAGGTGGGTGGGGTCTCGCTCTCCATCATCTCCGGAGGGAGATCCCCCGAAGACGAACTCTGTTGAGAAGGGCTGCTAGGACTGCGAAAGAAGAATCCTCGTTATCGGTCTAGGAGAAACGTTGTACCTTCGAATCAAAAATTGATACAGCTCGGTGGAGGGCTGGCCCGTTGGTGGGCACGATGCGGTGAGGGTGCCCGTCGGGGCAGAGCCCCCTGGTGATATCTTTTTCACTGGATTGGGCATCTTTGTCTCCGAGTCTTTGGAGGCAGCCCTCTTCTTCTCGCGCGGGGAGGAGGCCTTAGCCCCGCCTTCCCGGCTATCCTCGTTAGGGGAGGCAACAATTCCCCCGGTTCGGATGCGTAGTGTGTGGAGTTCGGTTTCTTCGTTCTTGCCCTTGTCTTTCCCTGAGGGCATTCTGCTGAGTACCCGGTCAAGCATCTTGGCCATGGTGGAACAAGGCAAGCCTTCGGGAAGCGGCGCCGGACACCTGATTCTCTCCGCCTTGTGGAGCCATTCCTAGCCACAGGTGATTTTCAGGATAAACAATTATGACAAATACAAAACACGGTGTCCGGTATCAAGTTTACTTACATGGGTATCTAGGCAATTGCAGCTTAGGCCCGCATCCTCGGTGGTGTCCGGACACTTTACTTTTGGTGCGAAGAATAATCTACACATCCCTTCGAGCTTTAGGCCGAAGAAGTGCTTAACAGTCCGCGGACCCTACGGATTGAACTCCCACATCCAGAGAGGCCGGCGTTGGCATGACAACATCCGTCGGATTAACATCACTTGCATTATGCTGACAAGGTTAATGTCCCTCTCAAGAAGCTCTCGGATGTGGCTCTACAGGACTGGTACATCACCAGCGGGCCCCCAATTCCGTTCTACGTCGGTCCAAGACGCCAGCTGTGACGGAGGGCCCGAGCGAAACTCGGGAGCAGCCACCCACTTTGTGCCTCGGGGAGTTGTGACATAAAACCACCTCCGCTGCCATACATCGGATACTTCTGGGAAAGAACCCTCTGGCCATGGGGCATCGGCGTTCCCGCTTATTATGGCGCCTCCGCACTCCACATGTCGCCCCTCGATCATCTTCGGCATCACATTGAAGGTCTTGAGCCACAAGCCGAAGTGTTGGGTGACGTGGAGAAAAGCCTCGCACAAGATAATGAACGACGAGATGTGGAGGGTAGCGTCTGGAGCCAGATCATGAAAATCCAACCCATAATAGAACATGAGCCCCCTCACGAAGGGATCGAGGGTGAAACCCAAACCGCGGAGGAAGTGTGGGACGAAAACGACACACTCATTGGGCTCCGGCGTAGGGATGACCTGCCCTAGAGCAGGAAGCCTGTGCTGAATATCTGCGGTCAAGTATCCGACCTCCCTAAGCTTGGCAATGTCCTTCTCTTCATTCAAGGAGGCCACCCACCGGCCTTGAGGGTCATATCCGAACATATTGGAGGATTCCAGAGGGGTGGAGCTTAGGTTTTGGGTGTTAGAACTCAAGGTGCGAGAAGGCGCGATGAAGGTGAAAAAAGAGGCGTAGGTCTCGACCCGTTTATAAAGAGGGTGAATATCAAGAGTCCCCGGTGTGACCGTTTGAGGCTTATCTAAAAAACACACGGGTTATACCAACAGCCGTCGTGGGGTCACGCATGCTCATCTTGATGGAAAATCCCGTAATAAGAGGAACACGATCTCTGCCTCGACGGGACGTGCCAATAAAACCGCCTCGTAACACGAGTCGTTGCGGGGCAGGAAACGTCGGTTCACGTTGGACCGAGCCATGATGCAAGGGCATGACGCACGAAGATTGCCAGCAAATCATATCTATACCATACGAAGATCATCTTGCAGATCCGGACACAGTCTACGTGTTCGATGACCACTTTGGAGTATTCGGAGGAGGAACCCGCCCTGCAATGCCGAAGACAAGACTGTGTGCCAGACTCGTCGTCATTGAAGCCTGGTTCAGGGGCTACTGAGGGAGTCATGTATTAGGGGGTATCCGGACAGCCGGACTGTATACAACGTCCGGACTATTGAAGCGTGAAGATACAAGACTCAAGACTTCGACCCGTGTCCGGATGGGACTTTCCTTGGCGTGGAAGGCAAGCTTGGCGATCCGGATATTATATTTCCTTCCTTGTAACCGACTCCATGTAAACCCTAGCCCTCTCTGGTGTCTATATAAACCAGGGAGGTTGGTCCTTAGAAGGCCGATCACAATTACAATCATACCATCATAGGCTAGCTCTTAGGGTTTAGCCTCTACGATCTCGTGGTAGATCTACACTTGTACTACACATATCATCAATATTAATCAAGCGGGAAGTAGGGTTTTACGTCCATCGAGAGGGCCCGAACCTGGGTAAACATCTGTGTCCCTTGCTTCCTGTTACCATCAGCCTTGACGCATAGATCGGGACCCCCTACCCGAGATCCGCCAGTTTTGACACCGACACTAGGGGAGAGGGAGACGAGGCGAGGCATGCTATACAACGGCGATGACAGTGACTGCACAGTGCACAAGGTGAGCCTGACTTTGGTAACCCAAACATGCCGCCTGGACTGATGTCACCTCGGGCGCAGTGTCTTGTCACTTCACTGTGAGGATCGGATGAATAATATTTTGACCATCCAGTGTACCACTGTAGTGACCCGACCCGAATGGATCAAGTCTCTGTGCTCAGGTGTCATCCACTGGATCGAATGTCTTGACACCACACAAGATTTCAAGGATTTATAACAGAGTAGCAATCACACACTTATTACATCGTTGTCCAAAAGAGGACTTATTACAAATAATCATGGCTTAAGGCCATCTAAATAACGATAATAGCGGAAGACTTGGAAGATAAGTGAGTCCATCAACTCCATCGGCATCACTGAGTATAGAACCACGACCTAAACACCTTACTGTTAAATGCGGAAAGTCTCGCAACATGAGCGTTGCAGCCGAAACGGGTCAGCACATGGAATATGCTGGCAATGTAACACATAGAGAGCAATGAAGCAATAAGCCTATACTACATGCATATATGGCTGGTGGAAAGCTCTACGGTTACAGTTTTTGCATAAAGCTAGTTTTTCCCTACTGCAAAGGAATAGATTTGTTTAACTATCATGGTGGTTGTTAAACATTGAGAATGGTTGACAGCATCCTCAATCCCAATTAAAAATACTCATTAAAAACCCAACAATATTAATTAGAGTAACATGTTGAGATTCACATGATATTCAAGTACTAGATACTCAAGAAGTCCATAACCGGGACACGGCTAATCATGATTAGTTTATACACTCTGCAGAGGTTTGCGCACTTTTCCCCACAAGACTCGATCGCCTCCGTTTGGTTTCTCGCACTGCATGGTGTTTGAGAGACGGATGACCGAGACACAGTCTTTCAGAAGCACTAGCACCTTACATGTGGGTAGACCGTACCAACCTACATCCCCTACATCAGCTAGCCTACCCGTAAGAGTTCGCACAACTTAGTCAACTATGCGAGCCCATAATGGCTTGTGGCTGCACACGGAAGTTTCTAGTTTGAATAATCTTATGATCCCTTTGAGCACAGGTGGCGGTCCGAAGAAATACAGGCAAGTCCTGATAGAAACCAGGTGCCTCAATCCACCCAGATGTGTGTTTAAGTTGCCACCTTAAATAAACCATTAATTAACAATCTCACATCTGTCATGGATATTCACTCACCCAATCCACGTCTACTAGCATAGCATGGCATAATAAGCAAACGTAGAAGTAACTCCCAAGGTTTCATAAGTAAAACAGGTAATAGGTACTACCTCAATCTACTTCCCATCCCATAATTTAATTAGATCCTAATCATGCAAGTGTTTGAGGATTGATCTAATGCATAAAACTGGGTAGTAGAAATAGGTATGATCAAGTGTTACTTGCCTTGCTTACGATCCGCGAAACCTAGAGACTCGAAGTAACAAGCGGCACACTCCGGGTGATCTATCGCAGACAAACAACAATCATACAATAAGTACTCATCTAATGCACATGTAAATCTCGAATAAAAGATCTAACCAGAAAGTTCAACTTAAGAACCCTGGTTGCAAAAAGAATCGAATCAAATAAAGCAACGAAAGTCAAACGTCGAAAGAAAACAACTCGGTTCTAGCAATTTGAAACTAGGTCAAATTTTACAGTAGCAAAACTTTGTTTAAGTGGATTAGTCGAACGGCGGTTTCAGAACGAAACTCCAGCGCTTGAATCACCTGATTCCGATAAACGAAGCGAGAAAATAAACTAGAACGAAGATTGGATCTGAAATCGAGATCGGAAAATAACGGATTAAATCCGATTAAAAGAAAAAACGACGAATGGTTAAACGAACGGACGTTCGTTAACAGAAACTAACCGGTGAACACGTCCGTTAAAACGAACGGATCGGTGAACGTTCACTAAGTAGCTAAACCAAAAAAAAACCGATCTAGGGTTTTTTTTAAAAAAACCGAACAACGGAAAAGAAAACCGGAACGGTTTTTAAAACAAAACCGAACCGGGGGAGGTGGCGTGGCGGCTACCTCGCCGGGAAGGGGCTCAATGGCTAGGCGGCTAGGGCGGCAGGCGGCGGCGGGGCACCGGGCGGCGGCGGCTATGGAGAGGGGCGGCGGGGCTGCGGGTTGGGAGGAGAGGGGGGGGGGTGGGGGAGTATATATAGGAGGGGAGGGGGTTGCTTGGGGGAGGGGGCAAGAAAGGGGAGGAGAGGAGGAGGAGGAGTCCTCCTCGGACTCGCGGCGGCAAGTGATCTTGTGTGTGGTAGCCTTGTGAGGGCGGGGGCTGGGCCCTTGGCCCAAAGTGGGCGCTGACACATTTTTTAAATTAAAATCTCATGAGAAAAACGAATAAAATAAAATCTAATCGAACTCCCAAATTTTACAAAGTAAATTTTCCCCGACTCTAAAAATGAGTCGAACAAAATGAACTTTTACTCGGGGCCAAAATGCATTTTTTTTTGAAAATACGAAATTTATCCCTAAAGCAAATAAACTCCGAAAATCTAAAATTTGATTTATTTATTAAATCTTCATTTTTCCTAAATTTTGGGAAAGTCATATTATTCCCTCTCTTATTTTTGATATTGGAAAAATATTTGAAGATAAAAATAAACAAATCCGAATGATCCTATTTTCAAAATTTGAGAAAGCTCAAATATGAAAATAATGAAATCTCAAACTCTCTCCGAGGGTCCTTGAGTTGCGTGAAATTTTCTAGGATCGGAAAATGCAAGAAAATATGATATGCATGATGACTTAAAGTATAACATTCCAAATTGAAAATTTGGGATGTTACAAACCTACCCCCCTTAAGATGAATCTCGCCCTCGAGATTCGGGTTGGCTAGAAAATAGGTGAGGGTGGTCCTTGAGCAAATCCTCTTCTCTTTCCCAGGTGGCTTCATCCTCAGTGTGGTGGCTCCACTGAACCTTGCAAAACTTGATAACCTTGCTGCGAGTAACTCTGCTGGCATAATCGAGAATCTTGACTGGCTTCTCCTCATACGTTAAATCATCCTTCAACTGAATCGCTTCAAGTGGCACTAGATCCCTTAACGGTACTTCCGCCATCTCGGCGTGACATTTCTTCAGCTGAGAAACATGGAATACATCATGAACTCCTGACAGTCCCTCTGGCAATTCCAGTTTATAAGCAACTTCTCCCATGCGTTGCAAATTCTTATAAGGTCCAACGAAACGTGGTGCTAATTTTCCTTTAACTCCAAAACGCTTAACTCCTCGAAGCGGGGATACACTAAGATAAACTCTGTCTCGAACTTCGTATTCTATCGCCTTGCATTTTGAATCCGCATAGCTTTTCTGTCTGGACTGGGCTACCTTGAGCCTATCACGAATCAACTTAACCTTCTGTTCCGACTCCTTAATCAAGTCTGGTCCAAACAACTGACGGTCTCCAGCTTCGTCCCATGATAACGGTGTCCTGCACCTCCTTCCGTACAAAGCCTCGAAAGGTGCCATCTTCAAGCTGGTTTGGTAACTGTTGTTATAAGAAAACTCTGCATACGGCAAATTATCATCCCAACTAGATCCATAATCTAGTTCACAAGCTCTCAAAGATATCCTCCAAAATCTGATTGACTCTCTCGGTCATCCATCGGTTCGTGGGTGAAAAGCATCTTGAATTCCAGCCTAGTTCCCAATGTTTCGTGCAACTCATTCCAAAACTTTGAGGTAAATTGGGTTCCTCTATACGTCACGATACTCCTCGGAACTCCGTGTAAACACACAATTCTGGTCATGTATATCTTCGCCAACTTAGCACTGCTATAGGTAGTCTTGACGGAATGAAATGAGCTACCTTCGTCAAGCGGTCGACTATAACCCAAATCGAGTCATATCCTGAACGAGTCTTTGGCAAACCTGTGATGAAATCCATGCCTAGTTTATCCCACTTCCATTCGGGTATTGGCCATGGTTGTAACAATCCTGCTGGCTTCTAATGCTCTGCCTTCACTCTCTGACATACATCGCAAACTGCTACATACTCTGCAATATCCTTCTTCATTCCGGTCCACCAGAACGTTTCCTTCAAATCCAAATACATCTTGGTATTCCCTAGGTGAATCGAGTATGGTGAATCATGGGCTTCTTGCAAAATCAACTTCCTGATCTCCGGGTTATTTGGCACATAAACACGGTCCTCAAACCATAGGGTATCGTGCTCATCCTCACGAAATCCCTTAGCTTTTCCTTCGCTCATTTTCTCCTTTATAGTGGAAACTTCCTTATCTGCCTTTTGAGCTTCTCTGATTTTGTCCATCAATGTAGACTGAATCTCCAATGCTGCTACATAGCCTCTCGGAACTATTTCCAAACATAGCTCTCGAAAGTCCTCGCCTAACTCCTTGGGTATTCCTCCCATCTTTAGTGTATTGACGTGGCTCTTACGGCTCAATAAATGCGCCTACAACGTTCGCCTTCCGGGGTGATAATGCAATCTCATATCAAAATCTTTAATAAGCTCCAACCATCTCATCTGTCTGAGATTTAATTCCTTCTGCGTGAAGATGTACTTCAAACTCTTGTGATCCGTGTACACCTCACAATGATTTCCAATGAGAAAATGTCTCCATGTCTTCAATGCATGCACAACGGCTGCTAACTCCAAATCATGTGTGGCATAATTCAACTCATGAGGCTTAAGCTGTCGTGAAGCATATGAAACAACTCTTCCTTCCTGCATAAGCACTGCTCCAAGTCCTCGACGTGAAGCGTCGCAATACACCTCATAATCCTTGGTCTGATCTGGCAAAATTAACACTGGTGAGGTAACCAATCTTTTCTTCAACTCCTGAAAACTTGCCTCACAGTCCTCAGTCCATATGAACTTGGTATCCTTCTTCAACAATTCTGTCATAGGCTTTGCAATCCTTGAGAAATTCTCAATGAATCTTCGGTAGTACCCTGCGAGTCCAAGGAAACTCCGAATCTCTCCAACTGTCGTTGGTGCTTCCCATTTGGTTACGGTCTCAACCTTTGTGGGGTCAACTGCTATCCCTTCTCCGGATATAACATGTCCAAGAAATCCAACTTCCTTTAGCCAAAACTCACATTTGCTCGAACTTGGCATATAACTGATGTTCCCTTAGTTTCTCCAAAACCAATCACAAATGTTCCTTATGTTCCTCTTCATTCTTCGAGAAAATCAAAATATCATCTATGAACACCACGACGAACTTATCCAAAAACTCCATAAACACTTTGTTCATCAGGTTCATGAAATAGGCAGGCGTGTTAGTCAGTCCAAATGACATGACGGTGTACTCATACAGTCCATATCTCGTGGTAAATGCTGTCTTAGGTATGTCCTGCTCTCGAATCTTCAACTGATGGTACCCTGATCGCAAATCGATCTTGGAAAACACTTTAGCTCCTTGCAGTCGATCAAACAGATCATTTATCATTGGTAGTGGGTACTTGTTCTTGATTGTTACTTCATTCAATCCACGATAATCAACAACCATCCTTAACGATCCATCCTTCTTCTCCACTAATGATGCGGTGATCCCCAAGGCGAAGAACTTGGGCGTATAAAACCTTTATCCAATAGCTCCTTTATACGCTTCTTGATTTCTGCCAAATCCTGTGCGGGCATCACAGTATGGTCGCTTCGATATTGGGCCTTGCACGGCAAAAGCTCAATCAAAAACTCAATGTCTCTATCCGGTGGCATTCCTGGCAATTCTTCCGGAAATACATCAGGGAAATCCTTCACCACTGGTACCTCTTCCTGCACAACTCCTGATAAGGAATTTACTTGTGCTCTCCTCGGCTCATGCCGTTATACATACTTGACTCTCCTCCCTTCTGGGGTGGTAAGCAAAATTGACTTAGTGGCGCAATCTGTTCCCTCCATACTTCGATAACCAATCCATGCCTAATATCACATCCAATCCTTGGGATTCCAGAACTATTAGGTCCGAGGGAAAAACATAGTGTCCAATCCTTAATGGCAGTCGATCACACCATATACTAGCCATGTATTCTGCTCCAGGTGAGGTTACTAGCATGGGTGACCTAAGGGCTTGGGTTGGTAATTTGTACTTATCCACAAATCTCCTTGATATGTATGAATGCGATGCACCAGTATCGAAAAGAACAACTGCAGTAAATGACTTAACCAAAAACTTACTGCATCGGGTTGATCTTCAACCTCCTCCACATCAATGTGGTTCACCTGTCCCCTGTTGAAAGGGTTGGGCTTCTTTCCAGAGCTTCCATTGCCATTTCCATTCGGCCTTACGGACATTCGTTTGCGTAATGCCCAGTCTTGCGGCACTTAAAGCAAGTGATGTGGCTCAGGTCTACCTTGGTTGGGGTTGATGGTGTGGTGCGGTTCTGTCCATTGCTTCCTCCATTCCCGTTCCCATTCTTGGTGCCATTATGGTTGTGTGAATTACCTCCTCCATGGGTATGCTGAAACCGAACTCCCTGTTTAGGGGTATAACGGGCTTCTGCTTTGGGCTCCAGAGTTATACTTCCCCTGCCCATACTTCCTCTTAAGGTTCTCAATTTGCTGCTGCTTTCCTTCAATCATGAGGGCACGGTCTACCAACTCCTGGTAGTTATTGAAACTTGCTACCATCAACTGCATGCTTAACTCATCATTCAGTCCTTCCAGAAACTTCTCCTGCTTAGCCGCATCTGTAGCAACGTCATCTGGGGCATAACGTGCTAACTTACTAAAATCATCCACATCTTGTGCCAACAGTCCTTCCTCCTTGGCGTAAGTTGCAAAACTCACGCTTCTTCATGGCCATAGCTCCTTTGAGACATGGGCAGTGCGGAAAGCTTGCTGAAACTGATCCCATGTGACAGTGTCCATAGGGTAAGTGGCTGTAAAATTCTCCCACCATGCTGCTGCGGGTCCTTCAAGTTGGTATGCAGCAAACTTCACCTTCTCTCCATCTGTACATCCTGCAGTGATCAACTCCCTCCCTACCTTACGGAGCCAATCATCTGCTACTATCGGCTCGGTGCTACTGGAAAACACCGCGGATTCAGCCTTAAGAAAGCGTGTCAAGTGATCCGCAGTGGTGGTGGTGGCGGTGGGTTGTTGTTGTTGTTGTTGCCTTGATTCTGTACCAATGTTTGGATCAAAGTGTTCATTCTTTGGATCAACTGGGTGATCTCTGGCGGGAAAACAAACCCGGGTCGCGTCGGAGGCATCGATGGGTTTAGAAAAGACGAGAAATTAAGAATAGAATGGGGTCTAAGGAGAAACACTACCCAAATGTATATGAGCAAATGCACACAAAATCACTTCATTCAATTCAAACAAAGGGCTTACAATGATCTAACTATCGCAAAAGTGCGTGTACTAAAATGTTACATGGAGGGAATACTACTAATATGTGGGGGTCATCTACTAATTTGAACCGTGGAAGATTCCATGATGTCCGCTCTGCTTCATCTTCAAAGTCGGGTTCAATTGGATCCGAATCGGTGTCGTCGATGTTGATGTAGTCGCTTGGACAACCGACGTACTGGTCTTCATTCTTGAGCGCCAATTTCTTCTTGAGTTCTTCAATCTCGTACTTAAGATCGTTATTGTGCCTTGCTAAAGCTACGATCTCGTCCATGTAGTCGTTGCGTGTAGACTTTAGTTCTTCTTCAAGTTCGATGATCCTTCCCTTCGCATTCTTCAAGTCGAGCATATCATTGCACATCTGGTTCTCCTGGCGTCGAATGTGCTGGTTTAACTCCTGGATGAAAGCTGCAATGGATCTGTCCTTCTTGGTGCTGGCTATCTCCCATTGTTCATCTCGGCGTCCGCAAATCTGGTAGATAGTGTCCTTGAGGTCTTCTTGGTAAACTTCTCCAATGCGTCCCATGGTGATATGAGCTGCCATGCTCTTTCCCGGACTCGAGTTGGTGCACCGAAAACACTATCTATAGGCTTGGTGATTGGGGCGAATGTCCTTCCGGAACATGAGCTTGAATCTTCCAAATCCTCTTGAGCCAGTGGCGTTGAAAGTCCGTGAAGCTTGGTAGTCCAATGTTCGGTACTTGGTGACTTCCTTCAAGTGAAATCCAAAAGGTGTGCCTTCATCCGGTTGGGTGTACTTGATCTTCGCGTCCTTCATCCTAAAAAGAGTGGAAAAGATGAGGAGTTAGAAAATGAGAAGAGAGTAGTGATCTATGGCTTTAACTTAGTGGTCGTGTCCTCAGATCGGCGTGTGCTCGATACCATCTCTGTAGCGACCCGACCCGAATGGATCAAGTCTCGTGCTCGGTGTCATCCTGGATCAAGAATCTTGACACCACACACAAGACTTGAAGGATTTATAACAGAGTAGCAATCACACACTTATTACATCGTTTTCCAAAAGAGGACTTATTACAAATAAATATGGCTTAAGGCCATCTAAATAACGATAACAGCGGAAGACTTGGAAGATAAGTGAGGCCATCAACTCCATCGGCATCACTGAGTATAGAACCACGACCTAAACACCTTACTAAATGCGTTCGAAAAGTCTGCAACATGAACGTTGCAGCCCGAACGGGTCAAGACATGGAATATGCTTTGGCAATGTAACACATAGAGAGCAATGAAGCAATAAGCCTATACTACATGCATATATGGCTGGTGGAAAGCTCTCTGATTACGCTTTTGCATAAAGCTAGTTTTTCCCCTCATCGCAAAGGAATAGATTTGTTTAACTATCATGGTGGTTGTTAAACATTGAGAATGGTTGACAAGATCCTCAATCCCAATTAAAAATACTCATTAAAAACCCAACAATATTAATTAGAGTAACATGTTGAGATTCACATGATATTCAAGTACTAGATACTCAAGAAGTCCATAACCGGGGACACGGCTAATCATGATTAGTTTATACACTCTGCAGAGGTTTGCGCACTTTTCCCCACAAGACTTGATCGCCTCCGTTTGGTTTCTCGCACTGCATGGTGTTTGAGAGACGGATGACCGAGACACAGTCTTTCAGAAGCACTAGCACCTTACATGTGGGTAGACCGTACCAACCTACATCCCCTACATCAGCTAGCCTACCCGTAAGAGTTCGCACAACTTAGTCAACTATGCCAGAGCCCATAATGGCTTGTGGCTGCACACGGAAGTTTCTAGTTTGAATAATCTTATGATCCCTTTGAGCCCTGGGTGGCGGTCCAAAGAAATACAGGCAAGTCCTGATAGAAACCAGTGCCTCAATCCACCCGGATGTGTGTTTAAGTTGCCACCTTAAATAAACCATTAATTAACAATCTCACATCTGTCATGGATATTCACTCACCCAATCCACGTCTACTAGCATAGCATGGCATAATAAGCAAACGAGAAGTAACTCCCAAGGTTTCATAAGTAAAACAGGTAATAGGTACTACCTCAATCTACTTCCCATCCCACAATTTAATTAGATCCTAATCATGCAAGTGTTTGAGGATTGATCTAATGCATAAAACTGGGTAGTAGAAATAGGTATGATCAATTGTTACTTGCCTTGCTGACGATCCGCGAAACCTAGAGACTCGAAGTAACAAGCCGCACACTCCGGGTGATCTATCACAGACAAACAACAAGCATACAATAAGTACTCATCTAATGCACAGGTAAATCTCGAATAAAAGATCTAACCAGAAAGTTCAACTTAAGAACCCAGTTGCAAAAAGAATCGAATCAAATAAAGCAACAAAAGTCAAACGTCGAAAAGAAAACAACTCGGTTCTAGCAATTTGAAACTAGGTCAAATTTTACAGTAGCAAAACTTTGTTTAAGTGGATTAGTCGAACGGCGGTTTAAATGAAACTCCGAGCGCTTGAATCACCTGATTCCGATAAGCGGCGAGAAAATAAACTAGAACGAAGATTGGATCTGAAATCAAGATCGGAAAATAACGGATTAAATCCGATTAAAAGAAAAAACGACGAATGGTTAAACGAACGGACGTTCGTTAACAGAAACTAACCGGTGAACACGTCCGTTAAAACGAACAGATCGGTGAACGTTCACTAAGTAGCTAAACCCAAAAAAAAACCGATCTAGGGTTTTTTTGAAAAAACCGGACAACGGAAAAGAAAATCGGAACGGTTTTAAAAACAAAACCGAACCGGGGGAGGTGGCGCGCGGCTACCTCGCCGGGAAGGCTCCGTGGCGGCGGCTAGGGGCGACAGGGGCGACGGGCGGTGGCGGCACCGGCGGCGGCGGCTATGGAGAGGGGCGGCGGGCTGCGGGTTGGGAGGAGAGGGGGGTGGGGAGTATATATAGGAGGGAGGGGTTGCTTGGGGAGGGGCAAGCAAGGGGAGGAGAGGAGGAGGAGGAGTCCTCCTCGGACTCGGCCAAGCGGCGGCGGCTTGTGGCGCGCCTTGAGGAGGGGGGGCTGGGCCCTTGGCCCAGGCGGGGCGCGGCATTTTTTTAATTAAAATATCGCGTAGAAAAACGAATAAAATAAAATCTAATCGAACTCCAAAATTTACAAAGTAAATTTTCCCCGACTCCTAAAAATGAGTCGAACAAAATGAACTTTTACTCGGGGCCAAAATGCATTTTTTTTGAAAATACGAAATTTATCCCTAAAGCAAATAAAATCCGAAAATCCAAAATTTGATTTATTTATTAAATCTTCATTTTTCCTAAATTTTGGGAAAGTCATATTATTCCCTCTCTTATTTTTGATATTGGAAAAATATTTGAAGATAAAAATAAATAAATCCGAATGATCCTATTTTCAAAATTTGAGAAAGCTCAAATATGAAAATAATGAAATCTCCAACTCTCTCCGAGGGTCCTTGAGTTGCGTGAAATTTTCTAGGATCGGAAAATGCAAGAAAATATGATATGCATGATGACTTAAAGTATAACATTCCAAATTGAAAATTTGGGATGTTACAACCACAGTTGTACTACTACTACTAGTAGGATTAGTTGGAACATGAGTAGTACTCCGGTGCTAGCATGCCTCTGGGTTCACTCCATCCTCCAGGTATCATCCTTATTGCGAGCATAATCAAATTCTCGTGCATGCGGAAGCGCGAAGAAGGCTTTTTCATTTTGAGGATAACCGCATACTTATTCCTTAACTAGAGAATGTTGTGTCTCCCACGCATGTGCCAATATCCATCTGAACCAGCTATGACACAATTTTTTATCTATTTGCATAGGTCCCACCTGTCAGGAGGGGTGTAGAAATAAAAAGGAATCATAAAATGTCTCGCCACGGTGATTCGAAAGAGTGACCTCAACTAGCCAGTGGCACATGTAGCGCTAGAAGGATGGGCACGTACACAGACAGGTACCACTCCTCAGTCTACCTACATAGCCTTTTTGTTTAGTCTACCTAGCCGTCTAATCAACTGCCTGTAGGCCACTTTTCCCAATTTACTTCTCCATCGGGAGCCGATTTTCCTCGGCTTCTTCACCTCTCCTTCATCTTCATTTGCATCCAAACCACACTGCATTCACATTGTTTTAACCTCTTCATATCCTCCTGGAGTAATTCCGAAGCCCCTTTAAATAATCATTTTCTTCTGTTAGACTAGCCATCTAATCCTAATTCTCCAAACCATAGCCCTCCGGTCCAGCGGTTCCAAATGGTGAAAGAGATCCAAATGTAGGTTTTTAGCGTTCAACATGTCATCATCGAAGGCTCATTGAGCATAGTTGCCACAGTCACCGACCACCCGAGGGTTGTTCAGAAGTGGATCATCATTGTATCCAACTCCCTCCAAAAGGTGGAGATGAAGGTCATCGGTCTCGATGCAGAGTACACGGAGCGTGCCACCGGGAAGATCCAACGCGCCGCCGTCCTTCAGCTGTGCCTCGAAGATGATGTTTTGGTGTACCACATCATACATGCGCCCTCCATACCAGGTGAGCTTCACAATTTCTTGTCTAGGGAGGCCATATACTCTGTGGGGCAGCCATCGCGGGGGACAAACAAAAGTTGGAGTCGTACAACCTTGATTTGAAAAGCATCGCTGACGTACAAACCAAAATAAAAATTCCTGTAGAAGATTGTGATAAAGCGACACCATCCCTATTCGACGTAGCAAATTTTGTGCTCGGAACAAATCTTCAGAAGGGTGACGAGACGCTGGCATTAATGTCGTCTGGATGGGAGAATTATCCCTTGGCGTATGAGCGGATAAAATATGCCGCCCTCGATGCCCATGTGAGTTTCGAGATAGCTGCAAGGTCCAGAGAGCTTGTTGTGAAGCCGTCTCGCACAGAAAATGAGAAAAAGAAGAAGAAGAAGAAGAAGAAGAAGAAGAAGAAGAAGAAGAAGAAGAAGAAGCAGAAGAAGAAGAAGGAGAAGAAGAAGAAGAAGAAGAAGAAGAAGAAGAAGAAGAAGAAGAAGAAGAAGAAGAAGAAGAAGAAGAAGAAGAAGTTGCACCAGTAGCAGGGCGTTATGGATGGATGAATATTTCCTCTCTTGTAAAAAAAAATATTCCCTCTCTGTGTATATTGATATAGATAGACTATTTTGATGGTGTGCATGTCTTTGGAACAAGTAGTAGCGTGGGTCCGCTTGACTAGTCGGTACTCCCTCTCCGGCTGGTGGGAAATGCTTGTTCTAAGAATTGATAAATTGGATGTATCTATAACTAAAATAAGTCTAGATACATCCATTTCTAGGACAAGTATTTTCGGACGGAGGGAGTATTAATTATACCAAGAGAGCCGAATTAGCACCGCTTAGTTCATGTAAATGTAATGAAATCCATCATGTTTATATGAAGATCCGGATTTTTTATATGAAATCCTTCATGCTTATATGAAATCAGTCCGTGTTTGCACGAATTTCATCTGGCTGGTTAGAGTTGTGAAAATGTATGCCGCTGGCATTTGATGTCGTCCTCCGCGGAAGGAAGCGGGAGGAAATTTGCCGTCTGCCATTGGAGATGCTCTTATGTTGGAAATAATAGTCACATTCAATCCATTTGAGTTAATTGCGTGTATGATTCTCCCTCTATAAAAAGTTAATTGCATGTACAGTGTACACGTGAGTTGCAGGGTGGCTATAGCTTCGTACAGAAAGTTAAAAAGAAACAAATCCATCCTTAATCTTGTATTCTAAGTACTCTGTGGGTTCCACTGTCAGTACAGTAGCGAAACAAGTATATATTAAATAAGTAATATATAATATAAAAAATTAAAGTTAAAGACAGAATTCAGGTCATCGCGTTGCGAGCATCCGGTGCTAACTAGTCCATTACATTTTTGTTGTGGACCACGCTGGAGATATATCTCCATGTCTACTCTTATACTCCCTCCATTCCTAAATATTTGTCTTTTTCAGATTTCAAATGGACTACGACATACATATGTGTATGTAGACATATTTTAGAGTGTAGATTCACTCATTTTGCTCCGTATGTAGTCACTTGTTGAAATCTCTAAAAAGACAAATATTTAGGAACAGAGGGAGTAGAAAACAGAGTTGGTGATGATGGTGTGCATGCCATCCTGCAATATAGGCCGGCGGATTTATATCTAACGGACAGGAAGGAAACTATGGCAATTTTGCAAAAACATACCCACACCCCTCTCCACGTTTGGAGATAAGGCCTTCCCTCGTTCATCCCTTTCTCTCACAAGATAAACTACTCATACAAATGCATCTTGATGTTCCGTGCAACGCACGAGCATCTAGCTAGTTTCTTTTTAAAATAGTTACTGCGATAATTGGGTTGAAGTGATTTATTTTATGTTTGCCCCGAATGATTTCAGATTCACTAGTAGTAACAAAGAAAAGGTTGCCTTGTTAATTAACAGAAAACAGGGTGCAAACTATCACATGAGGCCGGTGAAAACAAGGCACACTGGGTTCAGCGTCATCGTCACTACAACTGTGCGTGCGAGAGAAGTCTACATATCGAGGGGGCTACACAGAGAAAGACGTATCGTGTGTGGCTATGGGTGGGCGGAATTAAAGGGGTGGGCGTGTTCGATAGAGAGAGCGTGTGTGTTTCTGTGTGAGAGACTTGTAGGACATGGTAGAAAGACGAATTCTAACCTTGATGGAGGGAGAGAAATACATGAAGTGCGTGTGTGTGATTCTGATGCCCGCGAGGAAATGAGATATGCATGCGTGTGAGAGAGATTGCACAATTCATTCACGTATCACTATCTAGCGATTGTGGACGTGCATCGCTTGAACATAAATCAATATCTACTTCATTTCGTGGCCAAAGGTACAATATCGATCCAACGCTATAAATATTGGACACTCACATATCACATTTTTTCTATCTAAATAAACCTTTTCAATTGTGCATGCCAAAGTTACAATGATGTTTCTTCAAACAACCAATGTAGCTATCATGTACATGCACCATTGTTAGTCTTTCATTCAAATTCATTAGTATTGGATGATTTAAGGTTCTATTATGAAGTAATATATGTAATATTCATATATGAATTCAACGTGTACGCAATTTATGAAATGGAGGCTATGTAATCATATGAGGTAACACTTTTAAGTAGCGGACTACAATATCCATTTCTTTTGTGGGACTACAATATCCATTTCTTTTTGTTTGTCTCTACACTAACACATCAATGCATTATGTTTAAAGTAAATAACCAATGGCACTAAATTATCTATTTACACAAGAAATACATAGGCTGAGCGTTTGATCCCTTTTTTTGTGAACGCGCCTCTACACTGCATCGATTAGCGGCGCTTTGTGTGAACGTCCAAGTTATTGGTGCATCATCCCGAGTTAATGTCTTTTTTTCTGGGGTGGACTTCGCACCAGTTATTAACTGCTGACATGTGCTCCGTGTACATAGTCTCGCATGACCTTCCCGCTAGCATGGTCCAAAATTAGTTGAAACTGGATACGGACGATCCTGCGGGCGGCAAAATCTCCCACCTCCTTCTAAAATTTCTGCCACCTAGTCTTTAGCATGCGAAATTCCCCTTTGTCCTTGGTGCACGGAGAACAACAGTTACAATACTGCCCTTATCTACATAATAGGTCAGGGCTGCTTTGGTAACTTCCGGTTCCCCCCACCACACGACACCCCCATTTCCTCTCCCCCTCCGACAAAAATGACTAACTCCACATCACCAGAGCATCTTACATGACGACATCCATACTTCATCGACCTTTCTACCCCTCCCCTCTCGAAACCCTAGACTGCTCATCCATTGGCGTACCAGACCCCATTCACTGCCAGTGGCGTCCACCTCGCTGGATCTGCTTCTACGGCCGCATCTACCCCTCCCACCTCCCCTAGAAACAAGTAGACTGCTCATCCACCATTGTACCAGAGCCCATTCAGTGCCGGCCTTGTCCACGGCGCCGAATCTGCTTCGCCGGTACTCTCATCAACCGAAGTGCATCTGCAGCAGCTCCTTCGTACTCCCCACCGGAGACGCTTCGTCCACACCCCCCAGAGCCGCCCCACCGACGCCCCCGTTGACGGCCTCTGATCCTCTTCGCCGACACCTTCCTCAACCCTATCGGAGTCGCTTCGCCGACACCATCGTCAACCCTACCAGAGTAGCTTCTCCTATACCATTCTTAACCCTACCGGGGCCGCTTTGCCAACTCACAAGTCCACGGCCTCAGATCCGCTTCGTCGCACCCTCATCCAACCTACCGGAGCAGCTTCTGACGCCCCGTCCATGGCCGCAGATCCGCATCGTCGACACCATCCTGAACCCAACCGCCGGAGCAGCTTCACGGATGCCCTCGTCCATGGCCACAGATCCGCTTCACCCACACCATAGTCCACCCTACTGGAGCCGCTCCAAAAACACCCTACTCGACGGTTCTAGATCTCCTTACCGGACCCCGACAGCCAGCGCAACGTCATCACCCTTGACATTTCTAACCTGATTCCCACCGTATGGCAAGATGCCAAGCACCCGCCACGGCCTAGGTAGTTGTCACCTTTAAACCCGTCCAGCATCACCTGCCCGATGTACTTCAAATATACTAACAGGTCACTGTTACATGTTATGCATCTGGCAAAAACTACAAGGACGATGTTTCTTCTGGATCTAACAACTTGGCCAACCAAGATCCTGGACTGAGGCATTGCTATGATCTTGTAAGTGCATCTCTCTCTCTCTCTCTCTCTCTCTCTCTCTATTGTATTGTTGTGTGCCTGCCAAACGTGCTTTGCTAGGATTTTCGACCTGTAATCCCTTTGTGCGCATAATGATTTCTACTACTGGCTGCTAAATTAGATATGTAGATGTCATACATGATACTACCTCGTACCTCCGTTCCTAAATATAAGTCTTTCTAGAGATTCCACTATAGGCTACATACGGAGCAAAATGAGTGAATCTACACTCGAAAATGCATCTATATACATCTGTATGTGGTCCACACTGGAATCTCTACAAAGACATATATTTAGGAACATAGGTAGCACATTACACAAAATCGTAGGTGGCATGTAGGAATTCCAGTGCACTACATTAGGCTCCCTTAGAGTGCCTGCTAGTCCAAAGACACGTAGTCATGGCTAGTTTATGCTACCCACACAATCGTTAATTGGAGGTTTAAATATGCACAAGGGATATGCAATGTATTATCATGTAGAGATGTCTGAAATTAGCCGTGTCAACTTGTAGATAGGGTTACACAACGAAAAAGTACAAGATGTATGTGGCAATTTCATGGAACATCGCAAAAAAGGAGAGGCAGCGGTGAGCCTATACAGTGTGCTATGGTAGGTCACCCCTCCATTGCAATCATCGTGACATGTTATTTGTATGCCAGTTCTATTGGCCAAGTTCCTTAGGGACAATTATTACGAGTTATTCTATGAAAATAAGGACATGTGAATATAAGCTCTAGGTAATATGCCAACTATTTCTTTTCATTGCCTTCCTTTTCAACTTATCTTTGGTATGATTAGTGAAAAGTCTAGATTGCATTATATTTTGTCATTTTGCTACCCATATGAAAATTAATTTGACTTGCAAACATCACAAATTGAACCCAGTGCATTAATTAATATGATAGGAAAATAGACCATCACTATTTGTTCAAAATGCAAATACAAAGATACCCTCTACTTGGCACAATCTACTTTGGCCAATGTCTTCCATAGAGATCCCATTGTCTAATTTAAATGAAGAATGCATGACCCACATTTAAATGAAGAACAATTATTTATTGAAATTCGATGGTCCAAGTGGCTGGTTATTATCATATAGCAGCACCACCTGAAAGCATCATATGGCAGCAGCAGTGTGCAATTCATCATATACCAGCAACAGCTCATAGCAATTCATCATATAGCAGCAGCAGGAGCAGCTCATAGCAATTCATCATATTACAGCAGCAGGAGCAGCTCATAGCAATTCATCATATAGCAGCAGCAGGAGCAGCTTATAGCAACTCATCATATAGCAGCAGCAGTAGCTCATAGCAATTCATCATATAGCATCAATAGCTCATAGCAATTCATCATATAGCAGCAGCAGGAGCAGCTCATAGCAATTCATCATATAGCAGCTTATAACAACTCATCATATAGCAGCAGCAGCAACTCATAGCAATTCATCATATAGCAGCAGCAACTCATAGCAATTCATCATGTAGCAGCAGCAGGAGCAGCTCATAGCAACGTATCATATAGCAGTAGCAGAAGCAGCTCATAGCAATTCATTGTATAGTGGATCAGAATGAAAATTTGGCAAAATATCAGAGGAGATCCTCACCTTGTTGGATGAGCTCATCCTTCAATAGCACCTCAAGGTTACGGCCTGGGAGGAGGGGAGGGGGAATAAGGTGCCTTCTGCCACAGTGTGGCATCGACCGTAGTTGTGCGGTGCCCGCCAGAGTAGTGCGTTGGATGGACCATAGTGGAGCAGCTGCTGGAGACCATGAGAATGTGGGGCGGTGCCAGAGGGAGGGGCAGCCGGGGAGATTTGGCCCTACCCGCCGGCCATGTAGCCTAGCTGGATAGAGCATCATAGAGGACTAGGCCAGATGGGACCAGTGGCGATGGCTCGCTGGAGGAACCCTACCGCTGCAGGCAGGGGATCGAGGTAGAGGGAAAGGGGAGAGGAGATGCAAGCGGGCAGGGCAATGAACGCTTGTGTGTTTGTTTTTACTTGAGGGTTAGGTGTGGCCAGGCGTGAGCGATTGCATTTTGAGTGTAATATAGGCGGAACAATGTAGTCATTTCACTATTCCCCTTCCCTTCAATTTTTAGTGAGCTTCTACCCAAAACACCCACTCCAAAGCGAAATAAGTTAAGCCCAAGCCCATAACTCAAAAATGACTTATTTACATCTTTTATGGCTTATTTTGACAATAAGCTCTGAAATGGCAGAATAGAACTGGCCCTTAACCTGCAATTCAATTGTGCGTGCAATGATGAATCACTCCTGCCTGCTATAGTGTACATTTAGGCATCATCATACATGGCATAACCTAATACATGTGCATTCCATTGTAGAATCTGGAATATGCAATGTTTATGTTAGTTCATACATTGCACATGATGTTTAAATGCCCCTTTGAAAGTGCAAGTGGCACTTATATTATATTTTGGTGTGATGACAATGTGGTTAGTTGAACTAATATCGGTTACTAAAGTTTATCTCAGGATATTGGTTCCAAGTGCTCCATGATGGAGTTGTGCGACCCCCTCCCCCAATTCAAAAAGGACAAAGGCGTGGTCTTCCGGCGCTTCAAAGGTTAAGTTTTTTATTTGCTTCGAGTCGTAGGAAAGACCGCACTATTAGGAGGGGTTTGTGTGGATGAAAGTTGTGTGGGAATGCCATTGCCGAACCTTATACACTTAGCCTACCCAATATTACCACCTAAAATCCTAGTGTGTGTGCTTGTGGTACTCAGGAAGTTTGTGACTCAAAGTTACTGGGTACCTCATGCGCACGGGGTCTTTGGACCCCTGTGCACACGGGGTACTGCATAACTCTCTGAGTACCCCGTGCGCACGGGGTCTGTTGACCCTCGTGTGCACGGGGTACTTTGTAAACTCTCTGAGTACCCTGTGCGCACGGGGTCTTTTGACCCCCGTGCGCACGGGGTGGTGTAAAACTCTCTGAGTACCCCGTGCGCACGAGGCTGACTTAGCCCGTGCGCACAGGGTCCAACGGGCAGATTCCCCACCCGGCCAAGAACACTATAGAAAGGCTCTTCTTCCACCTCCAACCCCAACCCTAATGTCTTGTTGAGCTCCACCAGTACTACACCCCATTTTGCTCAATACTCTCAATCCCTCCACCCAAACTTGTTGAAACTTTGGGGATTGGGAGAGCAAGACCCAATCTACAACTTGACCAAACCAAATCGAGTTCCCCGCAACATTTCTTGCCCATTGACTTGTTATTCTTGGAGCTTGGGCTCCTAGGCGGCTAGAGGTTCCTCCGGAAGCTTCCTTGCTTGTGGTGTGCTCCGGAGAAGTTTGTAAAGGTGTGGTGGTCGCCTTCAAGACCAACCCCGAGTGATTCGAGGCTCATCCGTTGGGGGTGACTCGAAGGAGATTAAGGTGAGCCTTCGGTGGCGTTCCGCAAGCTTTGGCTCCGACACCGCTCCAAACGAAGAGTAGCTCTTCCCCAAGGAAGAGTGAACTTCGGGATAAAATCCGCGTCCTCGTCTCACTTGTGGTTAATCCTTTCCCGCACCTTACTTTGTTTTGTATGCTTGTTGGCTTGCTACTTAGTTTGTTGCCTAACATATTTATCTTGGAGCTTGCTTGTCATATAGGTTGCATTCACCTAGTTGCATATCTAGTGAACCCTATTTATCCGGTAAGCCTTAAAATTAACAAGAAAGATTAAAATTTGTAGTCTCCTATTCACCCCCTCTAGTCGACCGTATCAATCCTTTCAATTGGTATCAGAGCCTCGTGCTCTAATATAAGGTTTTAAAACCTTAGAGGATATGATCGATCTAGGGAATGAGGGAGGTGGCGCACCCATTGCCGGAGTTGGTCAAAACCTACCCCCCGCCGCGTCCGGGGCACTTGGTGCCCCGGTCATTGCTCCTGCCGCTCCTACTGACCCGGGTGCAGATAACCCACAAGTATAGGGGATCGCATCAGTTTTCGAGGGTAGAGTATTCAACCCAAATTTATTGATTCGACACAAGGGGAGCCAAAGAATATTCTCAAGTATTAGCAGTTGAGTTGTCAATTCAACCACACCTTGAAAACTTAATATCTACAGCAAAGTATTTAGTAGCAAAGTAGTATGGAAGTAATGGTAATGGTGGCAAAAGTAACAGTAGCAGTTTTGTAGTAATTGTAACAGTGTCAACGGTAAAGTAACTAAGCAAAGATCAATATGTGAAAAGCTCGTAGGCATTGGATCAGCGATGGATAATTGTGTCGAATGCGATTCTTCATGAAACAGTTATAACATAGGGTGACACAGAACTAGCTCCAATTCATCAATGTAATGTAGGCATGTATTCTGAATATAGTCATACCTGCTTATGGAAAAGAACTTGGATGACATCTTTTGTCCTACCCTCCCGTGGCAGCGGGGTCCTATTGAAAACTAAGGGATATTAATGCCTCCTTTTAATAGAGTACCGGACCAAAGCATTAATACTTAGTGAATACATGAACTCCTCAAACTACGGTCATCACCGGGAGTGGTCCTGATTATTGTCACTTCGGGGTTACCGGATCATAACACATAGTAGGTGACTATTGACTTGCAAGATAGGATCAAGAACTCACATATATTCATGGAAACATCATAGGTTCCGATCTGAAGTCATGGCACTCGGGCCCTAGGGACAAGCATTAAGCATAGCAAAGTCATAGCAACATCAATCTCAGAACATAATGGATACTAGGGATCAAACCCTAACAAAACTAACTCGATTACATGATAAATCTCATCCAACCCATCACCATCCAGCAAGCCTACGATGGAATTACTCACGCACGGCGGTGAGCATCATGAAATTGGTGATGGAGGAAGGTTGATGATGACAAGGGCGACGAATTCCCCTCTCCGGAGCCCCGAACGGACTCCAGATCAGCTCTCCCGAGAGAGATTAGGGCTTGGCGGCGGCTCTGTATCGTAAAACATGATGAATCCTTCTCTCTGATTTTTTTCTCCCCGAACGTGAATATATAGAGTTGGAGTTGAGGTCGGTGGAGCCTCAGGGAGCCCACGAGACGGGGGCGTGCCCGGGGGGTAGGCGCGCCCCCACCCTCGTGGACAGGGTGTGGGCCCCCTGGTCTTGATTCTTTCGCCAGTATTTTTTATATATTCCAAAAATATTCTCCGTGAAGTTTCAGGTCATTCCGAGAACTTCTATTTCTGCACAAAAATAACACCATGGCAATTTTGCTGAAAATAGCGCCAGTCCTGGTTAGTTCCATTCAAATCATGCAAGTTAGAGTCCAAAACAAGAGCAAAAGTGTTTGGAAAAGTAGATACGATGGAGACGTATCAACTCCCCCAAGCTTAAACCTTTGCTTGTCCTCAAGCAATTCAGTTGATGACCGAAGTGATAAATAAAAACTTTTACAAACTCTGTTTGCTCTTGTTGTTGTAAATATGTAAAGCTAGCATTGAAGTTTTCAGCAAAGATTATGAACTAACCATATTCACAATAACACTTAGGTCTCATGTTTACTCATATCAATGGCATAACACTACAAAAAAAAGACACATCCGTGACATTTTGGGCCGAACGAATTTTTTTCCTGTCATACATATGACACTTTTATGACGATAATTGTGACAAAACCCGGTATCATCATAGATGTGGTGGGCTCCTGCTTCTATGACAAAAAATCATGACAAAAAATGGGCTTTTCATCCTGGGCGGGCCGGAGACGCAGCTGCATGACATTCTTTGGGCCGTCCATGATGGAAAAAACTGTGGTAGAAGCGAGGGGGAGGAAAATTTCGGGGAGTTCCCGGTTATAGTGGGAGGTCGGGGGCCGAGCGATGCGCGTTTCTCTCGTACACGTACGCGCGTGTGTGCGAGGCGTTGGCTCTAACTGAACCCGAGCGAGGCGTTGGGCTCTAATCAACCCGAAGCGATTGCACTACAAAGCTACGCGTTACTGAACCCGAGCGATCGATCGATGGCTGTTAACTGAACCCGATCGAGCGATTCCTTTGTTACTGCTGCTAACTAAAGCCGAGCGATGCTGCCTCTGGGATGAATAGTGAGTGTTGCGGGGGGGGGGGGGGTTGGATGAACAGGGAGCGGTGGCGTTGCCTCTGGATGAACAGGACCCCGTGGTGTGGTGGAGGGCTGGATGAACAGTAGACGGTGGAGGGGTGCCCGTGGAGGGGTGGTTGAACAAGACCCTGTGGTGTGGAGGGCTGGATGAACAGTGACGCGGTGGAGGGGTGGTTGACGAGGTGGCGGTGGAGTAGCGCGCGGTGGAGGCTGGATGAACAGGAGCCCATGGAGGCTGGAGGAGGTCGACGATAGCCCGTGGAGGGTGGAGGAGGTCGACGGTGGAGATGAACAGTATCCCGTGGAGTCCCGTTTTGCGGTACGCCACACCCCTCCCGATGAACAGGACCCCCGTTGACCGAAGGCGCTCCAACACAAGTCCGTTTCGTCCGCTTTTGCGGTACACCACACCCTCCCGATCAACAGACCCCGTTTGACCGTAGGAGGTCTGCATTTCGTCTGCTTTTGCGTATCGCCGCACCCTCCCGATCAACATGACCCCGTTTCCGTAGGAGGTCCGTTTCCTCCGTTTTGCGGTATGCCACACCCCTCCCGATCAAGTGGACCCCGTTTCGAACGTAGGAGGTCCGTTTCCTCCATTGTGCGGTACGCCAGGCCTCGTTTCCATCGTCTGTTCCGTCCAAGCCCTCCCGATGAACACGACCACGCATTCAGTTCTGACCCAGCCGGTTGGCTCCCACGCGTTCCGTTGCCTCCCGATGAACACGACACATTCCGTTGCCTCCCCATGAACACGACGTACTCCGTTGCCTCCCCTTGAACAGGGGCGGCGACCTTTGTTTCTCCGTTCCGACCCAGCCATGTACACGAGCCCTGGCCGTACGTATGCGCGAGTAGGCATTCGAGACCCCGCCCGTATGTACACATATGTGGCCGTATTTTATTTCTTGCACCCTGGCCGCTGTACGTACGTGTACATTCTACGTGCGCGCCTCTACTACGACACGTGGGCGCCTCTACAACGACTAGTATGTACGTACACGTTCGCGACCAGAATGACAATGCTACGTACGCTTCGACCAGGTGGGTCCTGACTATCAGGCACTTCCTTGCGTGTGAAGATGTAGCTGGTGGGTCCCAGCAGTCAGGGGGTGAATCATTTTTTCCCTGGATGCACTTCCTTGTGTGCGAAGATGTAGCCGGTGGGTCCCAGCAGTCAGGGGGGCGAATCGTTTTTTTTTTGCCCAGACGCACTTCCTTGCGTGCGATGGTGTAGCTGGTGGGTCCTAGCAGTCAGGGGGGCGAATCGTTCTTTTTTTGCCCGGATGCACTTCCTTGCGTGCGAAGATGAAGCTGGTGGGTCCCAGCAGTCAGGGGGAAACGTTTTTTCCACAAAATACAATGGCATGTCCGGTGGGTCCCAGCTGTCAGGTGGAGGAATCATTATTTTCCGCGTAACTAGGAGGCACTTCCTTGCTGCGGTCGTGGACCCAGCTGTCAGCCTCTCCACGTACAGTCCATGTTCGATGGAAGCCATTCCTTGACCATGTTGACCACGCCGCACCGAGAGCACCAGGGCGGTGGGCGACCGCGAGGCCTAGGAAGGGGACGACGCGGAGCCGGGGAAGACACGGCAGTGGATGCCCACGTGTAGAGGAGTATGAGGGTTCACTCGTTCGGCTGCGGTGTGAGGCTGGCATCGCCGCAAAATAACATGGGGTGTGGGTGCGTAGAGGGATGGCCTGGCCAGCGGTGGTAGTAGTAGGGGGCGGTGAGGCCTCCGCGGCATCACAGCAGCCCACGGGCGACAGGAGCAGGCGGCACGACCGGCGCAGCTTTGGGCGCTGGAGCAAGAAGACCAGAGGTTGAAGAAGCACTACGACCGTTGGATGGACATCGTACGGTTACTGGAGCTAGAATCGTTCATATATTGACTAAAGTTCACAAAGGCATCCGTCCCAGTCAACTTAGTAGCCCCACAAGTCAGCCTCCCACCAAGGTGGGTCCCAGCTAGCAGGGGGTATTCATTTTTTGTGCGTAAAAGGAGGCATTTCCGGTGGGTCCGAGCTAACAGCGGGGGGAACGTTTTTTCGCGAAATACAGTGGCCCATCCTGTGGGTCCCAGCAGTCTGGGGCAAATGTTTTTTTTTCACGAAATACTGGTGGCCCGTTTGGTGGGTCCCTGCTGTCAGGTGGAGGAATAATTATTTTTCGTGTAATAAGGAGGCACTTCCTTGCGGCTGCCGTGGACCCAGCTGTCAGCCTCTCCACGTATAGTACTCTTCCGATGGAAGTCGGTCGTTGACCACACTGACCACGCCGCACCGAGAGCACCACGGCGGTGGACAACGGCGAGGCCTAGGAAGGGGACGACGCGGAGCCGGGGAAGACGCGACAGTGGAAGCCCGCGCGGAGAGGAGTACGAGGATTCACCGGTTCGGCTGCGGTGTGAGGCTGTCGTCGCCGCAGAATAACAGTGGTGTGCGTGAGTAGAGGGATGCCCTGCCAGCGGTGGGAGTAGTAGGGGCTTTGAGGCTGTCTTGTGACAGCCGGCCATGGGAGGCGGGAGCAGGCGGTCCCGCCGGTGCTGCTTTGGTGGCTAGAGCAAGAAGATCAGAGATTGAAGAAACACGACGGCCATTGGATTGACATCCAATGGTTACGTCTGCTAGAATCGTTTGCTGACGTATATAATAAATAAATAAATCTTGCATACGCGTCAACTAAACATGCCCACAAGTTAGACCACTCCCTCTTTTTTTAATAATTTATATATAGCTCATGGCAACTTCTTATGCAATTTATTGCAGTCGTTTTTTTTGTTTGGCCAGGGCCAATTTCACATATTTCTGTGGGTTCCAAACTATTTTTAATACTGAAATGTCGAGCCAGATTTAAAGTACTTTGAAGATATATTTAAATTAGGTTAATGCCAAGTGAAATAGGAATCTGAAAATGTGAAAAAAATCAGAAATTATAAAGTAATTGCCAATTTGTCATCTGTTTTTATATCTACAACCCATTTCATATTACTTTCAAGATTTGCAGGCGTCTTGAAATAGTTGCAGCCCATCGTATGTAGAAAAATAAGTAGGCCTGGATTGGGTATTCTTGAAAAAAACAAAGCTGGGCTCATTTTCACAAAGAAAGAATAGCTGGGCTGGTCACATGGTGAATATAAAATATAAGCTGGGCTAGGCGGGCCTGACCCGATTCAAACCTGCTCCGTCTCAACAATACCAAACAAATAAAACTGCTCGAGTAGCTACGTCCCAGGTGTCAGCCGATCTTGTGATGTTCTCTTGTCTTTTGACTATATACGCTCACAATGTCGTGGGTCCCAGATGTCAGGAAAACACTAGGAGGGAGCATTTTATTTTTCCATACGCTGACGTGGTGGGCCCTCATCATCCTCTCCACGTATTTCGCGATTCCTGTTGTTTGTTGACCATGTTGACAACACGAGAGGGCGACGCCTTGTGTGCGCACCAAAGCGCCATGGAGGACGTTGGCGTTAACGATTTAGGAGGCGGTGGGGCCGTGATGCGTCTTGTTGGCGCTGCCACCGTGGGAGGCGAAGCGGTGACCCCTTGTTTGGTTTTAGTTTTGGCGGCTGGAGGAAGACAAGACTGAAGAAACACGACGGACTGTAAAAGCAGCAGGAGTACTTAACAACCTTAATTGAAACCAGCAGGGGCACTTAAGAACCAAAGCTGAAAGAAGTATGAGTACTTATACAGGTTCAACCGTACAAAGCACGCCTCGAACAGTGCTACTTTGCCTCTGATTAACCAAGGGTGAGGTCGCCAAGCCCCAGGACAAGGCCCAGGCGCCACCCCGCGCATCCACAGCCTTCTGAAAGCGGCTTCATCTCGCAACGTGGTCAATAAACAGGATATTCGCTTTAGAGCCGTGGAAAAGCATGAACGTAATCTTCTGTCCTATTCTCCAAGATGGACGGGCCTTCATTATTTGAGACCACCCATGAATAAGTATCTTTTCACCTCCAAGGGGAATTGAGTAGGTCGACATAAACATCATGTTGTGACCAAGTGCAAGTCTGGCCCGACCATGGTCGTGCATCTCAGATAGGAACAATAGAACTTCGGCAGTTCTGTTTCAAGAAGATCACAATTTGTAAAAGCGTGTATAAGCAATAGTTTATGAACAACATATATAACGAAAACAGCTCGTACCATAAGTTTCTCGACACGCTTGGACCTGTTCAACGAGTGCAGAAGGCACACATATCCCACGTGTCCTTCCACCATTTAAACGCCCCACAAGGACCTCAAGACGATCAATAAAGTGTAGGAACTTGTGGATGTCGATCCACCAACTTCAGTGCCATTAGTAACAGCCGAGTTAATACAGAGTAACAAACGAGCAGACTGCTTAACTCTGAGAAAACCTACACGTGCCACCAATTATAAGAAAATATTAGTTAGAAGTAGCATCTTCGTGAGAGATTCGTTGCTACTTCTAAAGTTAAATTGTGATTAGTTAGACATAATAGGTGGATTAAGAAGTAATCGAGGCAACAAGCAAGAACCAGATACAAAACTAACATGGATGAACAATTGGAACGACGTCGGGGTGGAAGATCGCAGTGAAGATGAGACTAGGTTCTGCTATTTCCATCAACATTCGTGCGCCAACTTTCAGTCCGTAACACTTGACAAAGTTTATCCAAGTTCGGCCATTAAAAAAGCAGCGATCTTCTTGGTTCATGAACCCAACTCGGAACTTATATCCATGGCTTGTCTTCACTGTGACCATTAAACTAGTGTATTCAGTTATGGCAAGGCCGAGCATCTTGAGTACATGTGGTGCAGCGAGCAAATAATACACTGCAGGAAAAATAATATGAGAACACAACATGTTCAAAAAAACCCCACCCTCCCGGATAGAAAAGAGGATTCTAGGAACATAATGTGCGCGTTTCAAAATGCTATGTTAGGATGAGAAGGAACATGTGTGGCGTCTCGCCGAGGGCGCAGAAACTTGTAGGGTACTCGCACTTTCGGCACTGCAAATGAAACACACTAGATTCAGTAGGAAGAAAAATGCATCAACGGCGGCGGTTGCCATCCTAGGATTACCTGTGACCAAGGGACTTGGATTTATCGGGGATGGATGAAGAATTGCACTGGTTCTCCATGAGAAAACCCTATGGAATCGCCGAGAGGGGGTTTTCTCTGAACAAGTAGACGAGGGAGAAGGGGATTCAGGCCCAGTGAAATATTGCCGCTTCGTCCGTCCAGCTTACTGCTTAAGCTGGAAAGGGGGGTTGTGATTTGACGGCTCATTGGGCATTACTGCGGCGCTACGACCGGGGTGTGTCTACCGTGAAGTTGTGCACTCTAATTTGTGCATATGGCACGTGGACCCCGTTGCCGGTTGCCCCACATATCAGCGAAAGGAAGTAGAAAGACAGGAGTAACTAGTTACACATAAATATATTTTTTGACAGAGAGATACTCCCCCTGTAAAGAAATATACAAATCCTTTATATCACACGCTCACCTTGCCGAGAAATATACTCCCTCTGCAACGCACGGGCATTATGGGGGTTCAGCTTTTTTTATGGGGGTTCAACTGAGAATATAATACTCAGATAGGCTCACGGTTCTGGACTTTGGGCCGCAGGCCGACCCTGCATATTTGGGGGCCCATGTGTTCTACCTCGGTGCTTTTCATATTGCAAGCGATCGGTACGGCGCTGGTTTTAGATGCTGTCGCAAGGTGAATTCACAAAATTGAATAAAGCACGGTAGCTGTTGGAATGAAATCGAACGACAGTTCATAACCAGCAATCAGAGTTGCAATTCTATCAACGATATACCATGTGATAAATAATACTGTCGTACTACTTATACACACATGGCACTTGTTTCACCATGCCAGATTATTACATCAAAATCTCTCGGAGGATAGATCAGTTCGGCGGTTCGTCGCTGCTCTTGAAGAATTTCAAAGTTGATTTGGACCAGCTCTCCTTGCCAAGAAACTTCGATTTTGACATCATCCCCTACCGCAAGATATGATTTAGATTTGAACCTTGACCATCCTTTAGCATAAATCATCATGAGACCATCCTTTGTACTTACGGTATATTGAGCAGGTTCATTCACACCAAGGCTTCGCATGGTAAGAGAAACTTGGCCGCGGTCGCCCAGATTGTTGAACGACTCCATCGTTGCTCTAGGAATTATCAACAAGAAGACATACCCAAACAGATATATCAACACAGTGAATCATGTGAAACAACATGGAAAGAAAAAAGAACGAAGCACTTGGGCGGCCAATGCTTACCAAGAAGGTGGACATGTCGGTTTTTGTAAGGACTTTGGTATATGAAGTGCCAACTGCAGCCCAGTCTGTTGCCGATTAACCGCACGGCCGGAGCAGATGCAAGTGCAAGTGTTGGTGCAGTCTTGAAGTCATTGCTGCTACCGGAGATGGTGCTCCTTGTAGAGCTGGTGTGGGTGTCGGAGCTGGTGCCGGTGTCGATGCCCGATCCTCCGGTAGATCAGATTGATCCGCTGACGCGGTCGGGGACCAATCCTCAATTTGGATCGGCCGAGTCTGCGCATTGTCGATGCTAGAGCAACTATCGATGATCGATCCAAGAGACAGCGGCGATCGTGTCTGATACTGCTATGATCAGCTTTCTAACTTGACTAGGATCCGTGACCATGATCCAGTTTTTTTCTTCATTTCTTTTAAACGCGAGAAAGACTAATTGTGGCGTTTTGTTAAACCAAACTGCAGTTCATCATAGGGATTCAACTTGTACTCGCACAATGGTGATCCAATTTTTTCCAAGAATATAAGTGATGGACAGTGCCTTCAAGCATCGACCACGACATAAGAAGTGAAACATGCAAAAATTGCCATCGTAGAGCAAACCAAACGGTTTATTCTGTGATGAATGTCACATGGCAAAACTTGCATCGTAAAATTGCAGGAAAAGAAAGAAAACATCACATTAAATCAATAAGATTTAGACAGTAAATCAATAAGATTTACTTGATGTGACACGAGCGAATCCTTACCAGGAAATCACTATGTTGAAGTACTAAACAAAAGATTGATCGTCCAACTACGCGTGGCATGCAGGGGCCCCGCCTACTCCCACAAGCAGGACAGTCCAAAGGTCGTGACAAATCGTATGGACCGAACATCCATGGGACTGGAAATCCTGGTGGGTGCGATAAACCCTGCAATGCATACAGATATTGGAGTGTAACCATAATTGATAAACCGTCCTCACAAAAAATATGATCTGGATACTTCAAAGTATACAGACTGAATTGAGTGGACAGACATTAACATAGACCGTTCTCAGGATTGACCACACACCAAAAGCGGCAGTACTAATAAACAATACAGGGTTCACAAACACAAATCAAGTACTGAACAATAGTACTTACTACGCATAAGCAAAGTTGCACTAACTAAACTCTGCAGACTATTTCTTGCCATCGACTCTACGGGATGAAACCCGCATAACTCGGACTAGGCCATGGACTTCGTGTGAGATGTCTACATGCACCATCACCATCTTGTCAACCTTGGATAACCTAACAGAGTGGTCTTTCCACTCATAAACATGATTATGAAGACAAGCCACATCAGATTTGTTGGGAAGCTTTACAAGAACCACACCCTTCGTAATCGAAGGCACAACCAGGAAATTGTTGTGGTCAAGTACAACCTCGAGAACATGCCTGACAACAATGCTACAGGAAAACACTAGTTCAGGACACGTGGCGACAAGGACACAACAGTTGGATAGTTCAGCAGTAGAACTCATCATCAGGTCTTCCAGTTCACACGGCATGACTTTGAGAACTTCATCTCCACCGCGGACCTGGTTCTAATTCAAATAGAAACCATATTTTATTACTACCTCTGTTCAGAAATATCAGATGATTTTCGATATTATACTCCATATATGACTACATATACGCACAAAAATGAGTGAGCAAAGACACTAGAACATGTCTTCAAAGGCATGAGAGCAGAGGGATTACATGCAATATCCATAACACAAGTTACTGAGGCAAATATACCCTCTTAAAAGGTAGCATTGATGTTCATAAAGTACTCCCTCCGTCCCAAAATTCTTGTCTTAGATTTGTCTAGATACGGATGTATCAAGTCACATTTTAGTATTAGATACATCCGTATCTAGAAAAATCTAAGACAAGAAATTTGGGACAGAGGGAGTAGTTGAAAGTAATCTAAAAGAAATTAGTGTCAACCTCTCGCATGTTTTGATCAAAAGAGGAATTTAGAACCGTCATTTGGCACACTAAAATCACATGCAAGATCACCCGAAAGTTGTACTACCAAGACTAGTACTGCGTGTTAGATGAAAAACACGATCAAGATCAAGAAAAAGATCGTCAACAAGAGACATTACTTGGACTTGCTTAATGAGGGATCCCGGAGAGGGGGGCTTGGACAGGCGATGGCTTTGAGCTTGTCTGCGGTAGTCTCGGCGGGGTGCTTGCGCTTCTTCGTACCATGAGCCTCGACGGTTTTGGCCAGAGCCATAGACATCACGTCGGCCGATGCTCCGGCGTCCATCCAAGAGAGTAAGCTGAGAGAGAAGAGTGAAAGGAGGAACGAGATGAGGGAGAAGCGAAGCGAGTGGGGGTTTTCTTCAAGAGAGGAAGCTGAGAGAAGAGTGAAATGATGGTTGCTTCGTCTGGTCAACTTCTCTTGCTAGAAAGGAGGGGGTTTTGTGATTTGACGGCTCATTGGGCATTACTGCGGCGGTTCGATCGGGGTAGTCTACCATCACTCTACTACGGAGTAATTTAATGCATGGTTGGTGGACCCAGGTGCTGGCTGTCCCACACGTCGGTGAAAGTGAGTAATTTAGTGCATGCCTGGAGGAGGATCCGCACGGTAGAGCGTGTCCACTATTTTTCATTCTAAAGAAAAAAATGATTACAGCAAGCGTTTCCACTCTTACAACGGAGGAGAAACACGGCAGCCACTTGAACATACACATTGCTCCTACTACTAAGCATGTGCAGTGGTTCATACGTCAGTACTACACAATCTTGTTGCTAGTGTAGTAAGATATGACGATAACAAATGATGTTGTGCACATGTCAACTACTCCTTAATGTAACATCGTACCGCTTTTTCGACTGTCCGGTCAAGAATGAATGGTGAGATCAATGTTAACAGAACTAGGTCCACAATAAGACGGAGAGTACGGTGCTACAAAGACTCCACGAAACATGAACCATATGAAGCACGAATAGTGTTAGGCAGGGTGTATGAAGGGTGCACGGGATGGGAGCAAAAGTTCCATTCTCAACCCACTTTTGGGTGTTTGGCAGAGTGCATGAAGGGTGCAGGAGTCCACACTAGTAGGTTGACAAAAATACACGAAGAGGAAACAACTATATTGAGATGAGAATGCAACCAAACACACCCACACGCTTTGTGCTACAGTGACTGATCTGCACCGTCTGAGTTTGATCCAACGGTCATGTTGTGCCGAGACATGGACATGCCCATGCAGAGGGCGCCTAAACACCACCGAAGTCCCTCTGCTTCTCGAGGAGCACGACGTTGGTGATGTAGGGTGCAACCGCCCGTAGAGCCCGCTCCCGGTCGACGGGAGCCAGCTCGTCAAAGATGGCGTCCAATGGCACGAATGGATTCCGGTGACGGAGCCCTGAAAGGGTTCGCCCGGCAACGACGACGGCAGCCTGCAACCCCTCCTTGTCCAGCTCAGCCCCCACCATCGCACGGAGACGGCTCAGCTCCTCAGAGATATAGGTGAAGAAGGAGACCAGGTCAGGAAGCCGCAGCTCGTTGAAGTCGACCGGGTGGTCGAGCGGGTTTAGCCCGATGGCCGGCATCGTCGCACTGGCACGACGGTAGGCATCGCGCAGCCGCAACACATGCGTGGCAACTTGGTCCACCAAGTGGCTGAGGCGATCCTAGACCTCGTCACGATCGGCCCGCTTGCGCTCCAGCCGGCTCCCCTGACGGCCTATCGTATCTCCCGCTTTCTGCAGCAACGCCGCCGATGCCTCGAGCATCTTTGTGGTGGACGCCTGCCACTTTTGAAGCTCCGTGAACTCCCGCACATAACGGAGGAGCATGGCACTCCTCTCCTCCTTGAGCTCACGGAGCTCCACGTCCTTGGCCCTGAGCTCCGCATCCTTGGCATGGAGCTCCTGTGTCAGGCGCCTCACCTCGGACTCCGTGATCTGCTGCGCCACCATGGCACCAGGTAGAAGCAATGGGGAGAGGAAGCACAGGGGGCGAAAAGGCCGAAAGGCAATGCAATCTACGGGAAAGCGGAGGGAGCAGGGAATCTTTTGGTTTTCACCACAGTAAAACACCAGTCAACGAGTTCTCACATCAGGGAGCAGTGGTTTTTTACAGGCGGAGTCATCATGACTAATTGTTGCCGCACCTGCTCCCGTCAATAAAAAAATTAAAAATCCTGCCGTGCCTGCTCCCGTCAATCAAAAAATTAAAAATCCCGCCGCACCCAAACACCAGAGCAACGCCGTGGTGGATATTTAAATTTACCTGCCGGCAAGTAGATTAAAAAAGGGGTGAAAAAACAAATGTGGCGGCGGCCTAGCTAATCGGTCGAACTAGCCCAACTAGCTAGCCACCGTGCTTCACTGATGTACCCGGCGGGAAAGGTGGTCTTTCGTGATTTGACGAGTCATTTACTTGCTTCGGCGCTACGACCGAGGATGACCCAGAAAACGCGCGGTAGGGCGTCCCACGTCAGGAAGAATATATGCGTGCACCACCCGGGAGGACCCCGAAACCACGTGGTAGGGTGTGCCACGTCTCAACACGGAGGAAAAATGTGCGTGTAAAAATATACTGTATCAGACGTAGTACCTATGGTTCGACCTGGGACCCAACCAGTCGGTCGAAAACACCCCACTAGCCACACAGCTTCATCATGCAAACGTGGCACGGAGGATAGATGTGGTTAGATTCGTCTCGACCAGCCACAACGTCTCTTGTTCTAGGTGATTCTTCTATTTTCCAAGCTTTTTTTAGTTGTAATAACACCACGGCAAGCTAGCGCCGCTTCTTGTGTGCCCGCAAAGGTTAGATGATGGAGAGAAGAGATTGAGATCGCAGACTGGGACCCACCAAGAAGTGAGACAACGGTCATGCACGTGTGGACGAGGCACTCCTCTACTCTACTCAATGCAAGTACTGTATAAAATCAAGTTATGGGACAAAGCCAACAACCGTTCGCTTTTTTCGTGCTATGGACTTACGCTTTGTAGTCCAGGTTGCCGTTCGAATCTCGTCTTTCAGATTTGTTAGTTTTAGGTCCAATTGATTAATGACAAGTGGGACCCCGTGTGTTGTTCCGATATTTCAGTGTAGGATGGTTTTTGAACAAACACTTTGCACGGTTAGACAAGTAACGCCACGAAGTTACACGTATTTTGCAAGTTTACGAACAAAAATGACAGCGCCATAGAACATCACATCCACCCCGCAGCTTAGATGCTATGGTGATACGAGTTTTTACACCGTTGGAAGTGAGATCCAATGGCTTGGGAGTAGTCTTTGTAATTATGCGCAATTTCCAAACTCTCCAAAGGTTTTTTTTGCAAATAAAACATTCAGGCCTTGTGTGTGCCGTTGCATCTTTGATCCAACGGCTCCCCGGTGCTCATATTAGGTGCTCCCCGTAGCTTAATTACCCGCTACAGTGATATGAGCATCTAGGTCGTATGATCAGTGACCAGATGGCACATGCGTAGTACTTGTACTTTCAAGCATTTCCCAAACTCTATCACCGTGATATTGCAAAAACATTCAAACCTTCTATTGTGGGCCGTTAGATCTCAGTGAACTCGTATCACCATAGAATCTACGATGCGGGAGCACCTCATACTCTCCCGTGCGAGAAAACATAAGGTGCTATCGCAGCTTGGATGCTACGGTGATACGAGCTTGGAGGTCGTTTGATCTGAGATCCAATGGCATCTCGAAAGCGATCTTTGTGCTTGTAAGCAGTGGCCAAACTCTTTTGGGGCTTTTCTACAAAAAACCATTCGAACCACCGAGGAGGTGTTGCGTCACAAATCCAACGCCTACGAAGAGCTTGTATCACCAAAGCATCTAAGGTGTGGTAGCACATTATATTCTTACATACAGGAGAATATGATGTCCTCCTTCATCTTAGATGCTACGGTGATACGAGCTTCGAGGTCGTTGGATATGGGTTCAAAGGGCATCTAAGTAGTTTTTGTACAAATTGTGTGCAATTCTCAAACTCATCAAGGTTTCTGCAAAAATATTAATACACATCATGTGAGCTGCTATTTCTCAGATCTACAAGCTCCAAGCAACTCTTAGCATCTAAGGTATGGGGGCACATGATATTCTCCCGGGGAGGAGGGGTGGGGGGTGCACAACCAATCGGTGGTTGGGAGGGTGGGGACAAATATAATCTAAACAACCCTAAACAGAGCTCCACAATTTTATCTAAGGTCAAGGGGTTGACCCCCGACAATCATAGCTCCGCCTAAACACAACATTTGCATGTCTTTGTAGTACTAGACTTAATATTCATGTTTCAGTTTCATGTTCATTTTAAATATTGAACTGAGGACCATGGATGTCTTACATTTTACTCCCTTCGTTCCTAAATATTAGTCTTTTAGAGGCTTCGAATGGACTGGCACATACGGATGTATATAGACATATTTTAGAGTCTAGATTCACTCATTTTGCTCCGTATGTAGTCACTTGTTGAACTCTCTAAAAGAATAGTATTTAGGAATAGAAGGAGTATTTTTGAATTCGTGTCATACATGCATGGTTCGGAAAAATAGATGCACTATACTTATTGGATTGTTGTTGTGTTCGTGCGTGTGTGTCTCTGCGTGTGTGTGTGGTCATATGCTTGATACATACAAAGTTTTCTCACCTCCGTATTGTTCATCTTTTAAATTTGAATTTGCATTGGAAAACTTACTAGGGATACCATGAAATGTGAAATCCACGTTGAGATCACTATATCACAAACTCACTCTAATTCAACAACTCGTCTTAAATCAATTACCATGTTGAGATTAGTATTTGCAAGGAAAATACAGGTATTGTAATACACATAGATTCGTTCGGCAATTTAAAAGGTTCCTTTCGTATTCTCGAATGGTAGGACCCAACGGCGTGCCAGCCAGACCTTGGCTCGTGTTGATCCTAAAAAAACCGGGCACATGTCCTTCGGTGGCGTGCGTGGTACGCACATTAGGAAACCCCAACCAGTCGAGCCTCGGCGTTTCAAGTCGAAATATCCGCGGCCGTAATTCCAGCCCTAGGAAATTCCCCTCATGTCCCCGGTCCATAATGACTACCGATGAACAACGAAGGGATGCTTTAGTAACTAGACAACGTTACCTACCGTGCCGAGCACGGTTCAATTCCCTCGGTCGGCGCTCGTCAAGGTCACCCGTCAACTGCATTTCCTAGTACTACTACTACACGAGGATGAGCACAGAATTGAGCTCGTTTGTTCGTGCCTAGTACTTGAGTTAATATATCAGGCAATGCACTGGTACGGAGGGATTATCCTTTTACTCTGCATATATAACCTGTCAAGTCTAACTAAGCAAAATGTTTGACCAAATCCTTTCTTAAGAAATACAACATGACAGATGTACGGCTTGAAAATTTATTGCATGACGCAGGTTATGATATTGTTTCGAATCCTGGATCTTAAATTTCAGAAAATCCAAAAGTGAGCATAAATTCTTGAAACTGAGCATGGTCACATGATATGGCACAAATATTACTTCGTAAGTTTTTTATTCAATTCGAGACAAGCTGCTTATGACAAGTTGCACAAATGAAGAGCCAAAGTATTTTGGAACAAAGACCTGTCACGTTAAGGCGAACGCTTTCACTATCAAAACCGTATGCGTTACGTGCCACGTGTCCCCGCTTCTCATCGGCAGTGCCGTCCCAAAGAAGCGTGTGAGTCGACGGAGGCGGCGAGCGCATCGCTGCGCCGGCTGTCAGGGAGGCGTGCGAGCAGGCCACTGTGCAGACTCACCGGGAGGCGAGCCCTTTGACCAGGCTCCGCCGCCCACCATCGTCCCAACTGCTCCCACTTTTAATATCGCCGGTGCCGTAGTTTAAAATCAACCCCGTACTACCCCGTATCGCTACAATCCTCTCTCTTCCTCTCCGATTCTCCTGTCGTCTACCTCCAACTAGCCTGACCTAAACGTACACCATGCCGCATCACGATGGTCTACCCTTAGTGTTCCAGTTTCCTGAGGAAGACACCCAGCCGGAGTCTCAAGAACATAAAGCGCTTTCGGACGAGCTTGAAATGGCCTTGCGGGAAGACGCCGCGCCTGTCCCCGCTCCCGTTCCGGCTCCCGCCCCCCCAACTGCGCCAGCGCCCATCCCCGTGGCATTGATGGGATGGGAGCCGCACATTGTCGCCGAGCTTGATGCCACGGGGTTCCACGAGGTCCCCGCCGACTTTCATGCGCCCGTGCACCTGCCGGTACATGCGCCTGCGCGCGTGCACCGGCAGCGCCGCAGCGTCGCGGTGCCCGTGCACCTGCCAGCACATGCGCCTGCGCGTGCACTGACGTGCGCGCCCGTGCGGTGCCCGTGCACACGAATGTGTCCGCCGTGCCGTTGACGCCGTCCCTCGCTGGTGCCGGTTCTCAGCGGCATGGATGGCCGCCGTCGACCGCTTCCTTGCACCAACGCCATTACCTCCCGCCAGATTGACTTGCTCAAGTCCAGAACATTTTGGCCTTCCTTGAAGCTAGGCCAACGTCCAGGAGTACGCCAACAACGGCGCAAGACGCCGCCGTCGCCATCGGTCAGTGGCCCGACGACACACAGAGCACGACAGAGGAGCCGCTTCCCACCCAGAGACGCCGCCGCCGCCGCCGGTAATCTAAATTTGCCATGAAAAACGTTCGGATTGCCATGCTTAAAATCCGAATGTTTATCATTTCCGTTTATTTTATATCGATCGTCGTATAATTTAAAGTCGGAGTCAGACTGAACGAATGTATGGTTTGATCGATTGAATGTTCTTCTAGAGCCGTATGAAATTAAATATAAAACGTCATTAAGCCACATGTATTCCTTGTCATCCAACGACCTAGACTGCTTCAATGTCGAGCGCTCAACATGTTTACGTGCAGTTAATTTCTTGCCAAAAATAGTGCTAATCACATCACAACACGCAAATAATATCCTATTAGTTAATATCCGCATGCACTTCATATACTTCCAAATTAACGTGCATTGCACGCATTACAATCGACTAGTGCTGCTAGTACGTGAAACTGGTGGCGTGACTTGTGAATGCGTCCAGATATGGTCAACGGCAACATCGCCATGAAGTTCTTCCTGTTTGCCCGCAAGGCCTAAACACGTAAGGGAGGAGAGAGAGAGCACACATGGAACCCACCAGTAACTGAAGGCGAATAGTACTAAAAATAATATTACATGTTATCCATTAATTAGGCTATGGTAATATAAAAACATTATGTGAACAAAGGGGATACAACAAACATTGCTATTCTACGTATGTTGCCTATTGATGTGCGGCTTGAAGACCCGGTCGCATGTTCGATCCTCGTCCTTTATTTTTTAATTTGTATATGGGTCCAAATTTGTTTCATGACATGTGGGCCCCTCGGTGTGTAGTTTGTAGCACTTTAATTTGTGGTTCGAAATTTGTTCCATTCCAAGTGGACTATCGGTGTGTAGTTTTGTAGGTTATTTATAATAATTATAGAGAACAACATAGTTTTTTCAATAATACCATGGTGCGACGTTGAAGGCGAGAAAGGACGTGCGAGAGGCGATGACTGAGCTAGAGGAAATCAACTAGGGAGTTGCGTGGGTTGCAACGGTGTTTGGAGTAGTTGTGGGCGAATGCTACGAAAATATAATCTAAACCGACCGGAATAAATGCCTACACAAATTAATCCAAGGTTGGAGTGCCCCTTGCAATGTAAATAGCTCCGGCTTTACGAGGGATGGAGAGGTAGTAGCTTCAACGCGTGGAAGATACGGTGTGAGAAAGCGAGGTTAATCGAGAGATATATAGATAGAGAGACAAAGTGAGTGTGGTCCGACATTCATTGAACAAATATATATGCTATGGAGAGATATTGTCCGATTGAGCTTTTGGCAAGGGTGAGGGCTGTAAGATAGAGCTTGAGAGATGATCCAATCACAGACGTGTAGATATATTTTGTGCGTGGGAGGAAGCAAGGTCAACCGATCACATAGGGTCGCCGTGCGATCGAAAGAGTGAGAAGGGTTGGAGAGAGTGACCTAGATAGACGATGTGCGTGAGAGAGTATACAATGTGAATAGGTCGAATTGGGCTCAAACATGGTGATATATCATTTTTGTCCGAGAAGAGCGAGGTTAATCGAGACATATGGAGAGAGAGAGAGAGAGAGAGAGAGTGAGCATGGCCCACCATGAGGTCGAAAGAGTGGCGGCGTCTTGGATGGACTGACCTAGATAGACAATCTGCGTGAGAGAGTATAGGGTGTGTTGATCGAGGCCCGAAGAGGGAGACATATCATTTGTGTGTAAAAGAAAATGAGGTTAAACGAGACTCAGATAAAGAGAGCGAGATTGAGCGAGTGTGGCCCGCCGTGCGGAAGAAAGAGTGAGACAGTCTCGAGGGAGTGACCTAGATATACAACGTGCTTGCTTGCGCACGAGAGATTGGCGGGCGGGGGGGGGGGGGGGGGGCTAGATAGGCAATGCATGTATTTAGCGCGAGAGGGGCCACATAGCGAGAGCTCGGCATGGGGTGCAATGGCGGGTGGGTGAGGTAAATACATTTGGTAACAGAGTGGAAAAAGGGGTTGTGTAGTTGAGAGACTTATAGATCGAAACATGGAGACAAATAATGAACGTGTGTTGGAAACCAATAGCTTCCTAAGGTGGTTAGGAGACGAAGATTGACCGATACAGGAAGTATGTAGCGTTTGTCCGGGGGGGGGGGGGGCTAAATACAACATTTTAATTTACATAGTACGAGACTTAATATCGATGTTTCAATTCGGGGTACATTGTAAGATTTGAACCGAAGACCAGGCATACGGGTAATTATTTCGAATTCGTGCCATACTAAGTTTTGAAAAGTTGACATTGACTCAATTTGTTGTGCTATTTTGTAGGTCATATGTTTGAATCCATCCAAAAGTTTTCTCACTGCCATGGTGTTCATCATATACATATGAATTTGTATTAAAAAAGTAGCGTGGATACAAGGAAATGCTGAAATCCACGTTAGAATTTAAGATCGCTACGTGACACACACTCTAATTCAAAAATCTAACTACGTGACACACACTCTAATTCAAATAACTAATTATGTGACACACACTCTAATCCACGTTAGCGTGGGTACCATTTCGATTTTTTTCAAATAACTGCTCATTAATTAATTTATAGTACTCCCTCTGTTCACTTTTATAAGACCTTGAAGACATTTCAGACAATGTGCAAAACAGTTCATTTTAAGTTGTCTGAAACGACTTACAAAAGTGAACGGATGGAGTATCTCGTTTCGAATGACTAATTATTGCAAGGAAAACACGACCATGGTAATACATACAGATTCGTTTGCAAATGAAAGAATATTCGTTTGCATTCTCAAATGTAGGCGCACTAGGAAGACCAGGGTCGTGTCGGGGTGGACGCTGCTTCGGTGCCTTAAAGGCAACTGCCTTTGGGTGACTGACATGTGGGCCAGCAACCTGTTGGGCCCACATGTCATGGACACAATGGCAGGTGCCTTAAGGCACCGAAGCATAGTCCTGTCGGGGTGGTCGCGTGTGTCGGACGGACGCGTAGCACCCAGCCTCCCCCCCCCAAAAGGACGACGACAATATAAGTTCGCGCTTCCACGTTTCGGATTGAAATATCTGGCGACCCCAATTCCAGCCCTGCAAAATCTCTCTTCTCCACCGTCCCCTTCCGCGCCCAGATTGCTCAAATCCCTAATTCACCGCCAACCCTCGAATCGCCCCTCGTCTCGTCTCTTTCCCCACCATTCCCCACTTCTGTGTCGGACGACGACGACGAAGACGACGGTCGCGCTTCACCACCGCATCGGAGCTACCTCATCTACGCCCTCGTCCACCGCACCGGGTGGTCCACCGACAACGTCGGCCGCCACAACCGACGTGCCTCACAGACACCGAGTTCCACCGCATCAGGTGCGCTTCACCGACGCCGTCTCCCAGCTCACCGGGGCTACTTCACCAAGCACATCGTCGCACCTCCGCCCCCCGAGGCCGTTGGGGCTTCACCAACGGTCTCGTCCACCGCATCGTAGCTATCTGCTGCCACTCAAGATCTGCATCCGTGCGCGGCCAGCCAACGCCAACAAGATCACCCTCAACGGCTCTGAAGTGACCCGCACTCTAGCTAGGCGAGCATGCCCAAACGCCGGCCCGAACTACATATCCACACATCACTCCCTTGTGCACTGTTCTGACGATGTTTGGCTATCCTTTTTGTCACGCCCAATATGCGACCCTATCCAAAAGGAACTCGACGGTCCCACCAAGGATAGACCCGCATATTGAAACGCTTTTGCAAGGTGGATATCATTACATCAACATTACATAATAGATGGGGATACATACATAAGGCACAAATTCCACAAGAATACATCAACATCATATACAAGATCAACATCCGACTACGGATGAAACATAAACAGAAGCTCAAACAATATCCACCCTGCTAGCCCAGGCTGCTGACCTGGAACCTATCCTCGATCAAGAAGAAGCAGGCGAAGAACTCAAAACAAGCAAACATCGCTCTCGCGTCATGATCATCGCATAACCTGTACACTGCAATCGGGTGGTGTAGTAATCTGTGAGCCACGAGGACTCGCAATCCCATTACCATGGGTACCAAGACTAGCAAAGCTTAATGGCAAAGGAAGGGATAAAGTGGTGAGGTTGCAAGAGCGGCTAAGCATATATGGTGGCTAACATACGCAAATGAGAGCGAGAAGAGAAACAAAGGAATGGTCGTCAACTAGTAATGATCAAGAAGTGATCCTGAACTCCTACTTACGCCGACATAACCCGAAACCGTGTTCTCCTCTCGATCAACCCCGAAAAGAGACACTCACGGTTACGCTGCGGTTGGTGTATTTTAGAAGAGTTTGCTTCAAGTTTACTACAACCGGATATTAACAAATTCCCATCTCGCCACATAACCGCGGGCACGGCTTTGAAAGTTCAAACCCTGCAGGGTGTCCCAACTTAGCCCATGATAAGCTCTCGCGATCAACGAAGGATATTCCTTCTCCACAGGAAGACCTGATCGATCTCGGAATCCCGGCTACAAGACATTTCGACAGTAATAAAACAAGACCAAAGAAGCCGCCGAATGTGCCGACAAATCCCGATAGGAGCTGCACATATCTCGTTCTCGGGGCACACCGGATGAGCAAGACGACGGGTTGGCATAGACCCTGGTTGCCGGGCGCCGGACGTCGCCGGTTTGGACCAAAGACTCGGAGGAGAACTGGCCCGGGGCTAAAATAAAGATGACCCTCGGGCTCCGAAACCCAAGGGAAATAAAAGGGCATAGGTGAGGCAAATGGTAAAACCAATGTTGGGCCTTCTTTGGAGGAGTCTTATTCAAAGCGAACTATCAAGGGGGTCCCATAAATCACCCAACCGCGTTAGGGACGCAAAATCCGGGAACATAATACCGATATGACGGAAACTAGGGCGGCAAGAGTGGAACAAAACACCGGGCATAAGGCCGAGCCTTCCACCCTTTACCAAGTATATAGATGCATTAATAATATAAGAGATATTGTGATATCCCAACATAAACATAATCCAACATGGAGCAATCTTCATCTTCACCTGCAACTAGCAACGCTATAAGAGGGGCTGAGCAAAAGCGGTAACATAGCCAGTCAACGGTTTGCTAGGAAGGGTAACAAAGGTCAGAGGTTCATGGCAATTTGGGAGGCTTGAAAGCAAGTGGTAGGTAACGCAGCATAGCGATAGAACGAAGCAACTAGCATAGAAATGATAGTAATGAGATCCAAGGTGACGGTCATCTTGCCTGAAATCCCGCAAGGAAGAAGAACGAGTCCATGAAGAAGATGAAGCCACGAAGATGAACCAAGCGTAGACGAACGAATCCTCACGATCGCAACGAAACGGGAACTATCGAGAAGAAGCACACAACATAGTAAACACACCACACATGAACAAGGCATGATGCACAACAAGCATGATGCATGACAAGGCTACATGGAGCTACTCATGGCAAAATATGATGCATACAAGACCAACACATCAAAGCAAGTTTAAATGAGGCCGGGAACAACATAGAACAATTCCGGTAAGTCCTCATATGCAAATTTCGAAATTGGTCCAGATCTGAATAAACCTTATGTTCAAGTTGTTAAACAGCAAGTTAAGATGCACCACGATGATCTACACGAAATTCTAGTCAAGTTACATATAAAGTTCATTTAATTCGGAGCTACGGCCTAGAAGATATGAGCAAAACAAAATAAGCATGGCATTGATGCAAAATGCATACAAACATCAACCAAACACCTCAAAAAAAGGATGCAACATGGTAATATGAAACTACATGCAAATCTAAGCAAGTTTCATATAGAGCACACTCAAAGCGGAGCAACGGTTCAACACATACACTATACAAGTCATAGCAACAATCTGTCCAAAACAGCAACTAGGCATATTGCAAGCATCAAAACACTATGCTACAGCACCTCAACATGGTAACAAAAGGCATGGACGTGATGTACAGGTAAAGCATAACAAAACATGAACACTGAGCTATCTCCAGAAATAACTAGAACATGCTCAAACACACATGGAAAGATTGCAAATAATAACAGTTTCAGACTTTAGCAGAAATAACATCAGGTTGCAATGTTTAGAGCTATCAAACGACATGTTACAGGAACTTAGCATGGCAAACAAAGGCATGGCATGAATCTGCTAATTGCATAGAACAAAAGTCCTTTGCTTACCATGAGCCAAAAAGGATCATAAAATATGATGGCACCCATGTAAACATAGCAAGTTATATTACAGATTCATACATGGCAGGAACAACAATACGTAGGCATGTTGGTGAGCTTGAACCACTCACTACAGAGCAATACATGGCATGGCAAGGCAACTCACAGTAAGAATAGATGTTTGAGAAGCTAAACATGGCAAGAACAAGTTCATAAAATGCATGGATCACTAGCAAAGCTCATGGCAAAACTGAACTTAAAGTTAACAGGCTGACAGCAACATTATTTAGCAACTTTGAGAGCAAGATAACAACAAGCTACAGTAGGCTATAAATGCAACCAGGGGCATGTATGGATAGAGCATGACATTTATAACAAAACATCCTTAGTGAATTTCTCCATATTACGCATAGAATGACTTGTAGAAGCAGGTTAAGATAGCATCATGATATAGCAGATTCAGAAATGCAAAACAGCAACAGCATGTACCCTACTTAACAAGCATGATGCACTCACTACAGGAATCACAAAAAATACATGAATAGCACCCCTGTAAATATGGCATGACATAGATCAACACACATGTAGAGCTCATGCTCATAGAATGCACACTTCAAATGCAACAAAAATGACAAATCACCAAGTTATAACAGTTTCAGCAGGTTAACATCATATATCTCTCTTGCAATGATGATTTAGGCATCAAGATGAGCTCAAATGAAAATGATGCAATGGAATCAAATGATGTACTCGACGAGGCGAACAATTTGACATATTACACGCATGAAACGGAGTAATATGCTGAGAGTTATGGCACGATGAACATGGCATGATAATATCAAAAACACTCGGGACTTGTGGAAATTTGGAGGTCAACCTGAGGCAGCACGGATTCCGAGGCAGGGCCGGATCTCGCCGGAACTTCAGCGGAGTTCGGGGAGGAGGTGGCCGGCGGGGCGGAGAGGGGCGGATCCGGGCGCGGCCGACGAGGGCTAACCCTCCCATGACGGACGAGGCGGCGCCGGGCTCCTCCGGCTTGGCCCGGCGAGGGGCGCCCATGACCGAGCTTGGCAGGCCGGGCGGAGGGAGAGGCGGCGGCTCGGGAGGTTCGCGGGCGCGGAGCCGGGCGAGGGGAGGCGCTGGGCGCCGGGCGAGGTCGGGCGGCAGCAAGACCGGGCGCGGGGCGACGGGCGGCGAGGGGTGGCGCGGAGCGACGTGGCGAGGCAGGATTGGCGCGGGCGTGGCGGCTGGACGTGTCCGGCTCCGTCCGGACGTGTCCGGCGGCGGGGAGAGGAGCGGGGCTAGGGTTTCGGGGTAGAATTGATCCGCGAATTTCGGGGGAGGGGCCATATTTATAGGTAGAGGGAGCTAGGAGTGTCCAAATGAGGAGCGGTTTTCGGCCACGCGATCGTGATTGAACGACCGAGAGCATAGAGGGTAGTTTGCTGGGTTTTGGGCCACTTTGAAAGGGGTGTTGGTCTGCAAAGAGAAGGAGGCTTTTGCGGTTACCCGGTAACCGTTGGAGTATCAAACGACCTCCAAATGGCACGAAACTTGACAGGCGGTCTACCGGTGGTATACCAAGGTCATGGCAAACCTCGATCCATTCCGAGAAAGTTTAACACCCGCATACCTAAAAGAGGCAAAAGGGGGCGCCGTAGGACGAAGGAGTGCCGGATTGGAAAACGGACAACGGGGAAAATGCTCGGATGCATGAGACGAACACGTATGCAATGCAATGCACATGATGACATGATAAAATGCAACACGCAAGCAAATGACATGGCAACGAAGGCGAATAACTGGCAGACACCTGGCGCATCGGATCCGGGGCGTTACACTTTCACTGCTCTCTTAGCTTACACGCCTATGCAACTCTGACTTTAACTCTTATTTCTTCTGGAGATATCATATGAAACAAGCAAATCCATTTTTTAGCGAAGCATGACGGCGCTACGGGATCTGGTACACATCCTGCACATCCGTTTAACCTTGTAAGTATCATCCTCGGTACAACATCAAGGTCGATTCCTCTTATTTGATCAACCATTCGCCGTGTCAAAAATGCAGAGGGGGGTGCAAGGAGCACAAGGCCTGCACATCCAAGCAAGTGGTAACATGGACTTGTACATGGAACATCCCAAGCGCAAGCAGAGCTGCAGTGAGCCTGTGCAATGAGCTAACGTAAGTCCCTGCATTTCATTTAATTCAGACTGCATTCGTGTATGATTTGTGCGTTGGTTGATCCACGAATTCAAGTTACCAAGGGCTTAATATTGAACTTAAAAAATACGAAGGCACTTGCACTCCGGAAATCAACATAACTTGAGAAATGTGAAGCTACATGCACTTTGAAAACCAGCTAATGATCCAAAGTAGTTCAGATTATAAACACTAAATGACGCAAGCACCAAAAAACACAAAATGCAACATGGTGTACAAGGAATACAAACATGGTCTGCACCTGCTTGAATTATTCGCTCTTCCGCTGAAAATATCGAAGTGTAATTGCACGTATAACCCGGTCATAAACTGCATATCAATATATCTATCCTGCACAAGTATGCCAATAGTTTCAAACAACAGATTAGAAACGTATTTATGCTATGTTGTCATGATACGGGGACTTTCTGGTAGATGGCCTCGACGTTTCCTCAAGCTATGAAAATGCACTATAATTTGTTTATCATCAACGCCTGCAAATATCTGTCTCTCTCAACATAGTAGATCATCATTAGACACTAAATCCTTCAATGAGCTTGCAAAATGCTTGCATTAGATCCCTCATTAGACACTATATTTTCATCACCAGGAGCATGTAAAATGTTTGCATCAAATCCTTCATTAGCAGTCTGTTCATTAGACACTTCACGCTCAAGAACAACATGAGCTTGTATGTTTGCACCGGAAACTTGATTAGCTACATCAGATTACATCGATTCGGTATTGATTGGGGGAGTTATAAAATAAGTAGAAATTCGTTTCATTTTCTCATAGATTCCCTACATACAAGCAGTTTTACAACACCGCCAGGTTTAACTATTGGCCAGAAATTGAAGAGTTGAATTAGATATAATCAGGGATGTGATGTACACCTTTCGCTATGCGCATGCTACTCTAGCAAGCTGCGACTGTCCGTTCTTGAAGCTCGATGCCATGCCCGTGTTGCCCCTCAAGGCCTCCCACGCAGGCTACACCTGTGGTTGGATCTTCATCTTCTTGTCCTTCCGCTCGCTTGAAGCGGCCACCGCCTCCAACGAGGGCGCGAGGAAGTGATGTGTCGGTCCTGTCCCAATGCGGCTAGGTTAGGAGCAAACCAGACTGGAGGATGGAGTGAATGAATTGGGATTTTTCCTGCTGTCAATCAATATGGGAGGCGCTTGTTTGGGCCGCGAGCCTGCTATAGGGCCTGCCTTGCACTTATGTTATTGGCCCATCCAAATTGAAACATTTTTCTTCATTTTTTACATTGCCTGCTCGTGCGTTGGGACGAACAAAACTAGCATGGGCCAACCGGGACGACTCAAACTAGGTGCACACTTTCCAGTCACCTGAGACGGCCGCCAATAGCAGCCCCAATGGTGGCGTCGCCCCTTTTTGCGTGTATGATTGGATAGTGAAAAATATTCCAGTGGCACTTTTGTTTTACCTACAGAATGGTTAAATTGCTTGTGTCTATGAACTAAGTTCGCCAATAATGTGAAGGATGCCAGTCTTTTCATCCTATTGTAGATTGCTTAGATCTCGATATGCCAAAAGTAATCGCATGAAATATACAGTAAAAGCCAGTGTGATGTGTTTAGCTACAACTAGTCTAACTACACGTCCTCATATAACATATCAAGGACACACCATCTTACTAGATTAACCATTCGACTTACCCATGCAGTGTGAGAAGAAAGAAGTATTGGGACTGCGTATCCAAGCAATTGATCCCCTTGACTCCTTCTTACAACCTTGTAAGCGAAAAAGAAGTTGCAGTGTGCCTGTACAAAGAACTAGCGTAAGTTCAGTTTCCTGCTTCTCAGAATTTTATTTAGCCACTTATTGCAAACTTGTTCAATTACATTGCTTGGCTTAATTTAGTTTGCTACTGATTACATAATGGCACAGCCTGTTAATCATATTGTAGACTGCGCCTATCTATGTGTTTGATACTTACTGTTAAGAATTACCTATTTGCCTTAACTTAAATATCTACTTGTTTGTTTAATCAAGCATTGCTGCTGCAACAGCGGGTTACAATGATGTTAATAACTACTTTCAGCATCCAATTGAAACTCTTTAATTCCTTGTTTGTTTAACTGGTTTGTTGTTATAACTCCCAGTTGAGATGTTTTTCTAACTTCAACTTTTCTGAATCCAATCGGAACTTTAATGGCAACACAGGTTAGCCCAAGATCAAAGAGAGAGGTCCCCATGGACGTTGCATCATCCCACAACAGTGGCACCGGCCCAATCATGCATTATGAATTGCCAACTGCTGATGCTCTAGAGGCTAAACTAGTGGTAGAAAGAGATTCTGCTTCTGCACTTAGAGATGAAGTTGACATGTTGAGGAAGCAAACAACACAATCACAAGCAAAGACTCAAGACAACCATTAAATATTTGGTGGATTTCAAAACGAAGCAAGCTGAGACTGACCAGATTGTTAAGGTCCTGAAGGAAAAAAGGAAATTAATTCCTACTTGGTAAACCATAGGTGAAATGTTCTTTCCATAGTTGAATAACCTTTGTGTTGTCTGTTCATGTAATCAATCAAACCATTTGTTTTAGAGATCATGTAATAATTGTTTTTTTTTTTGGTTTGTAATTTTATTTGAGCACAAGTCTGTATTAATTGATAAGACTCGGAGACATTTCATTTGGATTGCTGTGCTGCACCTACAAATATGTTAATCGGGCTGAATGTGCATTCAGCAATAGTAGCAGTATAGATGGACCATAAGTGGCACGCATCGGAAAGGGCCAAGATGTCAAGCTAAAAGGATGTTGTTGTAGCCAAAAAAGTACAAATGACCTGGCTTATGTATGTTAGTTGATATTATTGATCCATATACTATATAAGTGTTTATATGTTTGTTAGTTTTGTACATTATTGGTTGATTGACTCGGTATTTGAATCTTGATACATCACTTGCGTATATATCTAAATGGGAGTACACATTATGCTGCGTGTGACATTTGAGTTGGACATAAAGTGTTCCAAATATTCGAATTCACCTTAAACAGGATTCTAGCTTCTGAATTCGAGTATCGACATTTGTAAATCATATTCATATATGACAGTGGAATACATCTTTGTCGTGCTTTTGAAGATATATAAAAACACATAGAATGATTTATAAAGATTCGTATAGGAATACAAAATGGTTTCGAATTTAGTTGCTGTGGTAAACGTGGATGCTTATTGTCCCAAAATTTGAAAGAAGCGCAAAATGTCCACTCCCACGTCGTCCGCCCGAAGCCAAGTGTTTGGGGGATGGAAATTACTGTCTACCCTTTACACGCATAATCCATCGGCCCGATTTCCACTGCTCTCAATAGGGGTAGGTTAGTAACTTCAAGTAGACGTGACACGACCGCCTCTGAGCCCATTCCGACACGATGGGCGCCAAACATGGGCAGAAAAACACATTTGATTCAAGCTCGTCCGAAAGACCTCTGTTTCTCCCTCCATTTCCCCATTCATACACGGTGGGCGGCAAAACAAACTCGAGTCGGCCGAAATCGATGTAGGCAAATATTTTCAATAGGAGCAGGTTTGTAACTTCACTCAGACGTGACACAACCGCCCTACCTGTCAGCCCCGTTCATACACCGTGGGCGCCAACCATGGGCGCCAACCACCCTCTCCTCGCCCGAAATCGCTCTGGGCAAATATTGGCGAGATGCTTGATTACCGCCCTATCCCCAACCGACGAGACGTCCAAATTTTAAACGGGGCTAAGTTCAGAACTTTCCCATATTTCAGACAGGCGCGTCCCAAAAACATGGTTCCCAGTACCTCTCCCTCCATTTTCCCATTCATACACCATCCGCGCTAGAACACCCCATCCCCTCACCAGCCTCCGTCTGCCACCCCATCCATCGCCGCCGTCCTCCACCACATCCATCGCCACCGTCCTCCACCATGCCGGAGCGCCTACCAAGACCGCGTCCCATCGCTAGAGATGGTCGTTTCTCATCCACGGCGACGGACCAATAGCCTTGCATCACGCCCTCTCGCTTCATCGGCGCCGTCGTCCTCTTTGTCGGGCCGCCACACGACTCTTCCACCGTGACCGACTTATCCTCCGATGCACCCTGGCTTCACCGTCAGCAGATCTGCTTCAACGCCACCGACACCCGTCGTACCCCCGATGCCTACACGGCGCCGCAAGAGAGGTGGTACTTCATATCTCCTCAACTTTTTGATCTCAACCAGAAAATAGATCTTAAATTGGTTACTCTACTTTATCTTCAGCACTTAGAATTTAGTTCTTAGTTCGAAGCAAACAATGGATGCTAAATATCATTTCTCCGGTTTGCAGCTTCAAATCTGCCATGGCATAACCATAATACGGTTTAATTGATCATGCTTAGGGTTTAATTGATCATGTTTGTTCCGTGGTGGTTTCTTTCATAGAAATCGGAGGGGAAACCCTCTTTTGCTAAAAAAATATGCTTAGAGTTTCCCCTTTTATGATCACTATACGATCAGAATACGTGCTTCGTGTCATAATAACACTGCTCCGCCATCAAGCTAAACAAGCTTAGTTGTTCAAATACGAATCTGATATTATTAAAACACAGTTGTTTAATTGGCCAGCTAAATGTTCCTAAATTAGTTTCAAAAATGCATGTTCGCCGCTCGAGTGTGTATCTCAACAGGGTGCCCACAGTGGGCCGACCCACCCTAGGATTTTGGGTCATCCCAGGCCCCGATTCCCCTTTGTTCTGCCAAGGCTCCGATCTCTACTGCCCCCACCTTTGCCTCACCGGAGACTTGCCGTCCCCGGACGGCATGACTCTAGGACGAGACGCCATACTAACAGGAGGCCAGGAGCCGCTCGCCCAACAGCGTCACCGCTGCCCGGGCGCGCCGCCGTGCCTACCTTCCCAGTCCGTTCAGGGCTCAGGCGTGCAGCACCCACCAAGCCAACCCGATTTATCCTGAGATACGTCCTCAACACTCAGCAGCCACTCCTCATCACCCATTTTCTAATTGATTCATTACTCATTAGGCAGGACTGTCATTAGGGTTTGTTGTGTGCTCAGTGCTACCTACACTTAATGGTTCAGATGTATTTCGTTAATCTTTAGTACCTCTGAAGTTCACAGGGTTTTCAAAATTCGCCCTCGGAATGTAAACTTGTCATTTTGGATTTTTGGTCGTAGTGACATTGACCCAGATTACTACTGCAAGCCAGGTTTGTTGACAGTTTTACTTGTCTTTCTTACTCATTCGATATAATATCCAATTATTCACGTCGATTAGTTGCAAACAATAAGTGCTAGACAAACTTCTTCATTCAGATTTTGGACGGTCTCTTACTGCAGTTACAATTCTGCATACTTGTCCTAATAAGCTCACAAGTAAATGATTGATTCACTACATCTATGATTGCCTTGTCATATATTCTTTTAGGGTGGACCACCCTGTTTCTAAATACTGGAACCATAGACATGAGTGAATAATATTTCTCTATGTGATCTCTTCCATCATGTGTGGGTAACGAACACTTCATTGTATAGAAAGAAAGTGTCATTTCCAGCTTTTACATAGGTTTCGATCTTTTACATGGAATACAATCTGCCTACTTGCTTTGTGTCGCACTACGAACACTCCACCCTTGAAGTTAAACATTACGCCACTCATAATTGCTTAGTTTATTTGTTCAAATACGAATTTCATATGATTCTAATGTTCCTACTTCAGCTTTGAAATGTGTGCCTGCCTGTTATAGAGACATAAGGGGTTTGTATTTCTGTGTGTGGTCTGGTCAGCATGGTTGGGGAGGTGAACTTTGCATATGTAGGGGTTTATAGGGAGACACTCTCCGAGTTTAATCTGCAATGCATTCCATAGATAATCTGACTACTTTTTATGTTTTCATGAATCTCAGATTCTGAATAGCATCATAATGATTATGAGCTTGCGCGCATGAAAAGAATAAAGCAGAACAATGCCATGGTTGTCAAACTTGGCATTAAGGGACTGAAATCAAGTCTGGATGCAATGCAATGCAAACGCTCTCCACCTACAGATTCATGCTTAGAATATGATCCTAACAGTGATTCTAAGCTAGAGGGAGACCTAAGTCAATGTAGCTCCCTAGTGGAGGAGTCAGAGGAAGATGCCCTATCTTATTCACCCATCAAGGTACTTGCTCTAACTTTCCAAGGTTACATTGCTCGCACATATATTGCAACCGATGCTTTGCATTGCTTCTACTTTGTTGAACTGCCATTAGCTTAGTTTACACATCGTGTATGTGAATACGCCCGCCTATCCATTTTCAAAGACATATTCCATCTGTCATCATACCATATTTATCCATTCAAATGATGTTCTTGTGTATCAGACGTTCAAAAGGAAGAGGGCGATTGCTGATCATGGAGGAGCACAAGCAAAGTATATGGAAAAGGTAGTGGCATCTAATAAATCAAATAGCCCATTAGGTGTAGTTGCAATATCACCTGACCCACAAAATACCCCAACTCTAGCAGACTCTAGCCCTACTACACTGGTCATTTATGATGCCCCAACTCAGCAGACCCCAACTGCAGCAAACAGTATGATTATGCCAGTTGACATAGCACCAAATTGCGATGCAAAACCCCATTCCAACAAAGAGTACACCAAATCCAGCTTGCCAAATCCTTTTCGAACCGTAGAGAGCCCTAATTGCAGCAAATAGGACTCTGTTCCATTTCTTCCCAATTTAGAAGACAAAGCTTATGTTGTTGTCGAACTTTGTGCGCATCTTTCCTTCATGGAAAGATTATACCACGTACAAAACAATTTCCAGTCTTCCTCAGCAACTTACGCGTAAGTAATGTACTAATGTTATTCATGGTCATTTCTGCATATGTTTCTGCTGGCACAAGACACAAGATTTCATTCTTTTAAATAGGTGAGGAGCAAACTGGATTGTGATGACGAGCAAGGGTTGGTTGCGCTTTTCAAGCACTCGTTGATGAAGTATCGTTCCTACCTGAGGCAAGCGCACTTCGATGGCTAGCCTCTGAACGAAATATCTGTAAAGTCTCCGGTGCTACATTTATCCGACGGTGACTGGAATAATCTTGTTACACATTGGTCTCGCCATGCCGTAAGGTACCATCTATGATATCACATCACAATTTGAATTACATTTCTGCATTTGCCTTAATGTCTCACTTGTACGAAAATCAAGTAGCGTAAGAACATCCGTTCTCAAGGGACCATGATTCTCGCAACTATATCGCACAATCGCATTGCTCTTGTGAGTACCTCTTGCCTCATATGACCATACTTACTTTCGTAGCTGTTTGATTATGTAGCATCACTGCACATGTTAGCCTCGTAATTGTCCATTTGGTGGACATTATAAGATCTGTATGGACTCTTACATAAATTTATAATCAACCCAATGCTTTTGAAGAGGTTTAGCTCTGCAGTCCTCTTGTAAGGACTGAACGTGGTCTATCACTGTATTTCTTAACATTAATGTACTACTTCCGTGGATTGGTAGTTGATTATGTAGCATCAATCTGCATCTTATCTTCATTATCCTCTATCCCTTCCAAGATTATCATATATATAATTACTCTCTACAAAATGTAGAGTACAGGCAATGCTTATGAAGAACATTTTGTGCTGAAATTCTTGAGTTATCCTTCCCTTGACATGGAGAAGGGCATTATAAAGCCAGTGTTAACTGTTAATGTAAGTCAGTCCTTCTAAAGCCTTTATCTTCAACTGATGTTTAATTTTCTCATACTCCCTATCATTTACTGCTATTTAGTTTGCTGTTTCTACCAAAATGCATGTTCGTAAGAACCGTAAGTTCTAAGTTTTACTTCTAAAACATAATTCCTTATTCATACCATGCACATTACTTAATACTCCCTATATGTATGCTTGTTTTTGTGGATCTATAATCCGAGGTGTGGTGAAGCAATACGTTTGCACCTTGTCATCTCCTGTTTTATCTTACCGATGTGGTCGATGATATGAACAACATGCCATGCACATTATCCAAAATAGATACAATGATTTTCTTTGCCCTTCATCTATGCTTGTTATGTTGACATGGTAATCCAAAGAGTGTGGTGAAGCTCCCGCATTATGAACAATGCCAAATTATGCTATTGATATTTTGAACTTACTCTTTATTTTCTAATTTGAAATTGGATAGAACCGATGTAACAGTTATCATCTTTGTTTATACACGTGCAAACCTGTCATCTCTCCGCTTTGTTTCAGGTGATATGCCCGATGGCATGCACAAGTCTGTCAAGGTCGTGAGACAAACCCAACATATATTGCAGCAAAGAAGGCAAAACATCTTGAAGATAGCGAGACAACCCCAAAGTCTTGTCTTGATGCAAGTGTTCAAGTTACTTGAGATTAACAATGACAAGCTCACGTAATTCGTTGTTCGAATGAGTTCGACTTCTTCGCCCCAAGTTCTAGCGTAAAGGCATTACGCAACTCAACTTCGACTTGAAGTCCTATCTCTAAGAAAGATTATGGAGAACACCAATGAGAACATCATCGCTAAACAGCTACACCTAGAAGCTATGACCGACATGCTAGGCCGGTCTCACAGCCTTGCTCGGCTTTATGCGCAGTTAGCCTCTCCCCGCAAGGTTAACCTTTCTTGAACTGTCTTGGAAGTGGTCTCGGTTCAGTATTATTTTGTTACGCTGCAATGGTGCCCAGTTTTTGTAATCTGCTTCTTCGTTGCGCTTTATGATCACTGAAGGCAAACTTCGATGCCCAGTTAATATACCTTAAATCCTTTATTGTATAGTGTAGGTTTATTCTTACTTCCTATGCCGTAATTTCTTTATTGTATAGAGTAGGTTTGTTCTTAATTCCTACTAGTTACTGCCATCATTCGCTATCTGAAAAAAAAATCAGATGTAGTCGATCGGACCGATACATTCGACTCTAACGGGCCAGGTTTTTAGCGGGCCACAATTGGGCCGGCCTGCGTCTTTCTTGGGCCCGAATGATTGGGGCCTTCACACATTGTGCCAGGCCCAAACTTACACCAGCCTATATTTTAGTTGGGCCTTTTGTCGACCCAGCGCTTAGTTTGGCCCAGGTAGCGTTGGGCCATTAACAGGCTGAATATTGTACTGGCCTATTACGGCCGTGATGAAACCACGGGCCTTTAGCAGGCCAAAATGCATGTTGGGCCTCAATTTTCACTAGTCGTCGATGGGCCTTCAGCAGGCCGAAATGTAGACCGAGCCGTTTTGGGCCCAGTTAGCTCACGGGCCGTTACCAGGCCGAAACATATCTCGGGCCTTAGTTGGCCCACTGATATCATGGGCCTTTAAGAGGCCGAAAGCTTAGTACAGGCATCAACGGGCCGAATTACGCGACATGCCTTTAACAGGCCCAAAGTCACGTTGGGCTTAACTGTTGCCACCTTTAGCACGGGCCGTTAGTGGGCCCGATGTCCCGTCGGACCATATATGGCCCATGGGCAGACGGGCCATTCCCTGTGCCGAAAGTCACATTGTATTGAAATGGGCCCATGTCTACATCAGCCTCTAACAAGCCGAAAGTCACTGGCTGTAGTTGGGCCCAAATATTGGCGAACAATTAACGGGCCAGATCGGCTTCGGGCATAAATGGGCCCAAACATTGGGCGAACAATTAACGGGCCAGATCTGGCTTCGGGCCATAAATGGGCCCAAATATTGGGCGAACAATTAATGGGCCAGATCTGGCTTCGGGCCGTAAATGGGCCTTTATTAAGCAGGTCGTCATTGGGCTGGCCCACTAGTACCTGATTAAGTTCTACGGGCCTTTGAATGGGCCGGCCTTTTTAACCTATATGGGCCTCTGTTGGGCCCAGCCACGTGTTGACGTATCATACGCATGTCTCCTCCAATGGACGGGCGACATCTGGCGCACTGACGAGCTGACAGGTGTTCCATTCGGCCAATCAGAATTTTACACATGGAAATTTCCCATTGGTCAGGGCTGTTAACGGGTTATCGGAACCAAAATCCGACCCAATAGCTTAACGGCGTTCCGTTACGGTGGATGCCACGTGTCGGTCACCCTTGACGAAAAGCACTTCGCGGACGACGATTTATCGTCATGGAAGTGGACACTTCCATGATGATAATTTTGGTAATGTCATGGAACACTTCTCTGACAAAGACATGTATGACTATCTTGATTCTGTCATAAATTTGTCATGGATGTACATGCATGACAAAAAACGCGACCTACTGTGGCAAACACGTATCATCACGGAAGTGTATTTTTTTGTAGTGTAATCAACTAGCGAGTAATAATAATAAATCTCGGATGACAACACTTTCTCAAAACAATCATAATATGATATAACAAGATGGTATCTCGCTAGCCCTTTATGAGACCGCAAAACATAAATGCAGAGCACCTATGAAGATCAAGGACTGACTAAACATTGTAATTCATGGTAAAAGAGATCCAGTCATAGTCATACTCAATATAATTTAATAGTAATGGATGCACATGACAGCGATGTTCTCCAATTGGTGCTTTTTAATAAGAGGAGGATGACTCAACATAAAATTAAATAGATAGGCCCTTCGTGGAGGGAATTAGGGATTTGTAGAGGTGCCAGAGCTTGGTTTTGAAATAGAGATAAATAATATTTAGAGTGGTATACTTTCATTGTCAACATAACAACCGAGAGATCTCGATATCTTCCATGCTACACACATTATAGGCGGTTCCCAAGCAGAATGGTAAAGTTTATACTCCCCCTCCACCAACAAGCATCAATCCATGGCTTGCCCGAAACAACGGGTGCCTCCAACTAACAACAATCCTGGGGGAGTTTTGTTTGCAATTATTTTGATTTGGCTTGAGCATGGGACTGGACATCCCGGTGACCAGCCATTTTCTCGTGAGCGAGGAGCGGAGTCCACTCCTCTTGAGAATAACCCACCTAGCATGGAAGATACAGACGGCCCTAGTTGATACATGAGCTATTCGAGCATACAAAACAGAATTTCATTTGAAGGTTTAGAGTTTGGCACATACAAATTTACTTGGAATGGCAAGTAGATACCGCATATAGGAAGGTATGGTGGACTCATATGGAATAACTTTGGGGTTTATGGAAGTGGCTTAGTACAAGTGAAGGCTAGAAAGAGACTGGGAAGCGACCAACTAGAGAGCGACAACAGTCATGAACATGCATTAAAATTAATAAACAATAAGTGCAAGCATGAGTAGGATATAACTCACCATGAACATAAATATCGTGGAGGCTATGTTGATTTTGTTTCAACCACATGTGTGAATATGTGCCAAGTCAAGCCACTCGAATCGTTCAAAGGAGGATACCACCCTATCATACCACATCACAACCATTTTAATAACATGTTGGCATGCAAGGTAAACCATTATAAACTCCTAGGTAATAAAGCATGGCATGAGCAACTATAATCTCTAATTGTCATTGCCAACATGTTTCATTCATAATAGGCTGAATCAGGAACGATGAACTAATCATATTTACAAAAACAAGATAGGTCAAGTTCATACGATCTTCTCTCATCTCAATCAGTCCATCATATATCGTCATTATTGCCTTTCACTTGCACGACCGAATGGTGTGGATAATAATAATAGTGCACGTACATTGGACTAAGCTGGAATCTGCAAGCATTTAATTCAAGGGAGAAGACAAGGTAATATGGGCTCTTGGTTAAATTAACAATAATGCATATAGGAGCCACTTCAACGTTTTCAATATGGTCTTCTCCTCTCGACCCCTAAAGAAAAGAAAAGAAATAAAACTATTTACACGGGAGAGCTCCCAACAAGCAAAAAGAAGAACGAGAAATCTTTTTGGGTTTTCTTTTAGTTACTACTACTACAGGCATGGAAAGTAAACTAGCTAAAAGCTACAACTATTTTTTTTGTTTTTCTTAACGTTTTTTCAAACACACAAAAGGAAGGCTTAGAAAATAAAATAAACTAGCATGGATAGTACAATGAAAAAGTATGAGCACCGACAACTGGCATGAGTGTGTGAACATGAATGTAATGTCGATGAGAAATACGTACTCCCCCAAGCTTAGGCTTTTGGCCTAAGTTGGTCTATGGCCACGGCTCAAAGCTGCCCTCTGCGGTGTACGGAGGAGTGTCCTCTGGGTACCACTGGTTGGCGATCTCCTCCGGATCCCACTGATAAACAAACTGTCGATAAGGGTCAAGTGGTGGCTCCGGCTCAGGCTCTGGAGCTTGTGTCAGGCTCTAGTATGCATAAACGGCCTCCAGCAAGATGAGGTACATGCCTGAAAATATGTTAAACAAAGAGGGCGCATGCAAGCTAATATTCTCATGGTGAGTTTTACGAAATATCTAATTATACTTAAGCAGTTTCTTCTTATTTTTAACAATAAAGTCATGTGCTACCATACTCTTATAATCTAGAAAAATAGGGGGCAACAACTTTTCCTCTTTCTCATAATGTCTAATAGGTATCTCAAAGTGTGCAGCAAGGCGTGAAGCAAAGATGCCACCGAAGATGGGGCCCTTTGTACGGTTCAGACTTAATCGTTTAGCAATAATAGCGCCTAAACTGAAAGTTGTATCACGAAACAAAGCATGCGCAAAATGACAATACTAGGAGCACTAAGATTTCCATTGTTTCCGCGACCAATTAAACATCTACTAGCAAATATTGCTAAGTAACATAGAACAGGAAAATGTATGCTAATAATTCTTGCATCGGAAACTTTCCTCGTTTGCCCTACAACAATTTCATCAACAAATCCCTCCACATCACTATGATGTGGTTCCTCGATGCTGCCCTCAAAAGGTATCTTGCATACCCAACAAAAATCATATAGGGACATCTCCTTAACCTCATCATACAGGTGAAACTCCGCTGAAGGTGGTGATTTCTTAGCATGAAAGTAAAAATTTTGCACGAAAATATTAGTGAGGAGGAGATACTGTTCGCGCAGGTCACGGAGGAAGTCGGTGAGGCCTGCATTCTCAGCCAAATAATAAAAGTCATCATGAATCCCGGCTACTCTCAAGAACTCATCACAAGGCCATTCACACGGACGAACTTCCGCGGTGCGAGGAAGATTATATTTGGTCTTCTTATTCTCTTCACTTTGTTTATCCTTCGAGCTTTGGCTTGAAGAGCCTCCCAACAATCTCTTCATCATTTTCTTTCTCTGAAAATTTTCTGAAATTTTTAGTGGCTCAAAATAAAAGTGAACTAAACTCAACAAAATTGATAGCAACTACTCCCACAAGTGCCTACAGGCTATATCATGCATTAGAACTACTTGGGACCCAATAAATTTGGCATGCAAGCTCAAGAACAGGGTCACCTAAGCAGCAAAAATTTGCAATAAATAAAGTACTAGAACACAAACTAATTGGACCATTGGAGGAGTCACATACCGATGAACAATCCCCCAAAACAGTTTTGTGAGTGGAGCTTTGAGCAAGGAGATCAAAAATCGCTGCAAAACGAGCTAGAACACGAGTTTGAGCTGTGTGGTGATTTTTTCTGGAGGAAGACAAAGTGTGTGGGTGTTGGAATAAGTGGAGGGGGCCACGTGGGGCCCACGAGGCAGGGGCGCGCCCAGGGGGGTGGGCGCGCCCTGGACCCTCGTGGCCAGGTGGTGACTCCCCTTGGTGTGTTCTCAGTGCCAAATATTCTTAAATATTCTAGAAAAAATCATATTTCATTTTCAGGGCATTTGGAGAACTTTTATTTTCGGGATATTTTTATTGCAAGGATAATTCAGAAAACAGACAGAAAATACTATTTTTGCTTTATTTAGTCTAAATAACAGAAAGTAAAAGGAGGGTACAGAGAGTTGTGCTTTCTAACTTCATCCATCTCATGCTCATCAAAAGGAATCCACTAACAAGGTTGATCAAGTCTTGTTAACAAACTCATTCCGAGTCGCATGAAACCGAAGAATTTTCGAATAGCACTAGGTTACCTCAACGGGGATATGCACGTACCCAATAATAAGAATATCATATTTCCTCCTGACGGTAGGAAGAGGAAATTCAAAACCTCTAATAATAATCGATGGAATTTTTCCAATAGAATTGATACTGTGGACTTGAGGTTGTTTCCTCGGAAAGTTTATAGTATGCTCATTACCATTAACATGAAAATTGACATTTCCTTTGTTGCAATCAATAACATCCCCTGCAGTATTCAAAAAGGGTTTACCAAGGATAATCGACATACTATCGTCCTCGGGAATATCAAGAATAACAAAGTCCGTTAAGATAGTAACGTTTGCAACCACAACAGGCACATCCTCACAAATACTGACAGGTATAGCGGTTGATTTATCGGCCATTTGTAAAGATATTTCAGTAGGTGTCAACTTATTCAAATCAAGTCTACGATATAAAGAGAGAGGCATAACACTAACACTGGCTCCAAGATCACATAAAGCAGTTTTAACATAGTTTCTTTTAAGGGAGCATGGTATAGTTGGTACTCCTGGATCTCCTAGTTTCTTAGGTATTCCACCTTTAAAAGTATAATTAGCAAGCATGGTGGAAATTTTAGCTTCCGCTATCTTTCTTTTATTAGTAACAATATCTTTCATATACTTAGCATAAGGATTCATTTTAAGCATATCACCAAACGACACGCAAAAAGATAGGTCTAATCATTTCAGCAAAGCGCTCAAAATCCTCATCATCCTTTTTCTAGGATGGTTTAGGAGGAAAAGGCATGGGTTTCTGGACCCATGGTTCTCTTTCTTTACCGTGCTTCCTAGCAACGAAGTCTCTCTTATCATAACGTGGATTCTTTGATTGTGGGTTATCAAGATCAACAGCAGGTTCAATCTCTACATCATTGTTATCGCTAGGTTGAGCATCAACATGAACATCATCATTAACATTATCACTAGGTTCATGTTCATCACCAGATTGTGTTTCAACATCAGAAATAGAAATATCATTGGGACTCTCAGGTGTGTCAACAACAGGTTCACTAGAAGCATGCAAAGTCCTATCATTTTTATTTTTCTTCTTGTTAGAAGGACTAGATGCATCAACATTAGTTCTCTGAGAATCTTGCTCAATTCTCTTAGGGTGGCCCTCAGGATACAAAAGTTCTGAGTCATTTTACCCCCTCTAGTCATAACTCTAACATCATTATCATTTTTCTTATTATTTAATTCACTGAGCAAATAATTTTGAGCTTTAAGCACTTGTTATACTTGAGTGGTAACCATAGAAGCATGTTTACTAATAAGTTTAAGTTCACCTTTAACTCTAGACATATAATCACTAAAGTGTTCAATCATATAGGCATTATGTTTCAATTGCCTACCAACATAAGCATTGAAGTTTCCTTGTCTAGCCATCTAAGCACTGGCTAGCAAATTTAGTAGACGGGATTTCAGCTTTATCATATCTATAGAGAGAATTTACCTTTACTACCTGTGTCGGGTTATCAAGACCATGTATTTCTTCAATAGTTGGTAAAATCTTAACATCTTCACTTTAATACCTTATTCTTTCATAAATTTCTTTGCCTCTTGCATATCTTCAGGACTAAGAAATAGAATACCACTTTTCTTCGGAGTTGGCTTAGGAATTGGTTCAGGAAGTGTCCAATTATTCTCGTTACTCAACATATTATTCAGTAGCAATTCAGCTTGATCAACAGTTCTTTCCCTGAAAACACAACCAACACAACTATCCAGGTGGTCTCTGGAAGCATCGGTTAGTCCATTATAAAAGATATCAAGTATTTCATTTTTCTTGAGAGCATGATCAGGCAAAGCATTAAGTAATTGGAGAAGCCTCCCCCAAGCTTGTGGGGGACTCTCTTCTTCAATTTGCACAAATTTATATATTTCCCTTAAAGCAGCTTGTTTCCTATGAGCGGGGAAATATTTAGCAGAGAAGTAATAAATCATATCCTGGGGAACGCACACAACCAGGATCAAGAGAATTAAATCATTTCTTAGCATCACCCTTTAACGAGAACGGAAATAGCTTAAGGATATAGTAGTAACGAATTTTTTCCTCGTGAGTGAATAGGGTAGCTATATCATTTAATTTAGTAAGATGTGGCACAACAGTTTCAGATTCATAGCCATGAAAAGGATCAGATTCAACCAAGGTAATTATCTCAGGATCGACAGAGAAATCATAATATTTATCGATGTCTGAGATAGGTGAAGTAGCAAAAGCGGGGTCATATTTCATTCTAGCATTCAAAGATTTTTCTTTCAGCTTAGCTAATAATTTCTTAAGATCATATCTATCATTGCAAGCAAGAAAATCTCTAGTAGTTTCTTCATCCATAACATAACCCTCAGGCACAAAAGGCAATTCATATCTAGGGGGAGAATCTTCATCATCACTTTCACAATATTATCAGTTTCGATAATTTCATTCTCTCTAGCCCTAGCAAGTTGTTCATTAATAAATTCACCCAGTGGCACAGTATTATCAAGCATAGAGGTAGTTTCATCATAAGTATCATGCATAGCAGAAGTGGCATCATCAATAACATGCGACATATCAGAATTAATAGCAGAAGAAGGTTTAGGTGTCGCAAGTTTACTCAAAACAGAAGGCGAATCAAGTGCAGAGCTAGATGGCAGTTCTTACCTCCCCTCGTAGTTGAGGGATAAATCATGGTTTTTTTCTTCTTTCAAGTTCCTCATAGTGACCAGCAGATATAAATCCCAAGTGACTCAAAGAATAGAGCTATGCTCCCCGGCAACGGCGCCAGAAAATTGTCTTGATAACCCACAAGTATAGGGGATCGCAACAGTTTTCGAGGGTAGAGTATTCAACCCAAATTTATTGATTCGACACAAGGGGAGCCAAAGAATATTCTCAAGTATTAGCAGTTGAGTTGTCAATTCAACCACACCTGGAAAACTTAATATCTGCAGCAAAGTATTTAGTAGCAAAGTAGTATGGAAGTAACGGTAACGGTGGCAAAAGTAACAGTAGCAGTTTTGTAGTAATTGTAACAGTGGCAACGGTAAAGTAACTAAGCAAAGATCAATATGTGAAAAGCTCGTAGGCATTGGATCAGTGATGGATAATTTTGTTGAATGTGATTCTTCATGCAACAGTTATAACACAGGGTGACACAGAACTAGCTCCAACTCATCAATGTAATGTAGGCATGTATTCCGAATATAGTCATACATGCTTATGGAAAAGAACTTGCATGACATCTTTTGTCCTACCCTCCCGTGGCAGCGGGGTCCTATTGGAAACTAAGGGATATTAAGGCCTCCTTTTTAATTTAGTACCGGACCAAAGCATTAACACTTAGTGAATACATGAACTCCTCAAACTACGGTCATCACCGGGAGTGGTCCCGATTATTGTCACGTCGGGCTTACCGGATCATAACACATAGTAGGTGACTATTGACTTGCAGGATAGGATCAAGAACTCACATATATTCATGAAAACATAATAGGTTCAGATCTGAAATCATGGCACTCGGGCCCTAGTCACAAGCATTAAGCATAGCAAAGTCATAGCAACATCAATCTCAGAACATAATGGATACTAGGGATCAAACCCTAACAAAACTTACTCGATTACATGATAAATCTCATCCAAACCATCATTGTCCAACAAGCCTACGATGGAATTACTCACGCACGGCGGTGACCATCATGAAATTGGTGGTGGAGGAAGGTTGATGATGACGACGGCGACGGATTCCCCTCTCCGGAGGCCCGAATGGACTCCAGATCAGCTCTCCCGAGAGAGATTAGGGCTTGGCGGCGGCTCCATATCATAAAACGCGATGACTCCTTCTATCTGATTTTTTCTCCCCAAACATGAATATATAGAGTTGGAGTTGAGGTCGGTGGAGCCTCAGGGGGCCCACGAGATAGGGGGCGCGCCTAGGGGGGGGGGGGGGGGTTGGCGCGCCCTCACCCTCGTGGATAGGGTGTGGGCCCCCTGGTCTTGATTCTTTCGCCAGTATTTTTAATGTATTCCAAAAATATTCTTCGTGAAGTTTCAGGTCATTCTGAGAACTTTTATTTCTGCACAAAAATAACACCATGGCAATTCTTCTGAAAACAGCGTGAGTCTGGGTTAGTTGCATTCAAATCATGCAAGTTAGAGTCCAAAACAAGGGCAAAATTGTTTGAAAAGTAGATACGATGGAGACGTATCAGGTGCCCCCTTGACCGCGGTCGATATTCTTTCAATGTTTGCGGGCCTCAAAGCCTCTATGTTGAAAGAAGTTCGGTCCTCGGTCAAGGAGGAAATTGATGCTCGCTTGAAGCCATCAACATCCGCATCAAACTCGCTTGATCCAAATGCCGTTCATGATGCGGATGACTCGAGAGAACATCTTGCTTCTATGGCTCATACTCAAGTTCCCAAGTACAATGCTGTGGAACCCTTTTACTCACCTCAAGCTTTGCAACATGCTCGCATTAATCCTGTTGGGCCTCCGCCCCTTTGAAAGCTAATGCGTTTGCTTAGTGGAATCTAGATATGGAGTCTTACATGCGCAATGCTTCAACTCAACTATGGTGGATTGTGGTCAATGGATTCAACCCCAACGACCCAATGAATATCACTCCAAGGGAAGCGGTTGATGACCAACTCAATGCAACCGCACACAACATGTTGCGCACCACTGTGACCGAAGACTATAGTGACTCCATTGCTCTTCTCAAAACTGCAAAGGAAATTTGGGATTGTCTTGAGGAGGCTCTCGAAGGAGATGAAGCAACTCTAAGATCTCGATTGGCTTTGTTCAAGGAAGAAGTCAATCTCTTTGTGAGGGATGAGGGTGAGTCCGTGGAAGAGGCCCACCGAAGGTCGAAGTCCCTTGTGCTCAACTTGAGAACCTTTGGGTGCACTTGGGCAAATGATGACTTCATCGAGGACAAGTTCATAGATGCTATGGTCCTCACGGAACATACCATGGTCATGATGATACATCAACGTCCGGACTATCACAAGTTGACCGCGGCTCAAGTTCTTTCCACTTTCTCTACTCATGTTCTTTTTGAAATCAAGTCCAAGAAAACCTTTGCAATAGCTCAAGCAACCAAGAACTCCAATCTTGCTTTGAAGGCCAAGAAAGTGAAAAGCCAACCCTCAAGGGAGGAAGAAGTGAGTGAAGAGATATGTGAGGAGGACATTGACACCTCATTCCCGGCAAATGATTTTGCGGAAGACTTGGCACTCTTAGTCAAGAAGTACTCTGGGACCATGGCAAACAAAGGGAAAAATCTTCAAGGAAGATCTTTTGGACGAAGGAAATGCTACAATTGTGATTGCTCAAGACACTTTGTACATGATTGTCCGTATGAGAGACGTGAAGACAAGTCCGAGAAGCTTGTGCTCAAGAAGAATTAGTTCACCAAGTTTGCGAAGAGGAAGGGTGACAAGGCTCTTGTTCATGAACAATACATGTCCAGAGATGAAGATGACGGTGATGATGATCAAGTGGGCACGACCGCCATTGCCATGCATGCCACTACCTCCTCCTCCACCACCGGCCTCTTCGACTCTCCAAACGAGGACAATCCTTTCACTCATTGGTGCCTCATGGCCAACGAGGTAAAAACAAAGTCCAAATCCAAGAAACCCGACAACTACACTCCCAATGTCTCATGTGAGATAGTGGAGGATGAGTGTGATGAGGGCGTGCATAATGATGAGGAAGCCTTAATGGCTTTCATGAAAACTCTTCATGATGAAGCTCGTGCTCATTTTGGCGATCTCCTTAACTCACTTACCGAACGTGATGACTTTATTGAGAACGTTGAAAACCTCCTTATAGAGGAAAAAGAGAGAGTTGATCTCGAGCACGAACTTAATGAAGAGAGTGTCATGAGAGCATCACTTGAGGAAGCCTTGTGGGCTCATAAAATTGACTTTTTTAAAACCAATGATGCTTTGCAACTTGCTCTTGAGGACAAAGATGCTCTTAACGTTAGAGTTGAAAAGCTTCTAGTTGATCACATGAGACTTGTTGAGGAACATGAGCTCCTTGTGACTAGTTCCAAGGTTGTCAAAGGTGACCTCATTGCCCTCACCGAGTCTTATGCTCAACTAAAAGCTACAACCATTAAAGGCTCTCACTTCCGTTCCTCATACATATTTAAATGATGATGCTTGTACGACTAACTTTGTTCATGATTGCACCTCCCTTAAAGGGGAGAATAAGAAGTTGAAGGCCCAATTTGAGAAAGGGCTTGTATCATGCATCCAAGGGGAGAAAAACCTAAACGGTCTCTTGAGCAACCAAAAGGAGTGTGTTGCCAAGGAGGGAGTTGGGTTTGATCCCGCATCTAAGAATGGTAAGAAAAAGAAGAAGAACAACAAGAAGAATATCGGTCTGACTCCTTCCCCTCCCCAAAAGGTAGTGTTTGTGCAAGAAGGGCAAAAGGAGAAGGAGAAGGAAAAGTAGGGTGTTGGGAATGGCAAGGTCATTAGGGACAAGGTCACTGCCAAGAATTTTGCCGGCAAGAACAATCCATCTTATGTCCTCATGAGAGGAGATGATGGCTATACCTTTGCAAAATTTGTTGGCACTAACTATGATGATTATGCTTGGAATATTTGGGTCCCCAAGACCCTTGTTGCTAACCCTCCAGGACCCATTGCAAAATGGGTACCTACAACCAAAGCTTGATTCTTGTAGGACTATGTCTCCGGTGGAAAACAATGGGTGATCGATAGTGGATGCACCAATCATATGACCGGAGAAAGGGAGATGCTTGTGGAGTTCGTTGATTCACTCAAGGCCTCTTCGAACATCACTTTTGGTGAAAATAGCAAGGGCAAGGTATTGGGTTTGGGCAAGGTGGTAATCTCTAATGTCATGCTTGTCCAATCCATTCACTACAATTTACTTTCAACTATTCAATTGGCTCGTGCCGGCACTGGTACATCGACGTGCTATACAAACGGTTTTTAACCCCTTTCCGCGACGGCATTTGGAACGGTCGCCAAGTGAGTGTGTGCGATAGGGGGTCCTTCCCACACGACCCAGAAATCATCGGGGATAGGCCCTCCTAGGACACGGGCTGGGGTCGTGTGCGATCGGGCGAGGCATCGAAACCAAATCATTTTCGTAGGTATGTACATCCCACACGGTGAATCCCAGAAAATCATTTCCGTAGGTATGTACATCCCACACGGTGAATCCCATAAAATCATTTCCGTAGGTATGTACATCCCACCCGGTGAATCCCAGAAAATCATTTCCGTAGGTATGTATATCACACACAGTTCTTTGTGTGGAAACGTTTGTGCAAGGTGGCCTAACGCAAACAGTTCGCTGCCGGAAGCCGTGTGTGATTGTTAGTTGATCGAACACGCCTACTTTCTAGAAACCGTGCGGGTTGTTTGAGTTCATCGCCCACGGTGCTTTCTGAGTAACCGTCTACAATAGAAAACCCCAATAAGCAGGGTAATTAGCCTATTCTTGATAATCCATGTACTAATCAAACTGATATTTCTTATAAAACACATCAGATATTTCATATCCGTATAAAAGCATCTAGGATTTCATAATCGAATTACATCAGATAGCTTCGGCACTCAGTTATGCCATTTCACAACAACACCAAGTTTCACATGCATCATCAAAAACCTTTGGAAAGTAGCATCATACACGGTAAATGGACAGATGAATCTCATATGGGAAACTGCAGAAGCGGAAGGCAAATATTGAGCCTTCAGTGATGTTGAATGTCCTTGCAACTTTAGGCCAGTGACTATGGATAATTGCCCGCCCAACCTTCGTCCTCTTCAAAGAAGACTTCAATATTGTACCGTGGGTGTTGAATGAATACCTTCCTCGCCTCTTGACAATGTAGGTGGTTTGAGAGGTAATCATCGGTGAACTGCTTTGAAAAGTACTAAAAACAAAGCTATGCATAAATCGCCGTTTTATATTTTGAAATGGCGCAAGGGGTAAAAACAAGGTAAAAGAGTGTGAACCATCCAATATTTGACTGATGTCTTCTTCATTGTGCAAACAAAGATTTTGCTGTTATTTGTCGCAAGTTTCTTCATCCTAACAATGTTTCTGAGTTTCTTGACTTGACTCATATTCATGGACATCTCATTTCCCCATATGCAAAATGGGTCGAACAGTGGGTCTAAGCCTCTGACAGCAGGACCTTCATGTGCAAGACCAAATTGTAAGAAACCTAAATATTAGAATGACTCCTGCAACTGCACAATAATGTGCTATTAGCCAAAGGACCCTGCTTGAACAAACGTCGATGGTAAACCGCAGTGTCTCCCATTGTTTCCCTGCAACACACATAAGGAACATCTTGATCAGGTTAACTGAGAGTTACCATACTATCAGTAGAATATGTATTGAGTACAGCCAAATTCGATTGTTGTCACATGCATAACAATACAAAATTGTACCCACAGAAAATGAAAATCAAATTGCAGAACTGAACCAAATAGTTAAATGGATAGCATACCAAATTAACCAAAATAGTTAACTGAGCACGACATTGCAGAATAAAAACATGTACTAGAAGACAAGACAGTTAACAAAACAAAGAATGTTTGAGAACAATACTACGAAATGTAGCAATTGTTGGACCAAAGTGTTAACTGAACATTACATTTCAGTGGACCAAACTGTTAACTGAACATTAGATTGCATATTAACATTAAAGAGGACAAATCACTAGAAGGCACTGGCGGTGGCCTCGAGAAAACAGCACGAACTATATTTTAAAGTAGACAACCACTACAAAATAATACACTTCCATGATGATACGTGTTTGTCACAGTAGGTCAAATTTTCTGTCATGCATGTACATCCTATTGGGGAACACAGCAATTTAAAAAAAAAATACTACGCACACACAGGATCATGGTGATGCATAGCAACGAGAGGGGAGAGTGTGTCCACGTACCCTCATAGACCGAAAGCGGAAGAGTTATGACAACGTGGTTGATGTAGTCGTACGTCTTCACGATCCGACCGATCCAAGTACCGAACGCACGACACCTCCGAGTTCAGCACATGTTCAGCTCGATGACGTCCCACGAACTCCAATCCAACAGAGCTTCGAGGGAGAGTTCCGTCAGCACGACGGTGTGATGACGGTGATGATGATGCTACCGATGCAGGGCTTCGCCTAAGCACTGCTACGATATGATCGAGGTGGATTATGGTGGAGGGGGGCACCGCACACGGCTGAGAGATCAAGAGATCAATTATTGTGTCTATGGGGTGCCCCCTGGCCACGTATATAAAGGAGTGGAGGAGGGGAGAGGGCCGGCCTCTATGGCGCGCCCTGGAGGAGTCCTACTCCCACCGGGAGTAGGATTCCTTCCCTTCCAAGTAGTAGGAGTGGGAGACAAGGAAGAGGAAGAGGGAAGAGAAGGAAGGAGGGGGCGCCGCCCCTCCCCCTAGTCCAATTTGGACTAGTCATTGGGGGGGGGGGCACTCGGACTGCCTCTCTCTCTCTCCTCTAAAGCCCAATAAGGCCCATATACTTCTTCCCCCGTATTGCCGTAACTCCCCGGTACTCCGAAAAATACCCGAACCACTCGGAACCTTTCCGATGTCCGAATATAGTCGTCCAATATATCGATCTTTACGTCTCGACCATTTCGAGACTCCTCGTCATGTCCCCAATCTCATCCGGGACTCCGAACTACCTTTGGTACATCAAAACACATAAACTCATAATACAAATCGTTAATAATGCAGACCCTACGGGTTCGAGAACTATGTAGACATGACCGAGACACGTCTCCTGTCAATAACCAATAGCGGAACCTGGATGCTCATATTGGCCCCCACATATTCTACGAAGATCTTTATCGGTCAAACCGCATAACAACATACGTTGTTCCCTTTGTCATCGGTATGTTACTTGCCCGAGATTCGATCGTCGGTATCTCAATACCTAGTTCAATCTTGTTACCGGCAAATCTCTTTACTCGATCTGTAATACATCATCCCGCAACTAACTCATTAGTTACAATGCTTGCAAGGCGTACAGTGATGTGCATTACCGAGTGGGCCCTGAGATACCTCTTCGACAATCGGAGTGACAAATCCTAATCTCGAAATACGCCAACTCAACAAGTACCTTCGGAGACACCTGTAGAGCACCTTTATAATCACCCGATTCGTTGTGGACGTTTGGTGGCACACAAAGTGTTCCTCCGGTAAACGGGAGTTGCATAATCTCATAGTCATAGGAACATGTATAAGTCATGAACAAAGCAATAGCAACATACTAAACGATCAAGTGCTAAGCTAACGGAATGGGTCAAGTCAACCACATCATTCTCCTATTGATGTGATCTCGTTAATCGAATGACAACTCATGTCTATGGCTAGGAAACATAACCATCTTTGATCAACGAGCTAGTCAAGTAGAGGCATACTAGTGACACTCTGTTTTGTCTATGTATTCTCACATGTATCAAGTTTCTGGTTAATACAATTATAGCATGAATAATAAACATTTATCATAAAATAAGGATGTCGGGGCAGGCTGATCTGGCCCACGAACACCTATGGGGCCGGCGGACCGAGCCCCTTTCGGTTCGGCGGGGAGCGGAGGTCGCACGAAGAGCAGATCGAGGCGAAGCACGCGAGAGGTTTACCCAGCCGGAGCTCTCCGGAGAGATAACACTCCTACTGCTGCATGTCTAGGTGTATTGCGTTCTTGCTCAGGAGCGCTGAGTGCTACAGTACACACGAGCTGCTAACGAGACTGAGCGTGGAGGGATTTGATCGACCAACCCTTTCTACGTTGCGCATGGGCCTCCTTTTATATGCTCAAGGGGCTCCGGCTGTGGCAACGTGACGGAGGTACAAATGGAAAAATAGTGGTTGGTACACCTACTTGTACAAAGGTACGTTGTACTATACCTAACCCCGACGGCGGGGACAAAGGCATTAAATGCCCATCTAGTCGCCCTAACGGTGCAAACAGGGGACCGTCGGGCGCCACCGTTCGCCACGATGGCAAACTTGTCGTGCTTGCCACCTCGCACCGCTGGCTGCAGAGCCTTTTCGCCATCTTGGCGCTGGAAGGTCCCAGGCGACACGTTAGTGGATGTGCTGGAGCGTAGGTACAGAGAGGTGGTCTGCAGCAAGCGCCTTGTCATGTTGTTGTCTTCTTGCCGCGCCCGGAAGCTTGTCGCTCACCGGGCCTTCCCGGCAAGCTCCTTTTGCTGGGGCCTTGTCTTGTAAGTGCCTGGGGTGGCCTTCCCGGCAAGCTCCTCTTGCCGGGGCCTTGTCTCCTATGTGCCTTGGGTGGCCTTCACGGCAAGCTCTTCTTGCCGGGGCCTTGTCTCCTTGGCTTGAATACTTTGTTCTTGAATGGCTCCAAAGGAACCACGGAGGACCTTGGCGGTCACCCGGTACGCCTTGTGCCGCTGAGGGTCAGAACTGCCCGTGCACAAGTTTGGGATACTAGGGTACCCCTACTCTAGTACACCGACAGAGCCCGGGCCTGGGCCACACTGCAGCCGCTGTTGGGCCAGGGCCCAAAACAGGCATCGGCACGCGGCCCGGGTCACGCCGTAACTCACCCCGGACCACCACGCCCCCTGACGGCACACATCGAGCGTGGCGTCGTGTGAGAGATCGTGGGCGAGATCGTGGGGTTTCTTTATTCGAAAATCGAACGTCCGCCCCTCCCCTTTATAAGCAGGGGGAAAGCAGGGGCACGTCGCCTACCTTGCCGATTCTTTGTCCCATCGAAAAACCACCGCTGCTCCCCCCTTCTTCTCAAGGCTGAAAAGAGAGCAGTGCTCCGCCCCCCATCGCCACCAGCACCCTCAACGCCGTCGATCTCCTCCACCGCCTCCGCCATGGGCCTGAAAGCCGACAAGGGGAAGACCGTGAATTCGGCCGAGGCGCTGCGGCTTGCGGCGCTGCGGAAGGAGCGGGCCGTCTTCCCCCCTCAGCTCGCCGTGAGGGAGCTGAGGGAGAACTACTACCTCTTCTGGTCGACGGAGACGCGGGCGCATCCGCGCACGAAGGTACTCCCCGCCGCCGCAGAATCGGCCCGACGGGTATCCCTTCTTCGCGCTCTTCTTCTACTGCGGGCTCTGCCCGCCCTTCTCTGAGTTCTTTTGTGACGTTATGAACACCTACGGGTTCCGCCTCCTTGATTTCACCCCCAACGCCGTTCTGACCATGGCAGTTTTCACACATCTCTGCGAAAACTTTGTCGGAGTCCACCCAAATGTAGCTCTTTTCCGTCACTTCTTTTTACCCCGAGCCGAGAGAGGAGAGCCCCTTGCCGGAGGAATTGCTTGGGTCTCTAGGAGGCCTATCTGGAGGGAGAGCTTCGTAGAAAATGGGAGGAGTGGAGGGCAGATTGGTGCTAGATTGTTGAGGAGAACCCGCAGCCTTTTACCGCCCAAATACCAAACCCCAAAGAGTACGCTGCAATGATTGGAGCAATCTGGCCCCGGAGGACGCTTAGGGCTGAAGATCGCAGCTACCCGAATCCTCCGCCTCAGACTTGCCGGACTCACTTGTAGGCACCGCTGGCGCGGACTTTCTTCGCCGCCGCCATATCGCTTCTTGCGAGAGAAGGAGACCTTCACGGGAATTTCAGAACGCAGCAGACATCATGAGGCTGCGCCCAGGCCTCAACTTCAACTTCACTGTCTTGGAGCTTGACGCAATGCTCTTAGAGTTGTTCAAGCTTGATCCACGATCATCCGGAGATGTTTAGGTTGCCGAGGCGTCGTTCATTTGTGCAACAACTCGTCGCTTGACCGCATCCGTGCAATGATGTCGTTGTGTGACTCCCATGGAATTGTCCCCACTTGGCAAGAGCCGGCAGATGACGTCGTGCGGCAATTCTTCGACAATCTAGTGGAAATGCCGGTCTGCCCCGACAAGCAGAGAGGCCTCACCCGCGACACCACTGACGACGAGATGCAGCGCATCGCCACCAGGCTGGAAGAGGCGGCAGCAGCTGCTGCCGCGGGCGAGTTTGGCTTCACTGTGGAGGAGGCGGAGGCAGACGAGGCGGCAAGTCTTGTCGAGCGAAAGGAGTTCGTCGGCGAGGAAGAGCTTGCCGAGCCTGAAGCCGAGTCGAGCGAGCCCGCCGAGGGCGCATCCTTCCCACCTCCAAGCAGCTTGCCGCGAGCGGAGCCACCGGCTCCACCAAGAAGCGTCTTCGCAAAGCCGAGAGGCAGGCGGCAGACGGCAGCCCAGCAGCTGCCCATGACGCGCTTCCATCCACTGCGGCAAGCACTGTTGCCGCGGGAGCTCCTCACGCTGCTGCGGCAACTGGAGCAGGGCCCTTGCAGGCCACCGGTCCCGCCTCCCGCCAAGCGTCCAAGGAGCCCACTCCTCCGCCTGCATCGCGGGAGGCAGGCCAGAATTCGACCTCTCCGCGCTCAGCTCCGACGAGGAAGAGGAAGAGTAAGATTCCTTGTTGTACTTGTAATTCTTTGATTTGTTGCTTTGTCTTGTATCTGACTTGCTTTGCTCTGAATCCATTCCTTTTCAGGACGCTGGCCCAGAGGATGTCGAAGAGAGCCAAGACCCCGGTGGTTGTCATCGAGGACGAACCTACTGCGACAGCAGGAGGCGCGTCCGAGACCACCTTGCCGGATGAGGCAACCCTTCTTCAAGGCAGCCCCCAGCGCAACCCCCAGCGTAAGCATATGGTCTACTTCTTGTTGTTCGGCGTGCATGGATGCTTTTTCCTTTGCTGATATCTGACTGTTGACTTGTGTAGGAGCAGAGCAACCTCCTTCTGCTTCGACTACGCCGCCAAGGGTGGATTCTCCGGCAAGGGAGCGTTCTACGGCAAGGGAGCCTTCTCCGGCAAGGGGCAGTTCTCCGGCAAGGGACGGCACCAGCGACCTCTTGGCGACGGAGACCATGACCGCAGCCCCGTGCCAGCAGTAACCTTCTTGCTCGAGTACTTCCCTTGTGTTTTTCTTCTTCTGATTTTGTCTTTGAATATTTGCTTGACTCTCTTCATCCGTCCGCCACAGAGCCAATGGAGACCGAGGTCGCAGAGGAGGACGTCTTGAAACACTTGATGAAGCCGCCATCGTGGAAGAAGAAGCCGACGCCGACGAGCCTGCCGGGCGAAGAGGCCGCCCGGCTGCCGCCGCAGAAGCCGGGCGAGGTCCAGCGATCGACCGACGCACCACGAGGCCGCAGGGAGCGCCAGTGCTACACCGACCGCCGATCCCTCCGCCGCTGCTGCAGCGTCGAGTTCAAGAGCCCCAGCCCGGCGCCTACTTGAAGGCCGGGCGATGGCGTCTTCATCAAGCTCCCATGGGAGTCGAGCTCAGGCGCCGGCGAAGGAGAAACCTTCGATGAAGAACTGCTCGCTTCCGCTGGCCGACGCCACTGACGCGCTTAAGCAGCAGTTAGCCGGGCGAGCTCGAGGAGGAGCAGCCGCCGCTGAAGCCGCCGCTTACCGCGCTCGGCTAAGCCAAACCGCATCCCGGAGGCGCTTGTCGCGGCGGAGCAGACATCGAGAAGCGCGGAGGAGCTCCGGGCCGCAACCAGAAGCTCTCCGGTCCTTGGCGGAGGAGCGGAGCAACTTCGCCGAGGAGCGCAAGGCCTTCATCCTCGAGAAGGCTGAAGCCGAGGAGGAACAGCTGACTTGTCAGCCGAGAAGCTGTCTGCACAAGAGGGCGAGCTAGCGCAGCGGAAGGTTAACCTTGACAGCCACGAGGAGGATCTTGCCATGCGCGAGGAAACATTTGGCGGGGCTCTCAAGGAAGCAAAGGATGCTGCCGCCGCTGCCGAGGCTGCCAAGAAGGAGCTGGAGACGGCGGTGGCGCAGCTTGGAGGCCAGCCTCAAGAAGAGCGGCGAGGAGCTTGCTGCACTCAAGCACGGCCGAGAAGGATGCCTACACTCTTGGCGAGCTGCAGGCTGCCTCGCCGAGAGGAGCAAGGAGCTCAGCGCCGCCAGGACTCCAATGCAGATCTTGAGTTGAAGCTAACTACTTTGACTCAGACGCTGGGCGGTGCCAAGGAGGCGGGAGGTGGCCTTGAAGGAGAAGATCAAGGCCGACGAGGAGGCTCTTGGCGAGTCTTGTTGTCGCCCAGAGTGCCTTGAGGGAGAACGTGGAGCACCGGACCGAGGGTCTCGTGGATACTGCTGCAGCCATCCACAGGAGCCGATGGAGCCGGGATGGTGGTTCTTGGATACTCCTCCGACGTGCTTCTCCAGCCCAGCGACAAGCTCAGCTTTTTCTTCTAGGGCGTGGTGACGGCTCTCCTGCGACTCCGTGAAGAGATCCCAAAGCAGCTGGCCGAGGAGTCGCGCCAGATCTCTGCTGGAGCCTCCAAAAGGTGCTTGATGAAGGTGGCCTTCCGCAACCAGTGCCTCAACCTCACCAACGTCCTCAAGTCCCTGCCGCCGGATGCTGATGTGGAGGCGCTCAAGACCTTGTCGCACCCATTGTGGGATGAGTGAGCGGAATCAAGAGGGTTGAGGGCGATCGCGTAGATTAGGCCGCCTGCTTTTCTCTTTCTCTTGCCGCCGGGTCATGTCATAGGAACAATCCATTAGAGCTGCGGCAAGCTATCTTGTAATATAACTTTATTTTGAGTATCAATTGCTATGTTATTTCCATTACTTGATTCCTTCCTTTGTATGTTTTTGCCCTACGCTTTTAGGGAACTTGTCGGTAGGGCACTTTGAGCCGTTGAGTCGCGTGGACGTCGGCTTCTTTGGCGGTGCCGCTTTCGACAAGCAACCTTGTCGCAACTAGTCGCAGCTCACTTAAGTTGTTGAGCGGACTCTAAACAAAGTAAGGGCACAACTAGCTACGAATTGGTTCCTCTGCGCACAGGTTTTCCATACAAAGTTCGGTCGTTCAAGGAAGATAACTTAAAAATTTTAAAACTGATTGCTCAAACTTTGGCAACTTAACTTTTCTGTCGTTTGCTTCCCGGTAAGGCTAGACTTCCTTGAGTGATGCTTGGTCCACACCATTATCTTCTCCTTTCCCCCCGGCAAACTTGTGTGCGAGGGAACCTTCCTTTCTTTGAGAAAGAGAAAGAAGAGAAAATAAAGATATGGAGCCTTGTGGCTCGTTATCACTTACCGGGTAGGTGCTGCACAAAGTGTCGATAAGCGCATGCAAAAATAGAAGTAAAAAGCATGAAATTGACAAGGTGTGCGAAGCACGCTAAGCTTTCTTGATGCACGGGTCTGCGCCCGGCTTTGTACAAAAGGATTACATGCATTAGCGGCAAGACTTGTACAAAAGGTGGTTCTTTGGAACAGGTTCCGCAACCGCGCCCTCTGAGTAAAACTTACGAAGATGCTCAATGTTCCAGAGTTGCTCACCGAATGCCATCTTCGGTCTCAAGGCGGACAGCGCCGAGCCTAGTGACTCGTTTCACCCGATAAGGGCCTTCCCACTTTGGCGTCAACTTGTTGGAATTCTTGGCGGACTGAGCAGCGCCCGAAGAACAAGGTCGCCTTCCTCGAGACTTCGGCATTGACTTTGCGGCTATGGTAGCGGCGCAAAGCTTGCTGGTACCGAGCAGCTCGTCTGAGGCTGAAGACGATCTTCCTCAAGGAGCAGCGCGTCATCTTGTCGCGGCTGCTCTTGCTCAAGCTCATCATAAGCGAGCACTCGAGGTGATCCGTATACGAGTTCCGTGGGGAGAACTGCCTCTGCTCCATAGACTAGAGCGAAGGTGTCCGCCATGGCTCGATTTGGCGTCGTCTGATCGACCAAAGAACCACCGGCAGCTCCTCAATCGATTTCTTCCGCACTTGTGCAGCCTGTCGAAAGTTCTGGTCTTGAGCCAGCAGCACTTCAAAGATTTGCCCTCTCCGCTTGACCGTTGCTTCTTGGATGAGCAACGAAGCGAAAGCAGAACCTTGGCGCCAAGATCTTGGACGTCTTTGCATGAAGGTGCGGCTTGTGAACTGTGTACCGTTGTCGGTGATGATCCTGTTAGGGATTCGAAACGGCAAACAATCGACTGGAGAACTTGATCACGATCGTGCTGTCACCTTCCTCATCGCTTCCACTTCCGGCTACTTTGTGAACTTGTCGATTGCCACGCATAAGTACTCAAAGCCCCGACAGCTTCGGGAAGGGGCCGAGGATGTCGAGCCCCAGCACGAAAATGGCGAGGATAAAGGGATCGTCTGGAGAGCTTGAGCTGGCTGGTGTATCTGTTTGGAATGGAACCGCACGCTTCACACTTGGTTACTTGTGCGGTTGCATCCTCGGAGGGTTGTCGGCCAAAGAAACCTTGCCGGGCAGCTTTGCCGCAAGTGCTTCTGGCGCCAATGTGGTGACCACATATGCCTCCATGTATCTCGCCAACAGCTTTTGTCCGTCTTCCCGGTGAATACACTTCAATTTCACACCGTTGAGTCTTCTTACATGCACAGTGTCTTTGTCGACAAACTGGTACATACTTGACTGCCGGCTACTCTTTCCGCTTCTTCTTGCTCTTCGGAAGTTCTCCGTCTCAAGGAAATGGACAATCTGCTGCGCCCATCTTTGGAGCTTGCAGCTCGACAACAAGGACTAAAGGCACATCTGCTGCTTGCGGGAACATCAGCCTCCACGGCAAGAAAGCTGCGGCTCGGTAGGAGCTTGACGTTCCCGGCAAGCTTGCCGAGCAAAACTTGTCGGGAGCGCCTGCTTCAACGAAACAAACCCTAGAGCTTGTCGGAGCAGATCGCTCCTCAAGATCGCTGGCGTTGATCTTGGGGACCTTCTTGGCGGCGGCTTCGGGAAGCTCTGCCGGAAAGTAGTCACCAGAGATCAACTTCCTCTTCTTGCTCTGCCCAGTCGATGGTGTTACAGACGGTTGAGTCAGCTTGAGCACAAAAATCCCTGGTTCCACAGGTAGCTTGAGTATGGCGCACTTTGACAGATCATCAGCAATGTCGTTCTGAGCTCTTGGAATATATTCCATCTGTAGGCCGTCAAAGTGCTCTTCTAGCTTTCTCACTTCATCAACATAAGCTTCCATCAACGAACTTTGATAATTCTTGTTCACTTGGCGGATAACAAGCTGTGAGTCACCCCTAACAATGAGCTTCTTGATCCCAAGGTCTACTGCGATCCTGAGACCGGCAAGCAAACCTTCATATTCTGCAGTATTGTTTGTTGCTTGCTCCTTGGGAAAGTGCATCTGGACCACGTACTTGAGGTGCTCTCCGGTGGGTGCGACAAGTAGCACGCCCTTGCCGGGCGCCTTGCAGCGTGAAGGCACCATCAAAGTACATCAGCCACTCTTTGCTTGCTTCCTTGACGGGGATGCTCGTTTACGGAATTTCTTCATCCGTGTTGGTGTCCATTCTGCTATGAACTCCGCCAATGCTCGCTTTGGATAGTTGAAGTGCTCTCAAACTTGAGGCCAAAGCTTGACAGTTCCAGTGCCCACTCAACAATCCTGCCTGTTGCTTCTGGATTCTGCAGTATCCTTTTCAGCGGAAAGCGAGTGACGACTGTGATCTCATGTGCCTGAAAGTAATGGCGTAGCTTTCTCGAGGCCATGAGGAGGCTGAAAAGCAATTTCTACACACCAGAGTACCTTGACCTAGCCCCCTGCAGAAGGGAACTGACAAAGTAAACTGGGCGCTGCACCATCCTTTTCTGCATCTTCTCATGCGTCTGCGCAGATCCGTCCTTGTCGGGACCAGAGCTTGCCGGTGAAGCCCCCTGCTTGTCGCTGGATGCACCTGCAATGGTTGCTAGCTCATCATCCGCCTCCCTCTCCGCTACTAACGCAGCACTAACCACTTGATTGGTTGCCGCTATATATAGCAGCAATTTCTCTTGTGGCTTAGGTGCGACAAGTGTTGGAGTGGAGTACAGGTATCTCTTCAAGTCCTGCAGCGCTGCCTCCGCTTCCGGAGTCCATTGCATTGGACCTGCCTTTTTCAAAATTTTGAAAAATGGCAGGGCGCGCTCAGCAGATCTAGAGATAAACCTGCTGAGAGCAGCTACGCAACCGGCAAGTCTTCGTACATCCTTGACGCGCTTTGGTGCTTCAATCTGCTCAATGGCCTTGATCTTGTCGGGATTGGCTTCAATTCCCCGCTGAGACACGAAGAACCCGAGAAGCTTGCCGGAAGGGACTCCAAACACGCACTTCTCGAGGTTAAGCTTGAGGTTGATCTTGCGCAGATTTGCAAAGGTTTCGTCTAAATCTTGAATCAGAGTCTCTCTGTCCTTGCTTTTGACCACTATGTCATCCATGTAGGCTTCCACATTTCTGTGTATTTGCGGCTCAAAAGCATCATGAACTACTCTTGCAAACGTTGAACCAGCATTCTTTAACCCGAAGGGCATCCGTACAAAACAGTATGTGCCACATGGGGTGATGAATGCGGTCTTCTCCTCATCCTCTTCTGCCATGAAGATTTGATGATACCCTGAGTATGCATCCAAAAATGAAAGCAAATCACATCCGGCCGTGGAGTCAACAATCTGGTCAATGCGCGGCAAGGGAAATGGATCTTTGGGACAAGCTTTATTGACATCTGTAAAGTCGATACAAAGCCTCCATTTCCCGTTAGCCTTGCGCACAACTACAGGATTGGCCAACCACGTAGGATGGAGCACTCTCCGACAAGGCCTGCTGCTTCCAGTTTCTTGATTTCTTCCGCGATGAACTCTTGACGCTCCACTACTTGCTTCCTGACTTTCTGCTTGACGGGCCGCGCATGAGGACAAACGGCAAGATGGTGCTCAATTAGTTTCCTGGGAACACCGCGGATGTCAGACGGTTGCCACGCAAACACGTCGACGTTCGCCCGCAGGAAAGCAACGAGCGCGCCTTCCTATTTAGGGTCGAGAGAGGCACTGATGGTGAAGGTACCACCAATGCCGTCCTCCTTGGCGGACACCTTCTTGGTCTCTGGTGGAGCTATCATCGTCTTCTTATACTTGCCGGTGGAGCTCGATGGTGCGCCCTCGACGGTAGCGCAGCACTCCGAAGAGGTGCGCTTGCCGGAGTGGGCATCAGAGCTCTTGCCGGACTTGGTCTTCTTCTTCCCCCCGGGAGCTTCAGCGGCAAGTGGCTTGCAATCTGTCGCGGCTGCTGCTTCCCGGTAGATCTTGTCGGCGTAGATAAGAGCATCCTTCTTGTCACCGGACGGAGATGACACTTATCGGGCTGGCATCTTCAAAGATGTTGTAGGCATAGTGAGAGGCCGCCATGAATTTGGCGAGTGCTAGACGGCCAAGTATCCCATTGTAAGGCAATGGAAAATCAGCAACGTCAAAAGTGACCCTCTCGATTCACGAAGTTCAACTTCATTGCCAAATATCACCGGCAACGTGATCTTTCCCTTCAGCTTGCTCTTTCCCGGATTAATTCCTTGAAAAGTGCCGGTCTCTTTGAGCTCGCCATCAGGGATCTGGAGTTTCTGGAGCACCGTGGAGGAGATCAGATTCAAGCCGGCCCCGCCATCAACTAACATCTTGGTGACCTTGAGGTTGCGGATAGTTGGTGAAACCAACATCGGCAAGCACCCAACTGCAGTTACACGATCAGGGTGGTCCTCAATATCAAAGATGATAGGCGTGCTGGACCATTTCAGAGGCTTGCATGACTCGATGGATGGTTCTGCTGCATTGACCTCCCGCATCCACTGCTTGAGCTGGCGGTGGGAGGTATGCAGAGAAGCACCGCCGTCACGCCATGTGACCTCTCGTGGCTTTCTGGAACTCCTCCTCATCGGTCTCGTCATCATCCATGTCTTCATCGTCGTCTTCGTCTTTCATCCTTGTCGCGCCGCTGGAGGTCTGTCTCCTTGCCGCTGCTTGGCCTTGCCGCGGCGTCCTCCTCGGCCGGGACGTTTCTTGCTAGCTCCTCCAGCACCCTCCTGGGCCTTCTCCTTGTCGCGTCGCTCGTATTCAGCCTTCTGCTGCTCGACAAGCTGCTCGACCTTCTTGCAGCTCTGGAGGTCATGGCCCTTGGTGCGGTGGATCTTGCAGTACTGCTTGCCGGAGCCGTCCTGCTTGTCGGCGACCGCCACAGACTGGCAGTTGGTGCCAGCGGCAACCTCCTTGCCGGAGCTACTAGCCTTGGCGTTCTTGGCGCCACCTCCGTTGCCGGACTGCTCAACAACTAGCACATCTCTGCCTTTCTTTTTCCTGTTGCCCTGCCGTCGGCTCTTCTTTGTCGGGGCGGTCTCCTCACTGTCAGATCCTACTGCTTCGGTATTTTCTCCGGGGAGTCTCCTCCCCTCCTCAGCACGTGCACACTTGTCGGCCAGGGCATATAGCTCACTGACGTCTCTGATCTTGCACATCGCCATCTCCTCCCGCATCCTGCGGTTTCGCACGTTCTGATGGAATGCGCTGATCACCGCGGCAGGGTGGACATCTGGGATGTTGTGCTGTACACGGCTGAATCTTTGAATATACTTGCGCAGGGGATCTCCTTCCTTCTGGGCGAGCAGATGAAGGTCGCTTTCTTGGCCATGGGGCTTGTGGCCGCCTGTAAAGGCGCCGACAAACTGATGGCATAGATCTGCCCAAGAGGATATGGAGTTGTCCGGCAAGTGCATGATCCAGGATCGACATTGGGCTTGAGCACCGCCGGAAGTAGTTGGCAAGGATCTTGTCGTCTCGCCCCGCAGCTTGCACCGCGATGGTGTAGATGCCGAGGAACTCCGACGGATGCGTCTTGCCGTCGTACTTCTCTAATGCGTCGGCTTGAAAGTTTTCTTCTTTGGGCCCTTTGGACTTGCCGCAGCTCACGAGTGAACGCAGGGCAACCTACCGCGTACGGCAAGTCGCCTGGTTCATCTGGCGCGTGCATGTCGACAGAGGGCCCAGCGCGCTTGTCAGATTGATGTTGCGCTTCTCTTCGGCGCTCGATGCGAGTTCGAGCGTCCTCTTGCTGTCGTTCGTGAAGAACTTGGCGCTGATCGCGCTGAGCTCGTGGATCCGATGACGCGGTGGAGTCGCTGTCGAGGTGGATCCGACGAGTCGGCGATCTTGGCCTTCGGGGCGGAGAGTGCATGGTGGTTGCACCCCCACCAGTCTCGTCGCCACCGGCTCGTGTTTGGCAGTCCTGCCGCGGCAGCGATGCACTCGGTTGCCGCGGAGTGTCGCCGTTGGCGAAGCCGATGAGACTCTGAATGGTGGCCCTCCACTCATCGACCTTGTCGGCCGTTGGATGGTAATCCAGGAGCAGCTATGCTCTTGCCAAAGCTTCTGCTGGAGTAGTGGGTGGCAGTGGCGAATGGCGCGAGGAGCGGGATATGCTCGGACTTCTAACTATGTTAGAAGGAGCAGTATCCCGTCCGGGCGACCGTGCCTCGCTTCGCGCCAAAGCATGTTGGCGTCGCGTCTTTGGTCTTGAGCATCCCGAGATCCTCCACTCGATCTTGGTCCAACGAACGTATGGCATTGTGAATGCCATGACGCTGTCGGTCTCGCGCCTCCTGAGACGGGCGCGGTGCATGTACGGACGCCGAGGTCTGCGCAGCCTTGTCTTTGGACTTGGCAGCACCGTGAGCTTCCCCGTCGCCGCCCGTTCTTCGCGGCGTCTACCCCACCACCTGTTTGCTCCGGTGGCGGTGGGTTCGACGCGGACGGGGCTTCGCCAAGCCTTCTTCTTCGGTGGCATGTTGACAAAGATGATGAAGATCTAGCTCAGCGTGGACGCCTGGATCAGGTTCACACAACCTCGACGCCCCCCTACGGCGTGCCAAAGATGTCGGGCAGGCTGATCGGCCCATTTAACACCTATGGGGCCGGCGGACCGAGCCCCTTTCGGTTCGGCAGGGAGCGGAGGTCGCACGGAGAGCAGATCGATGCGAAGCACGCGAGAGGTTTACCCATCTTCGGAGCTCTCCTTAGAGATAACACTCCTACTGCTGCATGTCTAGGTGTATTGCGTTCTTGCTCAGAGCTACTGAAAGTGCTACAAAGACACACGAGCCGCTAACGAGATCGAAAGCGTGGAGGGAACTAATCGACCAACCCTTTCTACGCTATGCATGGGCCTCCTTTTATATGCTCAAGGGGCTCCGACAGGTGGCAACGTAGACGGGGGTACAAATGGAAAAATAGTGGTTGGCACACCTACTTGTACAGTGTACAGTGTACTATACCTAACCCTGACGGCAGGGGACAAAGGCATTAAAATCCCATCTAGTCGCCCTAACAGTGCAAACAGGGACCGTCAGGGGCGCCACCGTTCGCCACGATGGCAAACTTGTCGTGACGCTTGCCACCTCGCACGGCTGCATGACCTTTCGCCATCTTGGCGCTACCGAAAGGTCCCAGAGCGACACATTAGTGGATGTGCTGGAGTGTAGGTACAGAGAGGTGGTCTGCCGCGGCAAGCGCCTTGCCGCGGTTGTTGTCTTGCCGCGCCCGGAAGCTTGTCGCGCACCGGGCCTTCCCGCAAGCTCCTTTTTGCCGGGGCCTTGTCTTGTAAGTGCACAGGGTGGCCTTCCGGCAAGCTCCTCTTGTCGGGCCTTGTCTCCTATGTGCCTTGGGTGGCCTTCCGGCAAGCTCTTCTTGCCGGGCCTTGTCTCCTTGGCTTGAATACTTTGTTCTTGAATGGCTCCAAAGGAACCACGGAGGACCTTGGCGGTCACCCGGTAAGCCTTGCCGCGGAGGGCTGCAACTGCCCGTGCACAAGTTCGGGATACTGGGGTACCCCTACTCTAGTACACCGACAAAGGAAATAAATAATAACTTTATTATTTCCTCTGGGGCATATTTCCTTCAGTCTCCCACTTGCACTAGAGTCAATAATCTAGTTCACATCGCCATGTGATTTAACATCAATAGTTCACATCTTTATGTGGTTAACACCCATAGTTCACATCGACATGTGACCAACACCCAAAGGGTTTACTAGAGTCAGTAATCTAGTTCACATCTCTATGTGATTAACACGCAAAGAGTACTAAGGTGTGCTCATGTTTTGTTTGTGAGATAGTTTTAGTCAACGGGTCTGTCACATTCAGATCCATAAGTATTTTGCAAATTTCTATGTCTATAATGCTCTGCATGGAGGTACTCTAGCTAATAGCTCCCACTTTCAATATGTATCTAGATCGAGACTTAGAGTCATCCAGATCGGTGTCAAAGCTTGTATCGACATGACTCTTTACGACGAACTCTTTATCACCTCCATAACCGAGAAATATTTCCTTATTGCACTAAGGATAATTTTGACCGTTGTTCAGTGATCTACTCCTTGATCACTATTGTACTCCCTTGCTAAAATCAGTGTAGGGTATACAATAGATCTGGTACACAGCATGGCATACTTTATAGAACCTATGTCTGAGGCATAGGGAATGACTTTCATTCTCTTTCTATCTTCTGCCGTGGTCGGGCTTTGAGTCTTACTCAATTTCACACCTTGTAACACAGGCAAGAACTCTTTCTTTGACTGTTCTATTTTGAACTACTTCAAAATCTTTTCAAGGTATGTACTCATTGAAAAAACTTATCAAGCATCTTCATCTATCTCTATAGATCTTGATGCTCAATATGTAAGCAGCTTCACTGAGGTCTTTCTTTGAAAAAACTCCTTTCAAACACTCCTTTATGCTTTGCAGAATAGTTCTACATTATTTCTGATCAACAATATGTCATTCACATATACTTATCAGAAATGTTGTAGTGCTCCCACTCACTTTCTTGTAAATACAAGCTTCACCTCAAGTCTGTATAAAACTATATGCTTTGATCAATTTATCAAAGCGTATATTCCAACTCCGAGATGCTTTCCCTAGTCCATAGATGGATCGCTGGAGCTTGCATATTTTGTTAGCACCTTTAGGATTGACAAAACCTCCTTCTTGCATCATATACAACTCTTCTTTAATAAATCCATTAAGGAATGTCGTTTTGTTTATCCATTTGCCAGATTTCATAAAATGCAGCAATTGCTAACATGATTCGGACAGACTTAAGCATAGATACGAATGAGAAACTCTCATCGTAGTCAACACCTTGAACTTGTCAAAAACCTTTTTGCACAATTCTAGCTTTGTAGATAGTAACACTACTATCAGTGTCTGTCTTCCTCTTGAGGATCCATTTAATCTCAATGGCTCACCAATCATTGGGCAAGTCAATCAAAGTCCATATTTTGTTCTCATACATGGATCCCATCTCAGATTTCATGGCCTCAAGCCATTTTGCGGAATTTGGGCTCATCATCGCTTCCTCGTAGTTCGTAGGTTCGTCATGGTCAAGTAACATGACCTCCGGAACAGGATTATCGTACCACTCTGGTGCGGATCTTACTCTGGTTGACCTACAAGGTTCGGTATTAACTTGATCTGAAGTTTCATGATCATTATAATTAGCTTCCTCACTAATTGGTGTAGGTGTCACAGGAACCGGTTTCTGTGATGAACTACTTTCTAATAAGGGAGCAGGTACAGTTACCTCATCAAGTTCTACTTTCCTCCCACTCACTTCTTTCGAGAGAAACTCCTTCTCTAGAAAGGATCCATTCTTAGCAACGAATTTGCCTTCGGATCTGTGATAGAAGATATACCCAATAGTCTTCTTTGGGTATCCAATGAAGACACATTTCTCCGATTTGGGTTCAAGCTTATCATGTTGAAACTTTTTCACATAAGCATCGCAACCCCAAACTTTAAGAAACGACAACTTTGGTTTCTTGCCAAACCATAGTTCATAAGGTGTCATCTCAACGGATTTAGATGGTGCCCTTTTTAATGTGAATGCAGCTGTCTCTAATACATAACCCCAAAACGATAGTGGTAGATTGGTAAGAAACATCATAGATCGCACCATATCTAATAAAGTACGGTTATGACGTCCGGACACACCATTACGCTGTGGTGTTCCAGGTGGCGTGAGTTGCGAAACTATTCTGCATTGTTTCATGAAGACCAAACTCGTAACTCAAATATTCTCCTCCATGATCAGATCGTAGAAACTTTATTTTCTTGCTACGATGATTTTCTACTTCACTCTGAAATTATATGAACTTTTCAAATGTTTTAGACTTTATGTTTCATCAAGTAGATATTCCCATATCTGCTCAAATCATCTGTGAAGGTCAGAAAATAATGATACTTGCCGTGAGCCTTAACACTCATTGGACTGCATACATCAGTATGTATTATTTCCAATAAGTCAGTTGCTCGCTCCATTGTTCCGGAGAACAGAGTCTTAGTCATCTTGCCCATGAGGCATGGTTCGCAAGCATCAAATGATTCATAATCAAGTGATTCCAAAAGTCCATCAGCATGGAGTTTCTTCATGCGCTTTTACACCAATATGACCTAAACGGCAGTGCCACAAATAAGTTGCACTATCATTATTAACTTTGCATATTTTGGCTTCAATATTATGAATATGTGTATCACTACGATCGAGATCCAACAAACCATTTTCATTGGGTGTATGACCATAGAAGGTTTTATTCATGTAAACAGAACAGCAATTATTCTCTAACTTAAATGAATAACCGTATTGCAATAAACATGATCAAATCATATTCATGCTCAACGCAAACACCAAATAACACTTATTTAGGTTTAACACTAATCCCGAAAGTATAGGGAGTGTGCGATGATGATCATATCAATCTTGGAACCACTTCCAACACACATCGTCACTTCACTCTTAACTAGTCTCTGTTCATTCTGCAACTCCCATTTTGAGTTACTAATCTTAGCAATTGAACTAGTATCAAATACTATGGGGTTGCTATAAACACTAGTAAAGTACACATCAATAACATGTATACCAAATCTACCTTTGTTCACTTTTCCATCCTTCTTATCCGCCAAATACTTGGGGTAGTTCCGCTTCAAAGGACCAGTCCTTTGGCGAGAAGCACTTAGTCTCAGGCTTAGGTCTAGACTTGGGCTTGTTCACTTGAGTAGCAACTTGCTTGCCGTTCTTCCTAAAGTTCCCCTTCTTCCCTTTGCCATTTTTCTTGAAACTAGTTGTCTTGTTAACCATCAATACTTGATGTTTTTCTTGATTTCTACCTTCGTCGATTTCAGCATCACAAAGAGCTTGGGAAACGTTTCCGTTATCCGTTGCATATTATAGTTCATCACGAAGTTCTATTAACTTGGTGATAGTGACTAGAGAACTTTGTCAATTACTATCTTATCTGGAAGATTAACTCCCACTTGATTCAAGTAATTGTAGTACTCAGACAATCTGAGCATATGCTCACTGGTTGAGCTATTCTCCTCCATTTTATTGGCAAAGTACTTTCAGAGGTCTCATACCTCTCGACATTGGCACGAGTATGAAATACCAATTTCAACTCTTGGAACATCTTATATGCTCAGTGGCGTTCAAAACATTTTTAAAGTCCTGGTTCTAAGCTGTAAAGCATGGTGCACTAAACTATCAAGTAGTCATCATACCGAGCTTTTGTCAAAAAGTTCATAACGTCCCGTGATTCCGCTCCTTCAATAGTTCTCATACCTAGCGGTGCATCAAGGACATAATACTTACGTGCAGCAATGAGGTTAATCCTCAGATCACGGACGAATTCCGCATCATTGCTACTAACATCTTTCAACTTAGTTTTCTCTAGGAACATATCAAAATAAAATAAGGGAGCTAAACGTGAGCTATTGATCTACAACATAGATATGCTAATACTACCAGGACTAAGTTCATGATAAATTTAAGTTCAATTAATCATATTACTTAAGAACTACCACTTAGGTAGACATCTCTCTAATCATCTAAGTGATCACGTGATCCAAATCAACTAAACCATGTCCGATCATCACGTGAGATGGAGTAGTTTCAATGGTGAACATCTCTATGTTGATCATATCTACTATATGATTCACGCTCGACCTTTCGGTCTCAGTCTTCCGAGGCCATATCTGCATATGCTAGGCTCGTCAAGTTTAACCTGAGTATTCCGCGTGTGCAACTGTTTTGCACCCGTTGTATTTGAACGTAGAGCCTATCACACCCGATTATCACGTGGTGTTTCAGCACGAAGAACTTTCGCAATGGTGCATACTCAGGGAGAACACTTATACCTTGAAATTTAGTGTGAGATCATCTTATAATGCTACCGTCGATCTAAGCAAAATAAGATGATAAAAGATAAACATCACATGCAATCAATATAAGTGATACGATATGGCCATCATCATCTTGTGCTTGTGATCTCCATCTCCGAAGCACCGTCATGATCACCATCGTCACCGGCGCGACACCTTGATCTCCATCGTAGCATCGTTGTCGTCTCGCCAACTATTGCTTCTACGACTATCGCTATCGCTTAGTGATAAAGTAAAGCAATTACAGGGCGATTGCATTGCATACAATAAAGCGACAACCATATGGCTCCTGCCAGTTGCTGATAACTCGGTTAATAAACATGATCATCTCATACAATAAAATTTAGCATCATGTCTTGACCACATCACATCACAACATGCCCTGCAAAAACAAGTTAGAGCTCCTCTACTTTGTTGTTGCAAGTTTTACGTGGCTGCTACGGGCTGAGCAAGAACCGTTCTTACCTACGCATCAAAACCAGAACGCTAGTTCGTCAAGTTAGTGCTGTTTTAACCTTCACAAGGACCGGGCGTAGCCACACTCGGTTCAACTAAATTGGAGAAACAGACACCCGCCAACCACCTGTGTGCAAAGCACGTCGGTAGAACCAGTCTCGCGTAAGCCGCGTAATGTCGGTCCGGGCCGCTTCATCCAACAATACTGCTGAACCAAAGTATGACATGCTGGTAAGCAGTATGACTTGTATCTCCCACAACTCACTTGTTTTCTACTTGTGCATATAACATCTACGCATAAAACCTGGCTCGGATGCCACTGTTGGGGAACGCAATAATTTCAAAAAAAAATTCCTACGCACACACAGGATCATGGTGATGCATAGCAACGAGAGGGGAGAGTGTGTCCACGTACCCTCGTAGACCGAAAGCGGAAGCGTTATGACAACGCGGTTGATGTAGTTGTACGTCTTCACGATCCGACCGATCCAAGTACCGAACGCACGACACCTCCGGAAGTTCGACACGTTCAGCTCAATGACGTCCCACGAACTCCGATCCAGCAGAGCTTCGAGGGAGAGTTCCGTCAGCACGACGGCGTGATGACGGTGATGATGATGCTACCGATGCAGGGCTTCGCCTAAGCACGGCTAGGATATGATCGAGGTGGATTATGGTGGAGGGGGGCACCGCACAAGGCTAAGAGATCAAGAGATCAATTGTTGTGTCTATGGGTGCCCCCTGGCCATGTATATAAAGGAGTGGAGGAGGGGGAGAGGGCCGGCCTCTATGGCGCGCCCTGGAGGAGTCCTACTCCCACCGGGAGTAGGATTCCTTTCCTTCCAAGTAGTAGGAGTAGGAGACAAGGAAGGGGAAGAGGGAAGAGAAGGAAGGAGGGGGCGCCGCCCCTCCCCCTAGTCCAATTCGGACTAGTCATTGGGGGGCGCACGACCTGCTTCTCTCTCTCCCCTAAAGCCCAATAAGGCCCATATACTTCTTCCCCCGTATTCCCGTAACTCCTAGGTACTCCGAAAAATACCCGAACCACTCGGAACCTTTCCGATGTCCGAATATAGTCGTCCCAATATATCGATCGTTACGTCTCGACCATTTAGAGACTCCTCGTCATGTCCCCAATCTCATCCGGGACTCCGAACTACCTTCGGTATATCAAAACACATAAACTCGTAATACAAATCGTTAAGCGTGCGGACCCTTCGGGTTCGAGAACTATGTAGACATGACCGAGACACGTCTCCGGTCAATAACCAATAGCGGAACCTGGATGCTCATATTGGCTCCCACATATTCTACGAAGATCTTTATCGGTCAAACCGCATAACAACATACGTTGTTCCCTTTGTCATCGGTATGTTACTTGCCGGAGATTCGATCGTCGGTATCTCAATACCTAGTTCAATCTCGTTACCGGCAAGTCTCTTTACTCGTTCTGTAATACATCATCCCGCAACTAACTCATTAGTTAAATTGCTTACAAGGCTTACAGTGATGTGCATTACCGAGTGGGCCCAGAGATACCTCTTTGACAATTGGAGTGACAAATCCTAATCTCGAAATACGCCAACTCAACAAGTACCTTCGGAGACACCTGTAGAGCACCTTTATAATCACCTAGTTACAACGGGTGGCACACAAAGTGTTCCTCCGGTAAACGGGAGTTGCATAATCTCATAGTCATAGGAACATGTATAAGTCATGAAGAAAGCAATAACAACATACTAAACTGTCAGTGTACAAAAAGAGGGGCGCACCTTTGTACCCCCTATACCTGTGCACGGGCAGTTGGACCCGCGCCCACGGTCACACCAAGCAGAACAGGGAAGGTGAGCCAAGGTAAGACCGAAGCCCAAGATAATGAGAGCAACGCCAAGGCCAGGACCACAAAGAGCAGAGGGACGAAGCAGGTTCCCTCGGCAAGACCCTTGCCAGGGCAGCTCGCCCCACACCAACAAAGCGAGCCACCCTTGAGCCCACAGTCCCCAACGCCATCATCCACGTGGGGCCAGGGCTCGGGAAGGCACCTCTGTGGTGGCATGCAGATCTTTGTGAAGACATATTCAAGATCGGCTCAGGATTAGAAGACGACGATCCTCGGCAAGATCCTTGCCGAGGAAGGCCACCAGACCCCCGGAAAGGCCCTTGCCAGGAACGACAGCGCGCCACGGCAAGACCCTTACCGGGCCACCCGGCAAGGCCCTTGCCAGCCCACACGACAAGGCCCTCACCAAGGACGCCAGCAGGGCCACCGCCAGGCCCACGCCAACCAAGCTTCCACCACCATTCACATACAGCTGTCAGCCCAACCAGCTGGGCGGGCACCTGCGTGGCAACATGCAGCGCCCAGCCCAACTCATCGAGCGCCTGCGTGGCAGCATGCAAATCTTCTTGAAGGCTCCGCCATTGTGCCACCTCAGCTGCCTGCCTGCCTACATGGCGCTGCACGCATCGCTGGCCTGGGCGCGTGTCAAAGCGAGGAGGAGCGGCGACGGAAGGGACGAGCCTCGCCCCCGTCCCCAATAAAGCAAGGGGACACCTAAGCTACGCATTAAATGCGTCTTGTCCTATAATATGGGCGACAAGCTCAGGGCACTGTACGCCTTTCCACCTCATGTGTGCCACTGTGGCAGCCCCTTCCGACTATAAACGGAGGCCCATGACATACTGGAGAAGGATTCGACTCTTTTGAACTACGCACTCGTCACAGCTAGTTCGAGAGCCCAAGAACTCTCTGAAATACACCCACCAAAGCAGGACTAGGGTTTTACGCATCCTCGCCGCCCGAACCTGGGTAAACGATTCTTGTGCTGGCTACTGATCCTGCTCTTCTTGCAACCCTGCGCCCCGGCAACCGTAGTAGGGATTCTTGTGATCCCATAGGTGTCGTTCCACACCGACATCTTTGACGCGCCAGGTAGGGGGCGCAATTGTGAGAATCTGGTCTAGTAGTTAGCCTAACAGTTCTTTGTCACAATGGCTCCTAAGAAGAAGACAGCCACGGCGATCGGCTCGTTGGGAGCCGAACGGCCCGTGCCGGTGCGGACGAGCAGTGGACCGGCCGCGGTCCGCGAGCACCAGCACCGCCTTGGCAGTCAGAGCCTGGCGAGCGGCGTCGTTCGTGCACCAGGCGACCGACCGCACATTGCTGGATCCAAAGACGGAGCCGGGCCCCCTGCAGGCGGTGCGGGGCCCTCTAGGGGTGTCGTTGTGCCACCCCAGGGCGGCGCAGCGACCTCCAGGACGCCCACACCGGTGACCACTGCGCGCTTTTCCCATGGTGTGCGCGCCGAGAAACATCACCACGCTGGTGACCCTGGGTACCGCCGTGGCAAGAGCCATATGCGTCATCTGCGAGATGAAGGGGTTCAGCACACCCGTCGAAGTGCTGGCGAAAATGGCACGCAGCCGCTGGGTCGTAACGGAGCTCCTTCTAACGTAGTTAGAAGTCGAAGCGCGCCGCGATCCACGCAGCTGTCACCGCCGCCCATGCCAGCAGAAGCTTTGGCGCGCGCGCAGCTGCTCCTCGACTTCCCTCCTGCTACAGAGAAGCTCGGCGAGTGGAGGGCCACCATCCGGAGCCTCGTTGCCATCGCCAACACAGACGATCCGCGGCCGGCGGGGCCCTCGGGTCGGCACTCCGCCGAGCCACCACACGCCGGCGCTGGGAGGACCGGGGGAGCTGCAGCCACTGTGCACTCTCCTCCTCCTCCCCAGCCGCCGTGGGCGTCGGCCCGTCGGGACAACGCTTGTGATAACATCTCCATAGCGTCATCTGACCCGCGGACCCTCCGCGACCAGCGACAGGTCCTTCGGGAACGAGCTCACGAGGACGCTCGAACCACCGTCGAGCGCCTGTGCTAAACACGCCGCCAGTCGGACAAGCGGGCGGGACCCGCTATGGACCACCCGGCACCGGGGGGCTCCGGCAGCCTACCTTACGAGGTGGGCTACCCGGCCTTTACCCGTGAGCTGCGGCAGTTCCAGTGGCTGTCTCACCGCACGTTCAAGCCCGACGTCGGCGAGAAGTACACTGGCAAGACCCATCCGTCCGAGTTGCTCAGCATCTACACCATCGCGATGCAGGTTGCTGGAGCTCGCGACGACAAGGTGCTTGCCAACAATTTCCCGCTGGCGCTGAAACCCAATGTGATGTCTTGGTTGATGCACTTGCGGGTGGATTCCATTTCTTCCTGGTCGGATCTATGCCATGAGTTCGCTACGCCTTCACGGAGGCCACCAAGCTCTGGCCGTGCCGATGATCTGCATATCATTCCCCGTAAGGAAGGGGAAACCCGCGCAAGTACATCCAGAGATTCAGCGGTGCGATACAACATCCTCGATGTTCATCCCGCCCGTGATCGCCGCATTCCACCGTAACATGTGCAACCGCAAGATGTGCGAAGAGTCATGGCGATGACCAAGGTTAAGGATGTGGCCGAAGTTTCACGCTCGCCGGCTAAAGCGCCCAGTGAAGAGGGAAGGAAGGACCCCGGCGAAGACGCTGGCACGGAAACCAACTCTATAGATGAAGACGTCGCTACCCTGACGAAGAAGGGCCGGCGTCGCAACAGGAAACGCAAAAGCAAGGGAGTGCTTGCCGTTGAGGGATCTGACGACACCGGTGCCGGCAAGAAGGTCAAGGTAGACGCCGCCGGCAAGGAGATTGCCGGGTGCGCTGCCTGCCAGGCCTTGGCGGCTGCCGACAAGCCAGGAAGCTCCGGCAAGCAATACTGCAAGATCCACCGCACCAAGGGCCACGACCTCCAGAACTGCCGACAAGTCGAGCTGCTTGCTGAGAAGCAAAAAAGCTGAGTACAAGAGGCGGGACAAGGAGAAGGACCAGGATGGTACTGAGGGATCCGGCAAGAAGCGTGGCGGCCAAGGAAGCCGCCCCAGCAAGGACAACCAGCAAGAGAGGCCCGCCCGGGGCCGTGACAAGAAACAAGAAGACGATGATCATGACGAGGACGACGAGTCCGGTGAGCAAGGGTTCCAGAAGGCTACGTAGGCCATGTGCGTCGATGGCGGTGCCTCGCTGCATACTTCCCACTGCCAGCTCAAGCAGTGTGCGCGTGAGATTACAGCAGTGGAGCCATCGTTCGACGCTCAGAAGCCGCTGAACTGGTCCAGCACGCCCCTCATCTTTGACGCCGAGGACCACCCTGACCGCTCAACCGCGGTCGGGTGTTTTCCATTGATGGTCTCACCAATGATACACAACCTCAGGGTGAACAAGATGTTGGTTGATGGCGGGGCCGGCCTGAACCTGATCTCGCCTGTCGTGATCAAAAGATTGCAAATCCCTGATGGAGACCTCGAGGAAACGGGCACGTTTTAAGGGGTCAATCCGGGGAGGAGCCAGCCGAAGGGGAAGGTCACACTGCCCGTGACGTTTGGAGGAGAGTTGAACTACGGTGACGAGAGGATCATTCGACGTGGCCGAGATCCCCTTGCCCTACAATGGGATCCTCGCCGCCCGCACTAGCCAAGTTCATGGCGACGTCGCACTACGCCTACAACATGCTAAAGATGCCCGGGCCATTGACCATCATCTCCGTCCCCTCCGACAAGAAGGACGCGCTGATCTGCGCCGACCAACTCTACCGGGAAGTAGTTGCAGCAGCTGCCATTAAGGCACCTGCTCCTGCCGCTGAAGGCCCGGGAGAGAAGAAGAAGCCTGACAAGACCTCTCGCACCCACTCCGGCAAGCGCACCTCCTCGGAGTGTTGTGCTACCGTCAAGGACGTGCCAGAGAGCTCTGCCGACGAGAGCAAGAAATCCGGAGCCGAGCTGCCGCAGACCAAGAAGGTGCCCGTCAGGGAGGATGGCATGGGAGGAGCCTTCACCATAGGCTCCACCCTCGACAGAAAATAGGAAGGCACGCTCATCACCTTCCTGCGGGCGAATGTCGACGTGTTTGCATGGCAGGCATCCGACATCCCCGGTGTTCCCAGGGAGGTGATTGAGCACCACCTAGCTGTCTGCATACCACGCCTGGCCCGTCAAGCGAAGGTCGAAGCAGGCTCGAGAGACAGGACTTCATCACAGAGGAGATCAGGAAGTTGGAAGCGGCAGGTTTGGTGAGAGGAGTGCTCCACCCGACGTGGTTGGCCAATCCGGTAGTGGTGCGCAAGGCGAATGGGAAGTGGAGGTTGTGTATTGATTACACAGATATCAATAAGGCTTGTCCTAAGGACCCGTTCCCGTTGGCGCAAGATCGACTGTGATTGTTGACTCCACAGCCGGGTGTGATCTGTTATCATTCCTCGACTCCTACTCAGGCTACCACCAGATCTTCATGACAAGAGAGGATGAAGAGAAGACAACATTCATCACCCCATGTGGTGCATATTGCTTTTTACGGATGCCTTTCGGGTTGAAGAGTGCTGGCTCAATGTTCGCAAGAGCAGTCCAAATTGGTTTTGAACCTCAGCTCTATAGAAATATGGAGGCATACATGGATGACATAGTGGTCAAAACCAAAGACGGGGCAACTCTTGTACAAGATCTGGACGAGACATTTGCCATCCTGCGCAAGATCAAGCTCAAGCTGAACCCTGAGAAGTGTATCTTCGGCGTTCCATCTGGCAAGCTTCTCGGGTTCTTTGTGTCGCAGCGCGGGATCGAGGCAAACCCAGACAAGATCAAGGCTATTGAGCAGATTGAGGCGCCCAAGCGGATCAAGGATGTGCGTCGGCTCACCGGCTGCGTTGCCGCCATGAGCTGATTCATCTCCAAGTCCGCCGAGCGCGCCCTTCCTTTCTTCAAAATCTTGAAGAAGGCAGGACCAATGGAATGGACCCCAGAAGCCGAGGCAGCATTGCAGGATCTGAAGAAATACCTTTCCTCCACGCCAATATTGGTTGCACCTAAACCACAAGAGTCGTTGCTGCTGTATTTGGCGGCGACGAATCAAGTGGTCAGCGCCGTGCTGGTGGCACAGAGGGAGGTCAATGAGGAGGCAGTGACGGCGGCAGGACCAGCGGATGGCAAGCCCAAGATTCCCCCGGCAGGGCCTGGTGCCGGCAAGGTGATACCCCCGGCAGAGTCTGATGCCATCGAGGCAGTGCCCGCGCAATCAAGTGAGGTGGTGCAGAAGAAGAAGACGATGCAGCACCCGGTTCACTTTGTCAGCTCCCTCTTGCAGGGAGCTAGATCGAGGTACTCCGGTGTGCAGAAATTGCTCTTCGACCTCCTTATGGCCTCGAGGAAGCTGCGTCATTACTTCCAAGCCCACGAAATCACTGTCGTCACCCGCCTCCCATTGCAACGGATACTGCACAACCCAGATGTGACTCGAAGGATTGTGGAATGGGCCTTGGAGTTGTCAAGCTTTGGTTTAAAGTTTGAAAGTACCTCAACAATTCAGAGCAGAGTCTTGGCGGAGTTCATTGCAGAATGGACCTCGACGCCTGACGAAGAAATCCAGGAGACCACTCTCCCTGACAAGGAAGCAGACCACGACTGGATCATGTACTTTGATGGGGCCTTCTCGCTGCAAGGCGCCGGTGCCGATGTGCTGCTCGTCGCACCCACCGGAGAGCACCTCAAGTACGTGATCCAGATGCACTTCCCCAGGGAGATGTCCACCAACAACACTTCTGAGTATGAGGGATTGCTTGCCGGTCTTAGGATCGCGGCAGACCTCGGGATTAATAAGCTCATCGTCAGGGGTGACTCGTAGCTCGTTGTCAGACAGGTCAACAAGCATTATCAGAGCCCATTGATGGAAGCTTACGTAGATGAGGTGAGGAAGCTGGAGGAACGCTTTGACGGTATCCAAGCGGAGCACATCCCCCGAGCGGAAAACGAAACCACCGATTACTTGTCAAAGCATGCTGCATTCAAGCTACATGTGGAACCAGGTACCTTTTTGTTCCGGCTAACTCAACCATCCGTCGAACCATCAGCGGGGCAGAACAAGCGGAGGAAGTCAGGTCCCGGCAAGTACTTTCCTACCGGGGCCCCCTGGGCTGCCGGCAAAGGGTGCCGCCATGACGCCGAGCTTCCGCCTAAGAGCAACTGGCTCTAGCAGGGCATCAAACCCTGGCCGTAGAGACAGCCGCTCCCACGGCAGAAGAAATGCCTTTGGCCCTTGCCGTCGAGCCCTAGGCTCCGGCATGGGCACAGCATACCGTCCAATTCCTCCAAATAGGGGAGCTTCCTGTGGAGCAGGAAGAAGCGGAAAAAGTAGCCTGTCAGTCCGCCCTGTAACAGTTCATCGATGACGTCCTGTACAGGGGAAGGCCAAACAGTGTGAAATTGAAGTGCATCCCCCGGGAGGAAGGACTGGAGCTGTTGGCGGAGATACAGGGAGGCATATGTGGCTCCCACATAGGGTCGAGAGCCCTTGCCGGGAAGGCGTTCCGGCAAGGTTTCTTCTAGCCCACCGCTCTCCAGGATGCGACGGCACTAGTAACCAAGTGTGAAGCGTGTCAGTTCCATTCAAAGAAGCTTCATCAACCAGCCCAAGCCCTTCAAACAATCCATCTCTCCTGTCCATTCTCGGTCTGGGGGCTCGACATACTGGGCCCTTTCCCCCGCGCTGTGGGGGCTTTGAGTACTTGTACGTTGCAATCAACAAGTTCACAAAGTGGCCGGAGGTGGAAGCAGTGAGAAAGGTGACCGCCACCACCGTCAAGTTTTTCAAAGGATCGGTTCCGCCGTTTTGGTGTGCCAAACAGAGTCATCACCGACAACGGCACGCAGTTCACAAGCCACACCTTCATGCAATACATTCAAGACCTCGGCAGCAAGGTCTGTTTTGCTCCCGTGGCACATCCACGGAGCAACGGTCAAGCGGAGAGGGCAAATGCTGAAGTGTTGCGAGGCCTGAGGACAAACACTTTTGACAAGATGCACAAGAGCGGAAGGCGCTGGATTGATGAACTGTCGGCGGTTCTTTGGTCGATCAGGACGACGTCAAATCGAGCCACCGGCCAGACACCTTTTGCCCTGGTATACGGGGCAGAAGTAGTTCTCCCCATGGAACTCATATACGGGTCACCTCGAGTGCTCTCTTATGATGAGCTTGAGCAAGAGCCTTTGTGCCAAGATGACGCGACGCTCCTTGAGGAAGATCGTCTTCGGGCGGCTGTGAGAGCGGCACGCTACCAGCAAGCCTTGCGCCGCTACCATAGCCACAAGGTTCATGCTCGAAGCTTTGAGGAAGGCGAACTTATTCTTCGGCGCGTTCAGTCGGCAAAGAATTCCAACAAGTTGACGCCAAAGTGGGAAGGCCCTTATCGGGTCATACGAAGTCACTGTGCCCGGGCGCAGTCCGCTTAGAGATCAAGATGTTGTCCCAGTGAGCAACTCCTGGAACATCGAGCATCTTCGCAAGTTTTACCCATAAGGCGCGGCTTGCCGGGCCTCCCGGCAAGCCACCTTTTGTACAAGCTTTGTCGGCAAGGCATGTAACCCTTCGTACAAAGCCAGGCGCAGACCCTGAGCATAAATAAATGAAGCGCTGGCGCCCTAAGTCATAGCATGCATGCTAGGTCGAGTCTCTTCCTTGGTTAGGGTTGATAGTGCTTAGCGGCGACTATCCCCTAGCCTAGAGGTCGAGTGCGCGTCAATCCGTTTCTTTTCTGTCCTCCTTTGGTTCGCAGGGCACATAAGCACTTTTGCTAAGCTACTTGGAAGAAGGGAAACGGACCGGCATCCCAACCCCGGCAAACGAGAGTTGCCGGGGGCTGCAAGCACGGGGATCCAACCGCGGCAAGACAAGGTTGCCGGGGGCTGCAAATCCAGATAAGTCTTTTATCCTCGGTCATGCATTTCAGAACAGGATTGGGGCATGTGAAACCTCGTTTTTATCTCTAGGCTGTCGTGCTCCCCTTTTTCCTATACCTAAGGATTATTTCCTGGGAACGGATTTGGTTGTAGCCGCGGCCGCGAGGAGGTAGAACGAGGAGCCGAAAGCCCACTTCATCCCTGCCTCCGCCAAGAGCGCGAGAACGGTCGAGTGGAGTGGGGGGACGGCAAGGCCTGTTGCCGGGCGAAAAATGCTTATCTTAAACAATAACAAGGATTCGCTCCTTGTCGCGGGACTTATCCATGAACAAAAAACCCGGCAAGCATCCCTTTTTCATTAAAAACATCCCATACAGGTACAGTTTGTATGAAATGAAAAACATGAACAAAGGGGATTACAAGCTTTAAATTTAACAAGGCCTGAAGGCTTACAGATTAAAAAAAGAGATAAGGTGCCCGTGATCCCTTTCTTGTCCCTCTCCTCAGGAGGCAGGTCAAGGAGGCAAGAGGACAAAAGGGGCGCCTAGGCAAGCTACGAGCAGCAGAAAGCACCAAGAGAACACCTCGGTGGCCGCCCACGGGTAGGCCGGTGATGACAGTGCCAGGAAAGGAGCTGGAAGACGAGGCGGTAGGACCGGCAGTACGCAACAAAGGCATCGGTGCCCGTGTACTCCGAGTTGACGGCCTTGCCGCCCGCCCTCTTCCTCTTCCGCAGCCTCCCAACGCCAGCCGCCCAAGGAGACGGCCCTGAGAAGTTCAAGGAGCTGGCCCCACCCCCGGCAAAACCCTGCCAGAGGAGCGGCCAGGTGCAGATGCTGCTGCTGCCGCACCCGCCCAGGCGTGGGACGTCCGTCGCCTAGTCGGACTCATCCCCGTCATCTGCCCTGCTATCCTCCTCATCACTTTCGCTCCAGGAAGAGCTTCCATCGTCGGAATCTCCATCGGAGGAGCTCTCCATGCAGCACTTCAGGAGAGTCCCGATGTCTCCGAAGACCTTGGCGGAGAGCAAGCCATCCTCCATCAATTTTAAGTAGAGGACGAGCCCCGCCGTTAGGCTGTGGATGCGAGCGAATGTCTTCCACCCACGATGGAGGTACATGACCCGAGGAACCGGGAAGTCAACGTCGACCCGCGTGCCCCCATTCCCACAACCCCTCATGCGCAATCTGAGGGATTGGGGCCGGTCACGCTCCATCTCCCGAGCAAACGGGGCAGGAAGACGGAGATGGCGACACGGAGGCCGGTGCAGCCTAATGTAGAACTCGCGGGGCTGGTCTCCGACATGGCCTTCCATCGGGAAAGGCACCATTAGCGGGGGCGAAGCCGGCGCGCCGCCCCGTCCTCCTCTTCCCCAAGCACTACGACAACTGCCCCGACCTCGCCCACGGCCTCGCCCCCTCCCCCTTCCCCTCACGGCCGGTTCCACCACCATGGGCTCAGGAGGAGGAGGGACGCGATGTCGAGCGGCGACCCTCGCCGTCATCGTCGAGGGACCCGGGTTCCCTTTCTCCATGGCAAGTGGAAGGAAGAAGCAGAAGCAAGAGGAGATAGATGACAGAAAAATGCGGGACGCCACCCCCCTTCCCCCTCTTTATAAAGAGGGGGGTCGGGGCTCGGCCGCCCTGCTCGGCCAATCCAGCCACCGGAGGCGCAGGGAATCAGGACCGACCCGCTGCCCCAACCAGCGACGGCCCGGTTTCCCGCCTCCACCGCTTGCCACCCCAGGCGCATGAAGGACGTGTGGCGAACGCGCAGAACTAAGGGGACGGGTGAAGCGACCTCTCCCCACCCCGTGATCGTGGGGAGTGGACGCCTTGAAGACCGCGACCCGCCCCTATTCAGTAAATGAGCCACGCCTCCATGCCTCCCTCTTTTTACGGGGAAGGCACGAGCCGCCTCTTTACTGCGATGTGACGCATGCATGTGGAAACCGCCCCATGCATGCCGCCCACGTCACGCACACCCCTCCATGCCGCGCCGCGTACGCGGGTCGTGGGAAGCGCATCGCGCGAAAAGTTTTACCATGTAAAACCGCCCCCACCTGCCCAGACTGCTTTTGGGCCTGGCCCAACAATGTGTCGCGCTTATGTGTGGCCCAGTCTGGGCTCTGCCGGTGTACAAAAAGAGGGGCACACCTTTGTACCCCTATACCTGTGCACGAAAGGCCGGAGTCTACCACGGTCACACACCAAGGCGTAATGCTGAAGGTGAGCCAAGGTACGACCGAAGCCCAAGATAATGAGAGCAACGCCAAGGCCAATACCACAAAGAGTAGAGGGACGAAGAAGGTTCCCTTGGCAAGACCCTTGCAGGGGCAGCCTCAGTAGCCCCGGCAAGACCCTTGCCAGGGCAGCTCACCCCACACCAACAGAGCGAGCCACCCTTGAGCCCACGGTCCCCAACGCCATCATCCACGTGGGGCCAGGACTCGGGAAGGCACCTCTGTGGTGGCATGCAGATCTTTGTGAAGACATATTCAAGACCAGATGAGGATTAGAAGACGACGATCCTTGGCAAGAACCTTGCCGAGGAAGGCCACTGCACTTCAAAGAAGGCCCTTGCCGGGACGACAATACACACGGCAAGACCTGCCGGGCCACCCAAAGAAGGCCCTCACCAAGGACGCCAGCAGGGCCACCACCAGGCCCACACCAACCAAGCTTCCACCACCATTCACATACAGCTGCCAGCCCAACCAGCTGGGGGGCACCTGCGTGGAAACATGCAGCCCCCAAGCCAACTCATCGAGCGCCTGTGTGGCAGCATGAAAATCTTCGTGAAGGCCCCGCCACTGTGCCACCTCAGCTGCCTGCCTGCCTACATGGCGCTGCACGCATCGCTGGCCTGGGCGTGTGTCAAAGCGAGGAGGAGCAGCGACGGACGGGACGGGCCTCGCCCCCGTCCCCAATAAAGCAAGGGGACACCTAAGCTACGCATTAAATGCGTCTTGTCCTGTAATACGAGCGATAAGCTCAGGGCACTGTATGCCTTTCCACCTCCTGTGTGCCACTGTGGCAGCCCCTTCCGACTATAAAAGGAGGCCCATGACATACTGGAGAAGGATTCGGCTCTTTCGAACCACACACTCGTCACAGCTAGTTCGAGAGCCCAAGAACTCTCTGAAATACACCCACCAAAGCAGGACTAGGGGTTTACACATCCTCGCGGCCCGAACCTGGGTAAACGATTCTTGTGTCAAGCATCGATCCCGCTTCTTCTTGCAACCCTGCGCCCCGGCAACCATAGTAGGGATTCTTGTGATCCGATAGGTGTTGTTCCACACCGACATAAACGATCAAGTGCTAAGCTAACGGAATGGGTCAAGTCAATCACATCATTCTCCTAATGATGTGATCTCATTAATCGAATGACAACTCATGTCTATGGCCAGGAAACATAACCATCTTTGATCAACGAGATAGTCAAGTAGAGGCATACTAGTGACACTCTGTTTTGTCTATGTATTCATACATGTATCAAGTTTCCGGTTAATACAATTCTAGCATGAATAATAAACATTTATCATGAAATAAGGAAATAAATAATAACTTTATTATTGCCTCTAGGGCATATTTCCTTCACATCCAATGCAATTTTATGACGGAATCAAGATAGTCATACCTGTGCTATCGTAGAAGTGGTCCATGACATTACCAAAATTATCATCATGGAAGTATCCACTTCCATGACGATAAATCACGCGTCATAGAAGTGCTTTCGTCAAGGGTGACCGACACGTGGCATCCACCATAACAGGACGCCGTTAAGCTATGGGGTCCGTTTTTGGATCTGATAACCCGCTAACAGCCACGACCAATGCCGATTTTCCACGTGTAAAATTCCCATTGGCTGACGAAACCACGTGTCAGCTCCGCTATGGCACAGGTGTCACTCATCCAATGGGCGAGATGCGCCCATGATACGTTGATGCGTGGATTGGCCCAAAAGTGGCCCATAAAGATTAAATGGGCCAGCCCAACTAAAGGCCCACAAGATTTAGCGAGCCATAATGGGCGGGCCCAGCTAAAGGCCCACAATATTTTGTAGACCGTAATGGGCCGACCCAGCTAAAGGCCCAACATTCTCAGTTAAGGCCCATACGGCTAGTGTCAAATCCGCCCGTCCACGGCCCGTCCTAAACTTGTCATCATCGCGGCCCATGGTCACTTCTGGCCCGTTAAAAATCCACTAAGAATTTGGGCCGAATTACGGCCTGGTGTGTTTTCGGCCTGTTAAAGGTCCTGCTTCATTTGGGACCATTTATAGGCCATTGAAACTTTTGGCCCATAAACGAACATGAAGGATATGGGTCATATTCGGCCATGTCTGACATTCGGCCTGTTAGAGGCCCACTACAGATTTGGGCCACTTTCAGTCTATTGTGATTTTTGGCTTGTTAACATCGGACGAAATCCAGGGGCCATATGTGGCCCAATGCCACATCGGACCTACTAACGGCCCATATAAAAATGACACTAGTCAAGCCCGACCGAACTTCCGGCCTGTTAAAGGCCCGTGTAGTAGGTCGGCGCATTTATGGCCCGTCTGAATTTCGGCCTGTGGACGATCCGTATTGTAAATGGGCCACCATTTCGGCCTACTAAGACCAGTGGATTATTTGGCACGGTCACGGCCCAATCTTACTTTCGGCCTATTAAAGGCCCATGTTTTTTATGGGCTCGAGATATTTACACATGTAAACGGCCTATTATTACTGAGGGCCCAAATTATGTTTAGGCCTGTTAAAGGCCCACTATGGGCATAGGCCTACCAGAAAAATATGAAAGCTTATGCTGATTTAGACCCAGATATTTTTAGTGGGCTACATGCAAATTTCGGCCTAGAATCATTTTTAGCCCAACTGGAATGGGCCCGACGAATGTTGGCATGTTGGGCTCCTATGAAGCTTTCGACCGAATACATTACTAAGATAAACCTACACTATACAAAAATAGCGTCGTAATTACTGCAGCCTTTGGCAGCATCATAAATTTTTTATCACAACAAAATAAATTCCAACCATACAACAAAAGGCCTGTTGGCATAAAGTTTACAGTCCTTGCAGATAAAAGCACCATCAGATGTATAGAAGCATAGATCATTTGACCTGAGTGCTTATGTTTCAGGCTGTAGAATCTGATGGAGCAGCACGATCTTCCCCTTTTTTCCGCCATTGCTCTTGAACAACAAAAATGTCTGATAGTCTGGTTTCAAAACCATTCATATCTTCACAACATTTGTCAACCGCTATTTTTTCCGACATAAAGTCCATTAGGGATTGGACTTGTGTCTGGAGCACAGATATATCACTCTGTCTAGCCGGAAGATTTTTTTTCACTAGGCGATTTGGACAAGGTTACCTTGACAGCCAACCCAGAATTACGCAGGAAGGTGCTTTTTGCACTATTAGTGGAGAGATACCGACGCACTGCAGCAAGAGGTGACATTGTGCCTATGGTAGCCTCGTCACCTTCATGTGGTTGTGGTTGTTCAATCATTTGTTCCATAGCTTGCTGAAAGTTTGAACTTGTAGACTAGTGTACCAGATAAGTTACTGATGAGACAAAAACAAACAAAGTAGGTTTCACTTTTATACATAAATTATTTTGGTGAACTACTGTAATACATTAGCATGAATTGTAGTGCCAACTACATAATAAAATCACTTTTGGAACATATGTCCATGTAGCATGCCCATCAGATTGTCTATTTCCTCACATTCGTTGACATCTAAGGATAAAGAGACATGGTTTAAACTAGGATGAACATAGTATGACATCATTCATATCATGGGCAAACAGATATAAAACAAACAGGCTATTGTATCATTGTGTGCGCACGTGAACATCACAACTAGATTACAGATCAAGACCAAAAGAATATCCTTCATCTCTTTTAAACCATGTAAGGTGAAATGATACATTAAGACAACTGTGTATAAAAGTGAACAGAGTAACTGACATTGGCTGCAAACCTAGTAGTTAAATGAACACATCACAGTACCAATCAGTTCAAATGCAGGAAGAGTAAGGACTTACAACAGCGGCCTGAACTAGTGTGCTCATGCCCTTCATCTTGCTGGTGTGGCAATCCTTGAAGATTTGCACTGCATTCGGTTCAGGTTCTTTTTGGTCCGCATGGGTTTTCCTCTGTATTTGGAACAAGTCAAGATAGATACGGTAATATGGCATAGAAAAAAGAAGGAAGTAGCTGCTATTTACAAGAGCCTCGCAGTGTGCAATATAGCTACAAGATCCCGTTGTCTGTTGGAATTTCACTTTAGAACGGTTGGTCTTGTTCTTCAAACAGTTAGCCTAGAAGAAGATACACTTGTAAGGCACATACGTAAATGCAAGTTCAATATGTGGTCTGATCAAATACATATACCGTACCTGATACTTTGGATCAGACCAGTGTTTAACAAGGGTTTTCCAGTCTTCATCTGTAATATATTCCACTGGAGATGTTTGGGCGATTTCATTGTTAGCCTTGCCTTCAAAGTGAGATTTTCTAAGGTGGTACCAATATCGCCGCAGAAAGCATCGAAAAACATGAGTGCATGCTTGTTTAGTTGCATCATCTTTCGGATCCAACTTGAACCTCATCTCATTGAAAAAAGAATGTGAGTCTTATTAGGAGGAAGCTAGAAAGTATGGCACATAGCAAGACAATATTACAAATTGCGATGAATAACATTACTTACGGATAAATGGTCAAGGAAGGTGTTAAACTGGGTATTGTCTTTCTCATTCCTGTGCTGGATCCACGTTGGGAGGATACGTGCATGACACCTAACAGCAATGGCTACCTCTGGTACTAACTTGGCTGACTCTATAGCATCACGTGGCCTTTTTAAACCTGCCTCAAAATGGATCTCCATTCTTCCTCCTTTAGATTTTGTTAATCTGTCAAGCATTATCCATGATGTATGTTTCCTCTTGCGCCGTGGTGCTAGTTCAACAACGAATATGGAAAGTGTTAGTGCACATCAAACTGTGAGAGTACATATAAAGGAGCATGCAACTACAACTTGACTCGGTCAGGTACCGTCTTGGTGTTGATGCTCATGAGGTTCATCTGATCTTGCCAAGTCATGTTGTGTCAGCAATGCTTCGGAAGTAGTGTTAGGTGTAAATGCAGCTTGGGGACTGGCCAGTCCTGGAGCAAATGAACGAGTAACTCATTGAGATGCTGGTACAGTTGAAGCGGATGCTGCAGCTGGTGGAGCAGGTGATACTATGTTTGTAGATTTAGCCAGTGGACTTGGACCTTCTACTACACTATAAGTACCAGCAGAATCTCGAGGGCAGATCCTTTTCCATTTCACCCGATGAGTAACACCATTCCCTACTATATTCTTTTCCTTGCTCTTTTTTGACTTTGCCATGTCAAGGCATACCCACAACACAAAAGAATAAAATCACTCTTTAGAACTCATTCATGCATGATACAGACAAGCAATACTTTGATGTAAGACAATCGTATGAGGATGGAATATGCAAGAAAAACAGGACGGCGTGACATATTCATAGCTACGATGTGTAAACTAAGCAGAAGGATTTTCAAGAAAATAGTAGTAATGCAAGCTAGACACCATATGAAAGATGCAACCAATATCACTCTGCCTAGTTAAAAGTGTCTTGTCATAAGTGGAATTTTGAAAAATTAGAAGCAGTACAATGTAGAAATCAATGCCAGATGCAACCACTATCAAACTGCCATGTTAAAAGCGTCCAATCATGAGTGACTGATGCGGAATACACAACAACGGTACTTTGATGTAAGAACATGGTATGATTGATAGATGCAGTGTATTCTAGACACAGAAAGGCATTCATATGCACATGTATAACGTATAAACTCAGCAGGTGCAATTTAATTGAAATAGAAGAAATACAGGCTAGACAACATATGCAACATGAAACCAATTATCACACTGTCAACTTAGAGCAAGCACCTGCGATGGTGGAGTACAGGAGATGAACTCATCATGTAGAATTGGTACTTAAACTTCATAAGCAGTAGCAGGGGCAAAACTAGAGAGTCTCTGCTTATGCGCCGGTTCGAGGACCACCAACATCCCCTAACTTACTCTTTTCCTTCCTATTTTCTGATATTGCCTTATGAAGTCAAAACCAAAAGAAGATGGATAAAATTAGCTCTGCATAACTGGTTGATGCATGATACAGACGAACACTACTTTGATGTAAGGCAAGCGCAGGATAGGAGGATGGAATATATACAAAAAAAGACAGCATTGCATATTCAGACGTACGATAGGAGGATGGAATATGTATAAAAACAGTAAGCAGAAGGCATTTCAACAAAATTAGAAGAAATGAAAGCTAGGCACCATATGAACATGCAACCAATATCACGCTATCAGGTAAGAAGTGTCTCATTGTAAGTGCCATTTCAAGAAATTAGAAGCAGTACAGGCTAGAAGACAATGCAAGATGCAACCTACATCACACTCCCAAGTTAAATGTGTCTTATGGGTAAGTGATCGTCATAGGTATAAGTTGTAAGCTACGCAGATGCAATTCAACAAAATCAGAAGCAATACAAACTAGACATCATATGGAACACGCAACCACATATAACAGTTCTAAGTTAGAGCAAGCACCTGTGATGGTGGAGTAGGGGAGATGTGCTCATCATCTACACAGCTACGTTGACTGTCTAGCCTTGCGTTGTCTTGCGAATCTTGTTGGGAGGATGGCGGAGTAGAATCTATAGAGACCCTCTGTTTCAGTTGCTCGGAAGGACCACCATCATCCAATGCATTACCAATTTCCTTCCGCTTTATTGATTTTGCATTGTGAGGTCAAACCGATAGGAAAAAAGAATAAAGTTTGCTCTTCAGAACTCATTCATGCATGATACTGACGAACACTACTCTAATGAAAGGCAAAGTGATGATACGAGGATGGAATATGTACGAAAAACTGGATGGCTTGACATATTCACACCTATGATGTGGTAACTAAGCAGAAGGCACTTCAACAAATTAGAAGCACTGCAAGCTAGACACCATATGGAAGGTGCAATCAATATCACTCTGCCAAGTTAAAACTGTCTCGTCATAGGTGGCGTTCATCAAACTAGAAGCACTACATGCTAGAAATCATATTGAAGACGCAAACCAATATCACACTACCAACTTAAAGGTGTCCCATCATATGTGACTGACACGGGATACACAAGAAGAGTAGTTTCATGTAAGAACATGGTGTGATAGACAGATATAGTATGTACCAAAAACAAGAAAGCGTGTCATATTCACACGTATCATGTGTAATCTAAGCAGATGCAGTTTACACTAATTAGGAGCAATACAAGCTAGACACCATATGCAACATGGAACCAGATATCACACTGCCAAGTTAGAGCAAGCACCTTGGATGGTGGAGTAGGGGAGCGGAGACTTGGGACTTGTAATGCACTAGCAGTACAAGGAGAATCCAGACAGATGCTCCATTTACATTGCTCCAGAGGACCACCATCATCGCCTTCCTTACTCTTTTCCTTCCTCTTTTTTGATTTTGCGTTGTCAAGTCAAACCCACAAGAAAAAGGAATAAAATTTGATCTTTATAACTCATTGATGCATGATACTGACGAGCACTACTTTCATGTAAGACAGCCGCATGATAGGAGGATGGAATATGTATGAAAAACTGGACGACATGATATATTGACATGTATGATGTATAGAGTGTAAACTAAGCACAAGGTGTTTGAACTAGTTAGAAGCAATGCAAGCTAGAAACCATATGAAATATGAAACCAATATCACTCTGCCAAATTAAAAGGGTGGCCTAACAAATGTATTTGACCAAATTAGAAGCAATACATCGCAATAGGCTAGAAATAATATGAAATATGCAACGAATAAAGGTGTCTCATCGTAAGTGATTGATGCAGGATACAGAAGAGAGGTAGTTTCATGTAAGAACATGGTTAACACATAGATGTAGTTTGTACCAAAAATAGGAAGGCATGTCATATTCACAGGTATAATGTGTAAACTAAGCAGATGCAATTTACCCTAATTAGAAGCATTACAAGCTAGAAACCGTATGCAACATGCAACCACATATCAAACTGCGAAGTTAGAGCAAGCACCTGCGATGGTGGTGTAGGGGAAGTGCGGTCTTGAAGTACAGAGCTACGTTCAATATCTTCATTTAGGCTTGCTGTTTCTTGAGAATCATGTGGAGACGATGAAACTGCACTCTTTATAAGAGTAGCGTGTCTCATACTAACCCACGGGCGTGACTGTCTCATCATAAGCGATAGATGCAGGATACACAAGAACAGTAGTTTGATGTGAGAACATGGTGTGATAGGCAGATGAAGTATGTACCAAAAACAGGAAGGCATGTCATATTCACATGTATAATGTGTAAGCTAGGGAGATCCAATTTAACAAATTAGGAGCAATACAAGCTAGGCACCATATGCAACATGCAACCAGATATCACACTGCCATGTTAGAGCAAGCACCTGGGGTTGTGGAGTAGGGGAGATGAGATTTGGAACTTGCACTCCAGTAGGAGTAGCAAGAGAATCTGCAGAGATCATCTGTTTCGGTTTCTCCAGAGGACCACCATCATTACGTGCCTTCGTCCTTTTAGATTTTGCCTTGTCAAGTAAACACACAAGAAAAGGGAATGAAATTTGCACTTCCAAATTCGTTGATGCATGATACTTGTAAGTGCATCTAGTGCCACCCCTAGTTGGTTTTGGAGTATTGACGACAAATTTGGTTGAGGGACTAATGTGTTTGTGAGAATTGCAGGATAACACAGGTAGTGTCCCTCATTGATTTGGTTTACCTACCGGAGATGACCCCTAAAAATGTATGAAGACATTGACGACAATGGTGGTATATGAAGATATTCATATTGAAGACTATGATATGAGAAGACATTGAGTGAAGACTATGGAGCGCGAAGTCTGTGTTGTTTTGTTGTTTCCTTTGCTTCTTTGTTGAGTCATAGGAACCACATTACAGTTAAGTGGGGCCCAAGTGAACAAAGTCAGAATGACTGAAGTGATGCTCAACCCAAATCCTATGTCTTCGAGCGAAGACAATGAGAGCAAATCTTATCAGGAGCTGGATGAGTCAGCTTTGCTTGTAGCCCAAGTAAAGTTGCCGTATTTGTTTGAAATCTGACCGTTGGAACACGTGTCAATTCCTTAGTGACCCAGGTCATTTCGGACATATCAGGTCGGGTTGCCTAGTGGCTATAAATAGCCCACCCCTACACCATAAATTGGTGGCTGCTCAGAGTTAGTGCACGGCTTTTGTCGCTTGAGAGCAACCCACCTCAAGCCTTTGAGAGAGAGAAATCCTTGAGAGGACAAAGCCCAAACACCGGAGCCAAAGAGTGTTAGGCATCACCAAGTCTTTCGTCTGCATGACCTAAAGACTTATTACACTTGAGGACTGTGAATCCTCCAGCCGGTTAGGGCGCCACGCCTGAGCATCCAAGAGTCATTGTGGATCGCCGTGAACGAAGTCTCTGTGAAGGTTCGGAAGTCTACCTTGAAGACTTACCAGAGTGATTGGGCGAGGACTGTGTCCTTATCTCAAGGGAATAAGTTGAAGACGCGGTCTTCGAGTTGAATCTCAGCCTCCCTAACTGCACGTCAGCTTGTCACAAAGAATCGAACTGGTCCAACAAATCCTGTGTCTTCAACAAGTGACTGGTTCTACCCTCTCCCTTCCCTTACTTAGTGTTTGTCTTCGTGAAGTCATTGCCTATTTGTCGTACCAGTTTGACTTCATTGCTTGACTACTATCGTTGGTTGGCTTCATACTATCTTCCATCCTGATCCTTACTACTAAGCTGCCATTAGTCCTTGTACTTTCACATTACAGCATACTTGACAATGGTTTGCTTGTTGTAGTTTATCTTCCGCTGCATATCAATTAGGTCATTTCTATTGTTTGTCTTCGAAACTTCCACGTTTTGAAGACTTTCCTAAAAATCCTATTCACCCCCCCTCTAGTCGATAACTAGCACTTTCAATTGGTATCAGAGCAAGGTAGTCCCTTGTTTTGTGTGATTCGGTTTAACCACCTGGAGTTTTAGCTATGTCGACTGCAGGGATAATCAAAGTCTCCGCTGCTTGCCCCGTGTTCGATGGAACTGAATATCCCTATTGGAAGAATAAGATGCGCATGCATCTTGAAGCCATTGATGTCAACCTCTGGTATGTTGTCAAGAACGGCGTTCCCAAAACTGGTGAAGGTGTCACCCCTGCTGATGTCAAGAAGTCCATTCAACTCGACTCAATCGCCAAGAACATTATCTGTGGTCATCCGACTAAAGGACAAGATGGCCGTGTGAGTGCTCTGTAAACGTCGAAGCTAGTCTGGGACTGGCTATCCAAGGTCAACGAAGGCGTCTCAACCCAGAGATATCAAAGGATCAGTGTTCTTCGCAACCTCTTCAACCGCTTCAAGAGAAACGACAATGAAAATGTCCAGCTCACGTTTGATCGCCTCACTGGCATTACAAATGAGCTTCATGCTCTCGGCGCCACTGAGATTACCAAGCATGAAATCGTCAAGACACTACTGAGATCACTTGACAGCTCCTTTGACACCCTTGCTCTCATGATACAAGAACGCCCTGACTTCAAGACACTCGATCCGTCTGATATACTTGAGAGGCTGAACACACATGAGTTCCATCTTTCTGAGAAAAGAGATATCTATGGTCCCAACTATGGCCGAACTCGCGCTTTGAAGGCAAAAGTTGTTTCCTCATCTGAAGAAGAATCTGACTGCAGTTCTGATGATCCTGAAGACATTGGAAAGGAACTTGCTTTGCTTGTGAAGAAGTTCCAGAAGTTCACCAAGAAGAAGGGCTTCAGAAAGTCTTCACGATCCAGCTCAAGAAATGATGAAGCTTCCACTCATGACCACAAGAAGAGAACATGTCACAAGTGCAAGAAACCTGGACACTATATATCTGAGTGCCCATAGTGGGACAATGAGAAGAAGAAGAAGAAGAAGAGCAAGGAATATGATTCTGATGACAACAAGAAGAAGAAATCTTCAAAGTCTTCTTCCAAGTCCTCATCAAAGTCTTCATCTCATAAGAAGAGCTCATCTGGCAAGGCTCATGCTTTTGTTGGCAAGGAAATGGATTCAGAGGAGGAGTCTGCTTCTGAGGAGGCGGAGGTGGAGTCTGGAGAGGAATCCGACCCTGGTGTTGCGAGGCTGGCTCTGGCCACAGCCTATGTTGCCAAGTCCATCTTCAACAATAAAGACAATGACTTCCACACCAACACTGAAGCTGATGACAAGGACGATCCTGCTCCCACCTACTGCTTCATGGCACGTGGTGCCAAGGTAAAATCACGTGATGCTTACTTTCAAACATCAAGTGAAGATGACTCTGATTGTGAATCCAAGCGCAGCTACAAAACACTTGCTAAAATTGCAACTGAACAACAAAAAGTTATGGAACATACTCAAAAGCTGTTAGACAAAAGCGATGACCTGTTGGACGCGGAAATGACACGTTCACAGTCCTTAGTTGAAGACATAAAAAATCTTCGTGCTAAGTACCAAGAACTTGAAAGTCGTCATGAATCGCTCTCAACCACTCATGAAAAGCTCTCCTGTGATTATCTTCAAAGGAAGCAAGAGCTTGAGAAATTGAGAGCAGCTCATGAAGATCTTCAAAAAGAGAATGAGTCACTTCAAGCTCAACAGATCAGTCCCCGCCAGATGGATTTGAACCACCATGTCTAAAAATGCCTTGAGCGTGATATCGCTACCTCTGTTCTTTGAATGTTCAATCGCTGCTATCGTTGCATTGTCTTCAACTACTGATGTGGTAACTAACCCCTCTGCGGAGGATACCACTGCTATTGCTGATGAAAATGCTAGGTTGAAGACATTGCTTGAAACAGGGATGTATAAAAGTCTGAAAGGACATCAGAGACTTTGCGATGTCCTCAAAAAGCAGATTCTGAATCGAAACCCTAGGAAAGAGGGTGTTGGGTTTGAAAGGAAAATTAACCTTGATGGTTCTTACTGGAAGCCTGAGCAGTATCCCAAAACCACATGGGTTGCTGCAAAGGGACCTTCAGTAGATCCATCCACCTTATCTGGCTTTATTTGTGCTAATCCTATTATCATTGATGAATCCTTTGATGCAAACTATAAACTGTTCAAAAATCAGAATGGTGAAGTGTTTGCCAGGTATATTGGTACTAACTGCAGGAATGGACCACCTATGAAGAAGATCTGGGTTCCCAAAAGTTGTCTTGAGAATCTTCCAGTGAATGTTATCATGACATCACCTGGGATGAAGACAAACCCCAGACCTAAGGCGTCATATGGTCCAAAGGATTCAAACAGACAGAGCACTCACCTGAGTCACCCTAACGCCAATGTTTTGCAGGGAAACCGTACTCAAATTTATGAATATGAGTGTGTGTCTTCAAACCGCTATGTTCATAGAACAAAGAACTTTTCTGCTTATTCATATGAGTATCATTCATCTCCTGCAAGGCTATTTGCTAGGGCTCCAAAGCCGAAGTTCTCATATGCTGCACTTAGACTCATTGCTTCTAAGCCACCCCTGAAGATGTGGGTGGTTAAGAAGAATTAACTTTCTTTTGCAGGGAAGGGTCTCCGGCCGAAAATCAAAGGCGTCTGATGATATTGCTGGGGAACTAAAACATCTTGTAGGGCGCAAGATCAAATGCCCAAATGGTCTCACTATGTATTTTGTTCGTGAATTGTTTGCCATTCATCATATAAGTCCGAATCTTGATCTGAGCTTCAATAATTCTCTTGCCCGTCAAATGTTTATGCTTCACAATACTCTTGGTGAAGCCTATCCCCTAACTGCATCAAGGGTATGACACCTCATGCTTCAGAATGGATTATGAACAGCGGATGCACTAATCATATGACTGGTGATCGAAGTCTTCTCATGGACTCAACCTTACGTCCATCAGACAAGAGTCACATCACATTTGCTGACACAGGTAAAAGCAAGGTATTGGGCCTAGGTAGAGTTGCAATCTCAAAGGATCAACACATGGATAAAGTGATGCTTGTTGAATCCCTTGGTTACTTAATGTCTGTCTCAATGCTTTGTGACTTGAACATGATTGTGCTATTCGGAAAATATCGTTGCCTTGTACTAATGGAATCTGACAAGTCTCTAGTCTTTGAAGGGTATCGGAAAGATGATCTATACATGGTAGATTTCTCAGCAGGTCCACAGCTTGCCGTATGTCTTCTTGCAAAAGCTTTAGAATGCTGGCTCTGGCATCGGAGGTCAGTATGCCGCATGAGAAAATTACACACACTTGACAAGAAGAAGCATGTCATAGGCATCGAGGGTGTCAAGTTCAAGAAGGATCATCTGTGTGGTGCCTGCGAAGCTGGAAAGATGACTAGGGCAAAGCACCCATCGAAGACAATCATGACGACATCTCAACTGTTCGAGCTGTTACACATGGACTTATTTGGCCCTACTCACTACTCTACCCTCACAACAACTGCTTGTCTCTATGGCTTTGTCATTGTTGATGACTACTCAAGATATACATGGGTGCACATAATTCTCTACAAGACTGAAGTGCAAGATGTCTTCAGACGCTTCGCTAATCGAGCCATGAACAATTATGGCGTCAAGATCAAGCATATCGGTGACAACGGCACTGAGTTCAAGAACACCGGACTTGATCTTTATCTGGATACAATGGGAATCACTCATGAGTTTTCTGCTCCATACACACCTCAGGAAAATGGCATCGTAGAACGCAAGAACAGAACCCTCACTGAGATGGCTCGAACAATGCTCGACGAGTACAAGACACCAAGAAAGTTCTGGTCTAAAGCTATTGATACAACATGCCACGTCATCAACCGTGTTTACATCCATAAGCTTCTGAACAAAACATCCTATGAGCTCCTTACTGGCAAGAAGCCAAACGTCAGCTACTTCAGAGTATTTGGTGCTAGGTGCTGGATCAAGGATCCCCATCACAAGTCAAAATTTGCACCTAAAGCTCATGAAGGCTTCATGCTCGGTTACAGAAAGGACTCGCACTCTTACAGAGTCTTCAACCTCTATCTCTACAAAATCGTTGAAACTATGGACGTGCGATTTGATGAAATCAATGGTTCACAAATAGAGCTCCTCCCAAGTACACTAGATGAAGCTCCGCCCAGCGAATCTATCAAGCTGATGGGAACTGGAGAAATCATGCCTTCTGAAGCACAGCCTGAAGAGGAACTTATCATTTCTGCACCTAACCAACCTGAAGACAATGCTCAGTCTGAAGATAATCCTCCCAATGATGACAATGATCAGCAAGAGCAACGTCTTCGTCCAATTCATCCTCGAGTCGCAAATGAAGTACAAATTGAGAAGATAATTGACAGCATTAATGCACCTGGTCCACTCACTCGCTCAAGAGCAACACAGTTAGCAAATTTCTGTGGACACTTTTCTTTTGTGTCAATATCAGAACCCAAGAAAGTAGCTGAAGCCTTTATGGAACCTGAATGGATACAAGCTATGCAAGAAGAACTTCAACAGTTCAAGCTGAACAATGTTTGGGAACTTGTCAAGCGCCCTGACCCTCGCAAGCATAACATTATTGGCACAAAATGGATATATCGAAACAAGCAAGATGAGCATGGTCAAGTCGTCAGAAACAAAGCACGACTTGTGGCTCAAGGATATACTCAAGTTGAAGGAATTGACTTCGATGAAACATTTGCTCCTGTGGCTAGGCTTGAAGCTATTCGCATATTGCTAGCCTACGCTAACCACCACAACATCTTGCTATATCAAATGGATGTGAAGAGTGCATTTCTCAATGGCAAGATTGAAGAAGAAGTATACGTCGCCCAACCACCTGGCTTTGAAGATCCAAAACATCCTGATATGGTGTACAAGCTAAACAAAGCACTGTATGGCCTCAAACAAGCTCCTCGCGCTTGGTATGATACGGCCAATGACTTCCTGAAGAGCAAAGGCTTCAAACCTGGATCTCTCGATCCAACGCTCTTCACGAAGACATATGATGGTGAACTGTTTGTGTGCCAAATATATGTGGATGACATTATCTTCGGCTGCACCAACCAGAAGTACAGTGATGAGTTTGGATACATGATGCAAGAGCAATATCAGATGTCCATGATGGGTGAGCTGAAGTTCTTCCTTGGTCTTCAAATTCGTCAGCAAAGGAATGGCATCTTCATATCTCAAGAGAAATACCTCAAAGATTGTATGAATAAGTTTGGAATGCAAGATTGCAAAGGTTACACGACGCCAATGCCAGCCAAACACCATCTGGGTCTCGACGACAATGGTAAAGAATTTGATCAAAAGGTATACGGCTCCATGATTGGTTCCTTACTTTACCTATGTGCATCTAGGCCAGATATTATGCTTAGTGTTTGCATGTGTGCTCGATTCCAAGCGGCACCAAAGGAATCGCATCACTTAGCTGTGAAGCGAATTCTTCGATATTTGGCTCACACCCCAACACTCGGATTATGGTATCCAAAGGGCTCAGAATTTGATCTGGTTGGATTCTCGGATGCTGATTATGCTGGTGACAAGGTGGATTGCAAGTCTACATCAGGCACATGTCACTTTCTGGCATGATCACTTGTCTGTTGGTCTTCAAAGAAGCAGAACTGTGTATCACTCTCGACTGCTGAATCTGAATACATTGCTGCTGGATCTTGCTGCGCTCAGCTTCTATGGATGAAGCAAACTCTTAAGGACTATGGCATCAATCTGAAACAAGTACCTCTCTTCTGCGACAACGAAAGCGCCATCAAGATTGCCAATAATCCAGTCCAGCACTCGAAGACAAAGCACATTGAAATTCGTCATCACTTTCTCAGAGATCATGTCATGAAAAAGGATATTGACATCATTCACGTCAACTCAAGAGCAATGGCGAGATATCTTCACAAAGCCCTTGGATGAGAAAAGGTTTTGCAAGTTACGGTGTGAGCTAAATATCTTGGAATCCTCAAATGTCCCGTGATCCGCACACATCCTAACACTTATGCATGTTGATGACTTAGATGTGCAACACACGAAGTAAAGTATATCTTCAATCAATGAAGACTTACATTCTAAGTGTGAATACATTAAAGTGGAATTTGACTTCGGAGTGCCACGATAATTGTGTGCCGTGTCTGGGTCTAATACTTCCTATACGGTGGGTAACGCCACCACCAAATTTCTCTGTTTGAAGTGTTACACTCATGGCGTTATTTTAGCTATGTCTTCACATTTGGTTTGTCTTCAAAGGTCAACTTATCTTCATGATTTTCTTCACTATGCTGATTTGATTGCCTTCTGATATATATACATACTAGTGTTACATCCTCTACAAAGATTCACTTATAGCTATGTCTTCCTAGTTGAATCTTTTGATCTAAGTGAATGTGATCGGACCCTAATCTCCCTATGCTTTCTATCTCAAACTCTATCTGTCCAAATCATATGCATTCTATTGAAACTGTCGAATGTCTTCTCTACGTCCTTGTCAGCAGAAGACACAGAGAGAAACATTAAGACTGTTTTAAATGATTCATCCTTATTGTTTGAAATCCGGAGAAGCCGGAACGACCATCCGACAAACTCGAGGGCGTGGGAACGTGGGACAGCTCGTAGTATGTTGCATGCTTGCCACGCACTTTAGATGTGAACCGCCAGGCACTGAGTAATTGTGCTGAGCCGCACACCTCCTTATAAATACATGTCCCCTGCGGTAAAGAAAACCTTCTTCCACCTCTCCACCTCGTCAAAACCCTAGCGCCACCGCTATCTCGCGACGACGCCGGCGATGAAGCGCTTAGCTGCCGAGACTTCTCCGATGCCGTCCTCATGCCGGCCGCGAACATCGTCCTCTCCGCCGCCGTCGTAGCTGTCCTCCGTCGCCAAGTTAGGGCACGGTGGATCGAACTGCTCGGTCTCCTACTCATCCCATCTAGCTGTTCTTCGAGTGGTAAATATAACTCTATTTTTACCATCTTTTTGATCCTCAAAGATTCATCCTGTTGACCAAAGTTGGTTTCTGCCTATACAATTTTAAATCTATTCTGTCTGCATCTCATACTGCCTAGTATATTCACTTAAGCTTCATATCTAGTTAGATTCCTCACTTGTACTTATTCACGGATACGTACAAATCTGGAACCAACTCTCAACATATAAGTGAATGTCTTCGCATCATGAGGTCAATGTCTTCAAACTGATTTATCTTCAAAATCTTCTAAGAATGCATATGGCCTCTTCCCCTCCCTCGCATCTCTAATGCTGTCACAGGTACATGTCCGTGGGAGAATCCCTTGGTTCTCATAGTCTGCATTCGTTTGCGAAATTCTTACAAGATCACATTAACTCTCCGACGCCTTGATTCATGTTTATCCAGCAAGCGAAAGCTTTTGAAGCCTTTGAACATGTTGAAGCCATTAAGTTTGAAGTTCATGGCTGCAGAGAAATTAGTAAGGATGGGTGGCAGACGGCGTCGTGAGGGAACATCAAAAGATTTGCCTGATGACCTCGCAGAGCTTTACAAGACAGATCCGGAAGAGAATTATAATCAGCGCAAGACACGAATCCAATGGATTCGATGATATTGGGATGAACAATGGTTCAAATACAAGTTCGTGACCCAAGAATACGCTGAAAAGAATGCTATCAAAAGTCCTTGGGGTGATATTCTCTTTCGAGGCCTTCCACCCAAGAACAGAGCTGAAGCTATTGCACAGGGTTTCTATCCTTGTATGGTCCGTGGACCTCAGCCTGACAATGCCGACCCATCGTCATTGCTCTGGTGTCGTGACGATAATCTCTTCAAGCAAAACTTCCAGCACGCAAAGGCATCGGCCAAGGAAAACAAGAAGTCATTGGGATTAGACTTCAACCCAGGTCCCTCTGCTCCTCGTCTTGTGGCTCCGTGATGCGTAACCCAATGTCATCGGTCCTTTCTACAACCTTGATGGCCTCATCACTCACATCGCGTCCAAGGTGCCCAAGTGGATCATTCTCAAGATGACACCGACATCGATGAAGCCCCCTGCTCCTACTCCAAAGCCGCAAGCAAAAGAAGGCTAAGGCTTCAAGATCACCGCTCCTCCAAAAGCTTCACGTGTGAAGCCACTAGCCATCGCCTCAAGACAAGGCGATTAATGCGGTCAAGATCAATCACGCATCTCCAAGAAGAAGGAGAAGAAAAAGAAAATCTTCAAACATTACGATCAAAATCGACTCGCTACCATTCTGCGAGAAGAGCACATTGATCTATCCAAATGATGAAGATCTTGTAGATGATGCTCTTGAGCAACTGATCAAGAGCAAGGAAGAAGCGAGATCTTCAATGATTTGCCTCTCTTTGATGTGGCAATCATCCATCACTTCATTGATGAGTGGTTTGACAACCCAAATCTCAGCTTTGAAGATCTGCAACTTCCCATTGGCCTCAGCGTCTCCTTCAGTGGCGCAATTGCTTCTAAGCTAGCTCTCGCTCAGCGTCTCGTTGAACTGAAGCACAAGATCGACTATGAGAAAGCTCAGTTCAAGAAGCATGTGGCAAAGCTCAGCGTGCAAGATGTCAAAAACTTCAAGACCATGCTGCACGAGCTCAAAGAAGCCTTTCACAAGAAGCGCGACGAAGCTAAAGGCTCGCGTGAGCGCATGAAAAGTCTGGCTGACAAGTGTGTGCTAGCCTACAATGAGCCTGAGAAGCGCAAGGCTCTTGGTCGTCCTGGCATTGATCACAGAATGGCTGCAAAGAAGAAGAAGCAATCAGCTAACCAATCTGCACCTTCAAGGCAAGAAGAACCTCGCATAGTCTTCCCAAGCAGCATGACTGGCTCGAAGCCAAAGGTCAGGTCAACCGCTTCAGAACAGAAGAAGACGAGGGCTGCCGAGGCTGAAGCCAGAAAAAGGAAAAATCCTGAAGCCTCTGATGCTGCTCCCTCCAAGAAGAAGCGCAAGACCAAGAAGAATCGGGCTGCTTCCACAGAGCCCTTAGTTGTTGAACCTATCTCAATGGTTTGACCTGCATCTGAACTCCAAGAACGACGAATGATAGTTCATGAGCCTGCTTCCACAGAGGCTCCGGAAGCTGAAGACATTCCAGTAGTTGATCCCATCACTGCTGAAGACATTGGTCACCATGACAATGTTGATGATGATGACGTTCTTCCTCAGATCGAACACAACCTGGTATCATCGCCTGTTCCCACGAACAGCGAACTTATCAGCATTGGTAGTCCTCTGACGTCAATTGCTCAGGATGCATCATGGGCTGATCACCCACAACAACAAGACTCCCCAAGTACTCCCCAACAACAACAAGTCACACCACCTGTGCAAGAAGAAGAGGAAGACCTTGAGGCCCAGCCAACTCCATCTCCAAAGGCGTCGCCAGCATTCCGCAGGCTTCGCAGAGGACCAAGGCCACAAGTCCCTCTTTCGAGCGTTCCAGAAGGAGAAGTGCACCACCAATCTGTTGCACGTCAAGTGTTTCCAGAAGCCACTCCAACTGTGAATGTCTTCGAGTCTGAAGCCAAAGCTGCTGAAGACAATCCGGCTGCATCAGCCGATGACAACCCAGTTCAAGAACTTGTCTTTGCACCCCCCCCCCCCCATTACTGAAGAAGTTGTTCCTGAAGTGAACGTGACAGTGCCCGACCCTCCAGCTCATCAAGTGGAGGTTGAAAATCTTGAGGCTGCCACCACCAACACAAATGAAGCCAATGACGTAGTCATGGCTGAAGCAAATGTGGAGCCTGCACCAACCAATGTGCATGAAGCCAATGATGCAACTGCTCCTGAAGCACCTGTTGTGCAGCCTGAAGGCCCCATTGTTGCCACTGCTCCTGTTCCGCCACCAAGGCCCTATACAATTGAGCAAGCTTACAACTATGGTCAGTTAGTCACTGTCAGATGGCCCGTTTTGGTCCCTCCGCACCATGCCTCTGGTCCTCAGTTTGACTATCATATTGAGCATAGGCCTCTGATCCAGAAACCAAAGCCAAGACTGCCAAGGTTCCCAGGTACTGCCACCTCTACAGGATCCTTCAATGCAAATGGCTTCAAAGCCCACAACACTTTCTTTGACAGAGCAAAGAACCCCTACTCAAGGCCAAGAATATCATCAGATCGATTCTGGAGCTATCAACAATGGGCTATTACTCCCTGCGTCAGATGATCAAGGGCGCATTTTCCATCATATGCGCCTCGACACTGAAGCCATTGCTGGACTGCCATGCTTAGAAGAAGCACTTGACTGCTTTCGTGATGCAGGACTGCTCAAATTTGTGACAGACAAAGAACATTGGAATGAGGAACTTCTGCTTCAATTCTATGCTACCCTCCACATTCGCGGCTACTACAGAGATACAAAGACATGGGTTCTCGAGTGGATGACAGGAAATGTTCATCATGAAGCCAAAGCTCTTGGCGTCATTGAGCTTACAGCCCACCCACTCCCAGAGAGCTGTTCGAACCTAATTGTCAACTCCACCGCAATGCACTGGAGAGCATCTTCCATAAGCCAGAGCCCAACATGAGCGAGATGTTGAGCATGATGAAGCCTTTGCCACCTGACGCTGAATACCGAAAGGAGTTCTTTGTTGATGACCTTGAGTATCTGCCTCGCACAATATATCACATCATTAGGCGAACACTATGGCCTATCAAAGGGCATTCGTCATCTGCAAAACTTGAAGGAGCCATGAAGACATTGGTCTTTTACATCCTCAATGGCATCAGCTTCAATACACAAGAATTCTTCATACGGCAACTGGCTGCGTATGGTTCTGACCTTTTTGGCCTAAAATTCTATGCTCCATGGGTCATGCACCTCATCAAGCTACACTCTGCTATCAACTATCAGCCCTTTGCTCGCAATCATCTGATCTTTCTACCCGAGGTTGATATGTCAGTTGAAGCCATATATCCTGAGCCTGCCAAAACGCCTCTTTGTCTTCAAAATGCAGATCACCATAGCTTTTCTCAACCCATGGAAGGCGTCCAAGCAGTAACTCGTGTCTATCCAATGGCTGGGAACACTCGTATGCCTCACCGTGCATAAGCTGAAGCTCGAGAGCACAATAGCCCAAAGGCCAAGGAAGCGCTCTCGTGTTCTGAATGACCAAGAACTTCTTGTGGCACTGCATCAGAAACAAGACAAGCATCATTATTGGCTCAAGCGACAAATGCAAAGCCTCTTGGTGGATGTCAATCGCATTCGAAATCTTGCCACCAAGAATGCTTTTGTCACTCACGAGACCTGTCGTCGATCATGGAAGAGTTTAACGCTGCTCAGTGCTGAAGCAGATCTTCAAGACGATGGCTTCACTGAAAGATTCAAGTTTGACTCCACTCCTCCATGGAATGCGGTCCTACGTCGAACTCCATCCCTTGAAGACTCTGACTATTCTTCCTCAGCGGCAACTGTGAATGCCAGAGTGATCGATGATGAAGCCGATGCTACTTCACTGCCCCCTACCTCTGCATGCATCGACACTGCACCAAGTTCGTCTGCACCGCCAACCAACAACGACAACCCTGTTGCTTCATCTTCTTCTCATGAAAGTGAGTAGATGCTCTATGTCTTCAAACCTTTTTGGTCCTTACTGACAAAAGGGGGAGAAGCATATGAGTTTGATAGTCTTCAAGTAGGTTCATATGGGCGGTTGCTTTATATTTTGCCTAGTGTTTACAACTTTTGCTTTTGAAACATTTGGTCCTTTGAGTTGTAACACTTAAACTCGATGATCGTCTGCTACTTATTTGCTTTTCTATGATGTGATGATAAATTCCGCATGTGCGATGATAACTTCCGCACTTAGATCATTCTGCAGACGTCCATTTTTCATTATGCATGTCATTTCTCTTAGTTATATCATTTCATGCATGATGAATTAGCTTCATAAGTTGAAGAGGATCTCCACAAGTACAACCTGCCATGTGCATTTGCATTCCAAAAGCAAATTACTTATATGCACATCTTCAGGGGGAGCCTTTGCCACTTATGAAGACAATACCTATCCTTTACAATTTCACATACTTTATCCCGTTGAAAACTTCAACCAGTTTGTCATCAATCACCAAAAGGGGAGATTGTAAGTGCATCTAGTGCCACACCTAGTTGGTTTTGGAGTATTGACGACAAATTTGGTTGAGGACTAATGTGTTTGTGAGAATTGCAGGATAACACAGTAGTGTCTCTCATTGATTCGGTTTACCTACCGGAGATGACCCTAAAAATGTATGAAGACATTGACGACAATGGTGGTATATGAAGATATTCATATTGAAGACTATGACATGAGAAGACATTGAGTGAAGACTATGGAGCGCGAAGACTGTGTTCTTTCGTTGTTTCCTTTGCTTCTTTGTTGAGTCATAGGAACCACCGTACTGTTAAGTGGGGTCCAAGTGAACAAAGTCAGAATCACTGAAGTGATGCTCAACCCAAATCCTATGTCTTCGAGCAAAGACAATGAGAGCAAATCTTATCCAGAGCTGGATGAGTCGGCTTTGCTTGTAGCCCAAGTGAAGTTGTCGTGTGTGTTTGAAATCTGACCGTTGGAACACGTGTCAGTTCCTTAGTGACCCAGGGTCATTTCGGACATATCAGGTCGGGTTGCCTAGTGGCTATAAATAGCCCACCTGAGGGAGTCCGGGACTAGGGGGTGTCCAGATAGCCGAACTATCATCTTTGGCCGGACTCCTAGACTATGAAGATACGAATTGAAGACTTCGTCCCGTGTCCGGATAGGACTTTCCTTGGCGTGGAAGGCAAGCTTGGCGATACAGATATGTAGATTTCCTACCATTGTAACCGACTCTGTGTAACCCTAACCCTATTCGGTGTCTATATAAACCGAAGGGTTTTAGTCCGTAGGACGAACAACAATCATACATAGGCTAGCTTCTAGGGTTTAGCCTCTCTGATCTCGTGGTAGATCTACTCTTGTACTACCCATGTCATCAATATTAATCAAGCAGGAGTAGGGTATTACCTCCATCGAGAGGGCCCAACCTGGGTAAAAACATCGTGTCCCTTGTCTCCTGTTACCATCCGCCTAGACGCACAGTTCGGGACCCCCTACCCGAGATCCGCCGGTTTTGACACCGACATTGGTGCTTTCATTGAGAGTTCCTCTGTGTCGTCGCCGTCAGGAAGGATGCATCATCCCGTCTTTAAAGACGATACTATCGCCAAAGGATCCTTGGCCACTGGTCAGACTCTTCGGTTAGGTGGTTTTCTTATGACCGCCAGTTCGGCCACCGCGCCAACTCCCCAGGCTACCCATCATGTTGCTGTGGTAGAGGAGCAATACGTTGATTCTTCTTCTATCTTAAGGACTAGCTACGTCCGGATTCCCGATCCCTCCATGCCATATTCCCGCAGAGGGACGGATGTCGATCAAGCCCTGAACTTAAAGTCAGGCGGCGGGTTGGATTCATTGGATAGCATTCAAAAATCCAAACTTCCATGTTCGGAAACTTCTCGGCCCCTGAGTCTTAAATTGGACAGGGTTCCGGATCTAGTTCCACCCGCCCACCCAAACATTAGCGATCTATCCCGAATTCGGCAAGAGCCCGTTGAAACAGTACATCATTACTGGGCCATATTCCTCCTGGTTATGGACATGATAAAGGACTGCCGAGAGGAGGACGCAATCTCACTTTTCTGCAATAATTGCACGGACAAGGGAATCCTAAATGCCATAAGTCATCGCGAAATTACACGCCTTGCTGACTTGGTGACCACAGTACAAAAGTACTGTGCGATGGAGAGTGCTTGGAAAACCGAAAGTAAATTTTGGGATAATCCGGCCCCGAATACAGCCCTAGTCCGAAATAAAAGGGTGCATCATCACCAAGCACCGGGTTAAACATCAAAAACAAAACCCCTAAAGACGCGGAACCGTCTTTGGAAGGTTGGCTAAACGGACCCTGCAAAATTCATAGCATAGAGGGCGCCACTCCAACTCATAGCCTTCGAGCATGTTGGATACTACGGCAGGTGGCCAAAAGTGGCGAAGAGCTTCTAGCCTCAGAATCCCAGCCCAGAACACCAAGACGGTATTAACAGTCTTTGAAACTTTCGCATCAAATAACATGAGGAAACGAACACTCCGCAACCTTGCCCAAGTCTACCAAGTAGCAACAATAAATCCATGGAGTGACACGGCTATAACCTATAATGCCAAGGATTTAACCCAAATTCCGAACAGCCCGAGCACCAGTCGCATTGGTCCTCAGCCCAATAGTTGACGGCTTTCTCCTTACTAAGGTACTCATGGATGGCGGCAGCGGACTAAACCTCATCGACGAGGAAACCCTCCGAAAAATGGAAGTAGACTGGAACCGCATTGAGCGAAGCAGCACAACCTTTAGAGGAATAATCCCTAGCCAGGAAGCATGCTGCACAGGAAAAATCACACTGGACGTAGTGTTATTTCGCTGGGACAATTACAGTCCGAGGAGGTCACATTTCAAGTGGCCCGTTCAGCAGCGGATATCACGCTTTATTAGGGCGAGAGGCATTCACAATTTTTCAAGCTATACCCCATTATGGGTACATGAAGCTTAAAATGCCCGGACCTAACGGAATCATCACTCGCTAGTGATCCGAACATAGCACTCCAGCAGAAAAATAGATAGCCGCACTAGCCCTCGAGGCACTATCCGAAGCCCTAGTGGCCGAGGAACTCATCGCGATGCGCTCCACGGTGAATGTGGACGATGTGATACTTGATAAAAGATCCAAGTCCACCTCTTTTAAACCAGCGGATGAAATAGTCAAATTCCAAGTCCACCCAACGGACCACCGCAAAGGCGGCCTCCATTGGGGCACAATTAAACCCTGATGTAGACGCCAGACTACGAGAATTTCTACGAGAAAATCGGGACATTTTTGCCCGGCACCCTTCGGACATGCCAGAATCCCACGTCGGCTGGCCGAGCACAGCCTAAATACCCTAAAAGGATTCAAGCCGATCAAACAGGCTCTTCGGCGCTTTCAAACCCAAGAGACAAAGCCATGGGAGAGGAGCTAGCCAAACTTCCGGAAGCCGGATTCATCGTAGATATAAAACATCCGGACCGGGCTAGCAAATTTGGTGATGGTACCAAAGAAGGATAAATCCTGGCGCCTATGTGTTGATTTCAAAGACCTTAATAAAGCTTGCCCAAAGGATCCCTTCCCCCTCCCTCGCATTGATCAAATTATCGACGCTACAGCAGGGCACGACTCATTGTGCTTCCTCGACGCGTACTCCGGCTACCACCAAATCAAGATGGCGGAGCCAGACCAAGCCGCAACAACATTCATCACTCCATACGGCCCATTCTGCTTCAACACAATGCCCTTCGGGCTCAAAAACGCCGGCGCAACATATCGGCATGATTCGTATATGTCCGCAAACCAGATCGGCAAAACAAAGGAAGCGTATGTAGATGACGTGGTCGTCAAATCCAAGCATGTCGAAACTCTAGTAGACGACTTGAGGCTCACATTCGACAATCTCCGAAAATATGACATTAAGCTCAATCCGAAAATGCGTCTTGGCGTTCCAGCGGAAAGCTCTTGGGCTTCATTGTGTCCGTAGAGGAATTGAAGCAAACCCAACCAAGATCCGAGCTGTCACAATTGGATATTCCAAAAGACCTCAAACAAATACAAAAATTGATCGATGCGTAGCGGCTCTAAGCCGCTTTATTTCCCGTTTGGGAGAAAAGGTGTTACCCTCTACCGCCTCCTCCGGCGCACCGAACACTTCGAGTGGACGGATGCCGCCACGGCCGGACTCGAAGAAATAAAAGCCATATTGGCAACAAATCCGGTCCTGGCCGTGCCCAACATGGGCGAACCAATGCTATTATATATCGCCGCAACACATCAAGTTGTCAGCGCGGTGCTCGTCGTCGAACGAGAAACGGACGGACACAGGTTCCCTCTTCAAAAACCGGTTTACTATGTGTGCACTATCCTAAATCCATGCAAATCCCGGTACCCACATTATCAAAAGATAGCATACGCGGTGTTCATGGCATCCCGGAAGCTGCGACACTACTTTCAAGAGTGTTCGATAACGGTGGCCTCCGAAGTACCTCTTAACGACATTATAAACAACCGCGAAGCGACGGGCCGGATTGCTACATGGGCCATAGAGCTCCTTCCATTCGACATAACCTATAAGCCACGACGAGCTATTAAGTCGCAGGATTTGGCCGACTTCGTGGCCGAATGGACCGAAGCCGAACTCCCTAAAGAGTATGACGCATACTCCAATTGGATCATGCACTTTCACGGCTCCAAAATGTTGGCGGCACTGGGTCTGGCGTCGTCCTGACGTCCCCAACCGGGGACACAGTCCAATACGTCCTTCAGATAATGTATACGGACTCCAACAACGCAGCCGAATACGAGGCCCTTCTGCACGGCCTCCGGATGGTAGTCTCCATGGGCATTAAACGCCTAGAGGTGCGCGGGGATTCGAACCTCGCGATATCTCAAATAAACGGAGACTTTGATGCCAAAGATCCGAAAATGGCAGCGTACCGCAATGCGGGCCTAAAAATGTCAAGACGGTTCAAGGGCTCGAATTTCATCATATAGCCCGGATAACAACCAGGCGGCGGACGTATTGGCACACATCGGCGCAAAACGTGATGCCGTCCCGCCCAACATCTTCCTGGAATGGCTGTTCAAGCCATCTGTACTATGGGAAGGGGAGTCCGGAAATAACAATCCGGACCCAACCGCACTGCCTGACACCGAACACTCTGACACAATCGGAGGCTCTGCCAACGAGATAACACCCTCCGCCCACGAAATAATGGCGGTTATCGCCCCGTGGACGGAACCATTCCTAGCCTACCTAACTAGGCAGGAACTCCCGAAGACCAAAATGAGGCTCGCTGCATAGTACGGGCGATCCAAAGCCTATAAAGTCCATGAGGAGAGCTCTATAAGAAAAGCACAACAGGAGTCCTTCAAAGGTGTATCTCCGAAGAGGAAGGGCGAAACCTCCTGGCTGAAATTCATGCCGGACTGGGTGGGCACCACGCCGCAGCCCGAGCCCTTGTAGGCAAAGCCTTCCGTACAGGATTTTATTGGCTGACGGCCCGGGCAGATGCGCAGGATTTAGTCCAACGATGCGTCGGTTACCAGGTTTTTGCTAACCAAAGCCACATGCCACCCACCGCCCTCAAAACTATACCCATCACCTGGTCGTCATGTCCTGGGGCTTGATATGGTTCGACCCCTTAAGGGAGGAACCCACAAGCAAAAATACCTATTGGTCATGGTGGATAAATTCACCAAATGGATAGAGGCCAAGCCTGTTAAAACGGCCGAATCCGGGCAGGTGATAGACTTCATATCAGGGTAGTGCACCGTTACGGCGTCCCACAAGATCATCACTGATAACGGCACCAACTTCACGGCCGATGAGGTCAAATTATGGTGCGAAAACATGGGCATCAAGCTCGATTACGCCTCAGTCTATCACCCTCAAACCAACGGTGAAGTCAAGCGAGCAAACGGTCTAATCATGAGCAGCATTAAGCCCAGACTAGTGCGGTCCCTCAAGGAATCTAACACGCACTGGGTTGAGGAGCTCAACTCCGTACTCTGGGGGCTGCGGACCACGCCGAATCGTACTACCGGATTCACACCATTTTTATGGTGTACGGCGCAGAGGCGGTCTTGCCCTGCGACATAATGCATGACTCACCTCGCGTGCGCATGTATGAAGAAAGAGAAGCCAAGCTCGATCGGCAGGACAATTTGGACGCATTGGAGGAGGAGCGCCACGTGGCAAAAGCTCGTTCCGCATTTTATCAACACCAGGCTCGAAGATATCAAAGCAGAGAAGTACGGGCCAAAGCTTACAACGTTGGCGAACTAGTTCTACGCCTACCTGACAAGAAAAAGGACAAACTCAAGCCCAAATGGGAAGGTCCCTTCATCATCGACCAGGTCCTGACTGGTGGAGCATACCGTCTACGAAACGCATCGGATAACCGACTCGAGCCGAACCCATGGAACGCAGCCTTTCTACGAAGATTCTATGCCTAAGCGCCGGACTCCGAGTTTGTCTCCTTCCTCCGTCCACATTTTCTATTTTTGATGTCTTTTATTTCTCTCCTTCCTCCTCCTTCTTCTTGAAGCCTTTATAGGCTCGTTTGGGCTTTGTTCGCACATACTTGACGCATTGTCCGCGCTCATTATACCCGGGGGATTCTTTAACAGAAGCTTATTTATACGGGCTTCATGCCCAACACATGTGTCAAACTTCCGCATGTACCTTTTACTCACCATTATATGCATCGATATGACTTAAGTTTTGGCCAAGCTGGGTTGCTGGCTCCTGCTTACCCCTCGTTCCCGATTGTTCGGCTAGGTGGTAAAGGGAGCACCTCTCTGTGATTATTCTTGCCGGGTCAGCGGATGTGTACCTCAGACCGGGTGAAGCCGAAAGCTAAGCGTTCCTAAGGGAATATTCGGTCGGTGAACTGAAAGATGATTTTTAACTATTTATCCATCTGCCCCAGATGATTTTTCTGCTTTCTTAGCGATGCGGACATGCACTTTAGGGCATGCCTCCTGTGGAAGGAACCCTTAACGGAACTATTCTCCTGGAAGATGTTTCTTACTATCCATGTAATATAACATAACTAGTTGGGCACTTGTCCGACACAGCAATAATGACCCCTACGCCTTGCCTCCATGCATGCCTCGGTTCTTACATAACCGCGAGGGTATTCGGACACACTCCGGACTATTGGGTCCCGAGGTCGAAGAGAAAAGGTCCGCTATGACAAACGATCTACAATCCGGCTAGAAGACATTTTTCATGTCATATTCAATTACATAGTCAACTCGACTAATTGTATTCCTCCTCAATGCCATCTAATAGGCTATCTAATTTACAATCTTGCTTGGGAATACTTGGCGGCCAATTCTACTTGGCCGTACACTAACTTACTGAGGGATCTCCTTCCCATCGTGCCCCACAGGTCCGACCTCGCCATGTGGTTTGGGTCAGCTTTAGTGTACCGCGTCTTTACCATGGCCTGTGCCTCCTGGCGCCTTTGACGGCAAAGGCTGATATCTTCCATAGTCGGAAGCGCCACCGTGCTCCTTGAAGCCGCTCTGCCAGCTCCCCAATGCCTTGAGCAGGGAGATAGATGGCCACAAGGCACTGGCGATGCCTTTCATCACCGCTGAACTCGTCGTGCAGTACCGACGCAGTTTGGGAAGAAGATCACCAAGAACTGGGCATCTCCTCCTCGTGACGACACAGTGAGCAAACCTACATACATGTTTATGTTAGTCGCCTTCCTCGCCGAACTCTTTCAAAGTTCGTTTAAGCACTTACTGAAAATGCCGCGACGAAGCTGTTGATTCTCCTTTACGGAGTCACACAACTGGGCACGAACATCCTTTAGTTCCTCACCCAGTTGGGTGTTCGCATCTTGGGGGTTATTTTTCTCCTGCCGCACCCTCGTAAGCACGCTCTCGCCGGCCTTTAGCTGGCGCAGGAGCTGTTGCTTGTCCGGATCCATCCCGGCGCTATCTGCAATGCTAATGTCAGATTTATGCACACGCCGCACTTTGCGAAACTACTTCTACTTTGAACGGCATATATTACCATAGGAAGTCTTCATGGCTTCCCCGGTCACGGCCAGTGCGGCCTCAAGTTGGGCCTTGCACTCTTCAAGCTCCTGGGACAAACGGGTATTCTTTTCGGTAAGAACTCAGATTCCAAATGATCCTTAAATCAGTTATCCTAACTATTTTAAGTCTCGGGCCACTTGGCATATATAATCGCTAAAATTCCTTACCCGTATGTCTTTCACATACTGCTCCGTGGCTCTGGCTAGGCCATCTTGAGCGGCACGGAGGTGCGCTTCTCCCGAACTAAAGGCGTCCAACGCCTCTTGGGAGAAACATGCGTCATGTAGAATAGTCCGGCGGCGCCTATGATTCATGGCGCTCTCCACCTCCGACTTGGTGGCGGACAGTCTGTCGGCATCCTCCGCTGGAGGAGCATCCGACGCGCGCCTCGTGTTTGTACCCCCTTCCGGACTCGGCTTTTGAGCCTGGTTGGCGGAGGTCCGATTGGCAACTTCTCCGGA